>BSQZ01000012.1:3187500-3262500 GCA_033239005.1 Lamellibrachia satsuma | reverse complement strand
TCAGAATGTGCTTTAAAGGTGGAAGATTATGTCTCCGGTTGATTGAGGGCTGACATGTTCACTATCGCGACATGTAAACCTGTTAACCTAGACTACTCGTGAAGGATTAAAGGTAAGGGATTTGCTGTTTATGTAATAATATAATGTTCTTGGTACTAGAATAAACATTTGTAGAGTCAATCACCAGTAAAGGGACACATTGATGTCGCCAGTGGTTTGAGTTCAATATAAAGTTATTGTTTGCAAAGTATCTAT
The DNA here is from genome assembly GCA_033239005.1 of Lamellibrachia satsuma. Classification (NCBI taxonomy): domain Eukaryota; kingdom Metazoa; phylum Annelida; class Polychaeta; order Sabellida; family Siboglinidae; genus Lamellibrachia; species Lamellibrachia satsuma. The sequence goes on along the minus strand of BSQZ01000012.1, from coordinate 3,262,245 downwards.
GTCTATATCTATATCCAAACTAATTTATACATAAGAATTGTAAAATACAACGGGAAAATATTGAATGTGTTTATTGTTTGGCTTAATTTAACCCTTCGTATAGACGGGGGTGCCTTAACACTGGAATGTCGCCAAGTCAGTACCGTAACTTGAAGGCATAATTTGTTTTACATATTTCACATTCAATATTCGACAGGATACGTCTTTTTGGATTTATTTACTGCAAGGCCCATCTGCTCATTTACTGTTTTTCGTGAAGTTACATTTTTATGTATTTTTATTTTACGTTTCTGTTCTGTCGCCAATGTCGTTTACACCTGGTTTCACAATGGCGTCCAGCGATTGCGAGTCTAGTTCCTTTAATTGCTCTAGTCGTTATTGTTTATTTGTGGATGAAAGAAGTGACAACGAAAGCGCACAAGATGTTAGACCATCTAGGGGTTCTTGCGCAGTCATATTCGAACCGTACGCCGCAGAAAAATCGGAACCAAGGAGCGAGATACCAATTGTAAACGAAGGCATCGATCGATTTCAGCACCATCAATGATGAATGGTATGTAGACACGCCACTCAGGCTTAGCCTACTGCATTAGCTATATTCTTTGTTCCCCAAGTTTGGACGAAGTATTTATAAAAAAGTAATGGACTTCTGCATGTGACATCGACCAGCTTTGAAAATGTGTTACGATTAAAGTTACAGAGCAACGAACATTGGTAGAATTATATGTTTGGAAACAACGTCTCTTGTGTCCCTGCAGTCTATCCTAACATTATACTCTTATACGTTTTGCATTGATCACTCGCGCATGACCGTCTTATTAATTAACCATGTGTTGTCAAACGATTTTTCATCTTATAAGCAATACTGTTGTATGCACATTTTATTGACATATCAATACAATAGTACAATATTGCATTAACACCTGTTTGTTTTGCAAACAATACATATGGAACATTAATATCAATATAAGTGTTAACTTACACAAATTATTTAAGTTTACATATATGTTGTGGATACCACACACATGTTTACACTGAAATTAGCCGCAAAATACTAAGTTTATAAAATTACACAAATTCACAACTTGAACACTTTAACACATAAAGTGAAGAGGATGTGTCTGGCTAGGACCCTGACTTACGTAATCTTTTTATTAGAGACAATTTTGGAATAAAAATACATTCTTGTTTCCCAGGAGACCCCGCTACACCCCATTTGTGTGCTGGGTCTGGGGCTGCATAGGAAGAAGAATCCGGATGACTCTACACCCATGTACAGTCCAGGCCATCAGTTCCCTGAACCGAATGGGGACTATGTTGGTTTCAGATACCCAACCATGTAACTACCGATGGACACAGTTATTTGTCGTTGCTGTGTGTAACTATGCTTGCCACAGACATTCGCCAAATCGCGCCTGCCGAATGCTTCAATTGGTAAAAGAAAATCAAAGGCTTTTCGCCAGACTGGCGAAATAACTTTTTCTTTGAAGATTCACATACATATGTTGCCAATGAACAGATAGTCTTCATGAAATCTTAGTCTAGTGTAAATCTTTCTATCTGCTGAGCAACAGCATCAGCCTTGTTTGGGCATGGAACATCTACTGACAGGTGGGGCGTGGCTTATTTTCAGCGGTACATCCTCCCTCTTTGTTTTCTTTGACATGGAACATCTACTGACAGGTGGGGCGGGGCTTGTGGCAGCGGTACATCTTCCCTCTGTGTTTTCTTTGATATGGAACATCTACTGACAGGTGGGGCGGGGCTTGTGGCAGCGGTACATCCTCCCTCTCTGTTTTCTTTGACATGGAACAACTGCTGACAGGTGGGGCGGGGCTTGTGGCAGGGGTACATCCTCCTCTGTGATTTCTTTGACATGGAACATCTACTGACAGGTGGGGCGGGGCTTGTGGCAGCGGTACATCCTCCCTCTCTGTTTTCTTTGACATGGAACATCTACTGACAGGTGGGGCGGGGATTGTGGCAGCGGTACATCCTCCCTCTGTGTTTTCTTTGACATGGAACATCTACTGACAGGTGGGACGGGGCTTGTGGCAGCGGTACATCCTCCCTCTGTTGTTTCTTTGACATGTAACATCTACTGACAATTGGGGCGGGGCTTGTGGCAGCGGTACATCCTCCCTCTGTGTTTTCTTTGATATGAAACATCTACTGACAGGTGGGGCGGAGCTTGTGGCAGCGGTACATCCTCCCTCTTTGTTTTCTTTGACATGGAACATCTACTGACAGGTGGGGCGGGGCTTGTGGCAGCGGTACAGCCTCCCTCTTTGTTTTCTTTGACATGGAACATCTGCTGACAGGTGGGGCGGGGCTTGATTTCAGCGGTACATCCTCCCTCTGTGTTTTCTTTGACATGGAACATCTGCTGACAGGTGGGGCGGGGCTTGTTTTCAGCGGTACATCCTCCCTCTGTGTTTTCTTTGACATGGAACATCTGCTGACAGGTGGGATGGGGCGCGCAGAACAACAACAACAACATAATTCCTTGGCATCTCTTCGGTACCAATTGAACTACTGGGGTGATAGTAAACACCCCTCAGCTCACGACCTCTGGTGTGGTGCACAACATAGTTGTAGTCGTAAGGGTATTACAGGCTACCCTTGTTGTATCATGCTTGTGTTGTTCAATAACATACGATTGCATTCGTCAATTCCGAGTTTTGTTCCTTTCTCGTTTCCTTTGATCCATGTTATGTTAGTCGCCGCCACCGCCGCCACCGACGCCGCCGCTGCTCCCTTACGTCGGATGACCTCTGACCCTTCGTAGAGGACTCCTTGACTACTCCTTGACACGTATTTTCGTCGCCAGGGAGCGCTGATGATGCCCATGTAATCATATCATCAGGGTTTTCCCAAAAATCTATTTTTAGTTGCCATCGAAACATGGAACCCATCCTTGCTTGTTCAGGTTAACATATATACTACTTGTACAAAAGGAGCTAATCACATGTAACGTTAAAGGTAAGGGATTTGCTGCTCATGTAATAATATAATGTTCTTGGTATTAGAATAAACATTTGTAAATGATACTGCCCGCCCAAATGCGTTTAATAAGGCAGATGCATATGTTTGCATCTTTACTGTTTCGTTAAGAAAAGTTGCGAAAAGTGTTTATGGCGCAAAACCACAGGGGCGGAGCTAGGCGAAGCTTGCTATGCCGAACGTTAATAAGATGCATATCACGTGATCGCGGGGTCGACGCGCGAACATTCGCGACTTGCTTATGGTTTGTTGACGTTCAGGCAACATGGCTAACAGTGACAGACGAGTTGTACGTGCACCGTTGCGTTCAAACATGTTGTATTACTATATACAATATCGAAGGCATACAATTTAACAAATGGATGGTGTAGATGTTATCTATTAACCAACATTTCAAGTTGTGGGCCAAATATTACAGAGTGTAATAAGTGCACATAATATCCATGCAGCCCTTTGCAGCAGCCACAATACACCTGCGTCATGTAAGTGATAGAACATGCAGAGTCTACAACTTTGGCAGTGGAACTATCGATTATTCTAAAATGTTCTCCTAAATCTCACTATCCCCCACTTTCGAGTTAAAATGTACCACAAAACGGCAAACATTTACTCATTTTGAATCCAAATGTGCAGAAATCACCATTTCAAACAGAAAATGCATAAGAATTAAGTAAATCTACTGTAAAATATAAACATCCTTCTGCCAGAACCATAGCACGAGGCCTGCAGCATCGAAACTACCACCCTAACATCACGAGTTTTTCATGACAAGTGATAGATCTAGCAATTTTTGCGGTGCAATGTTACTTGGCACCTCTGAATATGCTGGAAACGGACACACATGCTACAGTACATAAACATTAGCCAAGAAATCTTTCACCCCCAGACATGGAATTTTTTTTTATTTAAAACTGCTTCGTCAACTGATTTAGCCTATTGCAAATCCAGTTCAATAGTGTTCAAATGTGTAGTGTATGAATAGTTTATATAACATCCGCAGTCAGTTTAATAAAAAAATGCCTATTTTCGTTCTAATCATTGAAAAATAATTGACTTTAGTCGTTAGACGTAGTAAATCTCAAAATAATGGATATCCAAAACGGCCAGCACTGTATTGGTCAATGCTGTTCACACGCGAGACTTCCATCCTCTCGCCGATTACAGGACAAAGTTATGACATTTCACGAAGGAAGTAAATCGTGTTTTTTCATCAATTCTATTTTTGCTTCAGTTAATGCTTGAACAAGCGTTAACTAATTGAATAGTATGTCTGATGATTTCACAAAAACTACATAAAAAAGTAGAACAGACGAGCCAGCATTCTTCATTTAGACGCGTTTGGCCGGTCGGTATATGTTATAATATATATAGTTTGCGCTAATTAAAATGATTTCATGATAACAATTTGTTTACGATCAAACCCCTTACCTTTAACTGATGCTGGTACACACAGAACCAATTAAGGTAGCGTCTCAATCAAATGGGTTATTTTGTCATAAGGAGGACTTGTTTAGTAAACAAAGGCCAACATATGTTAATAAGTGTATACAAAATATATTTTCATTTGGCGATCGAAATTTGCTAGACTACTACACTTGTGGCGTAGGGTTGTCTAACAGCATGGCACGGCCCGTTAAATTAAGATGATGTGCGCTCAACAAGGTATTCATAGTAAATCATTAGCGTGATATTCTTAATTGTAGTAGCAAATGGTTATGTTTGAGTAACTTTTATGGGAGCATAGGCCCAAAACTATGACTTTTGTTTCCCTTTAATAAAGATTTAGTTATTTTTGTAAAGTCGCCGTTTGGCAATTCCACAGAAATTAAGCTACCTATGAAATGGGCGTTGTGGTAAAAGGGTAATTAAATGGAGACAAATGCAGCAATAGTGGACACAAATGACATTCGTTTCGATGCGATAGTTGACGAGATAATGCACTTCTAGCCCCCAAGTTGTACGCACCATAACACGTTAAATGTACCTATGTCATCATAAAATAAAACATTGCTATTAGTATTAGTATTATCGTAGTTTAACGCTAGTTTGTTTTGTAATAAATATTAGGCGTAAATGTGTCATTGTTTGTTCTCTCTGTATTCAAATGTGTATATGTGTGACATGTGATAGCGGGCAGCGTGTCGTTGGGGGCCAGAAGTGAATAGTTATGGGTAATTGTGGGCATATTTGCATAAAACCAATATCACGTCTGACGCCCCGTGCGACGCCCCGTATGCTCGTGTTTCCCATATATATATATATATATATATATATATATATATATATATATATATATATATATATATATATATATATATATATATATATATATATATATATATATATATATATATATATATATATATATATATATATATATATATATATATATATATTGTGTGTGAATTCCTTGCCAACAATCATTGTGAGCATTCGTCCTCCACAACGTACCGTTACAAACTTCAGATGTGAACAAGGAAGCAAATGGTTTATTGACAGCCTACCATTTGTGATTCATGCATAGCCATCCCTTATCAGATATACATTCGGTAATTCAGTTTGTTCCTGCTCGTACTTCAGCTACTCGCATTAACACAATCAGTAAATAATATATTACTTTCACTAATTGTTCTCAATAAGAAATAGTGTTTTTTTCGTAGCCAATCTGCACTGTTCGTTTATTACACCTTCTCAATATATCTTGGAGGTTTACTGCCTTCTTTTCTCCACGAAATGTACGACGATTTTCATTGGTCAACTGGTTAGGGGTTTCGTATCATTAAAATTGTTTGTTTATTAACATACCGAAAGGAGAAGTAAAGAAGATAGGTCACACTTGGAACGAAATAATAAAGATAACATGAACTAGATTGATATAAAGTATATACGCCGCTAAACAACATTCTTGTCTCATTTTTTATGTAAATACATTCATTCAATCATTCCACGCTCAAAAAAACATACATTCGTTAAAAATATTGTGTGTTTGTTTGCTGTCCAAAAAGCGCTGCTAAATGTGTCCGCGGTGAGCGAAAATGTAGGCTTCTCACTCTCGTTGCTGAAGACGTTGATGCAACGGGGCAGTGGGCATTAGATGGATTAAACAAGTGCACACAATTGTTTTAAAGAATGTATATTTGATGTGTACGTGGAGTGATAGAATATAATTTAGTTCATGATATCCGAAAAATACTACAGTTTTAATTACTCGACACGTCATGGCGGCAATGGCGGTATAACGGTAGTACGAAAACACGAACTCGTTATCGGAAAACATAACAGTCAACACAAACCAGTAATTTGTTAACGACACCATCAACATAGTCCTATACTATATGTATTTTTTAAATTATTCTAAAAACGAAACGAGCAAAATGATTTGACATTTGAGCAGCGTCTTACATAACATACCTTGCCACTACGGTTGCTCCGCCGGTTGTCGCAGCTGCTGCAGTTGTTGTCGATGCAGCGGCCCCAATGACTGCTGCGGCGGCCACACCGGTGACAACGATACCGGCAGTGACACCCGCCACGACCAGTGTTTTATCCTTTGCACTCATTCCGTCGCTGTTGTCCTCCGTCGTGTTAATTGTGGTGGCTAAGTTAATTGTGGTGGCTAAGTTAATTGTGGTGACGGTGGTGTTAATGGGCCATTGACAATAGGAACCTTCGTAACCAGCAGGGCATGAGCAGGTTATTCCGACTTTTTCGGTGTAGCGACACGTTGCACCGTTTTGGCATGTATGGTCTAGGCAGGTTTGTCGTTTCTCGCAAAACCAACTTTTCCAACCGTCAGTGCAAATGCATGTGACTCCTTTGCCGCTCGTCGTCGCATTAATGCAGGTCGCTCCATTTTGGCACGGAGTATCGCTGCATCGGTAATGCTTTGGACAGCGAAAAATAATCCTGAAGTAAGTACACTCATTGGTTGCATCTTGTGTTGTTGCGAGTTTTTCTCTATAAAAACAAAACGACCTACCCGTGCTCTTCACTTCGAAGTGCACAGCGGAAACGCAACTCAATTTCTGCATACACCAATCTAAGCACTGCCTTGGAACACTGACATTGCCATCTGCCCTTTTATATCCTTTTTCTTCTAAGGAATATGACGTGCTTCTCAATGTCTCAAAGTCATCTTAACACATGGGTATCTGGCGTATGCTTCTCGCTCGCGCTTTGTCACTGACGTCGCCAGAGGTATATTTCGACGTGACAGGACCATCGGCGTTTGTTTGGAACAAACTGCAATATAAGAGCAAGATGACCGCGGTTGTTAGAACCGGAATCATCACTATTGTTGAGACAGTGGCCGTCGTGACGTCACACACCCGACGTCACGACGTCGTCACCGCTCTGCAGAGGAAGGTCAGGCAATTGCTACCCCCAAAGGAAACCTATGTATAATATTGGATTTAACGTAGGCGCCTACCCCGAAATCAAGCTAACTGCGCATCGCAGCCGTAACATGAAATCACCACAAAAGTTATATTGCCGATTAAAATTACGCCATTAATGCCAACAATAAACACAAATTATACGTTTTGGTAAAGATTATGAGAACCGAAAACATTAATACATTAAACGTATCTGGTGGATTTGTAATAGAGCATTTTGTTCGGAATTCGTGTGATTTCAAGAGAGCAAATAAAAAAAATTGCCCGGCAGTTCAATAGGTTTTCTACGTATATAGAGATGAATAATAAATTAACATTACTCCTTGTGGGTAAAATTGGGGTTTTGATAACAGTTTTGCTGCTGACGTAGCTGTTATCATGTCAGATATTTCACAAATTTGCACGGCACCCCAACTTGTTTGGCTGTTTATGGAGGTAAATAATAAATAAAAATGGTAACAAAGTTTTACTGAAGTGACAATATTCCTTGGTGGTCAAATATTTAATATTGTTTAAATTGAGCTAAAATATGTTTTCCGCAACTTAATAAAATACGTTAAATAATTAGTTTTGCCATCGTTTTATACATATTTTACAACGAACCGGGAGGGGGGAAAGACACGTGTCGTTTTACTTTAACAAGATTTAACAAGATTGCCATCCCAAACAACAAGTTCAAGATGGCAAGTAGACAAGGAAGCCATTGGCTTATCGAGAGTCCAACAATGTTCTCATCTATGTGTAGCCCGCCCTTATCAGATATATGTCAATTCTATTTTTAAACATATTAACACTACTAGCATTAACACAATCATTTGGCAGTTTGTTCCATTCATTTATCAACCTCTGTGAGAAAGAGTATTTTCTCATGTCCAACCTACACTGCTACTTCACTAATGCTGCTTTGTGTCCTCTGATTCTACTGCCTTCTTTAAGTTTAAAGAACATATTCCTGTCAACATCCTCATAACCATCCACTATTTTAAACACTTTTATTTGGTCTCCTCTTAGTCTCCTGGTCTCTAGTGTTGTCAAACCACATTGTAATAAGCGGCTTTCTTAAGTAAGGTCTCTCAATTGTGGAATTAATTTAGCTGCTCTTCGTTGTCTTCCTTCTAGCTTGTATATGTCCTTTTTATGATATGACCTCCATGCGTGAATACAATATTTCAAATGTGTTCTAACTATTGTTTTGTACAGGGGAACAATTACCTGTTTCTCCTTATACGTGATAGTTCTCCTTATTAGCCCTATAATTTGATTTCCTTTCGAAGCAGCAATCCCACATTGCTCTGAAACGTTCATGTCATCATTAAGTGTTACTCCTAAGTCCTTTTCTTGTGTGGTTCTACCTAGTACAGCATCCCCCATTTTATATTCTTCGTCCATGTTTCCATGTCCTATGTGTATACATTTACACTTCCCAAAATTGAATAAAATTTGCCATTTGTCTGACCATTTAACTATTTTTTCTAGATCATCAAACTCTGTTTATCTGTATCATTAGTAGCCTTTCTGAATACTTTTGTGTCATCTACAAATGTTAGTACTTTGCTAGATATGTCATTTTCCAAATAATTTATATATATTAAAAAGAGTATAGGGCCTAATACTGATCAATATGGTACCCCACTCAAAACAGATTTCTAGTTTGAAATCTCACCATCTACTATTACTCTCTGTTTTCTGTGTGTAAGCCACTTTTCTATCCAGTTGATTACATCATTACCTATGCAATGTGATTTTAGTTGAAGTAACAATCTTTGATGTGGCACTTTATCGAAAGCTTTCTGAAAATCTAAGTAGACAACATCCACTTGTGACCCGTCATCTACCAACTTTGTAATTTCTGCAGAAAAACATAAGAGATTAGTTAGACATGACCTTGCTTTTAGGAACCCATGTTGAGATGTATTTATTAATTTATGTTTTATGAGGAATTCCACCATGTGGTCTCCAATTAATGTTTCGAGTAATTTACATACAACTGATGTTAAACTCACTTGTCTGTAATTTTCTGACTTGTTCCACGATCCCTTCTTACTTAATTACAAAAGGGTTAATATTAGCCGACTGGTAATACACCAGTCTTTGCATTGGCACTTCTTCCGATGTAGGACTATACACACGTTGTCATTTACAGTAATATTTGCCAAGGACATAGTTGGTATAAGATGGCCTAGGGGGGTCTTGAGACCCCTAAGACGCCCCTGTATCCGCTGCTGTTATGTTCTATATAATATACTGGACATATCATATGCAATATTCCTGCAACTTTTGTATTTCAATAGTTAATAAATTTCGTGTTATGATCAGAGCACAGTATTGACATATAACGAAAATATAAAATAGTAGAATAGGTCATGGAACAAAATGTCATTGTTCGTTCAACAATGGCCTTGAACTCCGACAGCAGGCATCGCATTAGACTCAGTGTGCAGCGCGCTTTCTTATCACGACCGTATTTGGTACTGTTCTGTGTGCGGCTTATGTCAGCTGTGTGTGCATGTCCTGATACGTTTATAACATTCGAACGAAGTCACGCACTTCCATATTTGGCATTACGGACGGGAGCGGGGGTATTCGTGAACAGGGATCAAAAGGTCTGTTAGCAGCAGCAGCGGTCATTAACAGGGTCATTAATAGGGATCACAGGGGACAAAGGAGAAAACGAGAAACGAACACAATACGATATCGTACGAGTGCACACGTATTTTATTGAACAACACACGCATGATGATACAACAAGGGTAGCGTTTAATATCACTAAAACTACAACTATTATGATGATGAGGCGACTTGCGGATGTTGACCATCACGCGAGAGGTCGCGAGCTTAGGAGTGTCTCCACCTCGCCAGAAGCTCGATGGTGATGATGATGATGATGATGAGGCGACTTTCGGATATTTACCATCACTCCAGAGATCGCGAGCTTAGTGGTGGTGCGTCCACCTCGCCAGACGCTCAATCAATGTACGATGTGCGATAATGGAGTCTACCTTGTCGCAGCTGTTTAAGCCAATCAAGCACACGGCAATCGTTAACTACTAAATCGGTGCAGAATAGATTGAAAAAAGTTCTCACCGGAAAGCCGTTACAAAGAAGTAATGCATAAGCTATGCAATATTGTCCACAAACTTTAGACACAGGACACTGAAATCTCTTGCTATTATGAGTTCACTCGGAACAATGTTCGTTCATGAAGGTGCGGAACGCAGCGTGTCGTGGCGGCAGACCGTACGAGCAGAAGTATTCGCATCGTCCGTCGGCATCCAGGTACAGCGCTATCCAATTTTCGCCCGGTTCGTCAACGTCGTCGGTGTTGCACACGAAGGCCGCAGGCAGAGCGCCGTCTGTAGTCGTCGTAGGCTGTCCGTCTTTGGGTACGACACCGCGAAATATCGTTCTGGTGCGCGGGTCCATCGCCAGTAATCTGGCGATCTGCAGGGTGTCCATCTTAGTAGTCGTAGATGACGTTGCTGTTCTTGTCGATTTCCAGCACGGACTCGAATTCGGCGAAGGCGATGACGTTCACAGTGGTCGGTAGCGCGTTACGGAAATGCAGCTCTATGCACATGTTGCCCTTTTGTACCAGATGGAAGCAGTGGCCATCGCACTAATCGGGGGTCATGTCAAAACCGAAGAATGTGTAGACGTGCCGGAAGTCGCTGCGAGTCAGTCTGTTCTCCTAGTCCCTCCAAATCTTGCCGGTCAAAGTGATCATGCTCATGCTGCTCTTGAGGAAGAGGTCATCTTCGAAATTGGGCTGGAAAGTTTTGGAGGGTATGTGTCGTCCGTCCACGTACAATGCGAGGAAGGTTCTGGCGTTGTTCTTGGCGTGGAATGGATTCTTGTCGTACGCACCGTTGTACGCATCGTTATCGGTGCCGAGGAACATGTTCTCGTGCGTGTGCGACCGAGCGCCCACTGGAATGGAGTACACCTTGCAGTTGACGGATCGCATCCGATACTTGACTGTGCTCTTCTCGAGAGCCTTGATGTGGGCCATCTGCACGTTCGGATTCAGGGTGGCCTTCTTTGTAAACACAGTGGCATTGACGATGTTGATCGAAGGGGTCACGAATGTACCGTTCAGGTAGACGTCGACTTCACTGAACAAAGAATGCAGCCAGTTATTCACTGGTCCCACGGGATGAGCCAAGAGGAGATCTTCCCCACTGGCTCGCGTCACCTTCACATGCACGTTTATCATCGTGTTGGCGAGATCTAGGTAATCGTCTCCCGATCCGCGTATCAGGAATTCAATCGGTCCATCCGAGTCCAGGGAGGCCATGGGATGATGTTCCACTAAACGACTGTCGACGATGCTGTCGGGGGTACGGTAAAGAGATCCAACTCGCTCTTGATCACTTCTCACGACTGTCTATGTACGAAAGCGAGAGATTGCGCGCTTAGTGGTGGGGCGTCCACAGTCGCCAGACGCTCGATCGATGTACGATGTGCGATAGCAGAGTCTACCTTGTCGCAGCTGTTTAACCCAATCAAACACACGGCAATACAAGGAAGGTTCTGGCGTTGTTCTTGGCGTGGAATGGATTCTTGTCGTACGCACCGTTGTACGCATCGTTATCGGTGCCGAGGAACATGTTCTCGTGCATGTGCGACCGAGCTCCCGCTGGAATGGAGTACACCTTGCATTTGACGAATCGCATCTGATAATTGACCGTGCTCTTCTCGAGAACCTTGATGTTGGCCATCTGCACGGTCGGATTCAGGGTGGCCTTCTTAGAAAACACAGTGGCATTGACGATGTTGATCTTGTAATCGGGGTTGACCCCGCCAGCCATAAGTGCAAACGCAGACTTACTGCGCACCGGACCCATCTTGACGTCGACGCCGTTGATCAGGAAGTTACCTTGCAGAAACAGACCCACGTGTTGACGACCCACCATGTCGACGACCAGACTCCGTACAATGTACTCTGGTAGAGCCACGAACCCTTCGTTAGCTGCTGGTCCGTCGACTACGTCGACGGCATCCATGGAGTGGCCGTGTCATTGTACCACAGCTGATTCGTCAGCTGCGCGACCTTGGCATCGGTGTTGTAACTCAGCGTCTCTATGTAGGTACGATACGCATACGTTTTGGTCGAAGGGGTCACGAGCGTACCGTTCAGTTAGACGTCAACTTCACTGAACAATGAATGCAGCCAGTTATTCACAGGTCCCACGGGATGAGCCAAGATGAGATCTTCCCCACTGGCTCGCGTCACCTTCACCTGCACATGTATCATCGTGTTGGCGAGATCTAGGTAATCGTCTCCCGATCCGGGTATCAGGAATTATATCTGTCCATCCGAGTCCAGAGAGGCCATGGGCTGATGTTCCACTATACGACTGTCGACGATGCTGGTCTGAGTCGGGGGTACGGTAAAGAGATCCAGCTCGCTCTTGACCACCTCGCACGACTTTCTATGTACGAAAGCCATCGTCGTCGTCGATTATGTCATCTTCACATTAGTACTATACGGAAGATTCTGACCAAGCAAATCCGGCGACAATGTACACGATTGACTTCCGTTTCAGGTTTATTAGGCATGCGCACAGCCTTCTGGGTAGTGTGAGTACTGTGAAGCGTCCCCTTGTGAATGAAGATAACCATAACTCAAACCCCAACCTGTTGACGGCTGTGTAACCATAAACTTATGTCGTCTGCGGTGAACCCTGACCCCTGACGGAGTGACCTCTAACTCGAGTCCAAGTGGTGAGCTAAGCCTAACCATAACCCATCTTCCTAACGACTTAATGCTAAGCCCTTCTATCCAGCTGTAGGCATTGTTCAATCAAGGGCCTCAGGAGTGGTCAAGGAATCCTGTAATAGGGTCAGAGGTCATCGGACATAAGGGAGCAGCGGCGGCGGCGGCGGCGGCGGCGGCGGGTGAGAACATTATTCATTAACCGAGATCCGGCGCGGCATTCATTATCAAGGATCAAAGGTCTTGTTAGCATAATTCATTAACAGTGTCATTAATAGTATATAATTTTAAATATTGAAATATGATATCATTGTCAAATATTGTTAATACAAATGCAATTTTAAAATACTGAAATATAATTAATATAACATAAAAGAAATTTCATTGTTCACTCGACTTCGTTAAATTGCAGCAGCAGACGTCATCGACAATACACAAATACATACATGCATACACATATACATACATTACAGCATACAAATTTACTGAATACATACATAAATGTATACATACGTACATACATACATACATACATACATACATACATACATACATACATACATACATACATACATACATACATACATACATACATACATACATACTTACATACACACATACCTAAATACATACACAGATACATACATGTATGCATGCATGCATGCGTATATATATACACACATTCTCACATACACACAAATTGGGGAAGAATGCATAGTTCCTACGTAAGCTATACGTAACGTCCAAAGACGTGTCTAACACATTCCGCACGTGCCCAAACTCGCTGCGGTGAGATAACGAATTGGCACGATCAGCACTGCAGGACCTTTATAAAGCCCCCAGCCAGCGCAACGGTATAACCAATCTGAATTGATCAACTACTCTACGTATAGTTTGTGGCATCTGCACTAACAAGCCTTTATTACCCACCTGCCAGCCCACTGCGTCATGACGGGTCTGATTCGACATAGACAACTCTTCTCTCTACATCGGATTAAATCAACTATCATTGACGCTAAATGTAAAAGGTAAGTGAATCATTTATTATTTACGTTATTATAACGCTTACTGTATCATATTGTTATTTTTACTATTTATTCTTCTTGTGGCCCTATTTGGGTATTAAATTGGTTATTACATATTTAGTGTATAAAGCATATAAACTGTACTTTACATTATATTTTTATTGCATAAACATCTCTATTTAACTTACGACTCTATAGACACGCCCGATATAGTGTTGCCACAAGTATCCAATCCCTTCATCTCACACGGAATCATACACCACAACCCCGCACACGCAAGCACGCATGCACGCACGCACGCACACACGCACGCACGCACTGACACACCTAAAATACAAAATAGTCACAGTGCCTCCAGTACAGTTTTCTGTACTTTATTACTCTGCCTCCAGCCTGACTTTTTGTTACTCATCGTATCAGCATACAGTTATTTGTTTTATTACACTGTGTCCACCCGGCCTTGATGTTTCGAATCGTCTCAGCAGACATTAATTTATTGTATGACACTGTCTCCACTTTGTCTTGCTGTTTCTCACTGTCTCAGCACACATTTCTGTACTTCGTGACTCTGTCGTCAGCCTGCCTTGCTGTTTTGCACTGTCTCAGCACACATTAAAAAAATTCATGACACTGTCTCCAAACTGCCTTCTTCTATTCCCCCCATCAGAGCATACATTTATTTATTAATGACACTGTCTCCACCCTACCTTGCTGTTTCTCACCGTCTCAGCACACATTTCTATACTAAATGACACAGCCTCCTGCCTGCCTTGCTGATTTTCAGCATTTCAGCACATATTTCTGTACTTTTTGACATTGTCTATAGCCTGCCTTGCTGTGTCTCACCATCTCAGACACTGTTATACACAATTTAAAGAAAACAAGACACTGTCACACACATCTTAAAGAAAACAGAACACTGTTCGTCTTCCGAGTTGCTCCTTCATATCTTGCGTTGGGCTGTCTGTGCGGAGGAAGAGAGGTGCGGGAACTTGCAATGGCGAAACGATATCTCCGAGAAGGTCAAATGCAACATAAAGAGTCAATAAGCTGGTAAGGTTGATGCCTGTGATGAATAATCAAGTTTTTTTCTTGTTTGGTCCTTTTGATAGATACGTAGTGGCTTAGAGCAACTGCTATATGCCTTTGCTGTGGGAGAACTCGAGGAGGGGGAGGAGAGTACGAAGGCAGCTCCACGCAAACGATTAGCGGATCTGCGGCGGGTGCTCGATAAAAACGCCGTCGAGTATCGGTGATGTCAACGATGACGTCACCACTTGCAGTGTCGTCTAATATGTAGATTTAATATAATAGACATTAGTATGGACCGAACTGTATTTGTAGTTTGAAAGAGCTGTAGTATTATTAGCATTAGAATTTTGAACGAACTTTATTACAATTATGAATGAACTGCATTGGTATTTTGAACGAGCTTTATTAGCATAGTAGTAGCGTCTTTATTATGTAGTACTATCTTTATTATGATGAATTGACTGTATCAATATGTACTCGTAATGAAAGGAACGACGTGTAGTCAACACCTCATCATCATCAGCATCACGTGACATCTGGAGAGGCGTAATGTCTCGCAAGTCAACATGATTGCACCGGCTTCTGATGCAACGGTAAACGTTCGTAAACCCGAGGGCACTGGCGCGATATAACAGTCCATAAACGTAAACCTCATTACAGTCCATGACCGCACCATCATTAGAAGGGCCTCTGGCGCAAAGATAAACGTTCGTACGCCCGGTGTCACTGTCGCGAGATAACAGTCCACAAACCCCACCATCGTATAAATAAGTTTTTCCTTACATATCGATGCAGTAGTCTATATATGTTATGCACATTTGCGAGAACCTATGTAATGGTTGATACTTAATCAAATAGTGCAAACGAATTACATATATTTCGTACATATTGTATACAACGTATGTAATGGTTATATTTAATAAAATAGTCAAAAGGAAAGGCATGTGTGTTTGGTGTTGTATTCTCTCTAGTGACACCACTCTACATGAAGACACACTACATAGAGTAGTAGTGAGTCGAGTGTACCCATTACCTTCTGTTTACCACATCTCACCACTTCTACCATAGAGTAATGGGACGAGTGCACCCATCTGACCTCCACACGCACGCAAGGCCTTCACCTTCTTTCTATAGACCTGAACATAAATGACACCACCCCACATTATATAGTCGTACACATACCTCCGTAGAGAGAGAAACCTGTGACAGCCAGCATATCTGACACATACGTCCGAAGAGACAGAGACCTGTGTTCTGTTGCCGCCAGCGTATCGGACACATACCTCCATGGAGGCAGATACCTATGGCAGCCAACTTATCTGACCCATACCACCATACAGACATACCTATGACAGCTTGCAAGAAACATGTGGTCTGTGGTA
Organism: Lamellibrachia satsuma; assembly: GCA_033239005.1. Classification (NCBI taxonomy): domain Eukaryota; kingdom Metazoa; phylum Annelida; class Polychaeta; order Sabellida; family Siboglinidae; genus Lamellibrachia; species Lamellibrachia satsuma. The sequence goes on along the minus strand of BSQZ01000012.1, from coordinate 3,245,693 downwards.
TAAATTTATGTACTTTCTGGCACTCTGTCCAACCTTCGTTTCTGTTCCTCACAGTCTCAGATCACACGTCTATACTAAACGACACTGTCTCCAGCCTGCCTTCCTATTTCCCCCTCCCCATCTCAGCATACATTTGTTTATTTTCTGACACTGTCTCCACCCTATTTGTATTTTATAACACTCTCTCCAGCCTACTTTGCTGTTTCGCACTGACTCAGCATATATTTATATAGGTTGTGCCGTTGTCTCCAGCCTGCCTTGCTGTTTTTCACAATCTCAGGATACATTTGTAAAATATTTGGAACTGTATTCAGACTGCCTTGCTATTTCTCACCGCCTCAGTTGGCACCCAGCGTGTCTGACACATACCTCCATAGATACAGAGACCTGTGGCCTAAGGCAGGCAGATATTCTGAAAAATATCTCCATAGAGACAGATACCTGAGGCAGCCAGTGTATATTTTGCATACCTTCACAGAGATAGATACATATGGCAGCTAACATATCTGACACATACTTCGATATAGGCAGACACCTGTTGTCAGTGGCAGCCAGCGTGTCTGACACATACGTCCATGGAGACAGGGACTTGTGGTCTGTGGTATACATTGATGTATTTCATAACACTCCTTCCAACCTACCTATCTTTTCCTCACCGTCTCAGCTCACATGTCTATATTAAATGACACTGTCTCCAGCCTGCCTTCCTATTTCCCCCTCCCCATATCAACATATATTTGCTTATTTTCTGACACTGTCTCCACCCTATATGAATTCTATAACCCTGTATCCAGCCTACCTTGCTGTTTCTCACTGACTCATCATACATTTATGTAGTTTATTATTCTGTCTCCGCCTGTCTTGTTGTTTTTCACCACATATTAGTATAACTTATGTCTGCATCCTTCATTTCTACTGTCTCAGTTGGCACCCAGCGTATCTGACAAATACCTCCATAGAGACAGATACCTGTGGCCTGAGGCAGCCAGCTTAATTGACGAACACATCTATGGAGACATGCACCTGTAGCAGCAAGCATATCTGACACATTCCTACATAGAGACTGAGATCTGTGAAAACCAGCTTGTCTGACTCATACATCAATATAAACAGAGGCCTGTGGCAGCCAGAGTATTTGCAACATGCTTCATAGCGACAGCGAACTGTGGCAACCAGCCTGTGTAAAACACATATCCATAGCGACAGAGACCAATGGCTGCCAGCATGTCTGACACATACTTCGAGAGAGACAGAGACATGTTGTCTGTGGTAGCCAGCGTGTATGAAACATACCTCCACAGAGACAGATGCCACGCAGTGTTGCGTCGATAGTCAGACGCCGCATATGAAACTGTCTCTTCTGGGATTGAGGATAGGGTTAGATAGGGGTTAGGATGCGCGCACGGGCTTGCTAATACACCTTTTTCCGCGTAATACACATTTTTCATGTAATCGCGCGCCACATGGTAACGGTGGCGCCACCTAGCGAGTGGAACTAACCCAAACCCCTGAGCGCCTATCTAACCCTAACCCTAACTTTAAACCGAAACCCTAACCATCCCTTTTATACATTGACATCATAACCCTAACCCTAACCCCTAACTAACCCTAACATCAAACACAAACGAGACACGTTCATCGGCGACGTCTCGACGTGACGCTGCGTAGCCTCTGTCTCTATGGAGGTATGTTTCAGATACTCTGGGTGCCACAGGTCTCTGTCTCAATGGAGGTATGTGTCAGACACGCTGGCTGCCACAGACCACAGGTCTCTGTATCTATCGAGGTATGTGTCAGACATTATGGCTGCCATAGGTAACGATGGGTGTGTGTCAGATACGCTGGTTGCCACAGGCCTCTGTATCTGTGGAGGTATGTGTCAGATACACTGGTTACCACATGTATCTATCTCTATGGATGTGTCAGATACGCTGGTTGTCAGAGGTCTCTGTCTCTACGAAGGTATGTGTTAGACACGCTGGCTGCCTCAGGCCACAGGTCTCTGTTTCTTTGGAGGTGCGTATCAGATACGCTGGGTGCCAACTGAGATGGTGAGCAATAGCAAGGTAGGCAGCAGACAGTTTCATCAATAAAAAACGTGTATGCTGAGATGGTGAAAAACAGCAAGGCAGGCCGGAGACAGGTCTCTGTCTCTATGGACGTATGTGTCAGACATGCTGGCTACTACAGGTTTCTCTCTCTAAGGACGTATGTGTACGACTACATAGTGTTGGGTGGTGTCATATATGTTCAGGTCTATAGACAGAAAGTGAAGGCCGTGCGTGCTAGTGGGTGGTTAGTCCCTTTACTGTCCCTTTACTGTATGGTGGGGGTGGTGAGGTGTGGCAAACAGAAGGTAATCGGAACACTCGACTCACTACTACTCTATGGAGCGTGTCTATATGTAGAGGGATGTCACTAGCGAGAATACAACACCAACAACACATGTCATTCGTTTTGACTATTTTATTAAATATAGCCATTACATACGTTGTGTAAAATTTGTATGAAATATGTCATTCGTTTGCACTATTTGAATAAATATCAACCATTACATAGGTTGTAGCAAATGTGCATAAAATATATAGACTACTGCATCGTTATGTAAGGAACAACTTATATACACGATGGTGAGGTTTATGGACTGTTATGTCGCGACAGTGACATCGGGTATACGAACGTTTACCTTTGCACCAGAGGTCCGTGTAATGACAATGCGGTTATGGACTGTTATGAGGTTTATGGACTGTTAAGACGCGCCAGTGCCCTCGGGTTTACGAACGTTTACCGTTGCGCCAAAGGCCAGTACATTCATGTTGACTTTGCGAGATTTACGTCTCTCCAAATGTCTTGTGATGATGATGATGATGAGGTGTTGACTATACGCCGTTCCTTTCATAACAGGTACATACTGATACAGTCAATTAATTTTAATATAGATAGTACTACATAATAAAAATGCTACTACTATGCTAATACAGTTCGTTCAAAATTGTAATAAAGTTCGTTCAAAATACTAACATTACTACAGTTCTTTCAAACTACTAATACAGCTCGGTCCATACTAATTTCTATTATATTAATACTACATACTAGATGACACTGCATGTGGTGACGTCACCGATACTCGACAGCGTTTTGCATCGAGCACCCGCCGCAGATCATTGTCCGCTAATCATATATATATGATTAGCGGACAATGATCTGCGGCAGTGCTCGATGCAAAACGCTGTCGAGTATCGGTGATTATATATTATATATATGTTTTATTATATATATATATATATATATATATATATATATATATATATATATATATATATATATATATATATATATATATATATATATATATATATATATATATATATATATATATATTATGTGTTTCCGTTCTTCTGATAAAGTACTCGCAAGAAATAAACATAAACTGACAGTACATACTGAGCCTGTATAAATAAATCTTCAGACTTCACCTATTATTGACCTACGGCTAAATCTAAGCTATCGCTATATCAGTTACGGCTTTTGGCTGTCTTTGAGTTTGGCGCCTAAAATTACGATGTGCTACTTTCGTATGCTTTGCGAACAAACATAATTTATATAATGCTCAAAATCAATGTATTGGATAATACAAAATACAGCCAAATTCACAAAGGAATTTGTAAACATGAACTTTGTTTTGTGGCGCGCCAGTCGAATATAAAATTAGGTAAAATTATAATTTAACAAGATTTAACAAGATTTGCCATCCAAGCCAAAGGCCCAGATGGCAAGTGGACAAGGAAGCCATTGGCTTATCGAGAGTCCAACAATGTTCACCTACTTATAACCCGCCCTCCTGATATATGTGTCAACCTTGTTTTTAAACATATTAACGCTGCTAGCAGTTACACAATCTGTAGACAGTTTGTTCCATTCATTTACTGTCCTCTGTGAGAACGAGTGCTTCCTGATGTCCAATCTACATTGATCCTTTACTAATTTTACCTCATGTCCTCTAGTTCTGCTATCCTTCTTGAGTGAGAAAAACATATTTCTATCAATATTTTCATACCCATTCAATATCTTAAAAACTTCAATTTGATCTCCTCTTAACCTCCTTGTCTCTAGAGTTGTTAAACCACATTCTTTCAGGCGTTCTTCATAACTAAGGTCTCTAAGTTCTGGAATCATTTTAGTTGCTCTCCTTTGTATGCGTTCAAGCGTATCTATATCCTTCTTACGATATGGTCTCCATGCTTGTATACAGTATTCTAAATGAGGTCTAACTATTGCTTTATAAAGAGGTATAATTAACTTTTTTCCCTTGTATGTTATGTTTCTTCTAATCAATCCAAGAATTTGATTACCCTTTGAAGCTGCAATACCACACTGCTCTGAAACTTTCATATCAGCGCTTATTGTAACTCCTAAGTCCTTTTCTTTTACAGTAGTACCAAGAACAGTAGCTCCCATTTTATAGTTTACATTCAAGTTCCCATGTCCTGTATGTAGGCATTTACATTTCCCAAAATTGAACAGCATCTGCCATTTCTCAGACCATTTCACTAATCTGTCTAGATCGTTTTGTAAATGTTGTTTATCACCATCAGTATTAACCTTTCTAAACAGTTTTGTGTCGTCCGCAAATTTCAGTACGTTACTTGTTATACTCTCGTCCAAGTCATTGATATAAATTAAGAATAATATAGGTCCTAATACTGATCCTTGAGGTACCCCACTCAAAACCGATTTCCAATTTGAAACTTCGCCATCTACTACAACTCGTTGTCTTCTGTCAGTCAGCCATTGTTCTATCCAGTCAGTTATGCTATCCCCGATGCCATGGGCTTTTAATTTAAGTAGCAATCTTTGATGTGGCACTTTGTCAAAAGCTTTCTGAAAATCTAAGTAGATAATATCTACTGGCGATCCCTCGTCAATCCACTTAGTGATTTCTTCCAAAAAACATAACACATTTGTTAAGCATGACCTCGCTTTAAGGAATCCATGTTGAGATGAATTTAATAATTTATGCTTAACGAGGAAGTCCACCATATGGTCTTTAATTAACCTTTCTAATAATTTACAAATCACTGACGTTAAACTCACTGGTCTGTAATTCTCTGACTTATTTCTCGAACCCTTTTTAAATAATGGTATGATGTTTGCTTCTTTCCATTCAAACGGAACAACTCCCTCTTTTAATGACAAGTTGAATACTCTTGCAAGTGGTATACTGATTTGATCTACTGTTTCCATTAGTAATTTTGGAGGAATCCCATCCACTCCCGGTGATTTGTTATCCTTCATTGCCTTTATTTTCCTAGCTACCAATTCTGGAGTTACAACTAACGGTCCTAAATAGTCAGATTTAGCCCCCTGAAATTTAGCATCAGCAACTGGTAATGAACTAATATCTTCTTTTGTAAACACTGAACTGAAGTAACCATTTAGGTCTTCCGCCATTAAAAACCCCTGTGATATTATATTTCCAGCACTGTCTTCTAGAGGTCCAACCTTGTCTTGTACGTTTTGTTTACTCCTGACATATGCATAAAAACTCTTGCTGTCAGTTTTTATGTTACATGCCAGTTTTTGCTCATAGCTTCTTTTAGACTGTCTGATTTCAGTTGTAGCTGCATTAAGTGCCTCTTTGTATTTTGCATAGTCTTCTTCCTTTCTGGTACGCCTATAAACCCTCCACATAGTTTGTTTTAGCATTATTTTTCTAATTGCCTCTTTTGACACGTGTTTCTTTCTACACCGTTTTCCTTGTTTTCGGAAGGGAACAAATTTATCAATGATACTCTCAATTTCATATTTTAGAATATTCCAACATTCAATTGCAGTCTTATTCATCAGCATGTTATTCCAATCTAGCTGTGCTAAGTATTTTCTCATATCTTTGTAGTTACCTTTGTGGAAGTTTCTCTTGTACGTTTTCTTATTTTTACTTTCTGATTTTACGTTGATGTCAAAATGTATTTGATTATGATCACTATTACCCAATGGTTCAAATATTTTTACATTGTCCACTAATTCTTTTTGTGATGACAAAACTATATCTAATACATTTTCTCCCCTGGTTGGTTCTAGTACGTGCTGAGTAAGAAAGCTATCCTGGATTAAACATAGAAATTGTTGATCCTCAATCCCTGTGCTCTCTAGAGAATTCCATTGTATGTGTCCATGGTTAAAATCTCCCATTATGATACATTCCCCTTTACTAACTTCCTTTATAGAGTTTTTTATTTTTGTGTTGTCCTCTTCGTTTATGTTTGGACTTCGGTAAACTAATCCAACAGTTAATTTTGAATTTCCTGAAACAATTTTGCACCAAACAGCTTCATCGCAATCTGCTTCCCTTTCTAGTTTTATTTCATAAGCCTGAATAGATTCTTTAACATATAAAATAACTCCCCGCCCCTTCTTCCTATTCGATCTTTCCTAAACATTACGTATCCTGTCAGTCCTAATTCAGCATCTGTTATATCTATGTTGGCCCATGATTCAGTTATACCAATTATGTGAGGGTCAATATCTTCTACCATAATGTTTAATTCGTTTTTCTTATTTACTATGCTCCTTGCATTTAAACATACGCATCTATAACCTTTTTCAGAGATGTTTTTCGGATGATTTGATATTGGTTTATCTGTGCTAGTGGTCTCTTGTTCTGCTTGAGACACCTCTAGGTAACCCCCTGCACTTCTAGTTTAAAGAATGTTTACTTCCAAAAATATTTGTCATTGTACCCAAGTCGCTATCTACTGCTGCTGAAAGTTTGTCCGCGAATACTGCCGCCCCCTTTCCACTTAAATGAAGCCCATCCTTCATGTACATATCACCCCTCCCAACAAAACTTTCCCATAAATCCACAAATCCAACTTCCTCTTCCCTACACAGCCTCTGGACTAACATGTTAATTGCCATCCCCGACAATTTCGATATTTATGACCCCTCCTGCCCATCACAGGTAAAATCCCTGACAGTATTACCTGCTCAACCCGCGTCTGTTTTAGTGTTCTGACCAACTGCCTATATTTCCTAACTATGGCAGTTGTACCCTCCCTCTCTACGTTATTTGTCCCTACATGTACTAAAACAGATCCACCCTTACCCGAGCCTACGATGTTTTTACCCTCTCAGTTATCGCCTCTATTTTGGCTCCAGGCAAGCAGACCACCACATCATCTCCCTTGTTTAAGACTCTGTCAGTCTTCCTAACTATCGAATCCCCACAAACACCCTCGCTCTCTTCCTCACCCCTCTATCACTGCTGCAGAATAACTCTTCCTTTCGATCCCCTCCATCACATTCTGTCCTGACCCCTTCCCTTCCGTCTCCCCACTCCCTTCTCCTTCCCTCCTGTCTCCCCTACTCCCCTCTCCTTCACCCCGGTTGTCTTCCCTCCCGTCTCCCCCACTCCCTTCTCCTTCCCTCCTGTCTCCGCTTCTCCCCTCTCCTTCACCCCGGTTGTCTTCCCTCCCCGTCTCCCCACTCCCTTCTCCTTCCCTCCTGTCTCCCCTACTCCCCTCTCCTTCACCCCGGTTGTCTTCCCTCCCGTTCCTTTCCTTCCAGTCTCCCTACGTCCTGTCTCCCTATGACCTGTCACCTTCCCTCCTCTCAGCTTCCTCCCAGGCTGAGGTGAGCTCTCCCTAGCATCTCTTGTGTCTTTCCCCACTTTATCGTCTACTGTTCCCTCACCGGAACTACTGGCATAACTCCCCTGTTCCCTTCCCACCATTGCCACAACGAGCAGTCTCAGCTCTTCCAACTCCACCTCTATTTCCTTCATCCTTGCGCATCCCCTACACTCAAAATTAAAACTATCTGCCTGGACCTCAGCCCAGGACTTTTCGCACCAGACTTGACGAAATCTACCCAGTTACTACAACTGCCACAAATTACGTGCCTTGTGGCCTTTAACTGTCGTTTGCACGGGGCCATCATACAATTTAGTTTTAATTAGTTTGCTACGTTAGCCTTGAATAAGGCTGTTTTTGTGATCAAAAGAACACTTTAGGCTAAAAATCCTGCCACCTAGCGAATACGGAGAACACTGTGTAACAAAACAACGAAGTGAGTGTGTACTAATTTACGCTAAAGTCCTGCTGTTAATTCCTTTTTACCGAAAACGTTGACTACCACTATGTCAGATATTACCTTATGTATGTAATTTAAGTAAATAAATCACTTTATCTTATATATATATATTAGCTAATGTAAACGATAGCTCGATGCACGGGTTGAATGACTTGTAAACAAACTCCCTTTTATCACTCGTTGAGTTTGAATCCGGGAAAAAAATACTACCTCTGTTAACAACAACGGTTTCTTAATATATGTCTACAAGAAGTTGGTGAACAATATATGTATAATACTAATACTTATTCTAACCAATATTCACTGTTACTGACTATTCACTATGTTATCTAATTTTTCGAATTGTAAACACCCCTATTAACGCTCGCTGAATTCCCCGACAGAATCCGAAACTAACTTACTCTAAAATACTCCCTCTGACTAATAATTAACAAAACCTGTTTCCTAATATATGTCTACAATACGTTTGTGTATAATATATATGCAATAGTAATACTTATTCTATTTGATATTCCACGTATTTCTTATTCTATTTGATATTCCACGTATTTCTGATTACTTCCGGCTACTTGGACTTGGTGCAGCGACTTGAATTTGGTGTAGATCATTTACAGAAATACGTGGAATATCAAATAGAATAAGTATTACTATTGCATATATATTATACACAAACGTATTGTAGACATATATTAGGAAACAGGTTTTGTTAATTATTAGTCAGAGGGAGTATTTTAGAGTAAGTTAGTTTCGGATTCTGTCAGGGAATTCAGCGAGCGTTAATAGGGGTGTTTACAATTCGAAAAATTAGATAACATAGTGAATAGTCAGTAACAGTGAATATTGGTTAGAATAAGTATTAGTATTATACATATATTGTTCACCAACTTCTTGTAGACATATATTAAGAAACCGTTGTTGTTAACAGAGGTAGTATTTTTTTTCCCGGATTCAAACTCAACGAGTGATAAAAGGGAGTTTGTTTACAAGTCATTCAACCCGTGCATCGAGCTATCGTTTACATTAGCTAATATATATATATAAGATAAAGTGATTTATTTACTTAAATTACATACATAAGGTAATATCTGACATAGTGGTAGTCAACGTTTTCGGTAAAAAGGAATTAACAGCAGGACTTTAGCGTAAATTAGTACACACTCACTTTGTTGTTTTGTTACACAGTGTTCTCCGTATTCGCTAGGTGGCAGGATTTTTAGCCTAAAGTGTTCTTTTGATCACAAAAACAGCCTTATTCAAGGCTAACGTAGCACACTAATTAAAACTAAATTGTATGATGGCCCCGTGCAAACGACAGTTAAAGGCCACAAGGCACGTAATTTGTGGCAGTTGTAGTAACTGGGTAGATTTCGTCAAGTCTGGTGCGAAAAGTCCTGGGCTGAGGTCCAGGCAGATAGTTTTAATTTTGAGTGTAGGGGATGCGCAAGGATGAAGGAAATAGAGGTGGAGTTGAAAGAGCTGAGACTGCTCGTTGTGGCAATGGTGGGAAGGGATCAGGGAGTTGTGCCAGTAGTTCCGGTGAGGGAACAGTAGACGATAAAGTGGGGAAAGACACAAGAGATGCTAGGGAGAGCTCACCTCAGCCTGGGAGGAAGCTGAGAGGAGGGAAGGTGACAGGTCATAGGGAGACAGGACGTAAGGAGACGGGAAGGAAAGGAACGGGAGGGAAGACAACCGGGGTGAAGGAGAGGGGAGTAGGGGAGACAGGAGGGAAGGAGAAGGGAGTGGGGGAGACGGGAGGGAAGACAACCGGGGTGAAGGAGAGGGAGTAGCGGAGACAGGAGGGAAGGAGAAGGGAGTGGGGGAGACGGGAGGGAAAACAACCGGAGTGAAGGAGAGGGGAGTAGGGGAGACAGGAGGGAAGGAGAAGGGAGTGGGGGAGACGGAAGGGAAGGGGTCAGGACAGAATGTGATGGAGGGGATCGAAAGGAAGAGTTATTCTGCAGCAGTGATAGAGGGGGTGAGGAAGAGCGCGAGGGTGTTTGTGGGGGATTCGATAGTTAGGAAGACCGACAGAGTCTTAAACAAGGGAGATGATGTGGTGGTCTGCTTGCCTGGAGCCAAAATAGAGGCGATAACTGAGAGGGTAAAAAACATCGTAGGCTCGGGTAAGGGTGGATCTGTTTTAGTACATGTAGGGACAAATAACGTAGAGAGGGAGGGTACAACTGCCATAGTTAGGAAATATAGGCAGTTGGTCAGAACACTAAAACAGACGCGGGTTGAGCAGGTAATACTGTCAGGGATTTTACCTGTGATGGGCAGGAGGGGTCATAAATATCGAAATTGTCGGGGGATGGCAATTAACATGTTAGTCCAGAGGCTGTGTAGGGAAGAGGAAGTTGGATTTGTGGATTTATGGGAAAGTTTTGTTGGGAGGGGTGATATGTACATGAAGGATGGGCTTCATTTAAGTGGAAAGGGGGCGGCAGTATTCGCGGACAAACTTTCAGCAGCAGTAGATAGGACATGGGAACTTGAATGTAAACTATAAAATGGGAGCTACTGTTCTTGGTACTACTGTAAAAGAAAAGGACTTAGGAGTTACAATAAGCGCTGATATGAAAGTTTCAGAGCAGTGTGGTATTGCAGCTTCAAAGGGTAATCAAATTCTTGGATTGATTAGAAGAAACATAACATACAAGGGAAAAAAGTTAATTATACCTCTTTATAAAGCAATAGTTAGACCTCATTTAGAATACTGTATACAAGCATGGAGACCATATCGTAAGAAAGATATAGATACGCTTGAACGCATACAAAGGAGAGCAACTAAAATGATTCCAGAACTTAGAGACCTTAGTTATGAAGAACGCCTGAAAGAATGTGGTTTAACAACTCTAGAGACAAGGAGGTTAAGAGGAGATCAGATTGAAGTTTTTAAGACATTGAATGGGTATGAAAATATTGATAGAAATATGTTTTTCTCACTCAAGAAGGATAGCAGAACTAGAGGACATGAGGTAAAATTAGTAAAGGATCAATGTAGATTGGACATCAGGAAGCACACGTTCTCACAGAGGACAGTAAATGAATGGAACAAACTGTCTACAGATTGTGTAACTGCTAGCAGCGTGAATATGTTTAAAAACAAGGTTGACACATATATCAGAAGGGCGGGTTATAAGTAGGTGAACATTGTTGGACTCTCGATAAGCCAATGGCTTCCTTGTCCACTTGCCATCTGGGCCTTTGGCTTGGATGGCAAATCTTGTTAAATCTTGTTAAAATGATCTACACCAAATTCAAGTCGCTGCACCAAGTCCAAGTGGTAAAACAACGGACTTCAACGATGACGGCGTTGGGTAGACTTGCATGAAAGATTATGGAGCTTACAAAAGATATTATCATTGCTTGTTATTTTTGTTTTTGTAAGAATAACTACACGGATCATACGAATTTTAGGTTCTTTTAATTTTATTTCGCTTCTCGCATGGTGCGTCATCGCGCGGGCAACATTCCCTTACACCACTTGCGAAAGTTAATACAAGTAATAAATCATAGGCATACGCGGCGCATCAGGAATCAGTGCTCGGGCCTCCCTCTGTCCGAATAATAATAAATCACCTCACACTAGTGCTAGTGCACTCACAGAGACACAACAAAGTTGACTAATCCGGAATGACCTTACAGAATACGAGAGGGATCGTGTTCAAGGGTCAACAGGTCGTTGTGCCAGTGGCGCTACGCAAAGCTGCAATCAGCGACATCCATGATGGAAACTTTGGTATTGTGAAGTACACCGAGAGAGCGAAGACGGCAGTGTAGGTACTGGCCAGGGTACATGAATCATATCCATGACACAGTCGAAAGCTGCGATGAGTACCAACAGAATAGAGCGGCAAATCCAGCGATGCCGCTGCAGCCACATGAAGTGTCAACTCACTCGTATCAAGTGAAAGCGAGTGACTTGTTCGAGCTTCATGGACATTCGTATCTTTTAGTGGTCGACTGTTACAGCAAGTGGCCAAATGTTGTCAAACTTGCTAATACGAGAAGGAGTACCGTGATCGGGTATCTAGAGAAGATGTTTTGTGATTTTGGAATTTCTTAGACATTACTTAGCGACAACGGGGCTAAATACGGAAGTTCCAGATTTTGTGACTTTGCGAAGCAAATGCACACGCAACATATAATATCAAGTCTGCGTTATCGGCAGAGTAATGGGATGGCTGAGAAAATGGTACAGCCCATCAAAAGGAGCTTGACAAAGATGTTAGCTGACGGGAAAAGCTAGTCTGCTGCAGACTCTGGCAGCAGTGCGCAGTGCGCCGATAGGTGACGGATTGCCATCACCAACAGTCTTACTGCAAGGTCAAAATCTGCGCACCAATCTACATCAGATGGAGCACATGCTAAGACCACAGCACACTGACGCAGAGATGGTGAGAAGAAAACTGGAACAGTCGACAGCTGCTTATTATCAAGACGCCGCCACATTAACGTTTCGACGGAAACTATACCCAGGCGATACCATGAGAATAAAGCAAAATGGGAAATGGCAGTCGGCGATCGTGAGATGACATGATCAGATGCCGCAGTCTTATTGGCTGGAGACTGAAAGTGGGATTGGTGTTACGACGAAATGGAAATCAGATCAACACGACGGCCAGGGACAGTGCAACACCTGCTAAAGGCAACTCTAGTGACGTCAGTGGTGAACGTGTGTGTCCCGATACACATGTATATATATATATATATATATATATATATATATATATATATATATATATATATATATATATATATATATATATATATATATATATATATATATATATATATATATATATATATATATATATATATATATATATATATATATATATATATATATATATATATATATATATATATATATATATATATATATATATATATATATATATATATATATATATATATATATATATATATATATATATATATATATATATATATATATATATATATATATATATATATATATATATATATATATATATATATATATATATATACATATATATACATATATATATATATGTATATATATATATATATATGTATGTATATATATATATATATATATACCCCAGAAGAGTATCTTTAGCAAGGATAGGCTCAGTGAGTCTGCTTAGTGTACCTTCGACCTGAAAAGCCAAGATAAGCTACTATAATAGATGGGTATACCGCAGTACTAGTAGTGAAATTGAAAACAACAATAAACGTTATCAGCTGATGAGGACAGCCTGTCGGTAAATGAGCTGGTGGAGCCTCTCCTTGTGATATTTAACACGTCAAAGAAGGACGCAGCGTTCCCAGATCTGTGGAATGTGTCAGCCCTTTACAACAAAACCTAACAGAAAGCATCATACTACCGGCAAATCAGTTTGACGTGTGGAGCATGCAATATTTGGGAAAGTAGTATTCGATACAACGTATTAGCACATGACTGTCCACGACCTTTAAAATAGCAGCACATATATATATATATATATATATATATATATATATATATATATATATATATATATATATATATATATATATATATATATATATATATATATATATATATATATATATATATATATATATATATATATATATATATATATATATATATATATATATATATATATATATATATATATATATATATATATACCCCAGAAGAGTATCTTTAGCAAAGCAAAGATAGGCTCAGTGAGTCTGCTTAGTGTACCTTCAACCTGAAAAGCCAAGATAAGCTACTATAATAGATGGGTATACCGCAGTACTAGTAGTGAAATTGAAAACAACGATAAACGTTATCAGCTGATGAGGACAGCCTGTCGGTAAATGAGCTGGTTGAGCCTCTCCTTGTGATATTTAACACGTCAATGAAGGACGCAGCGTTCTCAGATCTGTGGAATGTGTCAGCCCTTTACAACAAAACCTAACAGAAAGCATCATACTACCGGCAAATCAGTTTGACGTGTGGAGCATGCAATATTTGGGAAAGTAGTATTCGATACAACGTATTAGCACGCATGACTGTCAACGACCTTTAAAATAGCAGCACGGTTTCAGATCAGGCAGGTCATGTGCTATCCAACTGCTTGAAAGGATGGACTGATATTTTGGATTCTGGCTGAAGTATCGACACAATGATATTTCGACTTTGCATAGACGTTCGATACAGTGACCCGTTGTCGACTTATCAACACATTAACTTATGGCTTTCAACGAAAAGCGCCACAACGAGTGAAGCCTTCATTGGGAGGGCAGCCAGAAGGGATTGACAGTGGACTTAAGGTCTTTGTTTATTACACACATTTTTGCAGAGATATTACGTGTGAAACGAACAAACAATACTACAAGAAGACATCAATAAACTAACAGCATGGTCAGAGAAATGACAGCTACACTTTAGTCCGACGAAGTGCAAACATTTAACATATGTCAAGCCAAAATACCGTACGTACGTCCACCATGACTAACAAAGACGAAGGAGTAATATACTTTGACACAAAAGACACAGAACAAGACATAGGAGTAAATTTCAACCGCTAAATGAAATTTCGCCAGTGTATTGACACTACGGTGCAGAAAATATTTCAAATATTAGGCCTCATCAGACACACATTTAGCTTATGGACTCTATCTTCTTTACGTTACTCTGTACAGCATCAATGAGGCGACATATGGATTATGCCGACTCCATTTGGAATCCACACTATACAATAGACATATAAAATCACTAGAAAACCCACAAGGCAAAGCCACCAAGCACGAAGAAACATAATTTATTGATATGCAAAAGCCGAGTTCTCACAGCAATAAATTATGAAAAATTAAAAGAGGGTGTTTACAAACATGAAAAGCCTTTGTTTAGAACCCCAACATCCAGGCAAGCAACCGTAATGATACCGACCCTGCCACAAATGCGTAGAATGCACATTGTCGGACGAACGTAGCCGTTAGCAAACAAATCTATATAGTTATATAAAATTCCAAAAGCAAATATACTGAATTATTAAGGGCATATAAACAATCTTCTATTGATTTATATATTACTTTATAGAGTTCTACACTGCATAGTAGAATGTTATTACAGAAAAATGTAGAATGCCACAACGATAATTCCACAAAACTTTGTATAACAATTCTAGAAAACATTTTCTGAACTGCCTCCACAAAAGTCTTACAGAACATTCTACAAATATTCCATGAGTTTTCTTGGTAAGGTAGGCACCGCTACCGAGGAATCTCAACGAGCCAATCTCACCATACGTCAGTAATCCGGGTTGCAACAAATCACCACAGTTTCACGCGGACTCATTTCCCAGAAGTTGGCTCATCATCTTCTGCTATCATCAATGCTTTTACTTGGGCGTACAAGGAGTCGATTAGGCTTATTTCTGAGGTCGACGCCTCGTTCTCCTCCTCGTCGTCCAATTCACGTCGTTTCCCAACTCCCTTATTCCATTTCCTCATGACTGACGCCACTGTTGAGGCTCCAGCTTTGCCGCCGATTTCTGCTACGTTGGCGCCACCGCTGCAGCGAAAGGCGGTTGATATTGTACATTTGAAATGAACCACAAAAACGCATCAAATGCAGCAGCAGAATGATTTAAACATCGCATTAGCATCATGTTAACTGTACCAGTTTCCACAAACACAGCAAAACTTACGCATCATTACAAAATTACTCCAAAAAGTAAAACATTCCTTAATGCTTTTGTGACTATGCACCTAAAAAAAAGCTAACCATATCCAGCTAAATTCAAGAATATCGAGTTAGTGGTTTACTCAGAATGTGCTTTAAAGGTGGAAGATTATGTCTCCGGTTGATTGAGGGCTGACATGTTAATTATCGCGACATGTAAACCTGTTAACCTAGACGACGCGTGAAGGATTAAAGGTAAGGGATTTGCTGTTTATGTAATAATATAATGTTCTTGTTACTAGAATAAACATTTGTAGGGTCAATCACCAGTAAAGGGACGCATTTATATCGCCAGTGGTTTGAGTTCAATATAAAGTTATTGTTTGCAAAATATCTATGTCTATATCTATATCCAAACTAATCTATACATAAGAATTGTAAAATACAACGGGAAAAATATTGAATGTGTTTATTGTTTGACTTAATTTAACCCTTCGCATAGACGGGGGTGCATTAAATCCTGTCATGTCGCCAAGTCAGTTCCGTAACTTGAAGGCATAATTCGAACCGTACGCCGCAGAAAAATCGGAACCAAGGAGCGAGATACCAATTGTAAACGAAGGCATCGATCGATTTCAGAACCATCAATGATGAATGGTATGTAGACACGCCACTCATGCTTAGCCTACTACATTAGCTACATTCTTTGATCCCCAAGTTTGGACGAAGTATTTATAAAAATGTAATGGACTTCTGCATGTGACATCGACAAACTTTGAAAATGTATTACGATCAAAGTTACAGAGCAACGAACATTGGTAGAACTATATGTTTGGAAACAACGTCTCTTGTGTCCCTGCAGTCTATCCTAACATTATACTCTTATATTTTTTTGCATGTATCACTCGCGCATGACCGTCTTATTAATTACACCATGTGTTGTCAAAAGATTATTTCATCGTATAAGCAATACTGTTGTATGGACATTTTATTGTCATGTCAATACAATAGTACAATATTGCATTAACACCTGTTTGTTTTGCAAACAATACATATGGAACATTAATATCAATATAAGTGGTAACTTACACAAATTATTTAAGATTACATATATATTGTGGATACAACACAAATGTTTACACTGAAATTAGCTGCAAAATACTAAATTTATAAAATTACACAAATTCACAACTTGTACACTTTCCCACATAAAGTGAAGAGGCATGTGTCTGGCTAGGACCCTGTCTGACGTAATCTTTTTATTAGAGAACATTTTTGAATAAAAATACATTCTTGTTTCCCAGGAGACCCCGCTACACCCCATTTGTGTGCTGGGTCTGGGGCTGCCTAGGAAGAAGAAACCGGGTGACTCTACCCCCATGTACAGTCCAGGCCATCAGTTCCCTGAATCGAATGGGGACTATGTTGGTTTCAGATATGTTTCTATCTGCTGAGCAACAGCATCAGCCTTGTTTGGGCATGGAACATCTCTACTGACAGGTGGGGCGGGGCTTATTTTCAGCGGTACATCCTCCCTCTTTGTTTTCTTTGACATGGAACATCTACTGACAGGTGCGGCGGGGCTTGTGGCAGCGGTACATCCTCCCTCTGTGTTTTCTTTGACATGGAACAACTGCTGACAGGTGGGGCGGGGCTTCTTTCAGCGGTACGTCCTCCCTCTGTGTTTTCTTTGACATGGAACATTTGCTGACAGGTGGGGCGGGGCTTGTTTTCAGCGGTACATCCTCCCTCTGTGTTTTCTTTGACATGGAACATTTGCTGACAGGTGGGGCGGGGCTTGTTTTCAGCGGTACATCCTCCCTCTGTGTTTTCTTTGACATGGAACATCTGCTGACAGGTGGGGTGGGGCGCGCAGAACAACAACATCAGCACTCCTTGGCATCTCTTCGGTACAAATTGAACTACTGGGGTGATAGTAACCACCCCCAGCTCACGACCTCTGGAGTGGTGCACGACATAGTTGTAGTCGTAAGGGTATTACTGGCTACCCTTGTTGTATCATGCTTGTGTTGTTCAATAACATATGAGTGCCCTCGTTCAATACCGTGTTTTGTTCCTTTCTCGTTTCCTTTGATCCATGTTATGTTAGTCGCCGCCACCGCCGCCACCGACGCCGCCGCTGCTCCCTTATGTCGGATGACCACTGACCCTTCTTAGAGGACTCCTTGACTACTCCTTGACCCTTCTTTTCGTCGCCAGGGAGCGCTGATGATGCCCATGTAATCATATCATCAGGGTTTTCCCAAAAATCTATTTTTAGTTACCATCGAAACATGGAACCCATCCTTGCTTGTTCAGGTTATCATGTATACTACTTGTACAAAAGGAGCTCTTCTTCTTTCGTGTCCTTCACACAATGTGTTGCCACTTGCGGGCGCACGCCTTTGCTCGCTCAGTGACAGTGACGAGGTCTTCTGCGGTGCAGGCCTCATCCAGTAGTTGACAGCAGAGGACATGGGCCATCGTCTGCAGTTCCCCACAGTTGCAGTTCAAAGACTGTGTGTCATCAATGTATCCCCACCTCCTCATCGTACTTTTAACACGGCCAACGCCAGTGCGGAGGCGGTTCAGAGAACGCCAACAGAGCCATGCTTGGTCAGACCCCGCTGGCAGGGATTCAGCCGCCTCTGATCCCATTTTATTTGAGGCTGGTATATCAGCTATTTTGCTGTTCCACATATGTATTCTAGTGATACTAGGAGACGAGTCGAGCGGTGTCACTGTGTGCATGAAGCTCTTCCGCGACTTCAGTCGGCTAGCAGCTGGCCTACGGTTGAACAGTTGGTGTCTGGTATCTGTCGTTAGTCGTGATCGTTCCATGCGGCTGGCAACAGTTCTCCTGATTTGAGGGGGAGTTATGCCGGCCAGCAAGTGTACACTGTCGACGTTCGCTGGTTTGAGGCAGCCTGAGATTATTCGGCAGCAGTCATGTAGAGCAGGGTTCAACTTGCTTGCGTGTGTGGACCTTTCCCATACCGGACAGGCATACTCGGCAGCTGAGTAGCAGAGAGCGAGACAACTAGATCTTAAAGTTGATGCTCTGCACCCCCACTTCGAGTTGGCAAGTTTGCGGATGATGTTGTTTCTTGCGTTTACTTTCATCTTGGTGTTTTTATGTGTGTCTTAAAGGAGAGAGTTCTATCGAGATGAACGCCGAGGTACACTGGTGTTGATGTGTTGTTGAGACGGGTCCCATTCCAAACAACGCTTAATTCTCGCTTAGCGTCTCTGTTCCTCAGGTGGAAAGCACACACCTGCGTCTTAGATGGGTTTGCGCGCAGTTGGTTGAGGTCGTAGTATGTGGACAAGATACTTAGTGCAGACATCAGATTTACTTCGATGATATTGAAATCTTTTTTTTGCGATGCAATGCATAAGTCGTCCGCATATATGAAACTCTGTGTATCAGCGTGCACGGGCTGGTCGTTGGTGTAGATGTTGAATAACATCGGTGCCAGTACATTTCCCTGTGGTAGTCCGTTTTTGTGTCGTCGCCAACGGCTCTTTTTACCATTCAGCACCACGAAGAAACGTCGGCTTTCGAGCATTGTGCGTATCAGGTCGGTCAGATGGAGATCGCCAGTCATCTCCAGCACTTTGCTGAGGAGGCGTCGGTGGTTGATCGTGTCGTACGCAGCAGACATGTCTACAAAGACAGCACCGGTGATCAGGCATTTCTCGTAACCATCTTCTATATGCTCTGTCAAGTTGAGTAGCTGGCTTGTACACGATTTTCCAGGGCGGAAACCGGCTTGTTCCGGGATGAGTTTCTCATCAACATGTGCCGCTAGTCTATTCAGTATGAGCCGCTCAAACAGCTTGTATGTGTGGCAGAGCAGGGAAATCGGTCGGAAACTCTTTGCCTCAGATGGGTCCTTCCCGGGCTTTAGTATTGCCACTACCTTAGCCTGTCGCCAGAGCTTTGGGATTGTCTTACTCGCGTTGCAGCTGTTGAAAAAACGTAGTAGCCAATCCCGTGCCTTTGGTCCTAGCTGTTTGATCAGCTCTGTTTGGATGTCGTCCAGGCCGGGTGCTTTGCCTTTCTTCAATGCAGTAATACCGACGCCGAGCTCATCTGCCGTGAAACCCGGATCGTCTGGGTACCGCTGTCGGTTGATACGTACCTTCGGCTGTCTATTCGGTACTTTTCCGTTGTTTAATAGTTGGTGTGCGACTTGGTTCGCAGTGGTGTTGTAGTGCGTGGGTCGTTGCAGAGTTTGCGTATTGTTGACCAAGCCTTCTTGCTATTATGTGTCATGTCCGTTGACTCGATCAGAGTCTGCCATGATTTACGGCGCTCCTCTGAGATGGAGTTTATCAGCTCCTCCCCCAGTGTGATGGTGTTCTCTACGAAGGGATCTGATTCATATTTCTCTGTGTATTGTTTGTACAGTTCGGTGGTCTCAGTTGTCAGACCTGGGACGTAGTTCATCCTACACCCACGGGGGATGTTCTTTCTAGCAACTTTTCGTAAGACTTTTACAAACTGGTCGTAGTTTTCGGCTGTGGCGGGGATGTTTTCCACTGCTACATCCAGCTGCTGCGCAAACTGTTCCTAGTTTGCCTTTTTGAGGTTGAATCGTCGCCGGAATGGTACAGTTTGTACAGTGACAGCTGCATTCACTTGCACTCCAATGGGTCGGTGTTAGGAGCGAGGTACTGGATTCATCACAAACTTGTTACAACAACCGGCGATTCGGTTGCTGGCAAAGATGAGGTCTGGGTTGTACCCTCGTCGCCATCGGCCGCTGTTGAAGGAACTGGGAAGTTTTGGGTTGTGGATCAGGCTTACAGCGTAGATTTCAGCCCAGTCTTCTACCAGTTCGCCGCCAGTGTTCGTTGTGGCATAGCCCCACAACGAACTGTGGCTGTTAAAATCTCCGAAGATCAAATGTGGTTGGTTTCCTACCACAGACGGTGGTTGATCAAATGAGAACAGTTCGCCGGGTGGTTTGTAGACTGACGTCACGGAGATACCGCTGAGATCTACTCTCATAATCTCGATGTTGTTGACGTCCGTTAGTGATGTGGCATTGACGATGGTGCCTGACTTGACAAATATGGCACTGCCATATTGTGCGTTGGGCCTCTCGATGGCTAACTCCATTCCTGGAATGTTAGGCCGGATGTCATCTGGCCCACGATGTGTCTCCTGTATGCATAGAACAGCACACTCGTGTTTTTTGCTCAGGTCAGCGACAAGTTGTTGCTTGGCTGCTGAGAGCCCTTCAATGTTGAAGG
Organism: Lamellibrachia satsuma; assembly: GCA_033239005.1. Classification (NCBI taxonomy): domain Eukaryota; kingdom Metazoa; phylum Annelida; class Polychaeta; order Sabellida; family Siboglinidae; genus Lamellibrachia; species Lamellibrachia satsuma. The sequence continues at coordinate 3,224,689 of BSQZ01000012.1, read as the reverse complement.
ACATAATAGTCAGAGCTGGTCCTGGAAAGGACCCTTTTGTATAACTCTGACTGGTGGCCAGAGCCGGCCCTGAAAAGGACCCTTGAATGTGACTCTGGCTAGTGGTGCAATTTCTGGGCATCGTGGATGTTTTGTGAGAGGTAGTAGTAGAATTGCAGATATCAGACGATAACTGGCAGGACCCGCGACGAGCACGCTTCTACCATGGGCCCCACAAAAGGAGCTAATCACATGTAACATTAAAGGTAAGGGATTTGCTGCTCATGTAATAATATAATGTTCTTGGCATTAGAATAAACATGTGTAAATGATACTGCCCGCCCAAATGCGTTTAATAAGGCAGATGCATATGTTTGCATATTTACTGTTTCGTTAAGAAAAGTTGCGAAAAGTGTTTATGGCGCAAAACCACAGGGGCGGAGCTAGGCGAAGCTTGCTATGCGGAACGTTAATAAGATGCACATCACGTGATCGCAGGGTCGACGTGCGAACATTTGGGACTTTCTTACAGTTTATTGACTTTCAGGCAACATGGCTGACAGTGACAGACGAGTTGTACGTGCACGGTTGCGTTCCGCGGCGGAGTTGGATCGCTTGAAAATTGTCTTAAAACTGAAACTTGTGAAATATAGTGAACTGGCAGAAGATCTAGTCGACACGTTAGTATTATTTATTATTAGGCCCTGTCGTATCGACATCGCATCGATACCAGGAGTCCCGGGGGACGTCCCTATGTGCTATGGCTATATCATGTATATGTACCGCATGTGCTGCCTTCACACAGTTCATGTTTAACACCAGTTAAGTTGTTTCCAGAATATATGTTTACGATATCAATTATATTATAGATTAGTTGCATTGTGTGGGATAATTATGCAATGACGCAAGGCCCAGGCCAAGGGATATCGCAACTACTGGTAAAGGTGCTTTAACCTGGCCGAAATTATTAACGCTAGTAAATTACTTTTTTATCAATTTTTTTCGATGCTAATGTGTTCTTTGTATCACTCCCCATCGGATCAGTTACAAAACGGACGTATATTTGTAAAAAAATATTGTGTTTGAGCGCAATTTTAGTGCCCAAAACAACGCTATACCGGCAATAGCCGGTGTTGTTAATATGGCAATCATCCGAAATGTGCTGTAACAATATCACGGTGGCATCAGAACCGGAAAGGCAATTTTATTGTCAAATATTTCGTACCGAAGTTTAAGAAAATAGGAAATATACAAGAAAAAGTGCAATTTAATGTTACGAAAAACTCTAAAAATCGACAATTTAATGTTAAAAAACCCAGGCACGTGATTTCACTGACAAATATCTTGTACACAGTCTCAGAAAAAATAAGATATTTGCACGATCTGTGAACTTTTAATAATTTTTTTTATATATGTGCGATGTTTTTGCTTTTTTACTTTATCATTATTTACTTATAAAGTGTACAAGGGTTTCTGTATTCTTAGCTTCATTTTAGGTATTTCTGGGCATACAATCAACTGTAGTGAAATAAGTTATATCAAATACATTATACAGTATAATATCTAAACATTGTAGTAATATACCCAGCAGAGCTGAGTTTGTGCTTGATCACTCTAATTTTAAGGATTAAATCAATTAGCATGTCATGCAGTTCACATGCTACCTGTCACTGACAAGCACACATCTGCATTAGCACCATATTTAAATACAGAAAACAATCTGTAGAATAGTAACTTGTTGAACAAATTATGAAAACATGTTGTATTGCTATATATACAATATCGAAGGCATACAATTGAACAAATGGATGGTGTAGATGTTATCTATTGATCAACATTTCAAGTTGTTGCCAAATATTACGGACAGTAATAAGTGCACATAATATCCATGCAGAACTTTGCAGCAGCCACAATACACCTGCGTCATGTAAGTGACAGAACATGCAGAGTCTACTATTTTGGCAGTGGAACTATCGATTTTTCTAAAGTGTTCTCCTAAATCTCACTATCCCCCACTTTCGAGTCAAAATGTACCACACAACGGCAAACATTTACTCATTTTGAATCCAAATGTGCAGAAAACACCATTTCAAACAGAAAATGCATAATAATTAACTAAATCTACTATAAAATATAAACATTCTTCTGCCAGAACCATAGCACGAGGCCTGCAGCATCGAAACTACCACCCTCACATCACGAGTTTTTTATGACAAGTGGTAGATCTAGCACTTTTGCGGTGCAATGTTACTTGGCACCTCTGAATATGCTGGAGACGGACACACATGCTACAGTACACAAACATAAGCCAAGAAATATTTCACCCCCAGACATGCAATTGTTTTGTTAAATTTAAAACTGCTTCGTCAACTGATTTAGCCTATCGCAAATCCAGTTCAATAGTATCCAAATTTGTAGTGTATGAATAGTTTATATAACATCCGCAGTCAATTTAATAAAAAAATGCCTATTTTCGTTCGAATCATTGTAAAATAATTGACTTTAGTCGTTAGACGTGGTAAGGAACAAAATAATGGATATCCAAAACGGTAAGCACTGTATTGGTCAATGCTGATCATACGCGAGACTTCCAACCTTTCGCCGATTACATGATAAAGTTACGAAATTTCACGAAGGAAGAAAATCGTGTTTTTTCATCAATTCTATTTTTGCTTCAGTTAATGCTTGAACAAGCATTAACTAATTTAATAGTTTGTCTGATGGTTTCACAAAACTACATAAAAAAAGTTGCACAGACGAGCCAGCATGTTGCAGGGGATACTAGGAAGGTTTTTTTCTGGTAAAATTAATTTAAAATGAGACTAGCAAAACAATTGAACTGATTCATTACCTTTAATTATTTTCAGAATCGAGTACAATGTCTGTTGCAATGGGTGGGGGGAGGGGGCTATATTTTTTTGATCGGCAGGCTGGAAAAGCCACGCTTCCAGGTTTTAGATAGATTGTCATCTGTACAGGCACAGACGAGTGTCTCTTGGAGGCTGACAATATAAGAAACGTTCGTCAAGCCAATCGTATCGCGAAAGGCACCAATGAATATCGAGAAAAACTCCGCTACAGCTATGTTCGCTCAGTGTGCAAGCACTACGGATCGTACCACATCGAAATTTGCTAGACTACTACACTCGTGGCGTAGGGTTGTCTAATAGCATGACACGGTCCGTGAAATTAAGATGTTTGAGTAACGTTTATAGGAGTATAGGCCCAAAACCATGACTTTTGTTTCCATTTAATAAAGATTTAGTTATTTTTGTAAAGTCGCCGTTTGGCAATTCCACAGAAATTAAGCTGCCTATGAAATGGGAGTTGTGGTAAAAGGGTAATTAAGCGGAGACAACTGCGATTGCAGCAATAGTGGACACACATGATATTCGTTTCGATGCGACAGTTGAAGAGATAATGCACTTCCAGCCCTCAAGTTGTACGCACCATAACACGTTAAATGTACCTATGTCATCATAAAATAAAACATTGATATTAGTATTAGTATTACCATAGTTTAATGCTAGTTTGTTTTATTAATAAATATTATGCGTAAATGTGTTATTGTTTGTTCTCTCTGTCTTCAAATGTGTTTACGTGTGACGTGTGATAGCGGGCATCGTGTCGTTGGGGCCCAGAAGTGAATATTTATGGGTAATTGTGGGCATATTTGCATAAAACCAATATTACGTCTGACGCCCCGTGCGACGCCCCGTACGCTCGTTTTTTCCATATCTATATGTGAATTCCTTGCCAACAATCATCATGAGCATTCGTCCTCCACAACGCACCGTTATACACTTCAGATGTGAACAAGGAAGCAAATGATTTATCGACAGCCTACTATTTGTGATTCATGCGTAACCATCCCTTATCAGATATACATTCGGTAATTCAGTTTGTTCCTGCTCGTACTTCAGTTACTCGCATTTACACAATCAATAAATTATATATTACTTTGACTAATTGTTCTCAATAAGAAATAGTGTTTCTTTAGTAGCCAATCTGCACTGTTCGTTTATTACACCTTCCCATATATCGTGGAGGTTTACTGCCTTCTTTTCTCCACGAAATGTACGACGATTTTCATTGGTCAACTGGTTAGGAGTTTCGTATCATTAAAATTGTTTGTTTATTAACGTACCGAAAGCAGAAGTTAAGAAGATAGGTTACACTTGGAACGAAATAATAAAGATAACAAGAACTAGATAGATAATAAGTATATACCCTGCTAAGCGACATTCTTGTCTCATTTTTTTATGTAAATACATTAATTCAATCATTCCACGCACAAAAAAACATACATTCGTTAAAAATATTGTGTTTGTTTGCTGTCCAAAAAGCGCTTCTCAATGCTTCCGCGGTGAGCGAAAATGTAGGCTTCTCACTCTCGTTGCTGAAGACGTTGATGCAACGGGGCAGTGTGCATTAGATGGATTAAACAAGTGCTCACAATTTTTTTTAAAGAATGTATATTTGATGTGTACGTGGGGTGATATGGAATAATTAATTTAGTTCATGATATCCGAAAAAACTACAGTTTTTATTACTCGACACGTCATGGCTGCAATGGCGGTATAACGGTAGTACGAAAACACGAACTCGTTATCGGAAAACGTAACAGTCAACACAAACCAGTAATTTGTTAACGACACCATCAACATAGTCCTATACTATATGTATTTTTAAAATTATTCTAAAAACGAAGCGAGCGAAATGATTTGACATTTGAGCAGCGTCTTACATAACATACCTTGCCACTACGGTTGCTCCGCCGGTTGTCGCAGCTGCTGCTGTTGTTGTCGATGCCGCGGCCCCAATGACTGCAGCTGCGGCCACACCGGTGACAACGACACCGGCAGTGACACCCGCCACGACCAGTGTTTTCTCCTTTGCACTCATTCCGTCGCTGTTGTCCTCCGTCGTGATAATTGAGGTGATAATTGTGGTACTTAAGTTAATTGTGGTGGCGGTGGTGTTAGGGGGCCATTGACAATAGAAACCTTCGTAACCAGCAGGGCATGAACAGGTTATTCCGACTTTTTTGGTGTAGCGACACGTTGCACCGTTTTGGCATTTATGGTCTAGGCAGGTTTGTCGTTTCTCGCAAAACCAACTTTTCCAACCGTCAGTGCAAATGCATGTGACTCCTCTGCCGCTCGTCGTCGCATTAATGCAGGTCGCTCCATTTTGGCACGGAGTATCGCTGCATCGGTAATGCTTTGGACAGCGAAAAATAATCCTGAAGTAAGTACACAAATGGACTGCCGGGGCTGTTCTTACCAGTGTTGCCGTATAATAACAAGCAGACTGACTGACCCCTTTCACGTGCAAAGCGGAAACGCAATTCACATTCTGCATACACCAATCTAAACACTGCCTTGGAACAGTGAAATTGCCAACTGCCAAATTAGAAAATCCTGCTTGACTGGCATATGATGTGCTTCTCAATGTCTCAAACTCATCTTCACACATGGGTATCTGGCGTATGCTTCTCGCTCGCGCTTTGTCGCTGACGTCGCCAGAGGTGTCATTCGACGTGACAGGACCATCGGCGTTTGTTTGGAACAAACTGCAATATAAGAGCAAGATGACCGCGGTTGTTAGAACCGGAATCATCACTATTGTTGAGGCGGTGGCCGTCGTGACGTCACACACCCGACGTCACGACGTCGTCACCGCTCTGCAGAGGAAGGTCAGGCAATTGCTACCCCTAAAGGAAACCTATGTATAATATTGGATTTAACGTAGGCGCATACCCCGAAATCAAGCTAACTGCGCATCGCAGCCGTAACATGAAATCACCACAAAAGTTTTTTGAAATGGGACCCGTCTCAACAACACATCAACACCAGTGTACCTCGGCGTTCATCTCGATTGAACTCTCTCCTTTAAGACACACATACAAAAAACCAAGATGAAAGTAAACGCAAGAAACAACATCATCCGCAAACTTGCCAACTCGAAGTGGGGGTGCAGAGCATCAACTTTAAGATCTAGTTGTCTCGCTCTCTTCTACTCAGCTGCCGAGTATGCCTGTCCGGTATGGGAAAGGTCCATACACGCAAGCAAGTTGAACCCTGCTCTACATGACTGCTGCCGAATCATCTCACGCTGCTTCAAGCCGGCGAACGTCGACAGCGTACACTTGCTGGCCGGCATAGCTCCCCCTCAAATCAGGAGAACTGTTGCCAGCCGCATGGAACGATCACGACTAACGACAGATATCAGACACCAACTGTTCAACCATATGCCAGCTGCTAGCCGACTGAAGTCGCGGAAGAGCTTCATGCACACAGTGACACCGCTCGACTCGTCTCATAGTATCACTAGAATACAGACGTGGAACAGCAAAATAGCCGATATACCAGCCTCCAATAAAATGGGATTAGAGGCGGCTGAATCCCTGCCAGCGGGGTCTGACCAAGCATGGCTCTGTTGGCGTTCTCTGAATCGCCTCCGCACTGGCGTTGGCCGTGTTAAAAGTACGATGAGGAGGTGAGGATACATTGATGACACCCAGTCGTTGAACTGTAACTGTGGGGAACAGCAGACGATGGCCCACCTCCTCTGCTGTCAACTACTGGATGAGGCCTGCACCGCAGAAGACCTCGTCACTGTCACTGAGCGAGCAAAGGCGTGCGCCCGCAAGTGGCAACACATTGTGTGAAGGACACGAAAGAAGAAGACCACAAAAGTTATATTGCCGATTAAAATTACGTCATTAATGCCAACAATAAACACAAATGATACGTTTTGGTAAAGATAATAAGAACCGAAAACATTAATACATTAAACGTATCTGGTGGATTTGTATTTCGTTCGGAACTCGTGTGATTTAAATATAGCAAATAAAAAATTTTACCCGGCAGTCCAATAGGTTTTCTACGTATATAGAGATGAATAATAAATTAACATATCTCCTTGTGGGTAAAATTGGGGTTTTGATAACAGTTTTGCTGCTGGTGTAGCTTTTAACATGTCACATATTTCACAAATTGGCACGGCACCCCAACTTGTTTGGCTGTTAATGGAGGTAAATAATAAATGACAATTTTTGCAACGTTTTACTTTCCTTGGTGGTAAAATATTTAATATTGTTTAAATTGAGCTAAAATATGTTTTCCGCAACTTAATAAAATATGTTAAATAATTAGTGTTGCCATTGTTTTATACATATTTTACATATTATGGCGGATTTAGGATTGGCGGGGGGTCTCAGACAGTCGTAGTCATATGTCGTTCTACTTACGAACCTGGAGGGGGAACGACACGTGTCGTTTTACTTTAACAAGATTTAACAAGATTGCTATCCCAAACAACAAGATCAAGATGGCAGTTGGAAGCCATTAACACAATCATTTGACAGTTTGTTCCATTCATTTACCAACCTCTGCGAGAAAGAATACTTTCTCATGTCCAACCTACACTGCTCTTTAACTAATGCTGCTTTGTGTCCTCTGATTCTACTGCCTTCTTTAAGTTTAAAGAACATATTCCTGTCAACATCTTCATAACCATTCACTATTTTAAACACTTTTATATGGTCTCCTCTTAGTCTCCTGGCCTCTAGTGTTGTCAAACCACATTGTAATAAGCGGCTTTCATAACTAAGGTCTCTCAATTCTGGAATTAATTTAGTTGCTCTTCGTTGTCTTCTTTCTAGCTTGTATATGTCCTTTTTACGATATGACCTCAATTCTTGAATAAAATTTTCCAAATGTGGTCTAACTATTGCTTTGTGCAAAGGTACAATTAGTTTTTCTCCTTATACGTGATAGTTCTCCTATTTAGCCCTATAATTTGATTTCCTTTCGAAGCAGCAATCCCACATTGCTCTGAAACTTTCATGTCAGCAATAAATGTTACTCCTATGTCCTTTTCGTGTCCATTTTATATTCTTCGTCCATGTTTCCAATTCCTATGTGTATACATTTACACTTCCCAAAATTGAATAACATTTGCCTTTTTTTACCACTTAACTAATTTTTCTAGATCATCCTGTCAACTTTGTTTATTTGTATCACTAGTAACCTTTCTGAATACTTTTGTGTCATCTGCAAATTTGAGTACTTTGCTAGATACGTCATCTTCCAAATCATTTATATATATTAAAAACAGTATAGAGCCTAATACTGATCCCTGTGGTACCCCATCCAAAACAGATTTCCAGTTTGAAATCTCACTATCTACTATTACTCTCTGTGTAAACTACTTTTCTATCCAGTTGATTACATCATTACCTATGCCATGGGCCTTTAGTTTAAGTAACAATCTTTGACTTGGCACTTTATCGAAAGTTTTCTGAAAATCTAAGTAGACAACATCCACTGGTGACCCGTCATCTACCAACTTTGTAATTTCTTTAAAAAAATATAAGATATTAGTTAACCATGACCTTACTTTTAGGAACCCATGTTGATATGTATTTATTAATATATGTTTTACAAGGAATTCCACCATGTGGTCTCCAATTAATGTTTCGAGTAATTTACATACAACTGATGTTAAACTCAATGGTCTGCAATTTTCTGACTTGTTCCTCGATCCATTCTTACTTAATTACAGAAGGGTTAATATTAGCCGGCTGGTAATACACCAGTCTTTGCATTGGCAATACATCCGATGTAGGACTATACACACGTTGTCATTTACAGTAATATTTGCAAAGGACATAGTTGGTGTAAGATGGCCTAGGGGGGTCTTGATACCCCTAAGACCCCGCTGTATCCGCTGCTGTTATGTTCTATATAATATACTGAACATATCATATGCAATATTCCTGCAAGTTTTGTATTTCAATAATTAATAAATAATTATGTCAGCTGTGTGTGCATGTCCTGACACGTTTATAACATTCGAACGAAGTCACGCACTTCCATATTTGGCATTACGGACGGGAGCGGGGGTATTCGTGAACATGGATCGAAAGGTCCGTTAACAGCAGCAGCGGTCATTAACAGGGTCATTAATAGGGATCAAAGGAGACAAAGGAGAAAACGAGAAACGAACACAATACGATATCGTAGGAGTGCACACGTATTTTATTGAACAACACACGCATGATGATATAACAAGGGTAGCGTGTAATATCAATAAAACTACAACTATTATGATGATGAGGCGACTTGCGAATGTTGACCATCACGCGAGATTTCGCGAGCTTAGGAGTGTCTCCACCTCGCCAGAGGCTCGAGGGTGATCATGATGATGATAATGAGGCGACTTTCGGATGTTTACCATCACGCCAGAGATCGCGAGCTTAGGGGTGGTGCGTCCACCTCGCAAGACGCTCAATCGATGTACGATGTGCGATAGTAGAGTCTACCTTGTCGCAGCTGTTTAAGCTAATCAAACATGCGGGAATCGTTAGCTACTAAATCGGTGTAGAATAGTTAATTATGAGTCCACTCGGAGCAATGTTCGTTCATGAAGGTGTGGAACGCAGCGTGTCGTGGCGTCAGGCCGTACGAGTAGAAGTAATAGCAGCGTCCGTCGGAGTCCAGGTACAGCGTTATCCAATGTTCGCCCGATTCGTCACCGGCGTCGGTGTTGCACACGAAGGCCGCACGCAGAGTGCCGTCTATCGTCGTCGTCGTAGGCATTTCGTCTTTGGGTACGACACTGCGAAATATCGAACTGGTGCGCGGGTCCATCGCCAGTAGTCGGCGATCTGCAGGGGTCCATCTCATTAGTCGTAGATGACGTTGCGTTTCTTGTCGGTTTCCAGCACGGATTCGAATTCGGCGTAGTCGATGACGTTCACGGTGGACGGTAGCGCGTTGCGGAAATGCAGCTCTATGCACAAGTTGCCCTTTTGTACCAGATGGACGGAAGGACCATCGCACTGATCGGGGGTCATGTAAAAACCGAAGAAAGTGTAGCCGCTGCGAATCTGTTCCTTCCCCTCATCCCTCCAAATCTTGCCGGTCGAGGTGAACAGGCTCATGTTGCTCCTGATGAAGATGTCGTCTTCGAAATTGGACTGGAAAGGTTTGGAGGGTATCTGTCGTCCGTCCACGTACACTGCAAGGAAGGTGATGGCGTTGTTCTTGGCGTCAAATGGATTCTTGTCGTACGCACCGTTGTACGCATCGTTATCGATGCAGCAGAACACTAGACGTCAGACGGCATGGTGCAGAGGAACAGGTTCTCGTGTGCGACCGAACGCCCGCTGGAATGGAATACTCCTTGCAGTTGACGGATCCCATCTGATACTTGACCGTACTCTTCTCGAGAGCCTTGATGTGGGTCATCTGCACGGTCGGATTCAGGGTGGCCTTCTTTGCAAACACAGTGGCATTGACGATGTTGATCTTGTAATCGGGGTTGACCCCGCCAGCCATCAGTGCAAACGCAGTCTTACTGCGCTCCACACGTATCTTGACATCGACGCCGTTGATCAGGAATTGATCTTGCATAAACAGATCCACGTGTAGACGACCCATCATGTCGACGACCAGACTCCGTACGATGTTCCCTCGTCGAGCCACGAACCCTTCATTAGCCGCGGGTCCGTCGACTATGTCGACAGCATCCATGCGAGTGGCCGTGTCCTTGTACAACAGCTGACTCGTCAGCTGCGCCACCTTGGCATCGGTGTCGTAATTCAACAGCGTCTCTATCTAGGCACGATACGCATACGTTTCGGTCGAAGGGGTCACGAATGTACCGTTCAGGTAGACGTCGACTTCACTGAACAAAGAATGCAGCCAGTTATTCACTGGTCCCACGGGATGAGCCAAGAGGAGATCTTCCCCACTGGCTCGCGTCACCTTCACCTGCACATGAATCATCGTGTTGGCGAGATCTAGGTAATCATCTCCCGATCCGGGTATCAGGAATTATATCGGTCAATCCAAGTCCAGAGAAGTCATGGGCTGATGTTCCATTACACGATTGTCGACGATGCTGGTCTGAGTCGGGGTACGGTAAAGAGATCAAGTTCGCTCTTGACCCCCTCGCACGACTGTCTATGTACGAAAGCCATCGTCGTCGTCGAATATGTAGGCTTCACATTAATAGTATACGGAAGGTTCTGACCAAGCAAATCCGGCGACAATGTGCACAATTGACGTCCGTTTCCGGTTTTTTGCGCATACGCACAGCCTAGTGGTGAGCTAACCCCAACCATAACCCATCTCCCTAACGACTTGATCTAACGATAAGCCTTTATATCCAGCTGTAAGCATTGTTCACTCAAGGCCCTCAGGTGAAGAAGTGGTCAAGGAGTCATGTAATAGGGTTAGAGGTCAGCGGACATAAGGGAGCAGCGGCGGTGGCGGTGCCGGCGGCGGGGGAGAAAATTATTCAGCAACAGAGATCCGGCGCGGCATTCATTAACAGGGATCAACGGGATTATTAGCACAAATCATTAAAAGGGTCATTAAAAGTAAATAATTTTAAACACTGAAATATAATATCATTGTAAAATATTGGTAATACAAATGTAATTTTAAAATATTGGAATATAATTAATATAATATGAAAGAGATGTCAGCATTAAATTGCAGCAGCAGGCGTCGTCGACAGTACACAAGTGAATACATTTATACACATATACATTCATTACAGCATAAAAAAATACTGTATACATACATACATATATACATACATACATACATAAATACATACACACATACATACAGGCATGCATACATGCATACATATATACACACATTCTCACATACACACAAATTTGGAAATAATGCATAGTTCGTACGTAAGCTATACGTAACGTCCAAAGACCGGTCTAACACATTCCGCACGTGCCCAGACACGCTGCGGTGAGATAAGGAATTAGCGCGATCAGCATTGGAGGACCTTAATGAAGCCCCCAGCCAGTGCAACGGCATAACCGCTCTGAATCGATTAACTACTCTACGTACAGTTTGCGACATCTGCACTAACAAGCCTTTATTCCACACCTACCAACCCACTGCGCCATAACGGGTCTGATTCGACATAGACGACTCTTCTCTCTACATAGGATTAACCCAACTATCATTGACGCTAAATGTAAAAGGTCAGTGAATAATTTATTATTTACGTTATTATAAGGTTTACTGTATCATATTGTTATTGTTACTATTTCTTCTTCTTATGGCCCTATTTGGTTATTACATTGGTTATTACATCTTTAGTATATATAACCTGTACTTTATATTATATTTTATTACGTAAACGTGTCAGCATACATTTATTTAATTTATGACTGTATAGACGCCCGATATAGTGGTGCCCCAAGTAACCATTCCCTTCTATTCACACGGTATCATACACCTCAACCCCGCACACGCACGCAGGCATGCACGCAAGCACGCATTTACACAGCTAAAATACAAAATAGTCACAGTGTCTCCAGTACAGTTTTCTGTACTTTATGACTCTGCCTCCAGCCTGCCTTTTTGTTGCTGTTTCTCATCGTCTCAGCATAAATTAATTTATTGTATGACACTGTCTCCACCCTGCCTTGCTGTTTCTCACTGTCTCAGCACACATTTCTGTACTTTATGACTTTGTCGCCAGCCTGCCTTGCTGTTTCGCACTGTCTCAGCACACATTTCAAAACATTTATGGCACTGTCTCCAGACTGCCTTCTCCTATTCCCCCCATCACAACACACATTTATTTATTTCTTACCCATCTCAGCACACGTTTTTATACTAAATTACACTGCATCCAGCCTGTCTTGCTGTTTCTCACTGTCTCAGCACACATTTCTATACTTTATGACATTGTCTCCTGCCTGCCTTCCTATGTTCCCCTCCCCATCCCAGCATACATTTATTTATTTTCTGACTCTGCCTCCACCCTGCCTTGCTATTTATCACCATGTAGGCATACATATCTTTACTTTAAAACACTGTCGCCGGCCTACCTTGCTGTTTCTCACTGACTTACCATACATTCTATAGTTTATAACATTGTATGCAACCTACCTTGCTGTTCCTCACTGACTCAGCAAACATTTCTATAGTATATGACACTGTCACCTCCCTGCATTGTTGTTTCTCACCATCTCAGCATTCATTTATTTATTTTACGACACAGTATCCAGCCTGCCTTGCTGATTCTCAGCATTTCAGCATATATTTCTGTACTTTATGACACTGTCTCTATCCTGCCTTGCTGTGTCTCACCATCCCAGACACTGTCACAAACAACTTGAAGAAAACAAGACAATGTCAAACACAACTTGAAGAAAACAGAACACTGTTCGTCTTCCGGGTTGCTCTTTCATATCTTGCGTTGGGCTGTCTATGCGGAGGAAGAGAGGTGCGGGAAATTGCAATGGCGAATCTATATCATAGAGAAGGTCAAAGGCAGCATAAAGGGTCTATAAGCTGGTAAGGTTGATGGCTGTGATGAATAATCAAGTTTTTTTCTTGTTTGGTCCTTTTGATAGATACGTAGTGGCTTAGATCACCTGCTATATGCCTATGCTGTGGGAAAATATGAGGAGATGGAGGAGAGTACGAAGGCAGCGCCACGCAAACGATTAACGGACAATGATCTCCGGCGGGTGCTCGATACAAATCTCCGTCGAGTATCGGTGACGTCAACGATGACGTCACCAACTGCAATGTCGTCTAGTATGTAGTTTTACTATAATAGACATTAGTATGGACCAAACTGTATTAGTAATTTGAACTGTAGTAGTATTAGTATTAATATTTTGAAAGAACTTTATTATAATTATGAAAGAACTGTATTAGTATTGTGAACGAGCTTTATTAGCATAGTAGTAGCGTCTTTATTATGATAAATTGATTGTATCAATATGTACCCGTTATGAAAGGAACGACTTATAGTCAACACCTCATCATCATCATCATCATCATCACGTGACATCTGGAGAGCCGTAAAGTCTCGCAAGTCAACATGATTGTACAGGCCTCTGGTGCAATGGTAAACGTTCGTAAACCCGAGGTCACTGGCGCGATATAACAGTCCTTAAACATAAACCTCATTACAGTCCATGATCTCACCATCATTAGGAGGGCCTCTGACGCAAAGGTAATCGTTCGTACGCCCGGTGTCACTGTCGCGACACAACAGTCCATAAACCTAACCATCGTATAAATTAGTTGTTCCTTACATAGCGATGCAGTCAAAACGTATGACATATGTTATTTGTGTTGTATTCTCGCTAGTGACATCCCTCTACATATAGACAAGCTCCATAGAGTAGTAGTGAGTCGAGTGTACCGATTACCTTCTGTTTACCACACCTCACCACCCCCTCCATAGAGTAATGGGACGAGTATAGCCATCTGACCACCCGCACGCACACACGGCCTTCATCTTCTGTCTATAGACATAAACATATATGACAACACCCCACACTATATAGTCGTACACGTACCTCCATAGAGACAGAAACCTGTGGCAGCCAGCGTGTCTGACACATATGTCCATAGAGACAGAGACCTGTGGTATGTGGCAGCCAGCGTATCTGACAAATACAGAGGCAGATACTTGTGGCTGCCAACGTATATGTTTATTTTCTGACCTTGTATCCACATTATATGTACTTTATAACACTGTATACAGCCTACCTTGCTGTTTCGCACTGACTCAGCATACATTTCTGTCTCCGGCCTGATGTGCTGTTTTTCACAATTTCAGCAAACATTTGTATAATTTATGAAACTGTCTGCAGCCTGCCTTGCTATTTCTCGCCGCCTCAGTTGGCATCCAGCATATCTGACATATACCTCCATAGAGACAGATACCTGTTGTCTGAGACAGCCAGCGTAACTGACGTATACTTACATAGAGACATAGACCTGTGGCAGTAAGCATTTCTGACACATTCCTCCATAGAGACATATACCTGTGGTCACATACCTCCATATCTGACACACATAAAAACACACACACACACACACACACACACACACACACACACACACACACACACACACACACACACACACACACACACACACACACACACACACACACACACACACACACACACACACACACACACACACACACACACACACACACACACACACACACACACACACACACACACACACACACACACACACACACACACACACACACATATGAGGCAGAGACCTATGGCAGCCAGCATGTCTGACACATTCCTCGATAGAGACTTATACTTGTGTTTTGTGGCAGCCAGCATGTCTGACACATACCTCCATAGAGACAGAGACCTGTGGCACCCAGAGTATCTTACACGTACCTCCATAGAGACATAGGCCACGCAGCGTCACGTCGAGAGTCAGACGTCGCCGATGAACCTGTCTCGTTTGGGTTTGAGCTTAGGGTTAGTTAGGGGTTATGGTTAGGGTTATGATGTGAATGTATAAGAACAAGGGTTAGGGTTTCGGTATAAGGTTGGGGTTATGGTTAGATAGACGCTCAGGGGTTAGCGTTAGCTCCAGTCGCCAGAGGTCGCTGATACAGTCGCCAGGGGGAGCTGGGTCCCGAAACAGTCGCCAGGTGCGCCGCAGTCCTCAGGTGTTGCGCAATTACAGGTAAAGTGTGTATTACTCGGAAAAAAAGGTGTATTACTAATCCTGCGCGCGTACCCTAACCCCTAACTAACCCTTACCTTACTCCCAAACGAGACAGGTTCTTCTGCAGCGTCTGACTATAGACGTAACGCTGCGTGTCCTCTGTCTCTATGGAGGTTTTTGTAAGAAACTCTGGTTGCCACAGGTCTCTGTCTCGGTGGATGTATGTGTCAGATACAGTGGCTGCCACATGTATCTGTCTCTGTGGATGTGTAAGATACGCTGACTGCCACAGGTCTCTGTCTCTATGGAGGTATGCGTCAGTTACGCTGGCTGTCTCAGGCCATAGGTCCTGTTTCTATGGAGGTGTGTATCAGATACGCTAGGTACAAACTGAGACGGTGTGCAATAGTAAGGCATGCTGCATACAGTTGCATAATTTATACAAATGTAGGATGAAATGGTAAAAAACAGCAAGGCAGTCCGGAAACACTGTCATAATCTATATAAATGTATGCTGATTAAGTGAGTAACAGAAAGGTAGGCTGGAGGCAGTGTTATAAAATACATATAGGGTGGAGACAGTGTCAGAAAATAAACAAATGTGTACTGAGATGGGGAGGGGGAAGTAGGAAGGCAAGCTGGAGACAGTGTCGTTTAGTATAGACATGTGTGCTGAGACGGTGATGATCAGAAAGGCATTTTGGACAGAGTGCCATAAAGTACATAAATGTGTACCACAGACCACAGGTTTCTTGTTAGCTGCCATATGTATATGTCTCTATGGAGGTATGTTTCAGATACGCTTGCTGCCACAGACCCTAGGTCTCTGTCTCTATGGACGTATGTGTCAGTCTTCTACAGGTTTCTGTCTATATGGAGGTACGTGTACGACTATATAGTGTTGGGTGGTGTTATATATGTTCAAGTCTATAGACAGAAGGTGAAGGCCGTGCGTGCGTGGGGGTGGTCAGATGGCTATACTCGCCCCATTACCCTACGGTGGGGGTGGTAAGGTGTGGTAAACAGATGGTAATGGGTACACTCGACTAACTTCTACTCTATGGAGCGTGTCTATATATAGAGGGCTGTCACTAGCGAGAATACAACACCAACAACACATGTCATTCGTTTTGAGTATTTTATTAACTATAACCATTACATACGTTGTGTAAAATATGTATTAAATATATGTCATTCGTTTGCACTATTTGATTAAATATCAACCATTACATAGGTTGTAGCAAATATGCATGAAATATATAGACTACTACAACGTTATGTAAGGAACACTTATATATACGATGGTGAGGTTTATGGACTATTTTGTCGCGATAGGGACATCGGGTTTACCCACGTTTACCTTTGCGCCAGAGGCCCGTGTAATGATGGTGCGGTTAAGGACTGTAATGAGGTTGATGGACTGTTATATCGCGCCAGTGACCTCGGGCTACGAACGTTTACCGTTGCGACAGAGGCCGGTACAATCATGTTGACTTGCGAGACTTTACGTCTCTCCAGATGTCACGAGATGATGATGATGATGAGGTGTTGACTGTACTTCGGTCCTTTCATAACGGGTACCTACTGATACAGTCAATTCATAATAATAAAAGTAGTACTATATAATAAAGATGCTACTACAATGCTAATGCAATTCGTTCATAAGTGTAATAAAGTTCGTTCAAAATACTAATACTGCTACAGTTCGTTCAAACTACTAATTCAGTTCGGTCCATACTAATGTATTTTATACTAATTCTAAATACTGGTGACGTCACCGATACTCGAAGGCGTTTTGCAACGAGCACCCGCCGCAGATCATTGTCCGCTAATCGGTTGCGTGGCGCTGCCTTCGAAAAACGCTGTGCAGATGTAACTGGCGACACGTAGCGGATAACGCCTGATGTATATTTTGTAGTCTGAGAGGTCGGCACAAGATCGAAATGTTAATGTTATATTAATTATAAGGTTTCAACCCCAAACAGCATGTCTGCATATAGCTTATACTTCTAAGAAGAATGACAGTTATTAATTTTCCATATTTGCTGCAGAAATACCTTTTTAGCAAGGAATTATAACCTCACTCTAGTTGTTTGCGTTCCAGTTTCATACGATACCTAGGCTAATATATATAATAGATGAAATAGCATGTGTAATTGTTTCCAAAATAAATTAAATTTTCTGTGATTTTGAGCATGTTTTTTCCAGAGCCTTGATATTTTTTATGCACTGGCTATTTACCGAGCAGAAATAACAGCCCATAATTCGTTATTTCCCAAGCAAACCGGAAGCTGATTTATCCAATCAAAACGCAGGATGGAATGTTTCCTATTCCCACGCCAATTCAGAACTGGTGCATTCATTAGCTCGGCCGATTTTGTCCACGATGGAGGTGGGAAGGAAATTTGCGTGTTGGACTGATTTTTTTTTATTACTGAATTAAAAATGCCCTCTTTGGGCCTATTTTAATCTACATTGGACATGCGGTGTCATTTTTATGTGCAGCTATGACTTTATAATTATAGTTATTTCTCCATGTTATTTCATCTAAAAAGCAAATATTTCCTTAAAAATCCTAATACAAATGTATCAGATATAACAGAGCTGCTGCTCTGAAAATAAGCATCTGATCGGCCCTTATTTTCAGAGTGTGCTCCGAAAATAAGCCTCTGATCGGCCCTTATTTTCAGAGCATGCTTTGAAAATAAAGCTGTGCAGCTATGAGATTATCTAGTTATTTCTCCACGTTATTTCATCTACAAAGCAATTATTTCCTTAAAATACAAATATAAAAGTAGCAGATATAACAGAGCTGCTCTGAAAATAAGCATCTGATCGGCCCTTATTTTCAGAGCATGCTTTGAAAATAAAGCTGTGCAGCTATGAGTTTATCTAGTTATTTCATCTACAAAGCAATTATTTCCTTAAAAATACAAATATAAAAGTAGCAGATATAACAGAACTGCTCTGAAAATAAGCATCTTATCGGCCCTTATTTTCAGAGCATCCTTTGAAAATAACCTGTGTAGCTATGAGTTTATCTAGTTATTTATCCACGTTATTTCATCTATAACGCAATTATTTCCTTAAAATACAAATTTAAAAGTAGCAATTATATAACATAGCTGTTCTGAAAATTAGCCTCTGATCGGCCCTTATTTTCAGAGCATGCTGTGAAAATAAAACTGTGCAGCTATGAGTTTATCTAGTTATTTCTCCACGTTATTTCATCTACAAAGCAATCATTCCTTAAAAATACAAATAAATGTAGCAGATATAACATAGTTGCTCTGAAAAAAGCCTCTCATCAGCCCTTATTATCAGAGCATGCTTTGAAAATAAACATCTAATCGGCCCTTATTTTCAGTGCATACTCTGAAAATAAGCATCTAACTGGCCTTATTTTCAGAGCATGCTCTGAAAATAGCCTAAGCCTTTTAATAATCCTAGCCCTCCTGAGATATGTGTGAACCTTGTTTTTAAATATATTCACGCTGCTAACAGTTACACAATCTGTAGACAATTTGTTCCATTCATTTATTGTCCTTTGTGAGAACGAGTGCTTCCTGATGTCCAATCTACATTGATCCTTTACTAATTTTACCTCATGTCCTCTAGTTCTGCTATCCTTCTTGAGTGAGAAAAACATATTTCTATCAGTATTTTCATACCCATTCAATATCTTAAAAACTTCACAATCTCATCGCCTCTTAACATCCTTGTCTCTAGAGTTGCTAAACCACATTCATTCAGGCGTTCTTCATAACTAAGTTCTCTCAGTTTTGGAATCATTTTAGTTGCTCTCCTTTCTATGCGTATTTATATCCTTCTTACGATATGGTCTCCATGCTTGTATACAGTATTCTAAATGAGGTTTATCTATTGTTTTATAAAGAGGTATAATTAACTTTTTTCCCTTGTATGTTATGTTTCTTCAAATCAATCCAATATTTTGATTACCTTTTGAAGCTGCAATGCCACACTGCTCTGAAACTTTCATATCAGCGCTTATTGTAACTCCTAAGTCCTTTTCTTTTACAGTAGTATCCAGAACAGTATCTCCCATTTTATAGTTTACATCCAAGTTCCCATGTCCTGTATGTAGGCATTTACATTTCCCAAAATTTAACAACATCTGCCGTTTCTCAGACCAGTTCACTAGTCTGTCTAGATCGTTTTGTAAATGTTGTTTATCACCGTTAGTATTAACCTTTCTAAGCAGTTTTGTGTCATCCGCAAATTGCAGTACGTTACTTGTTATACTGTCGTCCAAGTCATTGATATATATTAAGAATAATATAGGGCCTAATACTGATCCTTGAGGAACACCATTCAAAACCGATTTCCAATTTGAAACTTCTCCATCTACTAAAACTCGTTGTCTTCTGTTAGTCAGCCATTTTTCTTTTAATTTAAGTAGAAATCTTTGATGTGGCATTTTATCAAAAGCTTTCTGAAAATCTAAGTAGATAATATCTACTGGCGATCCCACGTCTATCTACTTAGTGATTTCTTCCAAAACACATAACATATTTTTTAAGCATGATCTCGCTTTAAGGAATCCATGTTGAGATGAATTTAATAATTTAGGCTTAACGAGGAAGTCCACCATATAGTCTTTAATTAACCTTTCTAATAATTTACAAATCACTGACGTTAAACTCATTGGTATGTAATTATCTGACTTATTTATCGAACCCTTTTTAAATAATGGTATGATGTTTGCTTCTTTCCATTCAAACGGAACAACTTCCTCTTTTAATGAAGAGTTGAATACTCTTGCAAGTGGTTTGCTGATTTGTTCTACTGTTTCCATTAGTAATTTTGGAGGAATCCCATCCACTCCCGGTGATTTGTTATCCTTCATTGCCTTTAATTTTTAAGGTACCATTTTAGTCGATTTGACATTGCTATGTGTTCAATACCCCAACCTAGAAATGTTCTTTCCTATGAATTTTTATTGTTGAATTGTAATCTAATGGGGTCCTAGAACAAATTCAGCTTGTTTGCCCAAATGGCAAGTATGGGCAAATCTCGTAATCTGCATAAATCCAAGATGACCGCCAGACGCCGTCTGGAAAATTAACTTTCGAACCACTTGCCTTAGAATGATGTATAATACGTCTTTCTAGGGGTTTTCGGGTATGTAGGATCCATTTTTTATGTTATTGTTTGAATTTCAGGTCAAAGTCATGTAAAATTCAAGATGGCCGCCCAACGCCACCTTGAAAATTTTACTTTTGAACTACTTGTCATAGAATGATGTATACTGCGTTTTTTAAGAGTTTTTAGGTATGTAGAAGACATTTTTGGTGTTATTTTTTTCAATTTCAAGTAAAGGTCAGGTAAAAATTTTATTTGTTGTAGAGATTTCAAATCAGGCCTAATCAAAGAATAATTTTCTTTCTTTCATTTTCAAGATTCGAGATGGCTAATGCTGATGGAAAGTGCCTGCTTTCAACCTGCAGCAAATCTGGACCACTCCAAACATTCAAGCTACAAACAATCAAGAAAAACATTGAGAACTCAATATTGAGGCATGACGATCAGACCCGTAATAGAATGCAGGCCATCTTTGACTCCCAGGGAGAGCAAGAATCAGTCGAATTTAATAAAAACTGTTATTGCTCATTCACCTCCATGGATCATATAAAAACTTGTGGCTAAAAAGAGGAAGGAAGGTTTGATAGAGAGCGATGACGCACCAGTTGCTAGAATGAGAAGGTCACAAGTGATAGATTTTGATTTCAAAAAACAATGCTTGTTTTGTGGTGAAGCTTGTGAACCTGTAAATCCTAAACATCCTGATAGGTGGGACAGGGTAGTACAGTGCGAAAAAATGGGTGTCAAAGATGCTCCACCTTTCAAGAGTATTGTATTGCAATAGCGTGAAGATCGTAATGATGCGTGGAGTAGGGAAGTTGCCCTACGTCATGGTGTACATGGTTTATCTGCAGCTGAGGCGCAGTGTCATATTCGATGTTATGATGGATTCAGAAAAATCCCTGCTCATACAGACAGAACCTCAAAGATTGATGATGAAGCTTTGCAATTGCTTGTTGACCAGATGTATACTATTCGAAAGATGTACTTGGACATCCATTGAACTACATGATAAGTATGTCGGTTATGGTGGTCAGTTGACACGAAAGCAAATGTTTACCAAACTGGTTACGCATTTGGGTGATGATGTGGTAGTACTTAGCATTGAGGGTTGTGCATCCATTGTTGGATTCCGTGAGTATATAAGTAATATCGTGAAGATTTCTGAAGTGGACACCGTAGATGAGGAAAACGAGGATGCCTTGGCGAGAAAGATCACGAATGAGGCTCTTGGTATTCCATTAAAAAAAATATGATCTTGGTGATTTCACCCACGCCAAAACAAAGCAACAAACCAGTGCTACACTGCTTAGATTAATATCAAAGCTCATAGCAAATGGTGAAATCACAAAAGCATCACTGAGTTTATCGCAATCCATACAATATTGTATTACTAATACACGTAACCAAACAACACTTGGGTTGGTTGTCAAACTACATCATAAGTTTGGCAGCAGTGATCTCATTCACATTTTACATGAACATGGATACACTGTATCATAAGATGAGGTACTACGGTTCCGCAAGTCGGCGGCGAAGTATGTCAGTGATGATGCTGCCACCCTTCATCGAATGATGGGACTTAGTCGGACAGTCGGAGTCATATTTGGTTGGTATGACAATTTTGACTTGTTGGTGTTAATTCCAAATGGTCGCCGTGAGACCCACGCCATGGCAACAGAATTTTCAGGTGCACCCAGCCGGGATCATCGAGAACTGCAACACTCAGCCTGGGATTAGTACTCTCATAATCCCTCGCCTCACAACCAAATAATCCAAGTCGGTGGGCAATAACATGGCCATTCCACTTATGCACTATACTGGCCCTAAGAAGGTGATGCCCCCTGCAGTGCCTACTAGCAAGACCACCGGTATCAAATATGCTGACGTGTGCGCACAACAAGCCAGTTTGGTGGCTGCGCAAGAGAAGGACACACAGTGGCTCAACAGCCTGTGTCAGGAGCAAGATGCTATGGAATGGAATGGCTTCAACAATCAGCAATCCAGGAGCCAGGGAGTACTCAAACCTGCAAACACTTATATGTTTGGTCCTTTGATTGACGCACCACCCTCTCACCCTGACACCATATTAACAACACTCACTTACATGCAGAAGTCACTGGTTGATATAGGGATGGAAAAAGTCCATCTTTGCATGGACATGCAGCTGTTTGTGATAACTAAACAAGTGTGCTGGAATCAGCCCATACATTTCTAAATGTAATCATTCATCCTGGTGGGATGCATATCATACAGTCAATCATTAGCTGCATCGCAAATCTGATGAAAGGTTCAGCATTGGAATCGTATGTGGCTGCAGCATATGGAGGGCTGAGATGTATCTTCAATGGGAAGTCCTGGGTGAAAGCCATGCGGGCCTTTCGGGGTGTATCAGCCGCACTCTTGAAGCGATATTTGTCAACAGGAGAAAATACATTTGAGCAAATAGAGCAGTATCTAGACACAGCACGCCTGCATCCAACTGGCCGGCACTGGGTGGATAACTTCCTTCTCCCAACACTCCTTGTTCACCAGTTTGAGCGTGCAGAGAGAGAGGGTGACATCTATTTGAAGCAGCTGACCATGAAACACATGATGAAATACTTCTTCCTTGCTGGCCATGTGCAGTACGCCCGTTATCTCACCCAGTACCTGCTGGAGATGCGTGCGCTTCATGTCGAGGACATGGTGGACCTTGTCTGTCGGCACCATGATGGATACTGGAATGCTGTCTCTGCCGAACAGTTTGGAGAGCAGACTGCTATCAGGATTGGCAAGGGAGCTCTTAAGGGCATAACACTTTCTGCTGATCTAGTTAGTGAGTGGATTGACGCCTTCCCTATCACCGTCCATGTGTCAGATCGTCTAGACTATATCTGTTCTGATTATACACCAGGTCTCACTTCACAGAAGCAACACAAGGAGGAGTTGAAGCACCGACGCACCTTGGATGCACATGATCGGGGTCTCATTCATGCAGAGGTAGAGAAGTACCCACACCCACTAGAATATAACTGTCCTTATCTCTACAATCCCGTAACTGGCCAAATTGCCTCCACTGATGTGAACGTGGCAGATTCAATTATTATGATTGGAGAAAAGATGGAGAGCAATTACATTGCCAATCTCCCCGATGGTTTCTACAAGGCTATCAGTAGCCAAATCAAGACGATGTGTGCGCTAAAGGCACATGTTAAAAGCAACAAGGCCAGGCCAATAATAGACCTTGAGAACATTTTTCTCCGGCTATTAATGATTGGACAGCAGCGGCAAGTGGAGATTGGACCTCTGTTTGCCTACGAACTATGTGCAGTGCCTCCAGCGCTCACTAATGGAAATGGTTGTCTCCGCAAAGTCAACAAATCAGGTTTGGTCAAACGTCTCGGTGTGGTTGAGATCTCGCCAAAATCTGCTGACACTGTTATCGTGGATGTTTCACAGCTGTTCTATCATATGGTGTGGCCACATGGTGGCAGCCCCTCAGATGTTATTGCATCCATCCAGGGTCGTTTGAGTCACTATCCAGATGTTACTAAGAAAATCATTGTCTTTGACAAGTACCAGGATGTCTCTGCTAAGGACCACGAGAGAATGCGGCGGGCTAGTGAAGTTGTCATTGACTATGAACTCTCCATAACCAGTCATCTGCCTAAGAGAGATGCAATCATGAAGAGCAATAATAACAAGCGGAGGCTGGCAAGTGTGTTGAGTACTTTCAATCTTGGAGAAAATACGACATTGGAGACTCAGGATGATGGTACATTTGGTCATGATGAGGCAGACGTCACCATGATATCATATGTCCTTCAGGCTGCCAGCTGTGGCCAGGGTGTGATCCGCGTGCTTAGCGATGACACAGACGTGTTTGCTCTACTAGTCTATTGGGTTTATCGGGCAGAGCTACAATGCGAGGTACAGATGGAGCGGTGGGATAGGACAGTTCTGGATATCAATGCCACCTGCGCTGACCTGGGGCCAAAATGTCTGCAGTTGCTTGGCATGCATGCTCTCAGCGGGTGTGACACAACATCATATCCTTATGGCAAAGGAAAGATCAGGGCACTGAACACTTTGCTTGCTGGGGACTATTCAGGTTTGGCTAATGTGCTAGGTGAGGTAGGTATCACACACGCAGAGATAATGGAGGCAGCAAAACCCTTCTTCATTGCTCTATATGATCAGCCGCCAGGGACATCCATGGAGTCCGCTCGCTTCACACTCTTCACAAAGAAGAAGAAAAATCCTAAAGTCATGGCCCTGCCTCCAACATCTGCCAACCTGTTGCAGCACGTGTTTCGGGCTCATCTACAGGTCATGTTGTGGAAAGCGGCAAACTGTCAAGCCCCACCTGATTAGTCAACAGATATTACTCACTTTGGATGGGAAATTCGGGATGACATCCCCATTCCTGTCATTGCTGGAGCCGAACCAGCTCCACTTGAGCTGATTGACGTGATTCGTTGTCAGTGTAGGGCACAGGGCAAGAAGTGCAGTACTGAGGCATGTGGCTGTCACAAACAGCATCTTTCATGTACGTCATACTGTAACTGGCGGAGATGACTGCTGCAATCCGTACACTAACCGACAGGTTGCTCAGGCTGGAGATGATGAGGGTGCTGAGATGGAGGATATTCAGGCAGAGGATTTTGAAGATGTTTTCGATCAGGACAGTGCATCAAGATGTGATAGTTTTTACCTTGACTTAACTCTAGCATCGGACCCTGACTTTTTTCAAAATAACGCCAAAAGGATTCTGCAAATAAAAATTTTACCTGAACTTGACTTGAAATTGAAAAAATAACACCAAAAATGCCTTCTACATATCTAAAAACCTTTAAAAAGACGCATTATACATCATTCTATGGCAAGTAGTTCAAAAGTTAAATTTTCAAGGTGGCGTTGGGCGGCCATCTTGAATTTTACATGACCTTGACCTGAAATTCAAAAAATAACATAAAAAATGGATTCTACATACCCGAAAACCCCTAAAAAGACGTAGTATTCATCATTCTAAGGCAAGTGGTTCGAAAGTTAATTTTCCAGACGGCGTCTGGCGGCCATCTTGGATTTATGCAGATTAAGAGATTTGCCCATACTTGCCATTTGGGCAACCAAGCTGAATTTGTTCTAGGACCCCATTAGATTACAAATCCACAAAAAAGTTCATAGGAAAGAACATTTCTAGGTTTCGGAAATTTCAAATCGACTATTCTGGAGTTACAACGTACGGTCCTAAATAGTAAGATTTAGCCTCCTGAAATTTAGCATCAGCAACTGGTAATGAACTAATATCTTCCTTGGTAAACACTGAACTGAAGTAACCATTTAGGTCCGCAAACCCCTGTGATGTTATATTTCCAGCACTGTCTTCTAGAGGTCCAACCTTGTCTTGTACGTTTTGTTTACTCCTGACATATGCATAAAAACTCTTGCTGTCATTTTTTATGTTACATGCTAGTTTTTGCTCATAGCTTCTTTTAGATTGTCTGATTTCAGTTGTAGCTGCATTAAGTGCCTCTTTGTAATTTGCGTAGTCTTCTTCCTTTCTGGTATGCCTATAAACCCTCCACATAGTTTGTTTTAACACTATTTTTCTAATAGCCTCTTTTGACAAGTGTTTCTTTCTACACTGTTTTCCTTGTTTTTGGAAGGGAACAAATTTATCGATGATACTCTCAATTTCATATTTTAGAATAATCCAACATTCAATTGCGGGCTTATTCATCAGCAAGTTATTCCAATCTAGCTTTGCTAAGTATTTTCTCATATCTTTGTAGTTACCTTTGTGGAAGTTTCTCTTGTACGTTTTCTTATTTTTAACTTTCTGATTTTACATTGATGACAAAATGTATTTGATTATGGTCACTGTTACCCGATCGTTCAAGTATTTTTACATTGTCCACTAATTATTTTTGTGATGAAAAAAAATATATCTAATAAATTTTCTCCCCTGGTTGGTTCTAGCACGTGTTGAGTAAGAAAGCTATCCTGGATTAAAAATATAAATTATTGGTCCTCACTCCCGGTGCTCTCTAGAGAATTCCATTGTATGAGTCCATGGTTAAAATCTCCAATTATGATACATTCCCCTTTACTAACTTCCTTTATAGCTTTTTTATTTTTGTGTTGTCCTCTTCGTTTATGTTTGGACTTCGGTAAACTAATCCAATAGTTAATTTTGAATTTCCTGATACAATTTTGCACCAAACAGCTTCATCGCAATCTGCTTCCCTTTCTAGTGTTATTTTATAAGCCTGAATAGATTATTTAACATATAAAATAACTCCCCCTCCCCTTCTTCCTATTCCATCTTTCCTAAACATTACGTATGCCAAATAACAGTATATGGTGGCAAATTGGTCAAATTTAATAATAGTATAGTGCCGAATAACAGTTTAGGGGGGCAAATTGTCCAAAACAAATAACAGTGCAGTGCGAAAAAGTCACTAGTATATTTGTCTTTTTTAGCGCCGAAGCTATTTTTTTTACTCGACGTGAAGCCACGGCGTCCATGGCCTAGAAAACTATGCGGATCGCTGTGTATTTAGATTTTTTTCTGCCGAATATGCATAATTTTTTTGTGTATGCGCATCACCGCAGATACAGTAACCGCATTTTACATCTGCGAAAAACCGGGGAAGTTTCCGTCTTTAAAAGGACATTAAAGTTTTATTGAATTGAATACGCAAACCCGTTTCAGGGGAAACCGCCGTCAGCCGGTTACGACTGGTTTGAGGCGCTGCGCACAGAGGCAATTTACGGTCGGTTTACGCGGTGATAATGGCGTTTTAACTAATAATATACCATGTCGAGCTCCCGAGAACTAAGGATTTTGACCGATTCATCTAATCATGGAAATCTAACGCTTCGGGATCAGAATCTAGGATCCTCAGAAGTACGGGATCCCGCTAAATTAACGACTGTCGTTCGAAAGGATGAAAACTCAGCCGTCAGAGGGAGCCACATGCAGCTCTAGTTGGAAGCAAATGATTTTAGCGCGAGCGGTAAACCGCTCCGTGGAAGATTTATTAGCGTTAGCAATAGGGAATGAGAGCGATTGCTTTCCTATAAATTATACCCTGCATAATTTGCCACGATTATCAGAGAATATAGGCTGGCAAAAATGTTTAAATTTAATAATAGTATACTGCCAAATAAGATGCGTATATAGTGGCATTTTTCATCAAATAAATACGCGTACTATAGGGACGCTTATTCGGTCGTCAATAGTAAATGTTACCGTAATCGTGATTGTAATAATGATTGTAATCATGCTTATATTAGTAATTGTTATTGCAATAATTACTGTAATCATGATTACATTAATATTCATACTTGTAATCACTTCTCTCTGTAGCACACCACAACACCTTGTTGTTTGGTGCAATGTAATCATTTAAATAACAATAATTAACTACTGACAGTATGTAATGTTCACAGTTTTGCAACTATTATGGTAATTATAGAATTAGTGCTGTGAACTAAACCTGACAAATTATATTTCAGGCTCAGGAAAGGCAAGACTAGTAATCCCATCCTGCGATGTGGGAAGGATCTGTGATGTCTATTCTGAACCGAACTGAATTGATGGAAAGTTTTGCTATGGAGATTGACCTGAGACAGGTGACTGTGCTGATAATCTGATATAGATAAATCATGAGGTACTCACAGTATGCAGCAAGTCGATAAACAACCAAGAAAATTACAAAAATCCCCCCTAAAACATTAATAACTGAATGATCTGACTGCCTTCTTATTCCACTTCTGTCAGACATGAGTACAACCTGTGTCATAGTTTATGGCAGTTTGATGCATGGCAGGTGCAAAAAGTGACATAAGTTTTTCTCACGAATGACAAACTTCTTCTCTTTCTCATAGGTGTCGGAGCTGCTTGAGTCATCCTCGGTTGTGTCGCTGTTATCACATAGTGTGCATCACCTGCATCAACGTCTTTGTTCTCAATGAATCTGATGGAAGCTTCACATAGGAGTAGTCATGATCAACGTTCATTGGTGCAGTAATGTCATCCGTGACTACAGCAGCATTCGCGAACTGTTGCATTTGAGATATCTTTACCTGATCGAGTTCTTTTCAGCATCAGTTGTTGATGGTGTCACTGCAGTAGTAGCGGTGGTGGCACTAAAGGTGACATCCGTAATGTCAAGATTGATGGCGTCACCCGTAGCGCTGGATGCTTCACAATTAGTACCTGTACTTGTACGAACCAATGGCGAATCCTTCATCTGAAAAGACTACACAAACAGTGACTTTTATAAAATTCATATTTTGTATAATAAAATTAATCACAATATGAGAAACGTTCTCTTATACATATTATAATATAAGAGTGCCAGTGTCATATAGAATATACACAGTAATCATCCACAGGGAAAAGCATTTTCCCTATGGAGCTATGTTAATTCAACCAATGGATGTTGCACTGATCTCTTAATGTTTTTAATGAATCTGTTTGGTCACTTTGACGAATGCCACCGGTAAGATAACCAAAAGCATATAACCAAAATTGCAGCATCCTAGCTCCAAAGTGCATTATATTATCTAATCAACATTGCACTGTTTTCAATGGGCCATGGAGGTCAAAATTCTATAAGGGGTCCAAACTCCAGAATGAAATATGCAGATGCAGATCTATGCTTGTGACATATTTACCTTATACATGCTGCACACACACACGCACGCACGCACGCACGCACGCACGCACGCACGCACGCACGCACGCACGCACGCACGCACGCACGCACGCACGCACGCACGCACGCACGCACGCACGCACGCACGCACGCACGCACGCACTGCCCATATATATATATATATATATATATATATATATATATATATATATATATATATATATATATATATATATATATATATATATATATATATATATATATATATATATATATATATAATAAACTGTGTTAAAACAAATTGGATTTGAATTTTTAAGGAATCAGGTTTGCCATTATATATATATATATATATATATATATATATATATATATATATATATATATATATATATATATATATATATATATATATATATATATATATATATATATATATATATATATATATATATATATATATATATATATATATATATATATATATATATATATATATATATATATATATATATATATATATATATATATATATATATATATATATATAATATATATATATATAATAAACTGTGTTAAAACGAATTGGATTTGAATTTTCCCTTAGCCTAGCATTTTAAAAGTTGAAATTGATAATTTGGAATTAGAATTGATTTTTTGCAAGGCGGAATTTTTTGGAATTGATTGGAATTTACAAAATAAAATTTACCCCATGCCTGATATACTTGATATGTATGGCTTGTATACTAATACTATTGTGGGTTGCCGACAGTTGCCCCCTCCCCCACGATATTCATTACAGTGTTATCAGTCGACTTAGAATAAAATATAATTAATACATCTCTTTACGAACTTCCGGTTATTACATGCGGGGTTTAATCTGATCAATAAAGCAAATTAATTTTATATAATTTTGTCTTATTGTTGAGTCACAAGAATTCAGACAGAAATTGCAAATTGTCATTATTAAAAGCAATCTGACAGTGTTCAACTGGATAGATGACGATGCCTTAGTTAGTTTCCTTTCCAGCTAGACATTTTGTGAAATACATTTTATTTGAAAATATTTAAATACTTTTTAAACGTTTTTGTAACTGCATTTACTCTAAATCACAATGAAAGTATTTGTATATTCAGATATTTCCATAAAGAATTTGAAATGTAAACAGCAACCGCAGGCTTCTGTTGCACTATAGTCTATATGCTGTATTTTGGTCATGTTTCTCCCCATGTAACCCTCCCCCTTAGCCTTACGTTTGCCGTTTGTTATCAGACTTATAAGGTGTTTCATTTAGAAAACAGGAGTCTGAGACGTACTATGACTGTCAATAAATAAACTAAATTATTTTCTTGGATAATTTTGCCTAGTACATACGCCATGACCCCAGGCTGCTGTGTATCCTGTAGCACTAATAAGTCAAGATGGTAACGGTAATCCAATTTACTAACCTGGTTTCGGCTCGTCGCTTCCTACGCATCGCTCTGCCCTCTGACTTCTGCTGTTTCCTGATCGAAGAATATTATGTAGATGCATAGTCATATGCGGAAAAATCGATCTAAGATGGAACGGTGTCTTTAATCAAGAATTACATATTGATGTTCACAGTCTGTCCATGCTCATCACATACGTCTTTTGTATAATATTCTGCATTGGAAAAGTGGTCTCTCGCAGAGCCTGCGGCTGGCGGACACGCCAATTTCAGCATTTTCAAATCCTTCCTCAGAAGTCGATAAAACGTTTTCCCTTGCATTTGTAGCACTAGTTGATATATCCATGAGCTGTCCAGTGCACACCAGGTTTCTTTTTTTTATTTTCTATGCGATTCGGCCTTTTTTCCGAGAGGTAATGCGTCGTCGCTCATAATGATTTACTATGTGAAGGTGGTGCCTTGAAGCTCGTACTCAAACCACTCTGCCACTGAGCCCACCCCTCCGCAGAACAATGGCCCCGCCCAACGTAGATAATTTAAAAAGGATATTACAAAATTACCGTGTTCGAGTGCTTCACTCCCCCCAAGATATTGTCTAGAGGTGACTGTTTAGCCACCCAGAATCGTTCTTGATGGGTGTGGCTGTGTATGTAAGTGGCTATAATGTGTACGCCAAACGTTCTGTGTTAGCTTTTTTCTGCACGGATGCCTGTATTACAACTACAGGTTACGGTTTTTATATGTGGTTTAATATTTTAATACATTGTAATGATCATGTACCAAGATACAGCATCTTTTATTTTTTTAACTTGTAAGTTGTACCTTTCGTATAGGTGGTACAATATTGGTATTGGTCTGAAGTATTTTGGCACTGATGGGTCTTTCCCTGGTTTCAGGAGTGCCACAACATACGTGTGCTAGCCACCACATACTTGTGTTGTATGTGTAGATTACTGTACAGTTGCTGTTTCTATATTGTATGATATTATATGCATGTGTGCGTGCTAGCGGGTTGATAAGGCTGTGATAACGTGTTTATCATGACAGCCGTCAATACAATGTTGAGCCACCATATTCATGCCAAATTAACATCACCAAATATAGCCATATTTCAAAGATAATTCTGCATGCTTTCAACCTGAGATTTTTTGGGTGCATTAGCATATTTAGGGGGGTAGGGGGTGGTCACCCCAGTCGTGGTAGCTGTAAACAAGGTAACACATTTGTTTCCCCCAATGGCAATGCAAGATCCTGGATATGTATACACCAGTGAGGAGGTGCCCCCTTTTACAAAACGATGCCCCATTTCAATATGAATGTAACATTTTGGGTCTAGGAGAGGCTTAGAAAGCATCACAGAATATCTAAATTGTTTGAGTTTTGGGGCCTTTGCGCCAGTTCCAGACCCCGCGCAGTAGGGGGCTTGCTTCGCTCGCAATTTGTTTTCAATATAATCTTCTGAATTTTTAAACTCAGAGGTTGGCAGGTATAACGTTGCACCCTGTGTAGAATTTAATAGCTGACTGGCGGACATCATATTTGATAACGGGATTTAGCAAAATTGCCACAAAAAAAACAGCAAGCTCCAGATGGCTAGTGGTCAGGTCAAGGAATTGGGACAAAAGTCGCTTGTGTGATTTAAACGGGCCTTTAGTATGTATCACGTGGTGTGGTTGGCTAGAAATAATATTCATATAAAACGTGTTATTATCGTGATCTTCAATCTCTTTATTTTTCATTCCTTCTCTGACGCGTGCATGGTCTGACAACCAGCCGCATACATACATCACTAGGGCAATCTACCCCGCCATTTGTCTTTTTTTCAGTTCGAGCTGCGACTGTTTCACAGCACATCACGACATTGCATTTATTAATGTTACAATACGGCCCGTGGTGATGACGGAACAAACAACAAAAGAAAAATTCCAAGTTTGCGAAAATAACTGGGCGAGAAAATGGAGCAGCCAGAAAAGAGAGAATGAATGGATGAACTGAGGGAGGAGGTTGGTGCGAACGAGAGTTTCAGGAGAAAGGTGTCGAGGAGTCAATTAAAGTGGGCTGGACACGTGGAACGAAGGGAAGTGGAAGGGTTGAAGAAGAGAGCGGGTGTGCTCAGTGTGGAGGGTAGAAGAGAGCGGGTGTGCTCAGTGTGGAGGGTAGAAGGGAGCGGATGTGCTCAGTGTGGAGGGTAAAAGAGAGCGGGTGTGCTCAGTGTCGAGGGTAGAAGAGAGCGGGTGTGCTCAGTGTGGAGGGTAGAAGAGAGCGGGCGTGCTCAGTGTGGAGGGTAGAAGAGAGTGGGTGTGCTCAGTGTGGAGGGTAGAAGAGAGCGGGTGTGCTCAGTGTGGTGGGTAGAAGAGAGTGGGTGTGCTCAGTGTGGAGGGTAGAAGAGAGCGGGTGTGCTCAGTGTGGAGGGTAGAAAAGAGCGGGTGCGCTTAGTGTGGAGGGTAGAAGAGAGCGGGTGTGCTCAGTGTGGAGGGTAGAAGAGAGCGGGTGTGCTCAGTGTGGAGGGTAGAAGAGAGCGGGTTTGCTCAGTGTGGAAGGTACAAGAGAGCGGATGTGCTCAGTGTGGAGGGTAGAAGGAGACGTGGAAGACCGCGACTGAACTGGTAGGATTGTGTGAAGGGAGACCTGGCGGGATGGTGAAGGGAATGGAGGACGAGAAACAGGGAGTAGAGACGGATAGTGGAAGCAACAACATCTAGTGTTTGTAAAGCAATATGTCGAATTTAAGCAGAATACCCTTGATAAGATATATCACATTTGCTAGTATCATGCACCAATGAATTCATTGTCGAAGTTGTACATGTTTTATTTATATTGTTTCATTATTACAGTGCTTGACTTAAAAACACTCGTTGCGAAACTGCGCCTGTTGCCAGGCCAACAGAGTCGTAGCTGTGCTGTGGGTGTAAACTGTCGCGAGTACGTTCCGGTCACGTGATGCAGAAAGAGTTCCGTTCAGTGTGTCTATTCGCTAGACACAACTGCAAGCAGGACGGCCACCGTTCATGCAACAGCAGCTGGCCACTGACTTGCAGGTTTTTTTACACGATCCTTTCGGGCATGTTACCTTGCAAAATTCGGAAGCGAACACTACAACAGAAGATTCAGTAGTGTTATGGAATGGTAATGCAAAGACAGGCTTGAACTCGATATTATTTACCGTTATTTGTTTTTCAATATGGGCTTTGACGTTCAGTGCACCCGCGAATAACTGTCGACACTGTCCAATGCATGTGAACAACGTTTATCAGGGTCTGACGTTCACATGATAACGTGTCATTATATGTCAGTCACGTTGCCCTCCGCATGCAACGTAAACATGATATTTGGCCCGAAATTTAAAAAAACACATAACGGCAACGTTTTAAAACTTGGCGTATTAAAATACAACTAGACGGTCAAGATTTTATAACATATACAGATTATACAAAATAACGTCATTTTAAGATATACGACCACACATTGCACCTTTAAAGAGCGTTCTTCATTTAATTTTAAAAACACTAAGTTGAACTAGTTTCTTATTTGCGATAAAACGTGAATTCCAGTCATTCATACACATTTGTTATTGATTAATTCAGTGTGTCAATGTGGACATACATTTGTTCAAACAAATTTATCACCAAAAACAATCATGTGCACAATGGATTATGATAAAATGGCTACCGAGGAATAGCGACTTCGCTGAAGTCCCTCCAGATGTCGCTACTTACCTGTTGGAACGATAATGACGCATATAGCAATCACCAACAGTGCAACGAGAAGTGTCTTCGACTTCATTGTCACAGCTGAGCAGCTCACTGAAACAACAACAGTAGTTTTTTTAACAATATTTAACAAGATTTGTCATCCAAGCCAAAGGCCCAAATGGCAAGTGGACAAGGAAGCCAATGGCTTATCGAGAGTTCAAAAAATTTCATGGACGTGTATCCTTGTTTTTAAACATATTCACGTTGCTAACAGTTACACAATCCTTAGACAATTTGCTCCATTCATTTATTGAACGAGTATTTCCTGACAACCAATCTACGCTGATCTTTTACTAATATTACCTCATATCCTTTAGTTCTACTATTTTCTTGAGTGAGAAAACATATTTCTACCAATATATTCATACCCATTCAATATCTTAGCAACTTCAATCTGATCTCCTCTTAACCTCCTTGTCTCTAGGGTTGCTAAACCATATTCTTTTAGGCGTTCTTCATAACTAAGATCTCTCAGTTTTGGAACGATTTTAATTGCTCTCCTCTGTATTCGCTCAAGCGTATATATATCCTTCTTACGATAGTGTCTCCACGCTTGTATGCCAAGTCATTGGTATATATTAAGAATAATAAAGGTCCTAATACTGATCCTTATGGTTCCCCACTCAAAACTGATTTCCGGTGGTCGATGTAGTGGTAGCGGGAGGGGTGAACGAAAGGAGAGATGGGCGGTAAGGCCTGAAGAGACTACTGCGGGACGGTCAAATATGGACGGGGTGCACTGACCGGGACGGGGTGCAATGACCAGTACTGAATGAAGATTCCAGTGGATGGGGTGACTATACAAACCAGTACACGAAGATGTTAGTGGACAGACAAGCGGACAGGCATAGCTAAATGCGTTATTACACAGTTGAACGCATTGCATACCAACTGGGGTGGGCTGCTCATTCAGGCATCTGTGAATTGGAGGGAAGGCGTAGGGTGATAAGTGTGTGTGTGTGTGTGTGTGTGTGTGTGTGTGTGTGTGTGTGTGTGTGTGTGTGTGGGGGGGGGGGTGGGTGTGTGTGTGTGTGGGTGCGTGCGTGCGTGCGTGCGTGTGTACGTATAACCGTTAATGGGGAGAAGTAGATAAAGGTAATATAGCTTCAGTTTGGGATCTATTTACAGTGTCAAATTAAATCATAAGCATGCCAGTTCTAGTCATGCATAACAAATAGTATATGCATACTTAAATGATAGTTTGTAAAGGGGAAACCTAACGACTTAGTATAAAACATTGCATAAGTAACAATTTGGTTACTTATATATGTATGTAGTTACCCAGGTTTTGTTAATTTGGTGATATAATCAAATAATAATTTTGTTAATTTGCATATAGGATGAAACCCCACACTGCAAATCTATGGCCACAATTGCTCAATCCTTTCAGACATTTTTGAAAAGTGTCTACAGCTTAAAAATGTGATAAAATACCCATGAAGAAATATCTTGGTATATATATATAACGCCAGTGAACACCTTCCTGCACTCAACTTTCGTCGTTTTTAGCGCTCAGTATTCGTTTTTAATGTTTGGGTGTGACGTTCGAATTCGCAGTGAACGCAAGAAAATGTAAAATGACTGTAAATCAAAGAACAAAGCCGATCTAAAAGAAACAGACAAATTGGAATTAGACAGGCAAGCACTTTATATCACTCTCCAGGGTGGCGGCTGACGCAACTTAGAACGCCACGACTAAAAAGTTACATGGAGATTGGCATCAAATAAACTACGTTTCTCCGGTATAGGCCTATCTGGGTTTAAATGAGATTGATAGTATCATGGCTTGAACAATTGGCGCGCGCGCGCCTCTCTCTCTCTCTCTCTCTCTCTCTCTCTCTCTCTCTCTCTCTCTCTCTCTCTCTCTCTCTCTCTCTCTCTCTCTCTCTCTCTCTCTCTCTCTCTCTCTCTCTCTCTCTCTCTCTCTCTCTCTCTCTCTCTCTCTCTCTCTCTCTCTCTCTCTCTCTCTTCTTCTATATATATATATATATATATATATATATATATATATATATATATATATATATATATATATATATATATATATATATATATATATATATATATATATATATATATATATATATATATATATATATATATATATATATATATATATATATATATATACTTATCGCGCCGCATTTGCGATTCGAAAGGTCAAACGGGCTACATTTGCCTAATCGAGTGATCTCTTAGCGAGATGTTTGGTTAGTTGTATTGGTTGAATTTCTGTTATGATTGTCACGGGGTCTTACTCGATAAGCGCATATACAAAACAATTGCCAATGCAAACTTTGTTATATAAAGAATAAATAATGATGATCGTTTATGGAAGACAACAGTCTAACATGTCTTAAGCGATCGCTCAAAGGACCGTGGGCGGATCCCGGGGGTGCCCATCAGGTGCCCGAGCACCCCGTTTATTTCGGACGGATTTTTTTCACAAAGTCATAATTAGTTGTCGAGATACCGCGTTCGATGACCTTGCAATTGTTCCTCAGATGAGGATGTTTCAAACATGAAAACTAGAGGCATTGCTACCAGTGCTGACAGTTATCTCCAAGTCATGCCCCTTCCCCCTTCCACCAGTGCTGCCAGTTGTCTTCAAGTCATGTCCCTCCTCTCCATCCACCAGTGCTGACAATTGTCTTCAAGTCATGTCCCTCCTCTCCATTCACCAGTGCTGCCAGTTGTCTTCAAGTCATGTCCCTCCTCTCCATCCACCAGTGTTGCCAGTTGTCTTCAAGTCATGTCCCTCCTCTCCATCC
>BSQZ01000012.1:2780000-3182500 GCA_033239005.1 Lamellibrachia satsuma | reverse complement strand
TGGCGGCTGACACAACTGAGAACGCCACGACTAAAAAGTTACATGGAGGTTGGCATAAAATAAACTACGCTTCTCCGACATAACCCTACCCGGGTTGAAATGAGATTTATACATGGTCAAAATATCATAGCGACACGTTTGGCGAGTTGGTGTGGCAAGCTTTATTGGTTGAATTTATGTTATGATTGTCACAGGGATAAGCTCGATAAGCGAATATACAAAACAATTGCCAGTACAAACTTTGTTATATAAAGACTAAATACTGATGATCGTTTGTGGAAGACAACAGTCTAACCTTGTCTTAAGCGATCGCTCAAAGGATCATGGGCGGATCCCGGGCGTGCCCATCAGGTGTCCGGGCATCCGTTTATTTCGGTCGGATGTTTTCACCAAGTTATAATTAGTTGTCGAGACACCGCGTTCGGTGACAATTGACCTTGCAATTTTTCCTCAGATGAAGATATTTCAAACATAAAAACTAGAGGCATTGCCACTAGTGCTGCCAGTTATCTCCAAGTCATGTCCCCCTCCCCGTCCACCACTGCTGCCAGTTGTCTTCAAGTCATGTCCCGATCCCCGTCCACTACTGCTGCCAGTTGTCTTCAAGTCATGTCCCGATCTCCGTCCACCAGTGCTGCCATTTGTCTCCAAGTCATGTCCCCCTCCCCGTCCACCCGTGCTGCCAGTTTTCTCCAAGTCATGTCCCCCTCCCCGTCCACCACTGCTGCCAGTTGTCTTCAAGTCATGTCCCGATCCCCGTCCACTACTGCTGCCAGTTGTCTTCAAGTCATGTCCCGATCTCCGTCCACCAGTGCTGCCATTTGTCTCCAAATCCAAGTTGGTGTCAGTTTAAGTTGGCTTTTTATCTTAGTGAAAGCTTGCGGACTAGCGCTGCTACACAGCGCACACTTTCTGTGTCGACGGGCACGCAGTCGTTGTTACAAAAAAATCCGAAACGTTCAAGATAGTCGTCAAATAATTCCTTCTTTTCCTTGTAATTTAGGGTTCGTGAAGCCATGTATTTTTTCGTGCTCAGACCCACATCGGCGCCAATGTTGTCATGTTTATGTAAGGATATGTAACTAACTCAACCACTCAGTCTCGATAGCCCTTTATTATGTAAAACAACAAAACAAATGCAGTTGCAACCAGTGCATCGTGAACCCGTTGTAACGCTACTGCGCATAGCTATACATAATACTGTATGTCATTGAAACAACAACAAAGCAATGCAAAGGAATGTTTCTCATTGAATAATATCACGAAATTAGCAGTATTCTTATGGATATTTGCATTTTTGAAAAATCTTCTTGGATTTGGTTGTTACTGAAACGGTCCGTTTGCCAGTGTTGGCTCAGGCCAGCGACATAAACACTCTCAGCGTGATTCACGAACCGCAGTAGTGCCCCTGCGTGCAGACGTTATGTTTAAATGGCGTGCTCCACGGTAATGTGTCCCTCCGTCCTGCCGGACGATACGCTGTTTGACACGTTGACGTGCTGTCATAGGCGGCTCAACACGCACACGTCTCGCAACGCTAGTTCTTCGAATTAAATCATGGTAAATCTAACACCTACCAACCTACGTCATTTAAAGACTTATAATCACTGTCAAAGACACTCCCGCTATTTCTTCCACAACGAATCTACGCGACAGATTCGTAGACCGTAAGTACACATCTCTGCTTGTCTTGGTCTATATTAACTTAACTCATTTCGGCCGCCCTGTGCGCGTAAACCAAATTCACGCACGGCGTCTTAGAGAACGTTGGACACAGCACAAAGTAGCTCCCTTCTTCCGAGTGACAATGTTTTAAATACGTTTGCACAGCTACACACGTTTTGTATTAAACGTGTAAACTATATAAACACAATGTGTTACACAAGATTTGAGAACGCTGATTTGCATGTTTATAAACATTCCAACCAGTTGATGACATTTATAATCTTCCCATAAATACCAATATGCTGTTTTGTAGAAACTTGTTCGCCACGACAAGCGAGAATGGTAAATGAAAACATAATTGTTTATTTCTGATGCAGGTCAGCCATGAAGACCCAGACGTTCTTGGCCGCTGTGTTTCTTGTTGCGTTCTTCGCAGTGCTAATGGTACCGATGATTGCTGGTAAGGTTGCGCCGTAGTTAAAATTTGTTATAATGATATCAAACGAATTCACAATGCCGCAGAAAAATGAACAATATTAATGACTTAAGAACAACACAATTTTCATAGGCCTACAATTATATATGTATCAAATGTATCTAATTTCTGTACTTTATCGCCGACAAAAAACTGCTTCGTCAAAATGGCGTTTTAAAATGTTCACATCCGAATAA
Source organism: Lamellibrachia satsuma (assembly GCA_033239005.1). NCBI lineage: Eukaryota > Metazoa > Annelida > Polychaeta > Sabellida > Siboglinidae > Lamellibrachia > Lamellibrachia satsuma. The sequence goes on along the minus strand of BSQZ01000012.1, from coordinate 3,180,163 downwards.
AACATATGACGGGTGAAACCTGTGACGTGATGTGTGCTCTCCGTGCAGTTCGTAATGCCAACCCTGCTATCTAGCGCACATCAACACTGCAGCTCGTTGCAAATATGTTAATGCAGTCTAGCATTACTTGTACGAGTTATTATATTTTGAAAGGGGTTCAACAGTTGTATAACAACATTCTGGGGAGGATGGTAGATTGCGTCACACTCCACAAAAGTGGCACAACTCAGCATAGAGTCTACCACCACTGCCACAACTTGATTATAAATTCAAAATAGACAGTTTGGAGGGTTGTAACGGATTGGTTAGCAACGTCGTTTATTTTTGTTACGACATTAAAACTGTGCACCTGATTATAAGTAACATAGTTTAAAACAAAAGCGAATGTTATTGTGTTTCTACACACATTTTCAATATGAACACAATCCACACACCTTGCACACGACTAGTACAGTGTTTTAATCAACACAATTAATGTTTGTTTTAAGTAATTGATCCTTAATTCCGTTAATACAGTCGACTATGCCTCAATTCGAGCTAAAACAATCTGATTATATTAAACGGCGGATTCACTTAATGGGCGCAGCTTAGTACAGGGAATTAGTTTGTCCCAGCCAATAATGTATTTGTTTTCAATTAGCTACTAACGCTATTATCCGTGATACACTGATATATATATATATATATATATATATATATATATATATATATATATATATATATATATATATATATATATATATATATATATATATATATATATATATATATATATATATATATATATATATATATATTTATATATGTATATTTATATATATATATATGTATATATATATGTATATATGTATATATATATATGTATATATGTATATATATATATATATATATATATATATATATATATATATATATATATATATATATATATATATATATATATATATATATATATATATATATATATATATATATATATATAGTAATAATAATATATTATTAAAGCACCCAACGTATCTCCGTCCTCTTCGTATTATATAGCGCAATAATTATTATTACAGAAGCTGGCATGAACTGCGAAGCAAAATGCAAAAACGGCTCATGTAAGATTTCGTGTGAAAAAGATGGCTGCTGCCTCTGTTTGATCGGAGAAGCAATGTGTGACTGTCTCGGGTCATGAGACGCACCATTGCCCTGGACTAGTGTAGCGGTATACGTCATCTTCCGCCCAGCCGACGTCCACAGCTCCCCGCCTGGCCGTCGCAATGACACGCGGTTCTCTGTTCGACGCTTCACGAAACAGCTCCATATAAATAACATTTACTTGTACAAGATGCTTCAAATAAAAGTGAGCAAATACATATGTTTTATCAATGCTTGAAAGAACCGATGTAATACGACTATTGTTTACATATTGGTACCAATGATCAAAGCCAAAATTATTATTCACTCTTAATTTAAAAAAAAAACATGTATAGTAGAATGAGATATAACGCCCACAGTGGGGAAAACGCACCTTCCCATCTCAATACAAGATGCATTTTTTTAAATCAATTTAGTTCCTCCATTTAATGCATACATGATTCACTTCTGCCTGCTCGCCATCCGTCCACACTGCAATTTGGACTTTCACAGCACAACGTAAATATTATGGTTAGTTTGGGCAGGGGAAGCTAACTAAGAAAAACTTCGAAATTGTGCACCATTAAAATATGTTAGCATGTCTTTAATATTCTCATAGTGTTTAAAATTACCCGCTGGAAAATTGTTTTAAGCAAATTGACAACCTAGAGGAGTTGTATTTTAAAAATAGGAAGAGTACCAAAAAAAAAAACAGCTTGGATGAACGAAACACAGCTTAAACATAAAATGTAAACCTGCAAATAATATGATAGCAATGTGTTAGGCTATTATAGTTTTTAAATTTAAAGTGCAGTTAACACAATAATATACACCTTGCAATCCACACATAATATAATATTGGCTATATCATAATTACAGTTTTCAGGCTAGCATAACTTAAATTATACAACGTTCATATTATATTAGATGTGTTAAAAATAATTGGTCATGTGTAATACATTTTATACATTATGACCATGTGCGTGCGGGATAAGACGTAGGAACCGTCTTGCACCACATTCTCTACGTGTGTACTAACAATATGTGTACAAAAACACAACATACTAATGGCCATTTTGTAATGTTTGACATGTCAACTCATTAATGCTATTATTTTTATGTCACCAATTAAGTTCATGGTTGATATCGTTATATAATGAGTTGCACCATTTTACTACTGCCAAAATATTAGATCAAAGCGTATAACAGTGAATAGAAAACTAAAACACTGATTTTATTACCTCTGTCTCGTGTTGCTGAGCTTTCGGGGTGGGTATCCCATAGATGTTAGATTTATTTTGCACCAGATTTTGGGACGTTCAGAGTTGTATATTTTGCGTATTTGTTGTGGGACGTTTTTTCTCCATGATCCATTTAGTCCCAGGTTACCCTACATGTTTATATTTTTGTACATTCAGAGTTGTATATTTTGCGTACCTGTTGGGGGGGGGGCGTCTTTTCTCCATGTTCATTTAGCCCCAGGTTACCCTACATGTTTTTGTACTTCAAGAATGTTGTTGTAAATCTTTACATTAATTGGCGAATGTAAATATAACAACGCGTAGACATTGTTGCTATCATGTATTAAAAGAGCTCAATTAGCGGTAATATGACGTTTATTGAATATTGTAATAATTTAAATGACTACTGCTTGCAGTAAAAGGCATCTCAAGAGGGGCGGTATAACGCGCAGGTGGTTTTACCCTACGGCGTTATGAATCTGTTTTTGAATAAATGATATGCAAGTGCACCCAACAATGATGTGGGATGACCAGTACAAACCACGTGTTTGTAGGATGACCAGTACACACAACGTGTTTGTACGATGGCCAGTACACGCCACGTGTTCGTGGGATGACCTGTACACACCACGTGTTTGTGGGATGACTAGTAAACACCACGTGTTTGTGGGATGACCAGTACACACCACGTGTTTGTGGGATGACCATTACACATCACGGGTTTGTGGGAAGACCAGTACACACCACGTGTTTGTGGGATGACCAGTACACATCACGTGTTTGTGGGATGACCAGTACACATCACATATGGTTCATGTATGTTGTCCGCGGATTTAATATTTTTTACGATAGCTCTCTTTATGAAATGTCACAAATTCAACATTAGTAGCAACTTGTGGCTGAATCGGCGACTCGAAACTGCGCAGCTACACATGCAACTATAGTTGATGGACGTGATGTGGCGGGAATACTTCGTACAGGGTTCGGAGAAAACCCCATATACACCATTCTTCCTCAAGTCTGAAGTCTCAAGTAGTTATACTCCAAACAGCCCAATATTGAGCAGGAGTTTGGACCAACGGCTTTTAGTGCCTCTTCCGAAAGACACGGTCAAAGTGGCGTGAACGAAATTGTCCAAGCTTCGAATCGTCGGAGGTGGAATCGAACCACCGTCTGCTCGATCAACAGGTGGGTGCTATAACTATTCGACCACCGCTCCCCACAGCGGGTGCTCTAACCATTAGACCACCGCTCCCCACGGCGGGTGATCTAACCATTAGACCACCGCTCCCCACGGCGGGTGCTCTATCCATTAGACCACCGCTCTCGTCTAACCGCTTCACGTGTACTCAATACGTCTGATTACTTCAATGAACAATGTTGTGTTTACCAGCACGTGGTGCCACCTGACGACGGTAACAGCCAAACAATGTATCAGGCGAGTTCACGAAGGCGACCGATATTCAGACAAGGCCGGTGCTGCACATACATCCAAAACATCGGGATTCAGCCGATTCCAGACGGTCGTAGATTCCAGGTGCCAGATCCAAGGCGAATTAGTTATGCCTGTTATATGCCTGCTGTTCTGTTCGCTAATCTTTCCATGGACCGACAGAAATGTGGCATGTTTCAAGTTGTTACATTAACCCATACGACCCTTCGAAATCGTATCGTTGTAATGTCTTCCCATGATTTGGTTGACATTCGGCAAAATGTTGTTAAATATATAAATATATGCTGTCGTCATTCGACTGTCATATTATTTCCCATACATATAACTGACTTCTACACCAGTGTTCTTTCCAACGATTATTCCTCATTCCCTTCTTGTTATAAATTCTATATGAACTGGCGATGACGTAAAGTCTGAGTTTAGTACATTCATGGTTCTGTTTAGAATTGAATAATCTGCGAGGTCCTTCAACCGAATTGAGCAGAAGCTGCGACATATAAAGTTATCCATTCTCTCTGTCATCCCTATGTGGTTATCGGTCCATCGCGTTGGGGTGTCTTCTTCTTCCATCCTCTTGTCTTCTGGTACCAGTTATCAGCGCATGTCCCAAATATGTCCGCCGGAGCTTGACGTGATGTTATTTCTTAATGATACGTTGAGACATTTATTGCAACCTCTTCCGCTTTACGTCGTCGTCATACACCCACTTCGTAGCACAGAACGGACGTGCGACGCTTCCACTGTCGAGAGTAGTAGGGAGGATGTTCTGGATTGACGGATTGGGGAATGGGAAGCTAGGAGCAGCCCACAGCAGGTGTAGCCACCTAGTGGATATTGGCCACACTAAAGGAGCGCCCATTGGTGGATAGTTTCGGTGCTGGTGGCGCCACCTAGCGGACCGTATATAACTAAACACCGCCAACTAGTGCCTAGTAACCGAACGAGGGGGATAGCCAGGTGGCCTATTTCAGTGAAAGCGTAGCAAAAAAAGACACCATCACGGAAAGATAGTGCTACTCTTATGTGGCAAGAGGCGTCTGGCGTCAATGTATTCAGGTTGGCAGTGGTCGGTACCACCTACGGTGGCGCCACATAGCTGTACACTTCATGCGTCGAAGCGTTCATGAAACAGGGTTCCTGTGACAACTTGCCTTGTTATTTAGTTGCTTTGCTGCCTCTTTGCTTCGCTACATCGCTACTTTGTTACTTTGTTACTTTGCTACTTTGTTACTTTGCTACTTTGTTATTTTGCTACTTTGTTACTTTGCTACTTTGCTGTCTCAGTTCGTTGTTATTTTATTGCTTCGTGCTTCATTGTTTCGCTGCCCGCAACTTGCTATATTGCTGCTTCACTGCTTATTTGCGTCACTGCCTCGCTACTTCGATATAGTGTTACTTCACTACTTCTTTGTTTACTGTTTCGTTGACTCACTGCGTTGCTATTTTGCTGCTTTGCTACGTTGCTACTTTGTTGCTTCGTTGCTTCGCTGTTTTGCTGTTTTTAGCTATTGCATATGTTGTCGGTGGGGACGCTTACTTACTTATTCCTCTTCGCATGGGGTTGTGCAATACACCATTTTCCGCCCAGGTTGTAATTCCAACCCCTTTTGTTTGTTCATCAACTTTGTAATGTTTTTGACACTGTGACCGTTCTTACCAACCGGGGGGGGGGTGAGGATGCTGGCAAGTTATTGCGCTGCGTTTTATGTGATATTGCCATAGCTAGATACAATTTGCCTAATGTGGTAGTTGGCTTTATGGATCTTAGGGATCCTTTATAATGGGGGGGACTCTTCGGAGTCTGGGTATAACTTCCAGCCATTTTTTTTCCATTTCTTTAAGATGTTAATGAGCATGTTTTTGCATATATGGTTGGGGGCTTTGCCTAGTCTGGTATAGGTGTTCGTGTCAACCACCGTGGCTGCCAGTTTCTCTCTGTATCCAGTGATGTCCATGAGCACTGTGGCCCTGCCCTTGTCTGCGGGGTGTATGATGATAAAATTTTCATTTTTTAATTAATGTTTGAATTTGAGTGATTTGCTCATTTGATGGTACAGACGACCTCAAATCTGAATTCATCCGCATTAGTGTCCGTCATCTGTTTTGTGACTGCCTCTGTGCAGGCGATGATGTCTTTAACTGGGATGGCGGTCGGGGTAATGGCGAAGCTTAGTCCTTTACTAAGGAAAGATCGTTAATCATCACTAATCTTCATGTCACTAAAGTTCACTGCCCAAATCTTATTGTCAATGTTGGTGTCTGTTACGCTCTTATTATCCGAGGGTTTGTTGAAATATCTCTCAGATTTGTTTTGACCTAGTTACGCGAAAATGTGCTGGTGCGCAGCCGTGAGGTGTCGCAAAATTTTCGCTAATTCACGAATATTCATGATGGCGACTAGTTTCGTTTTTCGGTTTCAAAGGACACTTTCAGTTTCTTGATTGTGTACTTGCACTGTCGTACTTGTACTCCAAGTGACCATTGTCCTGCTTTCTTCACGATTTGATCTGTTATTATGCCAGATACGTTCGTGTTCATACTGATGCTTGTCGTGGTACCAAATGCATATTATGTTGAACCATTCGTGATTTTCCCAAAGGGCGATCTTCCCCGTCGTCATTTCAGAGGAAGTCTAAGACCTGTCGTCCGAGTTGTCGAAGAACGATATAAGATATATTGTTCATTGCTCTAAGATTAACAATAATCTGAGCCACAACATAGATCATCAGTGCACGAACAAGGTTCGAAGTAGACGTCGAAACATTGCAGTAATTTAAATTTTACTCAGAAGTAACTGAAAATTATTACTTTCTAATGGGATTTTGGAGCCATGAACAATATATTTCATATCAATGTGTTATGTATGTGTTCGCCTGAGGCAGTTCGTGAGAAATACAGGTTACTTTATATCATATTTTGTCGCTAGGGAACAGTTCCAAGAAGAAATATACGTCAAGTTATTGCATATATATTCGGTACGAGCTGTTCTTTTGATAAAATGGGTCAGGTTATTACATATTTGGTCGGTAGGGGTGCTTCTTGGAGAGAAATAGGTCAAGTTATTGTATATGTAGCCGGTAGGGGCCCTTCTTGAGATAAAAATGGGTCAATTTATTACATATTTGGTCTGAAGGGGCGCTTCTTGGAACGAATATCGCTCACGTTATTACATATTTGGTCGGTAGGGGCTCTTCTTTGGAGAAATATGGTTCAGGTTGTTACATATGTGGTCGATAGGGGCGTTTATTGGTAGGAATATAGGTAAAATGTTTAAAATATTTGATTTACGTCATGGGTTCCGGGCCCCTCGTGCTACTTGGAAGAGACGTCATTGGCTCCAGGCCACTCCTGCTACTTGGAAGAGACGTCATTGGCTCTGCGACGTTTGAGTTTCTCCGAAAACATCCGGGACCCTTCAGGACATTTTGACAATAAACATAAACAACCGGTATATGACACCATACGAAGAAGTATTGTTTCTACATAAATAAAAGCGGTACATACTTAGCAAAACGCGTCAACTATATAGCATGAAACGTTTTTATACAGCTAAAACTGGCCTTCTAAATGCAACACAATTGATGAAAGATAATGAAAAGTTAACGAAAATGACACAAAATGACACAACAATTTAACTTTTAAAGAAAATGACACAAAATTACACAACAAATTACGGAAATGGTGTCATTGGCTCCGATACCCTGATTCCTGAACGCTTCGACGCTGGAAGTACACAGCTATGTGCCGAGAACACATTGACGCCAGACGCTTCATGCCACAGAAGGGTAATAGTTTTGCGTGATAATCTTTTTTCTATGCTTTTATTGAAATAGGCCACATACGCTCTCCCCTAGATGTCGCCGTTTCAGGAAGCGGGTGGTTGCCCATGCGCAACCGGAAATGTTCAATGAGCTTTACGCTTTTAATACGCAAGATAGTTCGGTTACTAAGCGCTAGGGGCACTGTTTTGCAAAAGTAGTTCATATACTAACCGCAAGGGGTGCCATTAGTACCACATCTGGCGCTCAGTGGTGCGATCGCTATCCATAAGGTGGTGTACACAAAATAGCTCGGTTAATAGGCATCAGGGTTGCTATTTTCCTAAAAGTATTTCTATAGTATCCGCTAGGGGTGGCATAGCGCCAAAACTATCCACCATGGCGCTCCGTAGTGTGTTCACTATCCTCTAGGTGGCACCACCTATCGTGTGTAGATACTTGGCTCTTTCATGAATAAAACAGAGGCGTTTTAAATACCGTTCGTGAACATTCACCTTTTGAAAAAAATCAATTACGTTTTATTTTGACATTTTATCGGTTGTGGGGAGAAACGGTAGGATAAATGTATTATATTGACAAGACAGGCACGGTGTTGTGTTCACAAGCAGGTACTGCCTAATTACTTATTACTTGTGAATGTCCTTCGTTACCAGGAGAGTATACTGATGGATTGGTTTCATTTTGCTTCGTTAAACCCAATATGATATTATATGATCAACATTATATACATTATTTTTCCACGTGCTGCTTTGAAATAAACACCACTTGAAAAAAAGGAGAATAGGCATACGACTGGGCACACGGAGAAGGAATGTGGAAGAAGAGATGAAGCTGGCTGGGAAGACTTGGAATGAACTCAGCTGGGTCGCTCAGGACCGGCTGAAGGAGATTTGTTGGTGCCTTATGTTTAGCTTTTGTAAAACACTAGCCAACACTCGTAAGGAGTCCAACGGTCAGGGATGTGTGCGCATGGAGTGATTGCTGCATGGTCGTGTTGGATGCGAAGAGTATTGATTGATTTGTTGATTGATAGCATAATTATGTTATGCATACCATAAAAATACACAACATCATTCGTTCGAACCAATTTGAAACACACAACTTTTTAAATACAGCTATCTGTACGAATATGAAACATTTATGATGAATCAAATATTCTTTGGCAGGTTACGCCCATGACGCAGTGATGCCTTTGTATGTACTTCTGTATGACATCTTTGTATGTACCTCTGTATGTGCCTCCATGTGTATCTCTGTATGTGCCTCCATATGTATCTCTGTATGTGCCTCCATGTGTATCTCTGTGTGTGCCTCCATATGAATATCTGTATGTGCCTCCATGTGTATCTCTGTATGTGATTATACACGTTCTTTTACACGTGCCTCTACACGTGCCACTACACGCACCTCTAGACGTTCTCTCTCTCTCTCTCTCTCTCTCTCTTTCTCTCTCTCTCTCTCTCTTTCTCGCTCTCTCTCAGTCGCTGTCTGTCTGTCTAAGCTCTGCCGTCATCACACCTGACCACGCCTGGGATGCGGACCATGTGTCGCGACCACCGAGTTGTTTGAAGCGGAACGGAATTATACCGTTTCATTACTGGGCGATTTGCGCAAAAAGACAAGACTCGAAAAGGAAAAGACGAGACGGCTGCGGCGTAAAGTGAACCACCTATCTACTATTATTGACGAGCGTCGTGTGGCTGAACCTAAGCTATGGAATTCCCTACCTGAAGACATGCGCAGTAGCAGCGATGTCAGTGTTTTTAATTGTAAACTGAAGATTAACTATTTTAGCATGACATACAACTAACTTGTTTTCATAATTTTAGTAATTTAAATAGCTTTACTTTTTTGGCGTCATCCTCCTTCGAAATGAAGGTCCTGCTTCTCCCAAGTCTTTTTGGATTACATTTGTCGTTAACACTTCTGCAATCCTTCGAATGGATTGAGCGGGATATTAGCCTACATAGTTTCACCAATGCCTTGTTGGCTGGCTGGATTTACCCGTTTCCACCTCCCATGGCGAGGACATAGGGTTGGGCTGTGGGAGGCGTCAGTGGGAATACCTTCAATATTAGTTCTTCGCAGCTTGAGTACTTCTGTAAAACAAAGGCGTGAATGCGAATCACAGCATCTCCATAGCTTCGACATGGTGAACATGATATAATGAAATTTTATTTTAAATAATCATGAATGTATTATCTACAAGAGGACGTATGAACAAAAGCATCATTAAAAGCATTTGGTGTGTGTTCTGTAAGCAGTAAATGTTTTCTGAAGGTTCTCTACTTACTTACTTACTTACTTACTTACTTACTTACATACTTACTTACTTACTTACTTACTTACTTACTTACATACTTACTTACTTACTTACTTACTTACTTACTTACTTACTTACTTACTTACTTACTTACTTACTTACTTACTTACTTACTTACATACTTACTTACTTACTTACTTACTTACTTACTTACATACTTACTTACTTACTTACTTACTTACTTACATACTTACTTACTTACTTACTTACTTACATACTTACTTACTTACTTACTTACATACTTACTTACTTACTTACTTACATACTTACTTACTTACTTACTTGATCCTCTTCGTGCGGAAGTGCTCATAAGGCCGACACCAGAGCCCGCCACTGGTCTCTATCTCTTGATGTTTTCTCGAGCTTCCCCCAGGCCGGGTTATGTTCTTTCATGTCTCGCTCCACTGTTCTTCTCCACGTTTCTTTCTGCCTTCCTCTCACCCGTTTTCCATCTGGTGTCCATCTGAGAGCAGTTCGGACTACTGCTGTCTGCGGCATTCTCAAGACGTGGCCAATCCACTGTATTTCTGAGTTTTATCTCCAATGTGATGGGCTGGGTTGATGTTCTTCTGTGAAGTTCTGCATTTGAGATGGTGTTAGGCCAGAATATCTTGAGTAGTTGGGAAGGCATTTGTTCTGAAAGACTTCAAGCCTCAACAGTGGATCCAGGGAGTTCTTGTGGTTCTCAATACCCCCCAAGCCTTAGAGGGGGTCTTAGACCCCCCTCCTCTGTCTGTGACAAATATTATGATATAGGACAAAATAGAGTGTATAGGCCCTATATAAAATAAAACAATTATTTACTATATACATTAAAACTACTGACAATGTAGACTCTAGTGTTAGCTGTGTCAATCCTGAAAAAAGTTTACAATTGAATCGTTGTAACAGGTTGGTTTTGTTTGCTGTTTTCGCGCATCTTTTTAACACCTCGCGAGCGCTATATCACCGCTGAATAAATCGAAATATGAAAGTCATGCTTCCATCTAAGGCTAAGCAGAGGATTTTTTTACACAGGACGCGCAAAGCTAAGAATAGAGACATTTTTGACCAGTTACCTTAATTGATATGCAGTTGTATTAACGTGCGGCTATCAATTATCATATTAACAAATCTGAACACTGCGACTGCGGGATGGGCGATAAAATACTTGTGTACATAAAATGATAAAATTTAACATAAATTTATTAAATCGATCGACGGGAACAAATGCGGGTTAATTGATGACCCTTTCATATTTACATGATCGATATTTTAGCAAATTAACTTCACACATTTTAGCAATTATTTTGTCGACGGGGTATAAACTTTTTTTTAGAAAAGTAGGTTTCAAGATTTTATTAATTTGGTTTAATACACCCATAATTATACAGTGTAACAATGTCAATGAAGTAATCACTAAATAGTACTGTTAGTGTTAGCTTCAATTCCGTAAAGCGTGTTGCGCTTGAAGATAGTATAGTGATGATGTTACGACGTTTATAGTTTTTTCATTTCAGTGTGAGAACTGTTCACACACCCAAAACATTGTTACAGAAGGGACTTGAGTCCAATACTATTGAAGGTGAGCAGATTTTGCTCTCGAGGCTGCGCTGGAAATCTTTATATTTGTAGATTGATGTTCAACATTGTTTAATGAAATAAATTTGTGATTATACAATATAGACAGATGAAAACACTAAATTGTGTTTTTTCCAGATCGCCGAATTTCCTGTGAAGGCAGTCCAACTTCGGAAGACAGCCATGTTCAGTCTGGTATCCCACGGATTGTTACTACACACAGTACTTCAGGTGTGGATGTTGACACGGGTCACTTCTGATCAGATACAATAATTATGTGTGCGCGCGTGTGTTTGTGCGTGTGTGTGCGTAGGTGCGTGCGTACGTAATATATAGATACACGCAATACATCACATTGCATCAATTATATATATATATATATATATATATATATATATATATATATATATATATATATATATATATATATATATATATATATATATATATATATATATATATATATATATATATATATATATATATATATATATATGCTACATTAAACATACGTACGTGCGTAGGTGCGTGCGTGCGTGCGTGCATAATACAAACATATTAATACATGCATATAGATGCATGCATACATACATGTGTGTTACGTTCCAGGCGAACAAACTCCCGACGATCGGAGTAAGCCACTCGATATTGGCGATTTCCTCGAGAGAACAGCCATCACAGATCAAGAAAAATATCAGTTGCTAACCAACCATATAGCGCCTCACAAGAACACAGTTTTTTCTACAGTGAAGAAACAGACACAGTCGTACATTCCAACAGTCGTTGTTGAAGAGGTATCCTGGACTGGTATATTTAGCCATTGCTAAAGGTGGTATGTCCACTTATTGCACACTGTTTGGTCAAACAAAATATAAGGAGCTGCTGGTCACACGGCCATACACCGAAAACTATCACAAAGCCTCCACGGTTTTAGGTAGTCACTTTGATGGGTAAGGTAGCAGAGGAGACCAATACCACAAGCAGGCTTTTGTGGCCGCAATTCAATAAAGTCGTGGCTGGCGATCAGATACCAGGGCACCAGCAAGTCGGCCAGGCTCTCCAGCAATGGGTACTATCAAACACGCAAAAACTTCAGTCAATCGTCCAAACAGTGTTATTTTGTGGGAAGCAGAATATCCCATTTCGAGGCCACGGGGATGATAACAGACATTTGAATAAAGTTGGCCACCACTCAGGCAATTTTCCAGCATTCCTCCAATTCCGTGTTGATGCGGGGGACAACGTTCTTCGGGAACAATATGCCACTGCTTCGTCAAATATCACTTACAGTTCAAAGACTACTAAAAAAATAGTTAATTTCTCTATATACGTGACCATATTTTAGCAGAGGTGAGAGATGCTGGATTTTATTCAATATATGCAGAAGAAGGAACAGATCACGTTAATCCGAGCAGCTGACGCTGGTATTGCGTTTCTGCGACAAAAAGTATGACAATCGTGAGGTATTCATGGAATTTGTACTGTGCCATGCAACAACAGGTGAGGCATTGGCGGACGTAAGACAAAATCAAAATTGACTGGAAAATACCATTGTCACATTGTCGAGGGCAAACATATGACGGCCTGGCAACATGGCTGGACCCCAGAGAGGAACAGCAGCGAGAATCAAGGAACAGAACCCAAAAACAGTATACACACACTGCGCAAATCATCGCCTGAATCTTGCTGTGGTGAAAACCATATATGTCCAAGAGACACGAAACATGATTGATACTGCAGACAGGGTTATACGTTATTACAAGTATTCCCCAAACGACAACACTCTTTGGAGAACTGCATCGACGAGATCAATACAGATGAGAAAGCTAGGAAAAAACAGAAAGAACTATGTAGAACCCGATGGGTGATGGGTGGCTCGCCACGATGCTTTTAATGTATTCATGGAGCACGAAGCGATAGTCCACTCACTGGAAGACATATCAACACATGCAAAAGAATTAAATCAACCAAGTGTAAACGATGGCCGTGCTCTGATGTTGGCAACAACGCAGTTTGCCCTTCATTGCGGCACTCAACACAGTCCGTGACATTATTGTGTACGTGCAACCCATCAGTGTCAGCCTTCAGTCCAAAACGATGCATTTCTTCAAAGCTGCCAATCAAGTCAAACATATCATTACTGCCCTTGAAGAAGTCAGGAATGATGTTGATAATATTCATCAAAACCTCTTTTTAAAAATTACTACGACGGCACAGACTATTGAAACGGAACCAGCACGACCCTCCGTTTGTAGACGACAGCAACATAGAGCTAATGCCTCAGCTGACGATGCAGAGACTACTATCGAATGAACCTGACCATCCCAGTAATAGACCAGTTGTTGATGGTCTGAAATTGGTGTGTACATTTGGTGTCACCAGCGCAGAATGTGAGAGAATAATCAGTGCTCTTCGTCGTTTTGAGACCTACATGCACAGCACCATGACAGAGGACCGCATAAATGGACTATGTCACACATCTATTACTGTGTTGAGATGGACATAGATGCAATCATCAATCAGTTTGTGCGATTACATCCACGCCACATGGAGTTCATAAACATTCTCCAGTGAGAATCATTGTTCACACGTCTGTTTTCGTTCAACGGATGCTGTTCCATATTTGGATCTAGTACATACAATGTTAAGTGTTTTAAATCAATGCAAAGTTAATTGTCACAACATTCTACATAATGTAATGTAACATTACGATTTTTTTTATAAATCTACCGACTGAGACCCCCCTTGCCAACACACCAAGATCCGCCTCTGCGCCTGTGGTTGATATTCTTTGTCATTTTCCAGGATTCTGATCTATAAAGGAGGATACTAATATTCCCAGATTTCCAGATGTTCTTGAGTGTAGCAAATGCTTGGCCAGCTTTTAGCAGTATTTCTCTTTCAGAACTTTCATCAGCGGTCATCTTGGATCTGTCTTTGACATCATGTCTGAGAGGCGATGTGATGTTAGACAGATGTCATCTGCAAAGTCAGCGTCCATCTAACCCCTCTCCAGCCCACACTTTTTACTTTTAGCATGATCCAGTCCATGCTCAGCATAAACATACATGGCGAGAGGACGCAGCCTTGCTTCACACCTGTGTTTATTTCAAATGTATCTGTCAGACTGTACTGCATATCACTTGGGCTGACAAATTTGTATACAGCATTGTGATGATGTTGACAAGCTTGGCAGGAATTCCGTAATGTCCCATGATTCTCCACAAGGACTCCCGATGAAGGTTGTCAAAAGCCTTTTCAAAGTCTATGAAAGTAGCACAGTGGGGTGTATTCCACTCCTTGTTCTGCTCTAGTATCTGCCTCAGAGTATATTTGTGGTCACTGCAGGATTTCAGTTTCCTGAAACCTGCCTGGTGTGTTGTTCCAGTGCCTTGGTTGGTCTTTCTTGAATAATTTTGCTGAAGACTTTGCTTGTGAGTGAAAGAAGGTTGATACTTCTCCAATTGTTGCAGTTGGATAAGTCTCCTTTTTTGGGTAATTTTACTATCAGCCCAATTTTCCAGTCATCTGGTATGTTTTCTGTTTCCCATATATCACTGAAGATCTGTGTCGGAAGTTTGCATGTGACTGTATCTTCAACCTTTAGCATCTCAGCTGTTACTCCATCAGAGCTTGGGGCCTTTCCATTCTTCATCACCTTTATGACCTTTTTCACCTCTTCATGTGTTGGTTGGTATGTGTTCACATCCACCTCAGCTATCTTAATTGTTGGCTCCGACCTGTTCAAGATGGTCTGGAGGTGTTCTTTCCAGCACTCCAAATTAACTTGAGATGAGGTTTCTATTTGTATCCTTGACTGGTACATCACTGTTTTGCAATCCGCCACTCAGTGTTTTTGGTGATAATATAGAGAGTCTTAAGGTTCTGTTTTCTACCTGCTTCCTCAGCCTCCTCTGTAAGTTCCTCCATGAAAGATTTCTTATCTGCTTTAGCCATCCTCTTAACTTCTCTGTTCAGCTCGGCATGTCTGCTTTTCTGTCTGTCCTTCAGCCTTTGCAATCTGGTTGCATTAGTTTTCTGTTTGGGCTCTTTCCTTTCTGAACTCTTTGTCCAAGTGTCCTGCTTCATCCATTCCTTCCTTTCTTTGTCTTGCATCTCATGATTTCCATTCTGCTTCACGGATGGCCTGATTGAAGTTGGCTGTGTAAATTTCTTGTTCTTCCTCCACGACGCTAATTCGATTTCTCAGCTCAAGACGAAATGCAATCTTGACCTCATCGTTCGTCAGTCTCTTGGAGTCAAGCCATCTTACCCTCTCCTGTCCTCGTTTTTTTCTTCCGCAGCTTTAGGGATACTGTTCCTGGGACTAGGTTGTGATCGCTGGTTACATCTGCCCCTCTTCTTGTCCTTACATCCTGCAGTGAACTCCTCCATTTCTTGTTAACAAGACCGTGGTCCATCTGGCTGATGGTGACCCCCATCCGGAGAAGTTATGATGAAAAATTGTCTCCCCGATTACTAGTTTGTTTTCTTAGCAGAGTTCACATAGGCCCTGTCCATTATCATTCATGTTTCCACACCCATGTGTGCCCATGTTGCTCTCTCTGCCTGTGTTGTCATTGCCCATCCTGACATTAAGGTCACCTGTCACCAACAGCATGTCATGAGCCGGTACCCTGTGTATCGCTTCTTGCAACTGGTCGTAAAAAGCTTCCTTGTCCTCCTTTATTGCTTCTTCAATAGGGGCATAACACGATATGATAGTGAGCTTGGTATATCTTGAGTTAAATCTAGCTATTATAAGTCTTGCTCAAATGGGTTTCCATTCGATAAGTGTTTTTTTTTTAGTTTGCTGCGGTATATTATGTCTGCTGCTGCGTGCTGATTATCGGTTCTCCCTGAGCGAAAAACATGGTAACTGATGTAAGCTAGGGATGCGTCTGATAGTCAGTTTTATGTGATATGCACATTATTTAGACAAACTGCAACCTATATACACGTATTGTATGTATATGTGCGTGTACGTGTATAAAATGTAACGAATTTATACGTGGCTCAGTTTATATAGGGCACCTGTGTTCGCACTGTTATCCCTACGTCCATGCGGTTATGCATGCATAATAGCATGCAAGGTATACAGTATATTCACAAACATGTTAAACCATACCTGTAGAGTATACTTTGTGGTGGCCGACTACATACCTGTAGAGTATACTTTGTGGTGGCCGACTACATACCTGTAGAGTATACTTTGTGGTGGCCGACTACATACCTGTAGAGTATACTTTGTGGTGGCCGACTACATACCTGTAGAGTATACTTTGTGGTGGCCGACTACATACCTGTAGAGTATACTTTGTGGTGGCCGACCATCGGTCTGTGCAGTGGTAAAATGAAATCAACACAAAAGTTATACTGTCGATTCAAACTATGTCCTTTATGCCGATAATAAACATAAATGATGCACAATGATACGTACTACTAGTGGAGACCCCCGGCGGACGACGTGTGTTATAATCCGTTACAGAATTTTTTTCGGAACTGTTTTTTTTTCAATGTATATAGAGATGAATAATAAATTAACATTTCGGCCAACTTTACTGAAATGACATTACTCCTTGTTGGCACAATTTGGGTTTTGATAAAAGTTTTGTTTTGTTGCTGACGTAGCTGTTGCTAAGTAAGATATTTCAACATTGGGCACGGGAAACCCCAACTTTATATGCCTTTTTAAAGAGATAAATAATAGTCGGACATATTGGCCAAGTGTTACTGAAGTGATGCAACTCCTTGTGGGTCAAATATTGAATACTGAACAAATCAAATTGCAATATTCCTACAAGTTTTATATTTGAACAGTAAATAAATATCGTATTATGACTGGTTTTCATCAGAATACAGTATTTTGCTAACTTGACAAGTGACGTAGCTGTTACTGTGTCAGATATTTCAGACATTTGCATGGGACCCCCCAAGTTGTTTGTCTTTTCGGGTCTAATGGATTTCAAACAACTTATACAAGTTAAGTTTAATTACTTTTATTTATGGGTACATGCCCACCTTAAACATAGGGAAAGCTGCAAATTAAATCAACACGTGTTTTAGTAAAGGTAATCGCATGTTATATAAGATGGTGTACGTATTTTACATGGATCACGATATACAACTGCCCATAATTTAAAAACGCGGAATACTAACTCAACTAAATGTGCATATTATATATAATTAACACACCTCCTCTTTACAACAGAAGCACTCTGACATGGTATCTAGGTATGTTAGGCTACACATTGACAATAACAAGTTTGTAGCCGCTTGGACAAAATCTCGCCTAGGGTGTTTAAAAAAATGTCTGCAGTTTTGTCTAGATGAATATTTATTCTGACCAATATTCACACAGTAAGCATAAAGGCCGTGCAGACATGTACCATCAAAGTTAGAATAATAAAAAACACTGATTTCGGAAAAACGCATCAGTTGTTCAAGAGTGCAGGGGAAAGTGGGGCATGTCCGCACACTGAGGTATGTCCGTACGCTGAGGCATGTCCGCACACTGAGGCATGTCCGCACACTGAGGCATGTCCGCACGCTGGGGCATGTCCGCACACTGATGCATGTCCGCACGCTGAGGCATGTCCGCAAGCTCGGGCATGTCCGCACGCTGAGGCATGTCCGCACGCTAGGGCATGTCCACACGCTAAGGCATGTCCGCACGCTGAGGCATGTCCGCGCACCTCGTAGCATTTGGTTTCAAAACTGTGTTCTACCGTAGCATATACCTCATCTAACGCATCTAGCTGATGCATCGAGCATTTGAAACCTCGAATTGAAGTCCTTTGCGTAGGCAAGACAGTGTAAATTAAAATGTTGTTTTTGCAGACTGTTATGTTATTTTATACACATATTGATACGTAAGTCACACTCTCAATAATATATGACTTGGTGTGTTTATGCATTTTGTTAATGTGTGTCATTACTGTTGTAACTCACAAATAAACTTTACCGCCAAACTGCGTGGGCGGGAAAACTGACGATCTTCCCCCGCCGGTCGGTTGGGGCATATCCGCATAGCCGTGTGCGGATATGCCGCAGTCTTGTGCCTGTATGCCCCAGTCTTGTGCCTGTATGGCCCAGTGCAGTAAGTTAATTTACATAACGTGACGGCATGATGTGGACGTTATTATTATATATATATATTTAATTTGGTGTGTCCATTCATTAACAAATGCATTAGTCAGTATGTGATATATGACACGCCTTACGCCTATGTAGATACTCATCAGTTAACCCATGTTTCATTATTTAGGGGCGTGACAGGAACCAAGGGCATACTCAGAACATTGCCAGTCTACAATCCTTGATAATTTCTCTACCTGAACCTCTCTAAACACATTTTAGACTTATGTCAAAACGATGCCCTTTTCAAGTTGAGTGCATTTGAAGGATACACAATTGAATGTTTTATTCTGCGACTTTTTGGTTTTCTTCGTCGCAGGGCTACTAAATAAATATTAACTATACATATTAACAAGGCAACGTTTACCCTTCTGGCATAAATAGGTCATTATTTATGACACCTTACACCATAGGCGTGCGGACATGCCCCACCTCTCCCTACCGCAATTATATAGTTACCCATTATATACTTCGTTGTTTCTCAAGAAAACACTCCCAAAACTGATATCCCTAAATTTCGACACAGATCGGTGACTGATTTTGAAATATCGGTTCGTTTTGGCGTAACAGCTGCTGTGTTGATACGTAATAGCTGCTGTGTTGATACGTAATAGCTACTGTGTTGATACGTAATAGCTGCTGTGTTGATACGTAATAGCTGCTGTGTTGATACGTAACAGCTACTGTGTTGATACGTAATAGCTACTGCGTTGATACGTAACAGCTGCTGTGGTGATATATAATAGCTGCTGTGTTGATACGTAATAGCTGCTGTGTTGATACGTAACAGCTGCTGTGTTGATACGTAATAGCTCCCTTCTCGGCCATCATATAATAGTGACGAACTGAACACATTTACAGATTATGACACTTGTGCTGCGCACAATTTTTTAAAATCTAGTCGCTGTCAATGTTTTGAAACAAAAATTGGAGGATTTGAAGTAAACGCTACTGCAGGTCGTGACAAGACAAAAGTCAAAGTGTCACGTTTCTCTTCAAATTGTAATGTTATATACCTGCCAACCCTCCCGGATTTTCCGGGAGACTCCCGGATTTGTTACGTAACTCCTGTCTTCCCGTAAAACAACGAAATGTCCCGGAATGTAGGCTGTAAACAAATAAAATGAGATCTGTAGGACACTTTAGCCGGGAGTTCCCTTCGCTCGCGTTTGATGAGTTTTCTTCGTACCGCATCTATCGATCAGCGCACGACAAAAAATGTGTGCATAGTAGTTTTATTGCACTGCCATCTAACAAATCATGCACCGTACGATAGCTTGCATTACCCAGACCGATCAAGAAGTTGCTCCTTTATATATTTGTAATACACCTAAAGTAACTGTCATATTTTTGTAATGTTGATTTTAGTTTATATTGACAAACAAACGTCTGCTCAACTTTGTCTTTGCCTCAACTGGCTCAGCCTCAAGCGATAATGAAACCAAGCCCACGCAAGGGCCAGATACCCTTGCCCACCAAGGACAAGGGTATCCCCCGCATCAATATCCTGATCGGTGTAAAATGTGCACAGGAAATCGATACTATAAGTCATTAACAGTTATTTCAACGACATAGTGCAAGAAATATTTAGGAAAATTGTATTGCGTGAAATACTTTCGATTAGTACTGCCACCTAGCGTTCAGTGTTGTGTTATATTCAAAAACATGTCCCGCAAACCTTTTTTCTTCAAAAAATATACTTTGTCGTACGTTTATACCCCAATGACCGGTAACCTGAGAATCCTTGTACATTTGCGCAAATTTTACATCATTGTCATTAACCTTTTCTATATTATCTATAATTGTCAGCTTGTTCTAAAAGACAGCCTAGCCTGGTCTCGGAGGCTTAAGCCAGCCTGGCCCCAAATGATTAAAACCACTTATTTCTGTACCTTATTCTGCTGATAGTTGTTTCAATTTAAGGGGCTGTACTACCTAGATGGAGTGCATTTTTTATTTGGATTTGTCAACATCTATATATTGACATATAGATGTCAAAATTTGACATGTAATTAAGAAAAACATCCTACTTTAAAAAAACTGATTTTGTTATAGTGTGTCATGTAAGTTTTTTCATGCAAGCATTATTTAAATAAAACATATTTTTAATGTCCCAAAATATGTCCACACTGTCCCTATATATATATAGGTGTTTCCCATAGATTTCTAAATTTTTAGTATTTTTACAATGTATCTCTGATATGTTATAAGCTTAATTTTATACTACATATAATTTATGTTTTATAGCAACACAAATTAATGCTAATGTTTTATAAAGAATTAAGACTTTTATTCAACTATAAATTAATAATTTTTTTTAGAACAAACCAAAACAAATGTGAATTTGTATACACAATTTCAGGTAAGTTGTTAAAAAAATAATGTATGCACCAAAATCTATTTCAATAAAGTTTTTTGACAATAATTTTTAAATCCTTACAAAGTTCCTTTAAATTCCTTTTTTTTGTAATTTCTTATTTTTTTCTGAGGGAAGTATGATGACGAGACTATCTTATTTTGTACGCATCAAGCTTGGTAACAAAATGCATTTGAATGTTGACATTTAAATGCTCATTCACATGCCGCCGTCACATTTTCTGTGCATTTACCTTTGGATGTATATCTAAACATATGCATTGTAATGCAACCTCCAGACATTTCATTTGTCAAATGACCAGCCAATTTCAAATGGTTTTAAATGCAGATATAATTGTTGGAATAACACCACTAAAAAGTGCTTTATTATTGCTCAATAAGCCTCATATTTTGTACTATGCATAGATGTTTGATTATAATTCATAATTAATAAAATCTACATTTACAATGTTGCAAGATTAATTCAAATACATTTACAAAACCAAAACATTTGGATGTGACCTGAGAACATTTGGAATTAAATGCGATTCTTGAAAATGGCATTTACATTGGAATAAAGTAAAACTTTGCATTTAAATGCACTGATATGCATTTGTTAACAAGCCTGGTGAGTATGTTTGTACATGTTAAGAGGGGTACCAGGGTTGTATGCAAATGAGTATTTTTCCAAGTCACAGCTTTGCTTGCTTGTTTATGTCGAGTGACTTCCTTGAATCTCAATGGGCCTCCGTGTTTTTCTGTCTGTTGAATGAGTTGACCTTTGTAGTGATCATACGTAGTGATTATATGTAATGATCATATGTAGTGATCATATGTAATGATCTTATGTAGTGCTCACATGTAGTGATCACATGTAGTGATCATATGTATTGATCATATGCAGTGGTAAAGGCAGCCAAATTACAGCCATATTTAAAGGTCCAAAGATTGATAGTTTTTATTGTAAAATCATGTTTATGTGGTATAAACTAAATTTGAATGAATTGGGCGGAATGCTGAATGGAGAAAGGTGACAAGGCATGCAGAGGCAAACAGGATAACCATGTTGTTCTATTACTCCCAATTGTGTCTACACTGTGGAAATGTACTTGTTTTATTAATTGTATTTTTGTGGTGATCGTAGCCACACGACTCCACCTTGTGCTGTTGATATAACCTGGTCCACCCTGATACGCCTTTTAGGCTGCTCCTGCTGAATGGCAAGGTCGACATTCAGAAACAGGGAGTAGAGACGGGTAGTGGATGCAACAACATCTAGTGTTTGTAAAGCAAGACGTCCAATTTAAACAGAATAATCTTGATAAGATATAACGCATTTGCTAGTCTCGTGCACCAATGATTTCAACGACGAAGTCTTACATGTTTTATTTATATTGTTTCATTATCACAGTGCATGACTTAATAACACTCGTTGCGTAACTGCGCCTGTTGCCATGGCAACAGTGTCGTGCCTGTGCTGTGGGTTTAAACTGTCGCGAGTATGTTCCGGTCACGTGATGCTGAAAGAGTTCCGTTCAGTGCGTCTATTCGCTAGATACAACTGCAAGCAGGACGGCCACCGTACATGCAACAGCAGCTGGCCACTGACTTGCATGTCTTTTCGCACGGTCCTTTCGGGCATGTTACCTTGCAAAATTCGGAAGCGAACACTACAAGAGAAGATTCGGTAGCATTATGGAATGGTAATGGTAATGGTAATGCAAAGACAGGCTTAAACTCGATAGTCCCTCAATAAATGAACCACAATTATTTGTTTGCCATTATATGTTTATGAATATCGGCATTGCCGTTCAGTGCACCCGTGGATAACTGTCGACACATTGCCGTTCAGTGCACCCACAACTGTCGACACTGACCAATGCATGTGCACAACGTTTATCAGGGTCTGACGTTCACATGATCACGTTTCATTATATAACAGTCACGTTCCCCTCCGCATGCAATGTAAACATGATATTCGGCTAAAAACTTTCAAAACAAACACAACGGCAAATGTACATCTTAAAACGTAGCTCATTAAAATACAAATAGGCGGTCAACATTTAATAATTATATACAACTTATACTAAGTCCCTCCAGATGTCGTTACGTACCTGTTGGAACGAGAATGACGCATACAGCAATCACTAACAGTGCAACGAGAAGTGTCGTCGACTTCATTGTCACAACTGGGCAGCTCACTGAAACAACGACAGTAGTTTTTTGACAACATTTAACAAGATTTGCCATCCAATGCCACATGGCAACTGGGCAAGGAAACTATTGGCTTATCGAGAATCCAACAATGTTCATCTACGTGTAACCCGCTATCCTGAGATATGTGTCAACCTTGTTTTTAAACATATTCACGCTGCTAGCAGTTATATAATCCGTAGATATTTTGTTCCATTCATGTGTTGTACTCTGTGAGAATGAGTACTTCCTGTTATCCAATCTACACTGATCCTTTCCTAACATTACCTCACATCCTCTAGTTCTACTATCTTTCTTGAGTGAGAAAAACATATTTCTATCAATATATTCATACCCATTCAATATCTTAGCAACTTCAATCTGATATCGTCTTAACCTCCTTGTTTCGAGGCGTTCTTCACAACTAAAGTTTCTCAGTTCTGGAACGATTTTTGTTCCTCTCCTCTGTATTTGTTCAAGCGTATCTATATCCTTCTTACGATATTGTCTCCACGCTTGTATGCCAAGTCATTGGTATATATTAAGAAAAATAAAAGTCCTAATACTGATCCTTGTGGTTCCCCACTCAAAACTGATTTCCAGTTTGAAACCGCCGCTTCTACTACAACGTGCTGTTTTCGGCCAGTCAACTATTATTCTATCCAGTCAATTATGCCATCCCGATAGCCACGGGCTTAATATAAGTAGTAATCTTTCATATGGCACTTTGTCAAAAGCTTTCAGAAAATCTAAGTAGATAAAACGAAAAAGCGAAACAGTATTGTATCGGTCTCGCTAGCCCTAACCCTACCCTCGCTATAACAACTCCTCGCGAAACCTATATGAGGGCGCCACCGTAAACGATACGAGGACACCACCCTAAACGATACGAGGGCGATATTCTAAGCGCTTCACTATATTTAGAAAAGTGTATATTTTGGATGAAGAGTCAACGGACGGAAGATTCTTGTAGGGGTAAACGAACGGTGGTCGGTGTACGGGTAGTGGGGGATGGATAATTGAAAGGAGAGATGGGCGGCACGGCCTGAAGAGACTACGACGGTCAAATGTGGACGGGGTGTACTGTCCAGTAATTAATGAAAAGTCTAGTGGGTGGGGTGACTATACAGGACAGTACACGAATATGTTAGTGGACGGAAGTGAAGCTAGCGAACAGACAGGCGGACAGGCATAGCTAAACGCGTTACTACATAGCTGAACGCATTGCATACTTAGCAGTTAATATTGGCATGTAATGGTTAGTCAGGTGACAATGAACACTGTGTCAGGTAGACTGCTGCAATGACATAGTCATATTGCTTCTGTGGAGTGCATCTTGTATAAACTAGGGTTTGTCAATAGAATAACAAGAGGAAAAACACGGAGTGTGTTACTTGTGCTTATTCAATAACAATAATAATAATAAAATATTTATATAGCGCCATAATCACATAGTGCTCTATGCGCTTTACAATACAGTAATAATACAGCTAAACGTATACAAGCAGTTAAATAATAAAATAATGAATTAATTAAGAACAATACAACTAAGAATCACACATCAAATTAAACAACTAAAAATACAAATACAGTTTAAAGGCTTTTAAGGGCATTACAACTAAAATGTATACATGGAATAAAATAATTTAAATGATAAATTACTTTAAGGGCAATATAATTATGTAAGTATCAAATGGGATTAAAATAGTAAAATAATAAATTAAGGCATATAAGGTATTAAATAAGACAAAACAATAATAATAACTGAATAAGCTTAAAATTTCTAAACATATAATTTTATCGTGTATATTCCTGTAGGAAAAGGTAGGTCTTTAATTGCCGTTGAAAGCTGGCGCAGCTGTTAGAGTTTCTCATGTTAGCGGGCAAATTGTTCCAAAGAATAGCCGCTGCTTTGGCGAACGTGCGATCACAGAATTTTGGCTGTTCTACATCTAGGCACAGTCAAAGTGATGGTAGATTCGGATCGTAGTGAGCGTGTTGGTCTGTAAATGGACAGCAGATCACTCAGGTAATCCGATGCTTGGTGGTAGATAGCACGGAAAGTTTGTGACATGATCTTGATGTGCGAGCAGCGACTGGTTCTTGTGATCATGCTCGCGCATGCGTTCTGCAAACGTTGCATTCTCGCAAGCCGATTCACGGGCATGGCCATGCAGTAGAGAATTGCAATAATCGAGTCTTGATGTTACGAGAGCATAAACAAGTGTTTTCGCTGAATCATTAGACAGGTATCGACGGATCCTCCCGATATTTCTGAGGTGGTAATATCCAGTTCGGCATACGGAGTTCACGTGCTGGGTCAAACTTAGATATATATATATATATATATATATATATATATATATATATATATATATATATATATATATATATATATATATATATATATATATATATATATATATATATATATATATATATATATATATATATCACGGACAGAGGATTAGTGTAGTTGTTGTTGTCCTCCGACCGAAACAGCTATGTTTGGCAACGATTTAAATCCATGTTTGGATATGAACAAAATCACTTCCGTCTTCTCGTCATTCAGTTTGAGCATGTTTTGCGTAAGCCAAGTACAAACATCCTTGATATAGTCGTTCAAACGGGCGACTGCTGTTGATCAACAGTGCTTCCTTCTACATGTCACCAGAAATAATTTAAGGTTAAGTTGAGATGCGTAAGTTAACACATGTTAAAGGTAACATGCGGGTGTGACTTCGATGACAGATTAACACTCCTACTTCTGTGTGTTGGGCATTGGAGACTGCACCAGACAATAACAGCTATTGTGTCATAGGGACCTGTATCTATAGCAAGGCATACATTTTTCTTGCAGCCAAAGTTTTACTTCCCATTACGTAAGCGATTTCTTGACGACTGCACTCTCGCCTTGTTTTATCTCTCATCTCATAACTGTATTTATTGAAATTAATGAGCAGTAACGTTTTTCTATACTAGTTAGCGTGTACTTTACAAAACTGTATCAAACGTCATTAACTACCCAAATTACGGATATAGGTGAATATATTTAGTATTTAGTTGTTCTTAAGGGCAGTTAGTAAATGATGAAAGTGGTGACCAGTAATGGACGAACGGCCATGGAAAGAATTACTACATAGTAATTGTGTTTCACACTTAGAAAACAGCATTACATTAGCTAAAACTGGTAAATGTCACGCAGCTAAAGAAAATTACACAAAAATGTCACAGCTAAAGAATTTTTTTTTTTAATGTCAGAGTAAAAGAAAATAACAAGTCATGCAGTTAAAGAAAATGACAGCAAAATGTCACGCAGTTAAAAGAAAATGTCGAAGTGTCGCGTCTTGCGTGTCTATCGGCGGGAAATGATACATAACATTTTTAAAAGCGTGCAACAATGTTTCCATTCACGAGACCAATGAAACAACGATACTAAAATAGTTGCTGATGTCATCGCAGTCGTTGCGCATGCGCAGTGTTTGCTCATTTCTTTCATACATTCAGTAAAAAATGACAACATAATTTCATTTAATTTAATTGATAGATCCCCAATTAACTGTCAATTAAGTGCTCATTTAACAGTTGATATTGCACGATAGTTCACAGTCGTGTTTAAATATGTCCTGCAGTAATTACTCCAGTCACTAGCCTGAGAGAGCTCAGGGCCCTGCATGTGGGATTTGGAGTGAGAACATCACAAAGCACATATATAATGTACTAACTTGGGTGGGCTGCTCATTCAGTCATCTGTGAATTGGAGGGAAGGCCTAGGGTGATAAGTTGATTGTAGCTTCAGCAAATCTCTGTTTAAAGAAAATATTTGGGGTTGGCAACTTGCAGCGAAGAGTGGACCCTTTAGATCTATGCTAGATCTATGCTAGATCTGTGTGTGTGTGTGTGTGTGTGTTTGTGTGTGTGTTTGTGTTTGTGTGTGTGTGTGTGTGTGTGTGTGTGTGTGTGTGTGTGTGTGTGTGTGTGTGTGTGTGTGTGTGTGTGTGTGTGTGTGTGTGTGTGTGTGTGTGTGTGTGTGTGTGTGTGTGTGTGTGTGTGTGTGTGTGTGTGTTAATGGGGAAAAGTAGATAAAGGTAATATAGCTTCAGTTTAGGATCTATTTACAGTGTTAACTTAAATCATAAGCATGCCAGTTCTAGTCTTGCATAAAAATAGTATATGTCAATGTCAAAAAGACAAGACGAGTGGGAGCGCACAAGCCAAAGTCCACCAACGGTAATTGATTTCTTCAAGTTGTATATGACAGTGTTTTGTTTTATTAAAGGTGTTTATGACAATGTCTTGTTTTCTTTAAGTTATATATGATAGTGTCTTGTTTTCTTCAAGTTGTGTATGACAATGTCTTGTTTTCTTCAAGTTTACTGACCAGAGTGAAAAAGACAAGACGAGTGGGAGCGCACAAGCTAAAGTCCACCAACAGTGACAGACCAATGTCAAAAAAAGACAAGACGAGTGGGAGCGCACAAGTCGAAGTCCACCAATAATTGGTGACCAATGTCAAAAAAGATCAGTTTACCCATAATTCCTACAGTTTATCCATACCTCCTACAGTTTACCCGTAACTCCTACAGTTTACCCATAATTCCTACAGTTTACCCATAACTCCTACAGTTTACCCATAATTCTTACAATTTACTCATAACTCCTACGGTTTATCTTATAATGCCTACAGTTTTCCCATACCTCCTACAGTTTACCCATAATTCCTACAGGTTAACCATAATTCCTACAGTTTATCCATAATTCCTACTGTTTACCCATCATTCCTACAGGTTTCCCATAACTCCTACAGTTTACTCATAACTCCTGCAGTTTACCCATAATTCCTACAGTTTACCCACACCTCGTACAGTTTACCCATAATTCCTACAATTTACCTGTAATTCCTACATTTTATCCATAATTCCTACAGTTTACTCCTAATTCCTACAGGTTACCCATACCTCCTACAGTTTACCCATAATTCCTCTAGTTTACTCATAAATCCTACAGTTTACCCATAATTCCTACAATTTACTCATACCTCCTTCAGTTTACCCATAATTCCTACAGTTTACTCTTAACTCCTACAGTTTATCCATAATTCCTACAGTTTACCCATACCTCCTACAGTTTACCCATAATTCCTACAGGTTATCCATAATTCCTACAGTTTATCCTGAAAGTTTGCTGACGATGATCTTTTTCTGGGGTTTTTTTCTGTAGCAGTATAGGTGCCACTATGACAAATGACAAAATAGTCCAATTCACCGTACTGCTTACTTTCTACTGTGTGTATAATCAACTTAAAACATGATGGTTTAGCTGATATAATGTAAAGCAGGTTATCATCAGAATGAAGGTCGCCGTTTTCTTCGCTGATATTTGCATCTTCGTTCTCGTCATGCCTCAGGCGTACGCCGAGGAGGAGGATGAGCCGGCAGTCCGCGAAGTAAGATAGCATATTTTCCATGGATACATTCAACTCACTTTCGACTTGCCTGTCGTCTTAGCTGTTAACATTAGAATAGCATTGCTTTATTTGAACGAGTCCGTGTATTTGTGAATGCAAGTCTCTACTTGTATTGTATTTGTACGTACAGGTATGTATGTGTGTGATTATTGATTATCAATGCACGAAAGGTATGACTTCACTTCACTTTATCTCTTCACCAAAACGGTTTTGTTGGTGCCATTTCCACGATTCTACGTCAACTTGCTATGTCTTCTGGTGTGCGTCGCAGGGTCAGTATTTTACTCACGCTCGCATCATCGGAGGAGAAAAAAAATTGCCTCCGCGACATCGACATTCAAAGTGAACTTTCTCGCCGAGTGTTTAGTGTAGCATGGACTGCTGAGTTTGCCTGACGAGCACAACTCGTGATCCGTCGAGGCTTGTTGCTACTGCATACCGCAGTGCAGCATGGGTTACACATATATTGTCACATGTCGCTGCCGCATATCGCAGTGTAACTGGTGTTACACATATTTTATCACGTATCCTGTAATGCTACATTTACGATTGCGCAAATGCAATGCAATTTACCCCAACAATCACAATTACTTTATTTGTTGTCACCTTTTTAGTTCATTCAAGCTTGGGAAACTTCACCTAAGCAATAATATAATTATTATGTATTAGATTATGGTGTTTTGTATATTACGCTGCACACAAATAAGGCGTTTGTATATCAGAAGGCCGTTTTTCTCACATACTTGCAGCGTATGCCAATGGACATTGACGAAGACTATATATAGCAATTACATTAACAGTGAATATGCCTTTTTGAAACCGCCGACACATGTGCATGCGCTTTTCATGTAGTCAACGCAAACGAGATGCAAATCAAAGCGGGAAAAACAATGCTGGGGCCAGACATGTGTACTATTGCGACGTGTCGATCAAAATGTGTTTTTTTCGTGTGCTTACAATGGTTTTGACTGATTTCAAAGCGGCACATCCAATGGGTATAGTGTCGTCGGACACGCTATTTTAAAAACAAAAAAAAAGACTTGCCCTGTGTACTGTCTGGGTATTCAATAAAAAACTTCTGGAAGTTGAGAGGTCAGTGCCGTTGGCAGCAGGTGAGTAATACTTCGCTATATCGGTCTACACGTATGTAGAACGTGTAGGATTTTAGATGAAACAAATAGTCACGCTATACATCGGAGATTGTTGTTTATTATGCCAAAATATGCATACTTAATTGTCGTAGAGATATAAGCAATAATTGTAACTGCTGTCGAAGTAGGCATAGTCGTATAGAGAGTACTTTCCATAGACATAAAATCTTCTATCTCATTTACAGCTGCGATGCAGATCGGCGTTAGGCCTGATTACCTACAATTTAAAATATACACGCATTGACCTCGGTTATCATCTGCATACAGTCATAAAGTCACCTTCTTCCCGAGAATTTAGTCGTCGAAGACTCTGCCGCGTATGTTCCTAGAGGATGTGCTGATCCAACTTAATAGACGCTGCTTTCCGATTTTGATGGTTGCCTTTTGGGACTGGTGAATCTCTAGGTATGGAAAGAATTCAACAACTTCAAGAGTTCCCCGGATATTTTGATTTCAGGGTATTCTCTTTTGGTTCCTGGGGTTTGTTTGATGGATGACATTAGTATTCATCGTGCTGATGAAAAGTCCAAAGCAAAGATATGCCTCCGGACAAAGAGGCTAGTTTGGAATTCTTCCGGAGATTGAACAATGATGGCACCGTCTTCGGCGTAGTGGGTGTTACCGAAGGATGTCTTAATCACGTTCGTCTTGGTCTTCAGACGGCTCAGATTGAAAAGCCTCTCGTCAAGCCGGTATTCTAGCTCGATGCCATACCCGAATATATCTCAAAAGAGAAAGATGGGGCATAAAAGGTGAACAAGGTCAGTGCGATAATACATCCCTGCTTGGTCCCTGTTGCAATAAAGAAAGCCTCCATTCAGTCCCATTGTAGAGGATGGTTGCGATCACGTTGTCAACGAAGGCGTCAATGGAGCCTAGTTTTATTTCCGACATTTCTCCTGAAGTAGCCGAACCATGAAGATCATATTGGTGGTTCCTCGAGAAGGCCTAAATCCACACTGGGTTTATATGGACGCGCACATGTATATTCCCGGCGACGTAGAGTAGGCCGATGTCTCGGTAGCCACAGTCCTAATTACATCCATTTTTATACGTGGTTATTATATCGGTATTCCTGGTGGAATTTCCTTGTCATGCCAGATCTTGATGTTGTGCTTACAAATTGGATAAGTGAGCTCCTCGCCACCAAACTTGAAGATTCCTGAGGGGATGCCATCCGGGCCAAAGGCTTATTTGGCTTTCATTTCCATGGTGGCAAGGAATACCTCTTCCATGGTTTATATTATATCCATGGATGTATTCTCTGGATGTTGTGGGATGGGCGTGAAGGTGTCGTCTAACATCACCTAATTGCTGTTCAGGGGCTGTTGAACAGCAACTAGGTCGTTGGTGCAAGCATGGCGTTTACAGTCTCGTTCTCCTGGATTTGCCACCAATGGCGT
This sequence comes from Lamellibrachia satsuma, assembly GCA_033239005.1. NCBI lineage: Eukaryota > Metazoa > Annelida > Polychaeta > Sabellida > Siboglinidae > Lamellibrachia > Lamellibrachia satsuma. The sequence goes on along the minus strand of BSQZ01000012.1, from coordinate 3,148,979 downwards.
ATATAGCTCAGACGAAGCGCCGGTCCAACAGCAATCTTTCCAAAACGGCAGAAAGGGCGGAGGAAGAAATATACTTTTCCAACGGCTGTCAAGTTGGACGACGCTTACAACAGGAGAACAACCCCGGTGGTCGTAACTTACCATTCCACCGGGCAATGTGTGTCCACACTCCCCAACAGTGGCGCCACTCGGCGTACCACCGCTGCCACAACAACAATACATTCAACATGGACAGTTGCTGGGTGGTGATATCGAGTGGTTAGCAACGACAACGTTGTTTAAGTCGTTGCTACGTTGAACTTAAATATACGTAATGTAGTTTCAAACACAAACTGTTTTACTCTTTTCAAGACACACTTTCAATGCAAACACTATGCATAATGTTATGCAATTGAAATATATAAATATGATGACAAAAATTAGGAGTGTAGCATACATACATACGTACGTAGGATCATACATACATACATACATACATACATACATACATCATACATACATACATGCATACACACACACACATCGTTACACACACACACACACACACACACACACACACACACACACACACACACACACACACACACACACACACACACACACACACACACACACACACACACACACACACACACACACACACACACACACACAAACACACACACACACACATCGTTACACACACACAAACACAAATACAAACATACACATACACACACACACACACACACACACACACACACACACACACACACACACACACACACACACACACACACACAAAACACACACACGCGCACGCGGTATGCAGTAGCAACGCTTTTTCTGTTGCCGCAACTTATGTTTCTCAAAAATAATTCAGGCTAACCTGATTGTTTAAAAAAGAGAAGTGTGTGCTTGAACTATGGGTGTAATCAACCTAGTACGATAACACAATTTTAGTATCGCCTGCCTGCTTCTGTCTAAATGAATGAGTCTCATGTCCTTACCAACTGTGCTTACTGGCGTCAACAGCGACACACCTAATGTGGATAGTGTTGTCGGGCACGCAACCCGTCATATTTAAAATAAATATAACGAATTATATCACGTTGACTATACTTGCTGAATAGAGTATTTAATGCGACGACCTTCTTCGCAGAATCACACCTGCAACCAGAGACATAACTCCCCGGACGCTGTTGGCAATCGGTGTGTCAGACTCTACTGTATATTGTACGAACATGTTTTAAGTGTTCAGTAAAGCTACATGTTCTTGGATACATAAATGGATACATACTTATTGACGAAACACTGTAGGATTCTAGATAAAACACAGCATATTAATAGTCCTACAGTTTACTCATAACTCCTACAGTTTACCCATAATTCCTACAGTTTATCCTGAAACATTGCTGACGATGCTCTTTTACTGGTTTTTTTTTCTGAAGCAGTATAGGTAAAATGAGAATAACAGAGACATAGAAAGAGATTGAAGGAGAGAGAGAGAGAGAGAGAGAGAGAGAGGGAGAGAGAGAAAGAGAGAGAGAGTGAGAGAGAGAGACAGAGACACAAAGAGAGAAGGAGAGAGATAATATGAGTGAGAGAGAGGAGAGTGAGAAGGAAAGAGAGAGATAGAGAGAGAAAAGGAGAGAGAAAGAGAGAGAGAGAGAGAGACATAAAGTGAGAACAAGAGTGAGAGCGAGAGAGAAAGCTTATAGAAGGTGAAAGATATATACCAATGTATACCAATGTATATTTATATATATATATATATATATATATATATATATATATATATATATATATATATATATATATATATACACACACATTGGTATACAGAGGGAGAAGGAGAGAGGGAGAGATAGAGAGTAGGAGGGAGAGACAGAGAGAGGGGGGAGATAGATAGAAGGAGTGTGTGTGTGTGTGTGTGTGTGTGTGTGTGTGTGTGTGTGTGTGTTGTGTGTGTGTGTGTGTGTGTGTGTTAATGGGGAAAAGTATATAAAGGTAATATAGCTTCAGTTTGGGACATATTTACAGTGTTAACTTAAATCATAAGCATGCCAATTATAGTCATGCATAAAAATAGCATATTCATACTTAAATGATAGTTTGTAAAGGGGAACCTAACGATGTAGTATAAAACACTGGACAAGTAACAATTTGGTACATAGAAAAGATGTTTTTTTGTTAATTTGGTGCTAGCATATAGGATGAAGCCCCACACTGTAAATGTTTTGCCAACATTTTTCAATCTTTTCAGAAATTTTTTTTTTAAGTATCTACAACTTTAAAATGTTATAAAATGTCCCATGAAGAAATGCTTAGGTATGTAAATATTGCATCAGCAAATATCTTTCCAACAAAATTACAAAATACATTTCTGTTTTAAATGTGTAAACATTTTTACCAACGTTTGACCTAATTTGTAATTGAATTAAAATTAATTGTTAATTTTATTTAATTGAAAAATTTTGGAGGTTAATTTTATTTAATTTATTTTACCTGCTAAATGTGTGAGGTTAATTTACTTAAATTTAATTGCAGTATTTCTGAGTTAACTGTAATCTAATTACTTAACTTTTCAAGTTAATTGCCCAATGTCTGGTCGTCACTAAGGGCAGTTTCTTGCGTGCCAATGAAAAAATCATTGCGCAATCACTTCGACGTGTTTTATTTTATTCGATATAACCATACATTTAACACATATCTACGAAGGAAAACACATTGACATGTAACGTGTCCGAGCTATGGTATTTCTTACTACTACATAAATGGTACATGTCATGTTACTCCAGTGCTCTTGATTTAAGCCTTTTCACTCCCCGACGGAGCATCGACAATGAACGAATCTTTTGTTGTTCTTATCCAATGACATGCAAACATTTTTAATTCTTCAAATAAATAAAATATTATGTGTGCCGTTGTACCTTATTCTAAGCAATTAAACCCTAATTAAAAGGTTTATTTCATAAATAGAGTAGAACTCGTTGGAAACAGCCACCTGTTGGAAACAGCCACCTGTTGGAAACAGCCACCTGTTGGAAACAGTCACCTGTTGGAAACAGCCACCTGTTGGAAACAGTCACCTGTTGGAAACAGTCACCTGTTGGAAACAGCCACCCCCTGACAACAACGGGGTCCACTGTTGCCAGCAGAACGGCATGCAGTAAATGGAGCAGGATGGAGGGTGCAACCTGCCGGGAGACAGCGAGGGTTCAATGTGGCCTATGCATTTAAGTCAAGTAAGTCAAGTACATAAACCCAGAAAGCAAAGCGCAAGTTAAAATCTCGCGTGTTTACTTACCTAGCAAGTCAGTTACAGGACCGCGACCCAACCGGAGACGCACGGACAAGATGGCCGCTCCAGCGGGCCGGGCGTTTATATGTACTCCGGTTTTTCTCCATACATGACTGGTGTATCGTTGCTGACACGCACTGACGCTTGGATAACGGCGTTGTGTCTTTCACGCGTGTGCTTTAGTTGGACAAAAAATAAAATAACTCGCCGGGAGACTACGCGAGTTGCACAAAGGTTAAACGATAAATAAGACGGACAACATCTGAAGGTGTGAACTGTTGTCTAGTTGGGAGATCTTGACGTCATAGTTGCGTGACCAGTTGGTCTACCAACTAACCTTAGCATACCTGTGGTTAACTTGAAGAGTCATACTAGAAAGCCCTTGAAAAAATCTCTTTCAATTCGTATGTATCGGTGGAAGATGGCTATAGGTGTGTCACGAACGTTGTGGTGAACACACGGTAGTCAACATCTGCTCACGAAAACGAGTTTATAAAAAGCGGTAAACACCCTCCTGCACTTAACTTTCGTCGTTTTTAGCGTTACTTCGTCGTTTTAATGTTTTGATGTGACGTTCTCATTCGCAGTGAACGCACGAAAATGTAAAATAACTGGAGATCAAAGAACTAAAATATGCATATAATCGTCTCGCATGCAAAAAATCGATTGGTTGTACCGAATACAAATGTTCAATTACACAAATAAATATTTCTTCCGAAAAGCGGGACCAGGGAACAAAAGCGGTAATGTTGACTGTAAACGTATAATTGTATTACGAACATTGCTTGCAATGTGTACAATGTTACTTTATGCAACAGCACATACAGAATGCACAATACAATTGTTCATTAATCGCAACAGGAGCCATCCGAGGCAACAGTCTCCATAATGGTGCGTGGACCACTGACTTATTGATTACCTTTATTATTGTATCATCATCATCATCATCATCGTCATCATCATCATGTGCAACTCGTGGTCGAAGCGTGTGAGCTGTTGCGGAAGGTCTGTGACAAATGTGAGAGGAAAGACCAGCAATGAAGGAAGGATGTCAGGTTCAAATATGAGTGTCGTCTGTGCTAGAAGGGTAGGTATGACGAGTATTTCTGGTAACCTATGTCCCCTTGGGCGTCCACTAGCCTTGGTACATCGTAATCTATTTCTATTTTTAACATTTTCATGCTGGTAATAATGTATTTATACCTGTTGACAAATGAAGTACTTTGTGAACCGGTCAACAATCTGATAACACAAGTTCAGCTATTCGAGGGTTGTTACCGCAATTCAATTAGCTCATCGCGATGACGTGTAAACGATCGAATTAATATTACAATTGTTATACTTATATACACAGTTTACAATAACTCGTCCCCCAATATGTTTTTTTGCATTTAGTCAAGTCCATCATCAAATATGCTCGAACTGTCTGCCAACAATATATAAAAAATATTCCAGAAATAAGAGTTCTTAGTTAAGAGCGCCTAAAAGAATATGGTTTAACAACCCTCCAGAGGTTAAGAGAAGATCAAATTGAAGTTATTAAGATATTGAATGGGTACGAAAATATTGATAGTAATATTTGTTCTCACTCAAGAAAGATTGTATAACTAGAGGACATCAGGTAACAATAGTAAATGATCAGTGTAGGTTGGATATCAGAAAGTATTCTTTCTTACAGAGGACAATAAATAAATGGAACACATTATATATAGATTGTATAAATCCTAGCAACGTGAATATGTTTAAAAATAAGGTTGACATTCTTGACACATATACTCAGAAGAGTAAGTTACACATAGATGAAACAATATTATACTCTCGATAAGCCAATGGCTTCCTTGTCCACTTGCCATCTGGCTATTTGACTTGTATGGCAATCTTGTAAAATCTTGTTAAATAGCGTCTGTGCTTCAGTAAATTTACAAATGCTTCACATTGATGTTCGTGTTGCCATACAAAACATGTGGGCGTGACAGTGAAAAGGCTCATTGTGATATTTTTTGAAAAAAGAAATTTTGGCATCTGGTGAACGTAATATATCTTGCTTACTTTTAAGAAACAGAAACACCCATTGTCGTTTTTGCATAACATGTTTTGCGGACAGTCTCTTTATTTCGTGCTAGGTTAAGTTTACCATGTTGAGGGTCGTGAGAAGTGCGAACAGAAATCGTGACATTTGCTAAACCGATCTAACAGAAACAGACAAGTAGGAACTAGGCACGCAATCACTTTACAACACTCTCCAGCGTGGCGGCTGACGTAACTGAGAACGCCACGACTAAAGGTTACATGGAGATATGTATCAAATAAACTACAGTATTTAGTCTTTATATATAACATATATATATATATATATATGTATATATATATATATATATATATATATATATATATATATATATATATATATATATATATATATATATATATATATATATATATATATATATATATATATATATATATATATATATATATATATATATATATATATATATATGTTTACATTCCTCTCCGCCAGGCCGTTTGCAGGATGGTAGAGCGGACATGAAACATGTTTAACACCGTTCCACTTCAATAATGCCTCAAACTGCCACATCATTTTGGCCGACCACGCAGAGTGTAGTTATAGATTTTGGTCGAGGTAGTGTCTTTGCGTGTATATTCCGCTATCTGATGTGCGGTTACCATCAGTTCGTCGACGGTCAACATGCACACAGATTCGATCTAGTCTGAACTGGTACCAGACTATTACCAACGCACAGCGTTGCATGCGCGCTGCCGCCATAGACATTATGCCAGTCTTTGGTCCAAATATCTTCGTCATTGGACGATGATCTTTCCTCATAGTGAATGATCGCCCCATGAGGTATTAGTGGAATTTCTTCACACCGAAAACGATTCCTAGCGCTTGGCGATTGAATTGAGAGTAGCTACGCTCTGTGGCACTCGATGCAAATGCAATGGGGTTTTCCACCCCATCTGACATTTGACATTTCGATACCTGGATGTTCAGAAACTGGCATTTCGTCTTGTTCAACCTCACGTTGTGCTGATCCAACCTGTGCAACACTTGTTCCAATGTCTTCAGATGTCCCTATTCAGTGTTTCCCGTCGGCCTCGCTCATTCTCTGTTATGGACCCTGTACAGCAAGCCAGCTGATTCAAGTCTGTCGATCAAGTCTGTCGATAAGGAAAATGACGTGCCTTTTGGTAGATTGGATTCTTATCTGGTTTAAGCTTCAGAGTTGCTGTATGCCCCCGAATAGTTGATACATTATTTCTGAACAGGAGCGCATACTTGCCCATAATTCTGTTCATGTCGTCAGACGTGTCACTGGACACACACTGAATATACTCTTCCAGTCCAGCTTGATCTGTTGTATCCAGTATCTCCCGAGCAGTGTTGCTTGCCCACCGCATGCAACAACAACTGGTGAATGATCGCCCCATGAGGTGTTGGTGGAATTTCTTCACACCGATTGATTTGAGAGTAGTTACACTCTGCGGCACTCAATGTTCTTGATGCAAATGCGATGGGTTTTTCCACCTCATCTACCATTTGATGTCTGATAACAGCTCCATCTCCGTACGAGCTTGCATCCGTGGCAAGACTGAGTAGCTTGTTTCCATCGTAGTGAGTAAGTCCCGCCTCACGAGATAACAACCTTTTGCATTGGTTGAATGCTTCATCACATGAACTGTCCCAAGTCCATTCCACGCCAGCCTTCAGACGCTCGTACACAGGACGCAAGACGGTGGACAAGTTTGGTACAAACTTCGCATAGTATTACACGACACCCTGGAAGCTTTGCAATTCCGTTATGTTGGTTGGAGGCGGTGCCTTCCGGATGGACTCCAGTTTATCTTGGATAGGTTGGATCCCATTTGCATTGACTGTGTGTCCCAGGTATTGCACCTGGGTGTTCAGAAACTGGCATTTCGTCTTGTTCATCCTCACGTTGTGCTGATCCAACCTGTGCAACACTTGTTCCAATGTCTTCAGATGTCCCTATTCAGTGTTTCCCGGTGGCCTCGCTCATTCTCTGCTATGGACCCTGTACAGCAAGTCAGCTGATTCAAGTCTGTCGATCAAGTATGTCGATAAGGAACAGGACGTAACTTTTGGTAAATTGGATTCTTCTCTGGTTTAAGAGTTGTTGTATGCCCCTGAATCGTTGATCCTTCATTTCTGAACAGGAGCGCATACTTGCCCATCATTCTGTTCATGTCGTCAGACGTGTCTCCGGACATCACATTGAAGATACTCTTCCAGTCCAGCTTGATCTGTTATATCCAGCATCTCCCGAGCAGTGCAACAACAACTGGCAGTGTGAAGTGCTCTCCATATATGACTGGAATTTCAGCCTTCCCCACAAGTGGAATCAGATCACCTCTGTACGACTTGAGGGTCATGCTTGATGTTTGTAGAGGGTATTTTGTCCTCTGTTGGCTCCTCGCCATCACTCACATGGGCCACGTTGTTTTACGTTGTCTTCGCGGTTTGCTCTGCACATTTGAGCAATGTGATATGTTTCTTTGCACCAATGACATTGTTGATTGATGGTATTTGCATTTCTGGTCATGGTGATTGCCACCAAAGAGGAAGCAGGCTTTCTTGTTGATGAAAGCATTAACACCTTGACTGGAAACTGCACCTTTGCTGTTACCTTTTCTCTTACTAAAATTCTGCATCCTGTCGACACATTCAGCCTGTTTAGCACTTGCAGTAGCACAGGAAGTCCGGTTTCCTCCTGATGATGATACAATGAATTCGAGCACTTGGCATCAAGTTCTTCAGCGTCTGCCTCTTATGCATTGTCAAAAGTTTGTGTGTTGTCTTTCATCATGAGTTTTGTCTGGACAGAAGGTAGGTTTAGTCCTTTCACAAACACATCTCGCAGTATGTCTGCTTGCACTGCTGCCTGATATTCGGAATCACCATATAGCTCACGCAACGCCAAAACATATTGTGGGACTGATTCTGTCGGCTTTCTGTTTCTGTTCATGAATTTATTCCTTCGACCAATAACTGTAAGTAACTGTCTGTATACTTCCTGGGCCGCTGCCACTAATTCCTGGGCCGCTACCACTACTTCCTGGGCCACTACCACTACAACCTGGGCCTCTGCCACTACTTCCTGGGCCGCTACCACTACTTCCTGGGCCTCTGCCACTAATTCCTGGGCCGCTACCACTACTTCCTGGGACGCTACCACTACTTCCTGGGGCGCTGCCACTACTTCCTGGGCCGCTTCCACTAATTCCTGGGCGCTACCACTAATTCCTGGGCCTCTACCACTACTTCCTGGGCCGCTGCCACTACTTCCTGGGCCGCTACCACTACTTCCTGGGCCGCTACCTCTACTTCCTGGGCCGCTGCCGCTACTTCCTGGGCCGCTACCACTACTTCCTGGGCCGCTGTCGCTACTTCCTGGGCCGCTGCCGCTACTTCCTGGCCCGCTACCACTACTTCCTGGGCGCTACCACTACTTCCTGGGCCGCTGCTGCTACTTCCTGGGCCGCTACCACTACTTCCTGGGCCGCTGCCGCTACTTCCTGGGCCGCTGCCACTACTTCCTGGGCGCTACCACTAATTCCTCAGAACATTTGTCACTCACCCTTTCCGGTTTAAGTTGGCTGTTTGTTTTAATGAAAACTTGCGGACTGGCGCTGCTAAACAGCCCACACTTTCTGTGTCGACGGGCACGCCGTCGTTGTTACAAAAAATCCGAAACGTTCAAGATAGTCGTCGAATAACGTACTGTGTATTCCTCATAATGCAGGGTTCGTGAAGCTTTTTTCGTGCTCAGACCCACCTCGGCGCCAACATTGTCATGTTTGTGTAGGGATTTATAACTAACTTAACCACTCAGTCTCGTGGAAAATACCGGAGGCCCTTTATTACGTGCAGCAACAAAACAAATGCAGCTACAACCAGTGGATCGTGAACCCGTTGTAACGCTACTGTGCACAGCTGTACATAATACTGTATGTCATTGAAACAAACACAAAGCAATGCAAAGGACTGTTTCTCATTGAATAATATCACGAAATTAGCAGTATTCTTATGAATGTTTGCATTTTTGAAGAATCGTCTTGGATTTGGTTGTTACTGAAACGATCCGTTTGCCGGGTGTTGGCTCCAGCCAGGGACATAAACACTCTCAGCGTGATTCATGAACCGCAGTAGTGCCCCCGCACGCAGACGAAATGTTTAAATGGCGTGCTCCACGGTAATGTGTCCCTCCGTCCTGCCAACTCAACACGCACTTGTCTCGCAACGCTAGCCCTTCGAAGTAGATCATGGTCAATCTAACACCTACCAACCTACGTCATTTAAAGACTTATAAGCCGCTGTCAGAGACACTCCCGCTATTTCTTCCGCAACGAATCTACGCGACAGATTCGTAGACCGTAAGTACACATCTCTGGTTGTCTTGGTCTATATTAACTCATTTCGGCCGCCCTGTGCGCGCAAACCAACTTCACGAACGGCGTCTTAGAGAACGTTGGACACGGCACAAAGTAGTAGCACCCTTCTTCCGAGTGACAATGTTTTAAATATGTTTGCACAACTACACACGTTTAGTATTAAACGTGTAAACTATAAACACACGCTGTGTTACACAGGCGTTGATAACGCTGAGTTTTAGTTATGTTTGTAAACATTCCAACCAGTTGAAGACATTTATAATCTTCCCATAATTCAAGCCGGGAATGGTAAATGATAACATAATTGTTTATTTCTGATGCAGGTCAGCCATGAAGACCCAGACGTTCTTGGCCGCTGTGTTTCTTGTTGCGTTCTTCGCAGTGCTAATGGTACCGATGATTGCCGGTAAGGTTGCGCCGTAGTTAATATTTGTTATAATGATATCAAACGAATTCACAATGCCGCAGAAAAATTAACAATATTAATTACTTAAGAACAACACAATTTTCATAGGCCTACAATTCTATATGTATCAAATGTATCTAATTTCTGTACTTTATCGCCGACAAAAAACTGCTTCGTCAAAATGGCGTTTTAAAATGTTCACATCCGAATAAAACATATGACGGGTGAAACCTGTGACGTGATGTGTGCTCTCCGTGCAGTTCGTAATGCCAACCCTGCTATCTAGCGCACATCAACACTGGAGCTCGTTGCAATTCTGTTAATGTAGTCGAGCATTACTTATACGAGTCATTATATCTTGAAAGGGGTTCAACAGTTGTATAGCAACATTCGGGGGAGGGTGGTAGATTGTGTCACACTCCCCAATAGTGGCACAACTTAGCATATCACCACTGCCACAACTTGATTATAAATTCAAAATAGACAGTTGCGGAGGGTTGTAACGGATTGGTTGCAACGGATTGTAACGGATTGGTTAGCAACGTCGTTTATTTTTACGACTTGTTACGACATAAAAACTGTGCACTTGATTATAAGTAACACAAAACAAAAGCGAACGTTATTGTGTTTCTAGACACACTAGGCACATGACTACTACAGTGTTTTAGTCAACAAAATTAATGTTTGATTGAGTCAATTCGAGCATGAACATTCTGATTCTATTAAACGGCTGATTCACTTAATGGCCGCAGCTTAGTACAGCGGAAATAGGGAATGATTTTGTCCCAGCCAGTAATGTATTTTGTTTCAATAAATTTCTGACGCTATTATCCGTGATTCTGTTAAGTGTAGCCCACTGATATATATATATATATACATGTATGTATATATATATATATATATATATATATATATATATATATATATATATATATATATATATATATATATATATATATATATATATATATATATATATATATATATATATATATACATATATACATGTATATATAGTAATAAACCACCCTATATAATACAGGGCCAAAGTATCTCCGTTCTTGTCATAGTATATAGCGCAATAATTATTATTTCAGAAGCTGGAATGAATTGCGAAGCAAAATGCAGCAACAGCTCATGCAAGATTTCGTGTGAAAAAGATGGCTGCTGCGTCTGTTTGATCGGAGACTCAATGTGTGACTGTCTCGGGTCATGAGACGCACCATTGTCCTGGGCTAGTGTCGCGGTAAACGTCATCTTCCGCCCAGCCGACGTCCACAGCTCCCCGCCTGGCCGACGCAATGACACGCGGTTCTCTGCCCTGTTCGACCCTTCACGAAACAGCTCCATATAAATAACATTTACTTGTACAAGATACTTCAAATAAAAGTGTGCAAATACATATATTTTAATCAATGCTTGAAGGAACCGATGTAATACGACTATTGTTTACCTATTGGTATCAATGATCAAAGCCAATTACGGTGCGGAAGATTATTACTCAGTCTTACTTTAAAAAAAAAAACATGTATAGTAGAAGGAGATATAACGACCACAGTGGGGAAAACGCCCCCTCCCGTCTCAATACAATATGTATTTTTTAATAAATTTAGTTCCTCCATTTATTGCATACATGACTCACTTCTGCCTGCTCGTCATCCGTCCACGCTGCAATTTGGACTTCCACAGCACAACGTATATTGTAGGGTAAGTTGGGGCAGGGCAAACTCCCTAAGAAAAACTTTGAAATTGTACACCATTAAAGTATGTTAGCATGTCTTTAATGTTCATAGTGTTTAAAATTACCTATTGGAAAATTATTTTAAGCAAATTGACAACCTGATGAGTTGCATTTAAAAAATAGCAAGAGTACCCAAAAACACATCTTGCCTCATCAACGACTCTGTTGAGAATGTTTATTATGTTTGTTTTACTTTCTCCACACAGTAAAGTATAACTGGTGTCCTCTTTCGCATCGAAAAACCTTTCTTTCGAAGATCATATGCAAATATTCCAGAAATCATTACGTAATGATAACACAACGCCACCGAAAAACCCTGAGTCGAAAGTTTGAACTGCATGCGCGCACACCACCTAGTGCCGATATAATCAGTACCAGATGGAAAATGGTTCATTTTACCAAATTAATTAGATTAATGGGCAATCGCCATTGTCGCTGGTTCGACGTCGTCACACGGCGCTATGGTTGGCTGGCGGTTCGTTGACGATCTAGTTGGGCCATGGGTTGTAGCAACTTGTGGCTGAATCGGCGACTCGAAACTGCGCAGCTACACATGCAACTATAGTTGATGGACGTGATGTGGTGGGAATACTTCGTACAGGGTGCGGAGAAAACCCCATATACACCATTCTTCCTCGTGTACTCAATACGTCTGATTACTTCAATGATTGAACACGCCATCTTTTGTTGTGTTTACCAGCACGTGGTGCCACCTGACGACGGTAACAGCCAAACAATGTCTCAGGCCAGTTCACGAAGGCGACTGATATTCAGACAAGGCCGGTGCTGCACATACATCCAAAACGTCGGGATTCAGCCGATTCCACACGAATTAGTTATGCCTGTTATATGCCTGCTGTTCTGTGCGCTAATATTTCCATGGACCGATAGAAATGTTGCATGTTTCATGATGTTACATTAACCCATATGAAATACCCTTTGAATTCGTATCGTTGCAATGTCTTCCATTGATTTGATTGACATTCATCATTCGGCAAAATTGTTTTAAATATATAAATATATGCTGTCGTCATTCGACTGACAGATTATTTCCCATACATATAACTAATTCAGACTTCTACACCAATTTCCTAAACAACATATCATGCTGCATGTTCTTTCCAACGATTATTCATTATTCCTTTCTAGTTATCAATTCTATGTGACTAGAACTGGCGATGATGTAAAGTCTGAGTTTAGTACATTCATGGTTCTGTTTAGAATTTGTTGTCGTTCCATCGCGTTGGGGAGTCTTCTTCCTCCATCCTCTTGAACCAAAGATGTCGCGTGGGGCGGAAACAAGTCACGCCACTTTCCACTTTCACGAGCCACAGTGATCATTTAAATTGTGTCTATCGTTTCAACGTTTACGACCTTAGCCTCTTTTGAAAACTTCTTTTTATGGTTGCTTGAAGTCTTAACCGGCGGACCGTATATAACTAAAGCAGTGCCACCTAGTGCCTAGTAACCAAGTGGCTTATTTAAGTGAAAACGTAGCAAAAAAGACACCATCACGAAAAAATATTGCTACTCTTATGTGGCATGAGGCGTCTGGCGTCAATGTATTCAGGTTGGCAGTGGTCGGCACCACCTACGGTGGCGCCACATAGGTGTGCACTTCCCGCGTCGAAGCGTTCAGGAATCAAGGTTCTTGTGACAAGCATGAGTCAAGTCATTGCATATTTGGTCGGGAGGTGCGCTTCTTTGGACAAACTTTATGCTTGGGTTGGATATGGGTAAAAAAATACATATTTGAATGCGTCATTGGCTCCAGGCCCCACATGCCACATTGAATGTTGTTTTTTAATGAAACTATTACGCCATTAGAACTACGAAAAGGCGTTTCGTAAAAAATATGCTAATTCGCTGCTGTTCTACTTTGCTATATCGGTGCCTTGTTATTGTTGCTTTGCTGCCGCATTGCTTCGCTGCCTCGCTACTTTGTTACTTTGGTACTTTGCTACTTTGTTACTTTGCTACTTTGGTACTTTGGTACTTTGGTACTGTGCTACTTTGCTACTTTGGTACTTTGGTACTTTGCTACTTTGCTACTTTGGTACTTTGCTACTTTGGTACTTTGCTACTTTGTTACTTTGCTACTTTGTTACTTTGGTACTTTGGTACTTTGGTACTTTGCTACTTTCCTACTTTGGTACTTGGCTACTTTGCTACTTTGTTACTTTGCTGCTTTGTTACTTTGGTACATTGGTATTTTGGTACTTTGTTACTTTGCTACTTCGGTACTTTGCTACTTTGCTACTTTGGTACTTTGTTACTTTGCTACTTTGTTACTTTGCTACTTTGTTACTTTGCTACTTTGCTGTCTCAGTTCGTTGTTATTGTATTGCTTCGTGTTTCATTGTTTCGCTGCCCGCAACTCGCTATATTGCTGCTTCACTGCTTATATGCGTCACCGCCTCGCTACTTCGATATAGTGTTACTTCACTACTTCTTTGTTTACTGTTTCGTTGACTCACTGCGTTGCTATTTTGCTGCTTTGCTACGTTGCTACTTTGCTGCTTCGTTGCTTCGCTGTTTTGCTGTTTTTACGCTATTGCATATGTTGTCTTGTAAGATATGGGTCATTGTATTATTAGAAAGTAATACTTTGCACTTACTTTGGAGCAGTAATTGAAACTAATGCGACATTTCGACCCGTCTACTGCGGACCTTCTTAGTGATGACTTCTAGGGCTTTATCTACTGGACACTGGTGAAGATCGCTGTGACGTCGTATGACACCAGTTTCCGCCCAGTGTGTATTTCCAACCCCTTTAGTTTGTCCATCGGCTTCTTAATGATTTTGACACTGTGACCGTTCTTACCCATCGGGTGGGGGGGGTTAGGATGCTGGCAAGGTATTTCGCTGCGTTGTATATGATATTGCCACAGCTATACATTTTGCCTAAGGGTGTAGTTGGCTTTGTGGATCTTAGGGGTCCCATCTAATTTGGGGGGCTCTTCAGAGTCTGGGTATAACTTCCAGCCGTGTTTCTTCCATTTGTTTAAGATGTTAATGAGTTAATTTTTGTATTTATCGGTGGGGTCTTTGCCTAGTCTGATATAGGTGTTCGTGTCACCCATCGTGGCTGCCATTTCTCTCTGCATTCAGTGCTGCTCAAGAGCACACTGGCCCTACCCTTGTCTGCGGGGTGTATGATGATAAATTTTAGAGCTGATGTTTTATTTGGAGTGTTTTACTCGTTTGATGGTACGGACAGCCTCAAATCCGAGTTCATCCGCATTAGTATTCGTCATTATGTTTTGTGACTGCCTCTGTACAGGCGATGAGTTCTTTCACTGGGATGGCGGTCGGGGTAATGGCGAAGCTAAGTCCTTTACTAAGGAAAGATCGTTAATCATCACTAATCTGCCTGTCACTAAGGTTCACTGCCCACCTCTTATTGTCAATGTTGGTGTCTGTTACGCTCTTATTATCCGAGGGTTTGTTGAAAAATCTCTCTGATTTGTTTTGACCTAGCTTCCGCGGAAGTGTGCTGGTACGCAGCCGTGAGGTGTCGCTCAATTTTCGCTAACTTATGAATATTCATGATAGCGCCTAGTCTCGTTTTTCGGTTTCCAAGGACTCTTTCAGTCTCTTGATTGTGTACTTGCACTGTCGTACTTGTACTCCAAGTGACTTTTGTCCTGCTTTCTTCACGATTTGATCTGCTATATTGCCAGATAAGTTCATGTTCATACTGATGCTTTAAGTTTAAGACCTGTCGTCCGAGTTGTCGAAGAACGATATAAAATATATTGCTCATTGCTCCAAGATTAACCAGAATCTGAGCCACAACATAGATCATCAGTGCACGAACACGGTTCGAAGTTGACGGATCGAAACATTGCAATCATTTAAATTTTTGCTCAGAAGTAAGTGTAAACTATTATTTTCTAAGGGGATTTTGGAGCCATGAACAATATATTTCATATCAACATATTATGTATGTGTTCGCCAGGGGCAGTTCTTGGGAGAAATACAGGTCACTTTATATCATATTTTGTCACTATTCTTATTTTATTCTGTTCTTAGAAGAAATATATGTCAAGTTATTGCACATATATTCTGTAGGGGCTGTTCTTGTGAGAAAATGGGTTAGGTTATTACATATTTGGTCGGTAGGGGTGCTTCTTGGGACAAAAATAGTTCAAGTTATTGTATATATAGGCGTTAGGGGCCCTTCTTGGGAGAAAAATAGGTCAAGTTATTCCATATGTAGGCGGTATGGGCACTTCTTGGGAGAAAAATGGGTCAAGTTATTACATATTCTGTATGAAGGGGCGCTTCTTGGAAAGAATATGGGTCAAGTTATTACCTATTTGGTCTGAAGGGATGCTTTTTGGAAAGAATGTGTGTCAAGTTGTTACATATTTGGTCGGTAGGGTCTCTTCTTGAGAGAAATATGGGTCAAGTTGTTATATATGTGGTCAATAGGAACGCTTATTGGTAGGAATATAGGCAACAATTTTACATATTTGATTTACGTCATTGGCTCCGGGCCCCTCGTGCTACTTGGAAGAGACGTCATATGCTCTGCGACGTTTGGGATTCTCCGAGAACATCCGGGACCCTTCAGGCTATTTTGACAATAAAGATTAACACCCGCTAGATGACATCATACGAAGAAGTCTTGTTTCTACATGAGTAAAAGCGGTACATACTTAGCAAAACGCGTTAAATACATAGCATGAAAGTGTTTCTATATAGCTAAAACTGGTACGTGCCCTGCTAAATGCAAAACAATTTATGAAAGATGGTGAAAAGATAAAGAAAATTATCTAAAATGACACAATTTCACACTTTTAAAGAAAATTACAAAAAAATTACGCAAAAATGTCACACTTTGAAAGAAAATGTCAGAGAAATCATACAAAATTGGTATACAAATAACTAAAAAGACCATTACCACATGGTAGAAGTTGTGCATTTTGCAAAGTCGATTTTATTTTTTAGCAATGTTTTACTAAAATTACGGAAACGCTGTCATTGGCTTCGGTATCCTGATTCCTGAACGCTTCGACGCTGGAAGTACACAGATATGTGGCGCCACCGTAGCTGGCACCGAGCATCGCCAGCCTGAAAGCATTGACGCCAGACGCCTCATTCCACACGAGGCTAAACATTTTGCGTGATAGTCTTTTTTGCTATGCTTTCATTGAAATAGGCCACATACGCTCTCCCCTAGATGCCGCATGTATCGCTTAATTACTTATTACTTGTGAATGTCCTCTGTTACCACGAGAGAATACTGATGTATTGGTTGAGCTAAATATTTGTTTTCCATTTTGCATCGTTAGCCCCAAATGATAGGAGAAGAGGCAGACGACTGGGCACACGGGGAAGGAATGTGGAAGAAGAGATGAAGCTGGCTGGGAAGACTTGGAGTGAAATCATCTGGGCGCATAGATAATTGTATGTTTGTATCTGTTACGCCGTTTCTCTCTGTATGTCACTATGTCGTTCTGTATGTCACTATGTCGTTCTGTATGTCACTATGTCGTTCTGTATGTCACTATGTCGTTCTGTATGTCACTATGTCGTTCTGTATGTCACTATGTCGTTCTGTATGTCACTATGTCGTTCTGTATGTCACTATGTCGTTCTGTATGTCACTATGTCGTTCTGTATGTCACTATGACGTTCTGTATGTCACTATGTCGTTCCGTATGTCACTATGTCGTTCTGTATGTCACTATGTCGTTCTGTATGTCACTATGACGTTCTGTATGTCACTATGTCGTTCCGTATGTCACTATGTCGTTCTGTATGTCACTATGACGTTCTGTATGTCACTATGTCGTTATGTATGTCAGTATGACGTTCTGTATGTTTCTCTGCAATGCAGTCACTCTCTGTCACTATGTCGTTCTTTATGTCACTATGTCGTTCTGTATGTCACTATGTCGTTCTGTATGTCACTATGACGTTCTGTATGTCACTATAACGTTCTGTATGTTTCTCTGCAATGCAGTCACTCTCTGTCACTATGTCGTTCTGTATGTCACTATGTCGTTCTGTATGTCAATATGTCGATCTGTATGTCACTATGTCGTTCTGTATGTCACTGTGTCGTTCTGTATGTCACTATGTCGTTCTGTATGTCACTATGACGTTCTGTATGTCACTATGACGTTCTGTATGTCAATATGTCGTTCTGTATGTCACTATGACGTTCTGTATGTCATTATGCAGTCACTCTCTGTCACTATGTCGTTCTGTATGTCACTATGTCGTTCTGTATGTCACTATGTCGTTCTGTATGTCTCTATGACGTTCTGTATGTCACTATGACGTTCTGTATGTTTCTCTGCAATGCAGTCATTCTCTGTCACTATGTCGTTCTGTATGTCACTATGTCGTTCTGTATGTCACTATGTCGTTCTGTATATCACTATGTCGTTCCGTATGTCACTATGTCGTTCTGTATGTCACTATGACGTTATGTATGTTTCTCTGCAGTGCAGTCACTCTCTGTCATTGTGTCGTTCTGTATGTCACTATGTCGTTCTGTATGTCACTATGCCGATCTGTATGTCACTATGTCGTTCTGTATGTCACTGTGACGTTCTGTATGTCACTATGACGTTCTGTATGTCACTATGTCGTTCTGTATGTCACTATGACGTTCTGTATGTCACTATGTCGTTCTGTATGTCACTATGTCGTTCTGTATGTCACTATGACGTTCTGTATGTCACTATGACGTTCTGTATGTCACTATGTCGTTCTGTATGTCACTATGACGTTCTGTATGTCACTATGTCGTTCTGTATGTCACTATGACGTTCTGTATGTCACTATGTCGTTCTGTATGTTTCTCTGCAATGCAGTCACTCTCTGTCACTATGTCGTTCTGTATGTCACTATGTCGTTATGTATGTCACTATGACGTTCTGTATGTCACTATGACGTTCTGTATGTCACTATGTCGTTCTGTATGTCACTATGACGTTCTGTATGTTTCTCTGCAATGCAGTCACTCTCTGTCACTATGTCGTTCTGTATGTCACTATGTCGTTCTGTATGTCAATATGACGTTCTGTATGTCACTATGACGTTCTGTATGTCACTATGTCGTTCTGTATGTTTCTCTGCAATGCAGTCACTCTCTGTCACTATGTCGTTCTGTATGTCACTATGTCGTTCTGTATGTCACTATGTCGTTCTGTATGTCACTATGACGTTCTGTATGTTTCTCTGCAATGCAGTCACTCTCTGTCACTATGTCGTTCTGTATGTCACTATGTCGTTCTGTATGTCACTATGACGTTCTGTATGTCACTATGACGTTCTGTATGTCACTATGACGTTCTGTATGTTTCTCTGCAATGCAGTCACTCTCTGTCACTATGTCGTTCTGTATGTCACTATGTCGTTCTGTATGTCACTGTGACGTTCTGTATGTTTCTCTGCAATGCAGTCACTCTCTGTTTGTTTCTCAGTCACACTCTCGCTCTCTGTTTGTCTCTCTGTCGCGCCATCACTCTGTCACTCTCTGTCTAGCCGTATCTCTGTATAAAACATATGTATGATGCCTTTGTATATACATGTGTATGAAATTTCTGTATGTACTTCTGTATGTGCCTCCTTATGTATATGTCTGGATTGTGTTTCTACACGTACCTCTACATGTACCACTACACGTAGCGCTACAGTTACCTCTAGACGTTCTCTCTCCCCGTCGCTGTCTGCCTAGGCTATGCTCTCATCACATCTTGGCACGCCTGGTATGTTAACCATGTGTCGCGATCGCCGAGTTGTTTGAAGCGGTTTTATACCGTTTCATTACTGGGCGGTATGCGCAGGAAGACAGGAATCGAAAAGGAAAAGTCGAGACTGCTGCGACGTAAAGCGAACCACCTATCTACTGTTGTTTATGAGCTTCGTGTGTCAGACAGTTGTGCAGCCATGCTCGATACGACTTTCTATAGTTTTTACATTCCCTAAAATGTCCTTTCTTTGGAAGTTTTACCAAATATCCTTCTTTCCACTCGTAAAGTATCTCCTCTTCATTCCAGATTTGTTCAATGATTCCATACGGCATGTTAGTTGACGTGCTTAAGTGCTTCCGCCGGTATTTTATCTGATCCTGCTTATTTCCTATTTGCAATGTTCTAAAGGCTTTCCTGACTTAGTCCTTTGTTAGTTTAGCACTGTTCATTTGCAGTAGTTAATCTGCTGGTTGGATATATACAGCGTTTGGTGGAGCTGGCCTGTTCAGTAATTCTTCAAAGTATTCTGCCTTAACCATAAAGTTTGATTATGAGATGTTTTGTCTTGAATTCGGCCAAGGTGATCCGCCCATTGATTGGCTTCCAGCGAACTAGTAGTGGACTCTGTGCCTCCTTTGTTAGCATAAGTGCCACTCCTTGTGTGTGTGCGGTGCATTGTCCTCTTCTTGTCCTAAGTATAATACCATTTCTCCCAAGTCGTGTTGGATTAAATTTGTCGTTAATACTTTTGTAATCCATTGAATGGATTGTGTGTGCGTGCGTGCGTGCGTGCGTGCGTGCGTGCGTGCGTGCGTGCGTGCGTGCGTGCGTGCTCCTCCCTGTACAAAGGCGATGCACCTGTGAGACAAAAACAACTGCTGCAGCAGGAAAACGGTGGCAAGCCAGAAAGTCAAGAGCCAGCGACCCGCTGACAACACATGCGGCTGCCATCCCCTGCCCACATTACCAGAGAATCTTCCAGACACACATTGGCCTTTTCAGCCACCTGCATACTCACAGACCAATCCAGCCCCCCTCAACCCCCTGATGACTGAAGTGGTCCTCACTGCTTCGTAATGCCACTAACGACGACGTGTGTGTGTGTGTGTGTGTGTGTGTGTGTGTGTGTGCGCGTGCGTGCGTGCGTGCGTGCGTGCGTGCATGCGTGTATGTGTGTAAATGCTTGCGTGCATGCGTGCATGCATGCGTGCGAGTGTACGTGCGTGCACGCGTGCGTGCGTGCGTGCGTGCGTGCGTAAAACATCGTAGCTGATATAAGCAAGGGATGCTTATGAAAGTCAGTTTTATGTGATATGCAAATTATTTAGACAAGCTGCAACATATATACACGTATTGTATGTGTGTGCGTGCATGTGTGCGTGCGTGCGTGCGTGCGTGCGTGTGTACGTGTACATGTCTAAGGCATTTATACGTGACGCAGCGTATATTGGACATCTATGTTCGTCCTGTTAGTCCTTTGTCCAAGCGGTCACGTGCATTACATTACACAGTATATTCCACATACTTAGTAAAACAGACTTGTAGTGGGATTATGTACACCTTATGGTGGCCGACTACTATGAAATTAAGCTAACCGCATATCAATCTGCGCACGGCAGTGTTAAAATGATATCAACACGACAGTTATACTCCCGATTTGAAACTATATCCTTTATGCCAAGTGCTACATATTGTTGTGATAGCGTAAGGTGCTGCCACCTATTGACTATGTCAAGTAAAGAACCGTTGCATCGGTGTCGCTATAATGCAGTCATGTAACAGTTTTGCTTGATTAAAAAAGTGTGCTTCCCGCCCAGTTCGTGACTGTTGTGTTGAGGTCTTCAGAATGTAGTACGGCCACTAAAGATATTGCACAAATAATGAACATAAATGATGCACAATGATACGTACCCTTGGCGGACAACGAGTGTTATAAATTCGTTGCAAAAAAAATTAGTTTGGAAATGTTTTTTCAATTAGATGAATAAATTAACATTTTGGCTTTTTATAAAAGTTTTTTTTTGCTAATTTTGTTGCTGACGTAGCTATTGCCAAGTAAGATATTTCAACATTTGGCACGGGAACCCCCAACTCTATTTCCCTTTTTAAAGAGATAAATAATAGTCGAACATATTGGTCAATACTAATTACTGGAGTGTGGTTACTCCTTGTGGGTCAAATATTGAATACTGAACATATAAAATTGCAATATTCCTGTTTTATATTTGAATAGTAAATAAATCTTGCATGACTGGTTATCATCAGAGTACAGTATTGTGATAATTTGGCAGGTGACGTAGCTGTTACTGTCAGATATTTAAAAAATGTGCACGGGACTCCAAGTGGTATGCCTTTTTGGGTCTAATGGATATCAAATGGACTAACTCAACTAAATGTGTATACTTTAACTACCACACCTCTTTACAGCAGAAACACTCTGACATGGTATGTTAGGCTTCACATTGACAATAACACGTCCGTAATCGCTTGGACAAAATCACTTGTAAGGTGTTTCTAAAATGGCCGCAGTTTTTCAAGATGAATATTTATCCTAACCAACATTCATACAGTAACCATAAAGGCCATGCAGACATGTACCATCAAAGTTAGAAAAAACATTTATTTTTGAAACATTTATTTCTGAAAAGCGCATCAGTTGTTCAAAAGTGTAGGGGAAGGTGGGGCATTGTAAGTATTTGGTTTCAAAACTGTGTTCTACGGTAGCATCTGTGTTCTACGGTAGCATATGTGTTCTACGGTAGCATCTGTGTTCTACGGTAGCATCTGTGTTCTACGGTAGCATCTGTGTTCTACGGTAGCATCTGTGTTCTACGTAGCATCTAGCTAATACATCGAACATCTGAAGCGGCGAATTGAACTCCTTTGCGTCGGCAAGACATTGTAAACTAAAATGTTGTTTTTGCAGAGTGTCATGTTATTTTATACATATTACATTGATACGTGACTCACACTTTCAATAATATATGAATATTTGTGCTTATGCATTTTTGGAATGTGTGTCGCTCACAAATAAACTTTACCGCCCCAGTCTTGTGCGGGTACGCCCCAGTGCAGTACGTTCATTTACATAACGTGACGTATGTCACCCGTGGGAACGAGGAGTATAAGCGGGTAAAAGTAACAGCAACAACACACAACTTATGCGATAGAACACTTATGTCTATCTCTAAGAAGTTAAATTTAATAGACTACACGTGCCCTAGCTGATGCCGTCGTATATCCGCGTGCACTAGCTGCAGGCTTGAGTGTGTGTTTATCGTCACACCCTCCCTACCCTGCAGGATTAGCGAGTCACTCTCTCGCTCAGGGAGTGTTTACTCCACTTTATTATTACAGGGACGAAGCCTAAGGCGAAGGGCGACCGCTAACTCGTTCTACTCGATGCGTCCATCTTTGTTGATATCGAGTTTGTCAAACAACTTTCGGCGATATTTTACTTTCTGACCTAACCATGAAAATGACCACCTAGAACACCCAAACTTCTCCTCATATAATTATATATATATATATATATATATATATATATATATATATATATATATATATATATATATATATATATATATATATATATATATATATACAGCGCAGGGATATCGATTCCTCATTGAACATCACAGTAACATGTAAATCAACACAATGACATGTCATATATAGCACATAGAAAAAAACAAGTAGTACTGAGACATATATATATATATATATATATATATATATATATATATATATATATATATATATATATATATATATATATATATATATATATATATATATATATATATATATATATATATATATATATATATATATATATATATATATATATATATATATATATATATAAATAAATAAATAAATATATATATATATGTATGTATATATATATATATTATACAACATAACATGCTGATAATAATTATGAATAAAACTAATTATTAAGAATATGACATTTCATATATAATAATAATAATAAAAATAAAAAGCAATACTGAAAATCATGCATAATTACAGACCAGTGAGTCTAACAGCAGTTGTATGTAAATTACTCGAAACATTAATTAGAGACCACATAGTGGAATTCCATAAAACATAATTTAATAAATACATCTCAACATGGGTTCCTAAAAGCAAGGTCATGTCTAACTAATCTCTTATGTTTTTTCGAAGAAATTACAAAGTGGGTAGATGACGGGTCACCAGTGGATGTTGTCTACTTAGATTTTCAGGAAGCTTTCGATAAAGTGCCACACCAAAGATTGATACTTAAACTAAAAGCCCATGGTATAGGTAATGATGTAATCCACTGGATAGAAAAGTGGCTTACACACAGAAGACAGAGAGTAATAGTAGACTGTGAGATTTCAAACTGGAGATCGGTTTTGAGTGGGTACCACAGGGATCAGTATTAGGGCCTATGCTGTTTATATATATATATATATATATATATATATATATATATATATATATATATATATATATATATATATATATATATATATATATATATATATATATATATATATATATATAAATGATCTAAAAGATGACATTTCTAGCAAAGTACTCAAATTTGCAGATGACACAAAAGTATTCAGAAAGGTTACAAATGATACAGATAAACACAGTTTACAGGATGATCTAGATACATTGGTTACATGGACGAAGAATATAAAATGGGGGATGCTATACTAGTTACATGGACGAAGAATATAAAATGGGGGATGCTCTACTAGGTACAACCACACAAGAAAAGGACTTAGGAGTAACATTTAGTGCTGACATGAAAGTTTCAGAGCAATGTTGGATTGCTGCTTCAAAAGGAAATCAAATTCTAGGGCTAATTAGGAGAACTATCATGTATAAGGAGAAACAGCTAATTGTACTACTGTACAAAGCAATAGTTAGACCACATTTGGAATATTGTATTCAAGCATGGAGGCCGTATCATAAAAAGGACATAGACAAGCTAGAAAGAATACGACGAAGAGCAACTAAAATGATTCCAGAATTGAGAAACCTTAGTTACGAAAATCGCTTATTACAATTTTGTTTGACAACACTAGAGACCAGGAGACTAAGAGGAGACCATATAGAAGTATTTAAAATAGTGAACGGTTATGAGGATGTTGATAGGAATATGTTCTTCAAACTTAAAGAAGGGAGTAGAACAAAAGTCACAAAGCAGCATTAGTTAAGGAGCAGTGTAGGTTGGACATGAGAAAATACTCTTTCTTACAGAGGGTGATAAATGAATGGAACAAACTGCCAAATGATTGTGTTAATGCTAGTAGTGTGAATATGTTTAAAAATAGAATTGACAGATATTGGATTAGGGTGGGCTACACATAGATGAGAAAATTGTTGGACTCTCGATAAGCCAATGGCTTCCTTGTCCACTTGCCATCTGGAACTTGTTGTTTGAGATGGCAATCTTGTTAAACCTTGTTAAATAATTACGCGCAATGAGGCACGCACGCACGCACGCACGCACGCACGCACGCACGCACGCACAATTAAAAGATAGAAATACATAATTGTTATAGCAGCGCCGCCGCACGGAGTTTCGGTGAAACTGAACGACGCCTTGTCATATGCATCGATTTTACGGTAGCCTTGGCGCTACGCGAAGGCGCCGTAGGAAACGGCGATGTTTTGGTTTAATTCTTTTGTAATTTTTTGTTTGTTTTGAGAAAGTAAATGTACTTTATTTACCATGTGACATGTGTATATGTATAGTAGATATGTGATGAGAAGTTTGGGTATTCTAGGTGGTGGATTTTATGGTTAGGTCAGAAAGTAAAAGATCGCCCAACTTTCGAAATCGCTTTCTCTGCGCGTCCGATTTATCATCCATCGTTGGGATGGTTGTGGTATTTATGTAGTCGTCATCGAATATCTACAGTCATATATCAACACGTCTAACGAACACGATGTTATATTATCCAAAATGAGGCTTTGGGAATTTAATGAGGGGGAAATTATTAGTTTGCTCCAAATATTGCCCACAGTATGGCGCCACTAATCAATTTCGCATGTTCTCTGTCCAGTACGTGGCGCCACTTCTATGGCAACGACGCCTCGAGTGATTTGACAATATGGGACCATATTGTTATTAGACTAAAAAAGTGCCAATGATGTTGACACGGTATCCTTTTTCAAGTATTTGTTGCACCCTGAAATAATAATTATGACATTATCGCCTGTATGCAGAGTGCACTTGTCATTGCGACGGAAATGATGTATGCACCCATATTCTGGGTGTATATAAAATTAGCTAATTATGATGTCGTCCGGGCATTTGGCTAATGCATAAAACAAGAGTGGACTGTTATCAGTGTATACGATGCAATTCGAAGTAACTTTAGACTTTGATTATATAGACACAATTGTCAGATTGAAAATCTGGCAAACAAATGTTTATTGTATAATCTCGACAAAGATGCAGATTGGCTGCTGGCATCTCACGGGAACGCCTACACAAAGTGTAGTGTTGAGAGTGGGCAACAATGAGACCACGCCCTTCGGGCCAGACTCATTTCTTGGCGAGTTCACGAATGCGAGCGAGAGTCGGATAAGCGAGACTTCGCTTCTCATGCATAATCTTTTTAGTTGCGGTTTCAACTAAATAAGATGCCACAATTATCTGAAGTTATCCATATCTAGGTGCATATAAATTAACAATACCATACGTCTTTTCTTAACATGCATTGATGTGGTATATTTACCAACAGAACATGTATAATACTAGAATTCGACAAAAACACTAGCATACATCACAAGGGTAATTTACCCCGCTCGACTATTGACGCCATTTGTCTTTCACAGCACATCACGACACTGCCTTTATTAATGTTACATACGGCCCGTGGTGATGACGGAACAAACAACAAAAGAAAAATTCCAAGTTTGCGAAAATAACTGGGCGAGAAAAGGGAGCAGCCAGACAAGAGAGAATGAATGGATGAACTGAGGGAGGAGGTTGGTGCGAACGAGAGTTTCAGGAGAAAGGTGTCGAGGAGTCAATTAAAGTGGGCTGGACACGTGGAACGAAGGGAAATGGAAGGGTTGAAGAAGAGAGCGGGTGTGCTCAGTGTGGAGGGTAGAAGAGAGCGGGTGTGCTCAGTGTGGTGGGTAGAAGAGAGTGGGTGTGCTCAGTGTGGAGGGTAGAAGAGAGCGGGTGTGCTCAGTGTGGAGGGTAGAAGAGAGCGGGTGTGCTCAGTGTGGTGGGTAGAAGAGAGCGGGTGTGTTCAGTGTGGAGGGTAGAAGAAAGCGGGTGTGCTCAGTGTGGTGGGTAGAAGAGAGCGGGTGTGTTCAGTGTGGAGGGTAGAAGAGAGCGGGTGTGCTCAGTGTGGAGGCTAGAAGAGAGCGGGTGTGCTCAGTGTGGAAGGTAGAAGAGAGCGGATGTGTTCAGTGTGGAGGGTAGAAGAGAGCGGGTGTGCTCAGTGTGGAGGGTAGAAGAGAGCGGGTGTGCTCAGTGTGGAGGGTAGAAAAGAGCGGGTGTGTTCAGTGTGGAGGGTAGAAGAGAGCGGGTGTGCTCAGTGTGGAGGGTAGAAGAGAGCGGACGTGTTCAGTGTGGAGTGTAGAAGAGAGCGGGTGTGCTCTGTGTGGAGGGTAGAAGAGAGCGGGTGTGCTCAGTGTGGAGGGTAGAAGAGAGCGGATGTGTTCAGTGTAGAGGGTAGAAGAGAGCGGGTGTGCTCAGTGTGGAGGGTAGAAGGAGACGAGGAAGACCGCGACTGAACTGGTACGATTGTGTGAAGAGATACTTGGCTTGTGAGGGAAACGGAGAACGAGATTGTGAGGGGAACGGAGAACGAGATTGTGAGGGGAACGGAGAACGAAAAACAGGGAGTAGGGACGGTATTGGAAGCAACAACATTTTGTGTTTGCAAAGCAAGGAATTAAAACAGAATAATCTTTATAAGGTAAACCTCATTTGCTAGTCTCGTGCACCAATGAATTCAACGACGAAGTCGTACATGCTTTACTGATATCATTTTTATTATTACAGTGCATTACTTAGTAACTCGTTGCGTAACTGCGTCTGTTGCCATGGCAACAGGATCGCGTCTGTGTTGCGGGTTTAGACTTGTCGCGAGCATGTTCCGGTCACCTGATGGTGAATGGGTTCCGTTCAGCGCGTCTATTCGCTAGATACAGTTGCAGGAAGGACGACCACGGTGCAAGCAACAGCAGCTGGCCACAAACTCGCAACTTACTTTACACGGTCCCCTCGGGCAGTTTACCTTGCAAAAATCGGAGGCGAACACTGCAAGAGAAATTCGGTAGCGTTATGGAATGGTAATCCAAATACAGGCTTAAACTCGATAATCCCCCAATCAGAGCTGGGGTCAATTCCATTTAATCAATTCCAATTCAATTTCCAATTCAATAAATTTGTTTTATTCATTTATTTCAATTCAAATTCCAGCTCAAATCTTTCAATTCAAATTCAATTCAACTTAAAATCCAATAATTATTCAATTCAAATTCCGAATTAATTCTGTGGGAGTTTTTCCAAAGCAAAATCATGGGATAATAGTAATATGTCATTGTAATAGACGTTTTTTATGTACATGTAATAGTAATAGAGGAACTTTTTTCGAAAGAGTAATAGATCCTAAAGTTATAGATAATAGTATGTTACTTTTCTATTACATCTGTTGCTGCAAACGTACAAAATAGCAGGTTTGTTTGCATGCTATTCCAACTGCTAGTAATTGTAAACAATGTACGGACAATGGCTGAGCCGTTATTCAAACAACACGAACAGAACAGTAGGCTGATCATTTTATGGTTTCAGAAATACCTGCTCAATGAAACAATACAAGAGTATCAAGTCAATTACTAATTGTTGGGATGCCCCATTGGTGTGGGTATGGCGTCACACATTCCTAGCACACACAAAGAGCATGGTTTCAGGTATGTTCAGGCAGACAACAAATGTTATCTTAGTTGCAGCCTGTATTGAATTCAAAGTAAGCTCATCATATCCCACAATAGTTTGATTTGAGCGGAACTTCTGAGTTTGTTTGTTTTTCCAATTGCCACACGGCAGACCCTTTGTTCAAATTTGGACAAATATTCTCACCTCAGATCTTCATATGGTGTACAAATGTATATTTAGGTGCTACAAAGACTTTGAGTTTATATACAATTCTAGGTTTGAATCGAGGATCACATTGGAAATAAAACCAGATCGCACCAGCGCTAGAAAATAAGGTTCAATTTATGTTCTTTCAATTCCAATCCTAATTCAACTTACTCAAAATCTTTCAATTCCAATTCCAACTCAAATTTCTCAAAATCTTTCATTTCTAATTCCGATTCAAATTCAGCAATTGAATTGAATTGAATAATTCCAATTAATTTTTTAATTCACCCCAGCCCTGCCTTCAATCAATGAACCACAACTATTGTTTTTATCATTATCTGTTATGAATAGTGGCGTTGCCGTTCAGTGCACCCGCGAACGGATGACGACATTTTCTAATGCACATGATCACGGGTCATTACATAACATTCGTGAAATCACGTTCTCCTCCGCATGCAATGTAAACATGATATTCGGCCCGAAACATTCAAAATAAACACATAATAGCCAAAGTACATTTTAAAATGCGTCTCATTAAAATACAACTAGACGGTCAAGATTTTATAGTAAATAAAGTTTATAGTAAATAACATGATTTTACGATCAAAAAACGACCACACGTTTTACCTTAAAAGAGCGTTCTTCATTTGATTTTCAAAACATGAAGTTGAACTAATTTCTTATCTGCGATAAAACGTGAATTCCAAGTCATTCATACATTTTGGTATTGATTAAGTCAAGGTGTCATTATAGACATATATTTATACTAACAAATTTGTCACCAAAAACAATCACGTGCACAATGGATTATATGAAAATGGCTACCGATGAACATCGATTTCTCTGAAGTCCCTCCAGATGTCGCTACCTACCTGTTGGAACGAGAATGACGCATACAGCAATCACCAACAGTGCAACGAGAAGTGTCGTCGACTTCATTGTCACAACTGGGCAGCTCACTGAAACAACGACCACCTGCCTGTCTATGCGATCAGATAATACTGGGTGTCCCAAAAGTACTGCAGTGATTTGATTTAATTTGATTTGATTTGTATGCAACAGCATGAAAGGATACGGTAACTTAGTTTTAACGGGATGTTTTACAACATCTGGAGATTAGATAGGCTCTGCTTGTGTAAGATTATGTCAGTGAGATAACCGCCATCAGCATCTGGCACTGCCTCATTCGAACACTGTGTATTGCTGCCTTAAGTACACTCGGAGTTATGCCATCTATTGCAGCCCAAACATTCTCTCAAAGTCAACGTGTCCTCCTCAAATCGGTTTTGCTAATCTCATTTTAAATTCATGTTATCCTAAAAATCATCAGACAAACTATTAAATTATTTTATGTTTGACCAAACATCAATTGACGTGAAAATGGAAAACTCATGAACTTCGATTATAGATCTGTACACGTGTTTTACCCTTTATGTTATTTACCCTCATTGCTCTTGCGAAGGACAAGTGCCGACAACTTCAATGGGTAGAAGGTTAAAGGTCGGCTCCGTACTGACTTTGTAAGTTACCAGATCAAATGACCAATTCTTTAAAAAGTATGCACTTTTTCATTAATTCGACTGCGGATAATATTTAAACCAGATTGGCGATTGGTCAAATCAGTTGAGAGTGGGTTTTAAGAGCCTGTCTGGTTCTTGGTTTGTTCGTGTGCGCCGTCTCCTTGAAGAATCACGGTAGGAAACCATCCGGTGATGACAGTTCGGGAGACAAATCGTGACATCACATAGTCCAACACAGGGCAAAATGTTAATGGCGGTAATCTCAAAGACACGTTTCACAAGCAGGGCCAGATCTTGTAAAATGTCCTGTTAAAGTAAAGTTGACATAGACGACGACGTGGGACGTTGTGGCATGGAACTGTTAGGGCGATGTCGTCAAGAAAGCGACGTGCATGAGCTCATGCGCGCGCGTGTGTCATCAGGAAAAAAACTATTTGTGTGCGGGAGTTGAACGAAGCGTGGGTGGAAGAATATAAAGTCAACCACGGTCGCTGCGAAACAGCGAGGATCTATGTATTTGTTTTGGTACCATGTAGCGCAGATATCATCAAACACGGAAGATTCCGGTGGTTTGTGCACGTTTGCTGTATGCCAAGAGATGACACTGCTAGTCAAGCAGTGGTTCAAAGGACAACAGAAGAGGTAGAGTGACCAGATCATGCGCACATGATAATCGGCTCCCACTATTGACAGCAGAACGGCATGCAGTAAAGAAGGATGGAGGGTGCAACCTGCCGGGAGACAGCGAGGGTTCAATGTGGCCTATGCATTTAAGTCAAGTAAGTCAAGTACATAAACCCAGAAAGCAAAGCGCAAGTTAAAATCTCGCGTGTTTACTTACCTAGCAAGTCAGTTACAGGACCGCGACCCAACCGGAGACGCACGGACAAGATGGCCGCTCCAGCGGGCTGGGGGCTTATATGTACTCCGGTATTTCTCCATCCATGACTGATTTATCGTTGATGACACGCACCGACGCATGGACAACGGCGTTATGTCTTTCACGCGTGGGCTTTAGTTGGAAAGAAAATAAAGTAAATCGCCGGGAGACTACGCGAGCTGCACAAAGGTTAAACGATCAATAAGACGGACAACATTTGAAGGTGTGAACTGTCGTCTGCTTGGGAGATCTTGACGTCACGGTTGCGTGACCGGTTCGTCTACCATCTACCCTTGGCACACCTGCGGTTAACTTGATGAATCGTACTACAACGCCCATGAAAATATATTTCATTTCGGATGTATCGGTGGAAATGGATTTAGGTGTGTCACGAACAGTGAACTCGTTGGTGTCACTGTCCGTTCATGAAAAAGCCGGAATATGTTCATAAAAAGCGGTACGGGAGTCCGGGGCTAGTTGTATACAGTGACAAGTTGTTACAGAGTCGTTTTACGAAAACATAGCACACATATGGGAATACCATCGACAGTAGTTGGTTGGAAGTCCATCAGCAGACACACTGTCAAAACATCGGGAGTTAAGAAGACGAAATTAACGAAGTGTGTACAAAAATAACCTTTTAGCCATCTAAAACTGGTTTGGGTATGCCCACATAAAATCATCTCAGGGAGCCACATTTTAGGTTTCGTCAATGAAACTTGAAACATGTCTACTATATAGGGGAGAGTTGCCAGGATTGGGACCCCTAACGATAAACTTGAATATAGACGCGAAAACAGACGGAATTGATGTAAACAATGTACTAACAAAGAATTTATATTTTATTACAAGCTATTAATCACAAGAAAATCATTGATGAATTTTATAAATGCTTACGGGGCTAATTATTGGGAAACTTCACATATTTACCTAACAACAACATGGAATATCAGTGGTTTGATATAGTTTAGTAATGCGAATAATACACTTAATGTGTACGTTGACAGAAACAAAGTATCTAACATCACAATAAGTGATATTAACTGA
This sequence comes from Lamellibrachia satsuma, assembly GCA_033239005.1. Taxonomy (NCBI): domain Eukaryota; kingdom Metazoa; phylum Annelida; class Polychaeta; order Sabellida; family Siboglinidae; genus Lamellibrachia; species Lamellibrachia satsuma. The sequence continues at coordinate 3,116,837 of BSQZ01000012.1, read as the reverse complement.
AAATTGTAACAACCGGCCCCCGTCTCCCCTACTAGCCCCGGTCTCAACAACTACCCCCGGTCCACTAAACACCCTCCTCCACTCAACTTTCATCGTCGTTACGTCGTCGTTTTTAATGTTTATCATGTGCTGTTCTCATTTATACTAATTCTTATTACTAGCAGCTGATATATTTATTTAGTTATTTCCTAATTTTGCAATTCTACAATATTTTAGTGCTGTATTTTAAATAATTCTCATTACTAGTGATATTTTAAATACATTTATTTGTTGATTTTTGTAATTATACACTATTTTATGTATTTTAATATATTGTGAAGCACCACGAACAATTTTGGATCTGGCGCTAAAATAAAATATATTATTATTATAAAAAAAATATATTTCTTAAAAAAGAAGGCGTTGCAGCTGGAAGAGAAGTTGCAAGGGAAGCTGGAAGAGAAGACATCACAGCTCGCGGTGAAGACGTCCAAGCTGGAGAGTCGGCTCCGAAATTTGGAGGTTGGCGTGAGTGGAACGACTCCACTCAGGCATGCCGCGCTACCGTCCGTGCCTGCAGATGTCACCCCTACACCGATATCTCGGTGTAGGGGTGACACAATCTTCAGCGTCCACCGAAGTTTGACGGGAATACTACCTGGGAGAGCTATCACGAACAGTTTGAAAAGGCAGCGGAGCTTAATGATCGGAATGCTACTGAGAAAGCTGCTTTCTTAGCCACCAGTTTGGAAAGTTCAGCAGCCAATGTGCTTGGTGGTCTGGACAGCACGAAGCGCCACAGCTACTGCTCCATCGAAACAGCTCTGGAGACAAGGTTTCGAGCGACAGGGCAGCGGGAACTGAGTCGCGTGGAGCTTGGTAGTCGTCGGAGGCGCAAAGGTGAGTCTGAACTGGCGGAGGACATAGAGCGTCTATCAAACAGTTTATCCGCGCTTTAGCCGATGACGACCTACACATCCGCTTGATGCAGGCTAGGTCAACCAGCTCTGCGCCTCGCCATGGAGCTTGAGTCGTACAACATTGCTGTGCGGCCCAAACATACGAGCCGTGACAGCGATTGGGGATTCCAGTACGACCAGCTGAAGGAGACACACAGTTGTCGTGGGAGAAGGAGTGTAGAAGTTGTTTCTGGAAAAGCAGGCAACGCATCTCAAGGACGACCGCCCAGACGTACGTAACGCTGCAAAATGCTGAAATTGCGTCAAAGTAGGCCATTTTAGGCGAGCTTGTCGTCAGTCGCCGAGACAGACAAAGTAGGCATCGATGTTATCGCGATATCCAAGAAACGAGCAGCAGCCGGCCTCACGGGGTGGAGACCGGCAGTAGGAGGAACCAGGAATGACCTTACCGAGGTCGTCGAGGTGCGTACCTTTGGCGGCCAAGATGGGGGACTGTACATCGAAGACACGATTGAAGGGCAGCCATGCAGGATGCTCGAAGACACTGGTGCTAGTGTGTATGTCGTAAAAAAGAGCATCCTGCGATCGGTCGGCAAAGTTGAACAGCAACGGGGAAATACGCAACAGCCAACTGCTGCAGGATATAGGATTACCATCTATGGCCGTGGCGAAAGGGAGCAGATTGGCGACTTCAAGAATCGCCAGCAAGTGTTCGTGGATGACATCATAGAAGACTGAATGTAATAAACCTACAGACAATGAGGCTAAGAGAAGATCAAATTGTGTTTTAAGATATTGAGTGGGTATGAAAATATAAATATAAATATATTTTTTTCACTCAAGAAAGATTGTAGAGCTAGAGAAAATGAGGTAACATTACTAAAGCATCAGTGTAGGTGGAATATCAGGAAGTACTCGTTCTCGCAAAGGAAAATAAATGAATGGAACAAATTATCTACATATTGTGTAACTGCCAGCAACGTGAATATATTTAAAACAAGGTTGACACGCATCTCAAAAAGGTAAGTTACACACAGATAAAAAATTTTAGACTCTCGATAAGCCAATGCTTCCTTGTCCACTTGCTATCTTGGCCTTTGACTTGGATGGCAATCTTGTTAACAAGCGTCTGTGCTTCAGTAAATTTACAAATGCTTCACAGTTGTATTCGTGTTGTGGGCGTGACAGTGAAAAGGCTCATTGTGATATTTTTGGAAATATATTTTGGTATCTGGTGAACGTAATATATCTTGCTTATTTTTAAGAAACAGAAACACCCATTGTCGGTTTTGCATAACACATTGTGCGGACAGTCTCTTTATTTCGTGTTAGGTTCAGTTTAACCATGTTGAGGGTCGTGAGACGTGCGAACAGAAATCGTGACATTTGCTAAACCGATCTGTCAAGAGAACCAGGCAGAAACAGACAAGTAGGAATTAGGCACGCACTTTATATCATTGCCCAACGTGGCGGCTGAGGCAACTGAGAATGCCACGACTAAAGGTTACATGGAGATTTGCATCAAATATATTGCGCTCCTCCAGTATAGGCATACTCGGGTTGAAATGAGATTTATACATGGTCAAAGTATCATGGATGTGAAATGTTGATTTAGTTGACATGCACGCATACATACATTATATTTTCGTGTATTTGTGATTCGAAAGGTCAAATGGGCTACATATGCCGAATCGGGTGATTCCGTAGCGACACCTTAGGCAAGTTGGTGTGGCTAGCTGCATTATTTAAATTTCAGTTAAAGCATGATTGTCACATGGTCTTACTCCATAAACGCTCATACAAAACAATTGCCAATACAAACGTTGTTATATAAAGACTAAATACTGAAGACCGTTTGTGGAAGACAACAGTATAACCTGTCTTAAGCGATCGCTCAAAGGACCATGGGTGGATCCCGGCGTTGTCCATCAGGTGTCCGGGCACCCCGTTTATTTCGAACGGATTTTTTTCACCAAGTCATAATTAGTTGTCGAGACACCGCGAGGTGGCATCCTCGACCCTGCAATTGTTCCTCAGATGACATTTCAAGTCACGTCCCCCTCCCCCTCCACCAGTACTGTCAGTTGTCTCCAAGTCACGTCCCTTCCCCATCCACCAGTACTGTCAGTTGTCTCTAAGTCACGCCCCCCTCCCCGTCCACCAGTGCTGCCAGTTGTCTCCAAGTCACGTCCCCCTCCCCGTCCTCCATTATCCTCGTAGTACCCATTACTAAGCACAAACGGATTATTGGTGTCAATGAATGTACTTAGAGAATTTCCAGCTGTTTTCGGGTTTGCTAAAAGTGCGCGAGACAATCGCCTTAAGCTGCAGCCTATTCTCTATGAAGACCACACTATTTCATTGAGAAGCAACCGACATGACACCACCTATATTAACACTGGAAATTATTTTCATCACCGCAGAGCCGATCCAGCAAAACGTATGTCCAAAATGTTAAAGATAGTTATTAACCTGAAAGATGGACGCACCACGTTTATGGACCTTTCCTCGCGATGAGTATTCGTTGTGGTGATGCACTGGCGCCAGGAGGTGTTTGAACAGCTATACTATGGAATAGTGGAGTGCAGGTATTCGAACAACTGTACCATGGAATAGTGGTGTGGATGAGTTCGACACGATCGTACAACTTCAAGATAGAATACATAACATTTTCAAAATAATAGGTGGTGGTATGACCTTGCAAAACATGAATTTGTGAAATATTTTACACATTTAAACAAGAATATTCACACTATTCGGTTTATATTTCGCCTACACAATATAAAATATATATATATATATATATATATATACATATATATATATATATATATATATATATATATATATATATATAATATATATATATATATATATATATATATATATATATATATATATATATATATATATATATATATATATATATATATATATATATATATATATATATATATATATATACAATATATATATATATATATATATATATATATATATATATATATATATATATATATATATATATATATATATATATATATATACATATATACATAATATATATATATATATATATATATATATATATATATATATATATATATATATATATATATATATATATATATATATATATATATATATATATATATATATATATACAGACTAAATCTCCCTAACTTCCCTAATACTGCATCATATTTGAAGCACATCACATGTCCACTGCGAAGAAGACATACTGTTGTTTCAAATGATGCCTGTAATATACTCATTCTAAGAGTTTAATGATTTGTGCCATTATAAAATAATATCTTAATCTCCCCTGTCAGTTTCGTGTCTATATTGAAATTATGAAAGCAAACAGTATCGCCATAGTTATGGAATAAAGGGACAGTTGTAGCTAGCGTCAAAGCATATCACGACAGATTCCGCTGAAACACCAGAATCATATTTCACAAAGACCGTTTTCTTAAATGTGTTCTGTGATCTCCTGTACGTCAGCAATCTTGTGAATGAATGCATTTTTGAAGAATCGTGTTGGATTTGGTTTTTACTGAGACGATCCGTTTGCCAGGTGTTAGCTCCAGCCAGCGACATAAACACTCTCAGCGTGATTCATGAACCGCAGTAGTGCCCCTGCGTGCAGACGAAATGTTTAAATGGCGTGCTCCGCGGTCATGTGTCCCTCCGTCCTGCCGGACGACACGCTGTTTGTCGCCTTGACGCGCTGTCATAGGCGGCTCAACACGCACACGTCTCGCAACGCTAGTTCTTCGAAATAAATCATGGTCAATCTAACACCTACCAACCTACGTCATTTAAAGACTTATAAGCCACTGTCAAAGACACTCCCGCTATTTCTTCCACAACGAATCTACGCGACAGATTCGTAGACCGTAAGTACACATCTCTGCTTGTCTTGGTCTATATTAACTTAACTCATTTCGGCAGCCCTGTGCGCGTTAAACAACTTTATTAACGGCGTCTTAGAGAACGTTGGACACAGCACAAAGTTGAACCTTTCTTCCTAGTGAAAATGTTTTAAATATATCCGCGCAGCATTTATGATCTACCCAGAATTCAAGCGGATAGCAAGAGGCTGTTCGAGAGAAACTGGTTTGCCACCTAGCGAGAATGGTAAATGAAAACATAATTGTTTATTTCTGATGCAGGTCAGCCATGAAGACCCAGACGTTCTTGGCCGCTGTGTTTCTTGTTGCGTTCTTCGCGATGCTAATGGTACCGATGATTGCCGGTAAGGTGGCGCCGTAGTTGATTTGAACTATTATAATGATATCAAGCGACTTAGCCACTTATGAACTATACAATTTCCATAGGCCTACAATTCCAAATGTATTAAATGTATCTAATGTTTCTACTTTACCATCGACAAAAAACTGTTTTGCCAAAATGGCGTTTTACTATGTTGACATGCAAATACAACACGTGTCGGGTGAAACCTGTGACGTAGTGTGTTTGCTCTCCGAGCAGTTTGTTGTGGCAACCACACAATCTAGAGCATACCATCGCTGCTTTTCGTTGCATTTCTGTTAATGCAGTCAAATATTACTTACACGAATCATTATGTTTTGGAGGCGTTAAGCGATTGCATAACAACGTTTGGGTGAGGTTTGGTAGGTTGCGTCACCACTGCCACAACTTGATTGTAAATTCAAAATAGAAATATGCGGAGGGTCTCACGCATTGGTTGGCATGGCAACGTCGTTGTTGTTTACGACTTGTTACGTCATTGCAACTGTGCTCTTGAGTAACGTAACGTAGTTTCAAACAGAAATTAACATTATTGTTTTTCTAGACACATTTTCAGTATAACCGCTTTCTACAATTGTATGCAATTGAACCAGATGTATTTAGGCAAAAAGTAAGAGTTTACGTAATTAAATAAATATGTGTAGAATCTGGACATCAAATGTAAGTTGTCGCAGTGGTGAAATTTTGAGTGCGCTATTGGCGGAGAGATTTGTCATAGCAGCTACCCATTGCGTCGAGTGAACGCAGCTAAAGTTCACTAACCGGCCAAATATGTTTCCCTGAACATCTGCTAACCATCTACGCCTAGTTCATTCATTGTAGTTCATTCGGTTAGGGTTTCACTTTAAAGAAGTGACTCGACTCGAATTATTGCAACATTGATGAAACGCCAACACGAACTTAAAATTTATACTAAATGATTGTGTTACATGGTTATCATAATACATATCGGCAACTGTTAGGTATACAGTCAAACCTTGCACTACTAGTGTTTAAAAATAATTATGGTTGCTTTAAGTAATCTATTCTTAATTCCTTTTAATACAATGGACTCCGTTTAACAGAATCAATTCGAGCAAGATTAATTTGATTCTATTAAACGGTTGATTCACTTAATGGCGTCAGCTTGGTATAGCGGGAATAGGGAATGATTTTGTCCCAACCAATAATGTATTTGATTTCAATAATATATATATATATATATATATATATATATATATATATATATATATATATATATATATATATATATATATATATATATATATATATATATATATATATATATATATATATATATATGTATATATACTAATATATTATTAGAGCACTCTATATAATACAGGGCCAACGTATCTCCGTCCTCTTCGTAGTATATAGCGGAATAATTATTATTTCAGAAGCTGGAATGAATTGCGAAGCAAAATGCAAAAACAGCTCATGTAAGATTTCGTGTGAAAACGATGGCTGCTGCGTCTGTATGTTCGGAGACTCAATGTGTGACTGTCTCGGGTGATGAGACGCACCATTGTCCTGGGCTAGTGTCGCGGTATACGTCATCTGTCATCTACGCCAACACAGCTTGCCGCCTGGCCGACGCAATGATACGCGGTTCTCTGCCCTGTTCGACGCTTCACGAAACAGCTCAATATAAATGACATTTACATGTACAAGATACTTCAAATAAAACTGTGCGAATACATATATTTGTCAGTGGTTGAAAGGACATGTGTGAGTGATACTATTGATGTCAATGTCAAAAGTCAGTGACTGTGTGGACAATTACGATTCTGTTCTTTTTTTAACATGTAGAGTAGGAGGAGATAACGCCCATAGTAGGGTAAGACGCCCCCTCCGATCGCAGAAGATGTGACTTAGTCAATTTAATGGCCCCATTTGGTGAATTCATGACTCATGTTTACCTGCCATCCGTCCACGCGGCACTTTGGACTTCTACAACACAACGTAAATTGTACATGTTTATAATTGTTCACACCGAAAGCTTGAGAACTATGAGAATTGCCTAAACAAATGGGGATCGCGATGCACTATGGGCTTAATCGGGGGTCCGATAAGCGAAGGTCCCGCCTCTGTCCCGCCTGTGTCCCGCCTCTGTCCCGCCTCTGTACCGCCTCTGTCCCGCCTGTTTTAGGCGTAAACAGAGATGTCAACGTTACTTAATTGACACATAACTATGATTATGAAAACAAACTGCTGCGTGCTATGCCACCAGTAAACGACATAATCGCTTGAGTTGGCATGTGTTGCCACAATATGGGCAACTATAGAAATGATGGGTGGTGCTATTCGCGTGAACTCTGATGGAACAGCGACCCCGCCGGGTATGTAGGCTTCACTTTCGTGGCGGTCGACGAATTTGAAAAAAACACCCTACTATATTTCCGTGTACAGCAGAATATCTGAGTTCGATCAACGAATGCAATGAAAACGTGACCGAACAGCGTTTAGTAAAATGTCAGGGCGTTCATATGTAGGCCTATATATCAACTTCGAAAAAAACTAGCCCCTCTGACGTTTCGCGCCGAAAAGACGACACTGCACAAAATAGTTACGGGTATAGGCCCTGCAAGCCACGTCTGCAACGCATCGCATTAAATGTAAACAGATCACAGGGTCGTTGTTAACTTTTCCAGGGATGATTATTTCTTATAGTTGAATATATTTTAAAATGTTTCTTTTTTTTGCATGTAGGAGTCTTGTGCACCAAACGAATTTTATTCGGTTGTTCGTTAACTATTGTGACAGCGAAAAGGCCCATAGTCCGTTTACAATAGACTGATGCCCAAGTCCATCGTGCAGCGCCACTTGTCACATGTTCACGAAATAGGACTGGAATTGCGTATAACGATCTTCACCTTGACCTGCAAAGTTCACCAGCATGGTAGTCTCGCTTATCCGACTCTCGACTTCTCGGCTTCGTGAATCCGCCGAGATGTGTGCGACAAACGGTGGCGCCACAGCGCGGAGCCTGGATAAACGAGGCTACCAGCATGACGGCTCTGTGTAGTGTGTCTGCTATTGCGCCGATTCTCCAAAAAAATTCGATTACGTACAAAAGTTGAATGGAAATTAACGTAAATTTTACAATTAGGAATATTTTAATTTATATAAGTATTAGTGCTACAACATAGATATTACTTAGTATTTTATGCCGTCTAGAGAAAATCCAGTTCTTATTTATTATTATGTGTACTTTTATTAATCAAATGGCATTCAGTGGATACTGAATATTGGCACAGCATTTTTGCATTTATAAAAAACCTAAAAAAAGCCTTTTTCAATAATCGATATTTGGATCAATAAATAAAAAAAATCATTTGCCGAGAGTTCCTCAGATGAGTGTCATTTGACAATGCAGTTGTTATACTCTACTGCCAGGTCATTGTTTGAAGAAAATAAAATGTGGGGGTATAAAACAATAAACAATGACATATATATATGCAAGCTATGAGTCGTCAACAACAGTTTCGAACGAACTCCGTACCAGAAGTACCAAAACATCTTTCTAGCCTGAAACACACGTATTATTATGTGTACTTTTATTGATCAAAGTGGGGTTCAGTGGATGTTGAATATTGGCAAAAAAATTGCATTTATGAAAACTAAAACTAACCAAATTGCAATAATCAATATTTGGAATGATAAATTAATAATTCCTTTGTCGAGAGTTCCTCAGATTAGTGTCAGTTTGACAATACAGTGTGCTTCATTGTACTCACAAAGTGAATCATGTTGGAGAAGAGTGGCTAATTATTTAATTATTGAAATATGCTGATGTTATACTATAAAAAATACACCAATTCCATGCAAAATTCGCAGTTAAAGCCGAAATGATGTCATAGCACATTCACTACAAATTTTGCAAGATAAATATCTTAGAAATTTAGTTTGAGTCAACAACCTATTCACATTTACTGATTATGTGTAGTAAATTAGTTAGTTTCAGTTGCAGTTAAGCACAGAACAGCTGTGTAGCGCGCCGTCTTGGATTGGCCAGTACCGGGTGTCGCGGGCCCAGAGTATCCCGTGCCAGGATTCTCCGCCTACTCTCAGCCTGCGACGGTTACGGGCCCAGAGTAGGAGCAGGCCAGGATTCCGCGTTGTTGCTAAGGTGGTTTGCGTTAGTAACATATAATGTTTTCTAATATAATTGCTAGTACACATAGTATAACTAAAATGGAATAACTTGTGTGATTATTTTCACGTACATAAATATACTGTGTGATTTAGAGCGCCGTTTTTGTAAATCGAGGCTATAATTAGTATCGAGGCTATAGCGAGGGCAGTGCGCGGCGCTGTTTATACGCACTGCCGCGTTGTCGTGCTATTCTTTTGCGCTCACTAAATACTTTCTTCTTGAATTGGTGGTCAGTTAATCAGCAGAATTAATTGTTCGACATAATTTCCTCTAGAGTAGCTAAGAAGTCAGGTTTAGTAATTATTATGATTGTAAAATGTAAAGTTTAATTATCCTTGATGGATAAGTATTTGTCCATATTAGGGTATAGTAGGCTTACAGCAGATGAGGGAGGATTAATGTAGAATGCAGGGTTTTTAATATATAGTCTGGTAAAATTGCTTTAATTTATAAAGCATGCCTACGAGGGGTGTAGCTTTAGACACTAATGAATTAATATGACCAGTTTAGATGTTCCTCTATGTAAATTGCTTAAAAACGTGTTCAAGCGACTTGGTTTATATTAATTTCCTTTATTTTAATTACAGCATCATGTTTATTGTATTTTTTTATTTTCAGGAGTAAAAATAATAACATTATTTTTATTAATGTTTAATGAATTTTTTTTAGAATGAAACCAAGGTGATATCTCATTGTGTTCCCAATTAATATAAGCCTAGTAAAATTTGTGTGCGAGTGAAACATGTTTGTGTCATCTGCAGATAATATGAAGTTAAATATATTTGTTGTTTTAACAATGTCGTTTATGTGAAAGATAAAAAGAAGTGGACCTAGTGCATGTTGATCCTTGAGGAACACTGTCACTCTCATTAATTCCGAATCTAACTTATTATAAGAAACAAACTGTTTTCTAGTAATTTCTAAACCACTGTAGTTATACACCTCTTGTTAGGAAAATATATGGCAACTGAATTTAATACACTAACATGTGGACTCACATCAGTTACATCATCATAATCTCATTTTTTCTTCACATTCATGCTTCAGAAACAAGCTTTATCTTGTGCAATATCTCTTTAAGAAGGATATTCTTAAGGATATAATTTATGGCCACGTTATACAACATCTTGATGATCATTAAGTTTTATAACATTTTATCCAACAAATAGCACGGATTCAGGAATCACCGCTCTTACAAGACCCAACTCATCGACCTACACCACACATGACCTAGATCAGTATGTTGATAACAAACCCAGGTTGACATGGTAATCATGGACTTCTCGAAGGCCTTATACTGTAACGACAGTTACTTCATAAAATCAACAACTTTGGTATTACTAGAAACACATTCAACTTATTGGAATGAACTGCCATCGACCAGTGCCAATATTTAAAAATGTCATACCTTGACAATTTCATATAAGAAACAAAGCACCTACGTAACCAAATTTGTCGGCTACTAGCTAACTAACCTATGCACACACCCAACATCTCATTTTGCTCCATACAACCCATGAGAATATCATACATATCTGAAATGGAACCAACATTTCAACCAAACCACAAATACTATGTTATTATTATACTAAGCCTCGTGAGACTGAAGGTGCAATTATACAAATTATTATAAACAACTAAAGGAAATATTTGCTAGTGTGCTAGTGTAATATCAAGAAAAGTTGTATTTTTACAATTTTTTTAACACTTAATAGTTGTAACAAAGTTGATGTGGCATGTAAATTATTGGCTGTATCTGACAAAAGTATTGTTTCAATGGCATACAAATTATGCTGATAAATTAAAAATAGCTTATATGCACATTGCAAATAATAAACCTAAATAGTATATACATTTGTAGTAAACAAATGCACAACAATTTACTGTATCTAAAAGAATATCAACAAACAAAAGAATGCAATAAATGTGGTCTAAGGTAGAATATCTGTTTGTTGTGCTTCTGTTGGCCTTATTACACACATTGCATAGTCTCAATTCACTTTCAGACATTGCACAGTCTCAATTCAGTTGGGTTGTACAGTAGAAGCACACTAGATAGAAATATATGGGTGGCCACTTTACAGAAGTACCTGTGGTAGATCAACACAGACTGATAGGGTGGCAATTTTCAAGGGGTGGCTGCTTTGAGGTGTTCTACTGTATTCTCTTTTGACATTCTTCACAATAGAAATCTACTGGCTTTTTCAACAATTTAGCACAATGAAAGTTCCACCAAGAGAAGCAATTCTCACACTCCACCCAGTCCACATGTTCTCTGTTGGGCTGGCAGGTGGGATTGCAGCAGGAATCCTTTTCGCCCTGTTCCACCAATCGGGCATGCACAAAGTGTCTGTACTGGTATGCCTGGGCATGACCCATTACACCAACAGGCACATCCTTCACCAAAGCCTCAGCATTCTGCAATAATAATTCGTTTTTTTATTTTAATTATACTGTAGTCAATTATATTATTATGCCTGGTCTGACCTGTTACAACATTTCTATCAGTAGGCTTTGGACTTGAGAGGTACCAGATAATGAACCTGAACCATGACTTGGTGCAAAAGAGTGACATCTAGTGGTTTACTTGATTACTTTTAAAATATTAAATGCATATTGGTTGTTAGTACAACATATGAATTTTTAATCTCATTTCACAGATGGAAGGTATTAAGCGTATTGTAGCATTAAATCATAGCATATATGGAATGTACTGCGATTAAAGACAAATATAATGTGATGGAGAGTGACCAAGCAAAAGGTGTAAATACAATAGTTGTTCTACAATTATTTATCATAAGAAAGGTTTACTATCAGGACAAATATCCCACAGCTTGATCCGTCTGCTTGCTGTCTGCAGGGCATGTGGCATGTTTCCCAGTCAGCAAGTTCTCTCTCAACTTTCTTGGAGCACATCTTCATATATCTCCTTCAATGACAAAGTCATAGAAATACAAGGATTCTAGACGGGTGCAGGTATTTAGGGCTTCATAGCACCACTATTTTACATTTACATTTTTTTCTTAAACTATGACTCATGCATATTGTTTTTTTAGATATACCTTAGAGTTGAGTTATATAGATCCATTTTTGTATCATTCAGATAAACAGTCATATATTATAGTTGGCTAATACAATGAGGAGTACAATAAACAGCAGATTGGTACTACTTAATACAAATGGATCAAGGATATATATTCATATACTAGGTATATATATATTATATATATATATATATATATATATATATATATATATATATATATATATATATATCTAGTATAAGAATATGTATCCTTGTATATATATATAAATATAATATATTATATATATATATATATATACACACACACACCTAGTATATGAATTTGTTGTGTCAGTGTTGTTGTAAGGTTCATATAATACTCGCAGTACAGAATACATTATGACCAAATACTTTGTCTTTGTAAATATTACACATAAATATTATGTGGGCAGAGCACAATTTCATATGGATGATTATGTCCATATCATACTTAAAACGAAGTTATGCTATATTAATTAGTCCTCACTTCCATCCGTCGATGAATGTAGAGGCAGCTGTGTCATATTTTGTTCTGCCAACATTCTTCATATGTTGTTCTCAGCACCATGTCGTCTACCTTGAAGTCGAACACCTTGACCCGTTTTGTCTGCCTCCTCGCATACTCTTTGGTTTGTCGCTCTTGGGCAACCTGAACATTTGCCAGAACCTGGAAAGTCAGAGTATTTTATAGTATATACTCAAATCATAGGCTGTTGTCACACTCACACATTTAGTTAAATTAGTATTAATAAACAGGGTTGGAAAGAAAGAACACAACAGAGTGCTTTGGAGAAGAGTCGTTTCCTCCCTATGCTCTACTCAGAGCGAAGAGGATTAAGTAAGTATCAAAAGAAATTAGACAGTGTGCAGTATACAAGTATATATTACAGAGTTACATATATTGTACATATATACTTCAAATTACCAGCTGGTTCCTGAAAATACAAATGAACAAATAATAAATTATTGTTTGAACTGGCAACTAGTTTAACTAAGTGTCTTGCTTAAGGTAGATATTAACTAATGTTTTCAAACTGGGAAAAGATACTGCCTCTTTATGGGGTAAAATATCCATCATAACAATTAATATATTATGACACTTGTTGACCAATTTTACACACCCTCTCATGAACCATTTGAACTTGTTGCACAAGACCATCTTGATGTTTGTCCAGATCCTGTTCTGTAAATGTTGGTATGTCAACATTGTCACCCGGGTCGACAACATCCATCTATGTAATAGCGCAAAAGAGAAAATAGTATGGTCAATGGAGCTATAAGTATAAAACCACTCAGTGTGACCAATGCAGTACAAGTACAAGAATGCAAATAATTACAACAAATTATCATTTAAGAAAATAATACATTGTACTAACAATAACGCTTACAAATAACAACATAAATCACTATTAGCATCATAATACATTCAGAATTACCCCACAGAATTTTTTTTAAATGAAAGCATTACTGTTCTTCCAAGAGGTCATAGATGAACCCCCTGAAAGCATGGTGGCTAAAATGCAAAACGTCTAGGAGGAAAAAACTTAACATACATACCCTCACATATGCCAGCACTCTCATATTTCAGAGTACAACTGAAAGACAGTAATGTTATAATGACCTCCATAGGCAGACGTGGATGTCGGTTGAACATGAGAAAGAACGGGGTGAACTTTGTAGATCCTTGTCTCTGTGTGCGGAGACTGAAGGCCACCTCCTCAAGATATTCATCCCAGTCAGTCTGGTGCTCAGCTGCTAGCTTACTCAGTCTCGTCTTAAGCGTCTGGTTGGTTCTGCAACATGTTTCATTTGCTATGTGGTAGAAAGTATTCCAAGTACATAATTTTATTAGCTTGTTGTCTGCTTTTGGCAGTAAAAGTGCATGTGCCAATTTAACATTTGCACACAATTTATTTTTCTTGATATGTACAATTTTGCACATGCCATTTCTGTAATTTAATAAAAAATAGTTTTATATGGACCAGATAGCAATTATGAATCATCATACACATGTCAACATGTATGTCACGAACTATTTTCTATGAGTTTTCTTTAAAAAAAATTATAAATTATTATGAATAGGAAATGTTTTCACATTTTTTTGCAGTAAAATTGTGATTACTAATTTCAGTGGGCAACTTACAGTCTGTGACCAATTATTTTAGTGCTTGAACAAATTATTTTCACATTACATTACATCTGCTATACTGGTAGTACCTTTCATCCAAACCATTAGTCTGTGGATGATACGCAGCTGTAATCATACGCTTAATGTCAAACCTCTTCGCCAAATCAGTGTTCAACTGATTTACGAATTCTCGACCCTGGTCTGAGAGCAGTTTCCTGGGGGCACCATATCTGTAAAACAACTTAACTGTATAAGAAGTTTTGGCATAGAGAAACTATGATTTTTACTTAATGTAAATAAAAGAGAAAAACATATATGATGTAATTAATTTTAGTCAACCATTGGTTTAGTGGAAGTATATTACTGGCCAAAGTGTGCCCTTTCTTTAATATGGATAAATAACATTGATAAGAGTTGACAATGAATTGTTTCGCACATGCCATTTTTATAATCTAATTTTTACTTGTTTTAACTTATCTGCTTAACTTATTTTATGTTTATCTAATGTATCAACTCAATGTAGTCATTTATTAGTTATTTATTTAACCTAGATTTATTTTAAACATAATTGCTGTTTCCATACAAGTTAGATTTGTCTGGGAAGAAATTCGATTTTGCTGAAATATAAAAAGTGAACATAATAATTGACATGCCTGTAGATGTAGCTTTTGAGCCCACGTGCCACACACAGCCCCGACTTCTGTCTTAATGGAAACAGCTCCACATACTTTGTGAAGTAGTCCGTCAGGGTCAGAACATACAAGTTATGTAAAAACAAATTGTGTACCTACTTTTTAAATAGTCACTACATTTTTCTTATCAAATGGGTAACAACTAATAATTATAGTTCCAAAAGAATAGGTTAAATCCTTATATTAATTTTTCACAGATTAATTTGACTAAAAGCATTGAGATATTCATGCCATTTACTTGCGCTGTTAGAAATATAGTAATAATGACAGCAATTCAATTATTAATTATATACTACTTTACACCCACCAATGGAAAATCGTTAACCAATGTACAGTTTCCATATTTCTCTGATAAGTGGAAAAACAAATACATAACTTTGTAATTAAATAACTAAAAATAACTACCTTTCTGTGCCAATTGGTAGATCAGAGGTCATTTGTCCAAGGAAGCGAATGAACATAGAAATGGGAGACTGGACCTTGGTGCCTGGGGGGAGATACACATACAATGTCCCAAAATTAGTGTATTAATATATACATGATGATGTATATCCATGTTTCAGCAGATCAACCATGTTTGTATACATTACATAAAAAAATGTCACTAAAATATGTACCTATAAGGTCCATCCCAACCATATGCATGGGTTCAACAATCTTTATTGGTGTAAGCTTTGGAGCCATGGTCTTTAGCTTCTCATACCGCTGACACATCTAGCAATCTGAAACATAACAAATAAAAAAGTTAATGCACTATACATATCAACTGTGAGAGTAAAATAATTTAAAAAAAAAAACAACAAATCACATTCATTATAATATAATGGTTCTCATAAATTTATGACAACTATAGTGTATATAGATCTAGCTGTTTAATTATTAATTCATTGCTTGATTGTTAAATTTCAATGCAAAACACACAACAATAGGTAACACTGATGTTTACAATTACATATAAAACATCTCAGACATCTATATTTTTAAACATACAAAATTAAAGCCACCAGTTTGCTTCATAACTGGAATATAGTTGTTAAACAGTACTGTTAATGTGAACGTCACTTACGTATACCTTGACGTCTTCCTTCAACCCCTTCCAGTAGAATTGCTGGGTGATCTTATCAACTGTAGCATTGATGCCGCTGTGACCAGCCTGTGGAGCCGAGTGCATGTGCCACAGGATTCTATGCTTCTCGTCAACATCAGTGATGATGCGCTAGCATATGTCTGTGTGTGGTGGATGGTAAACCAATGCTCCGGTATCTAGAAATATTTATAAAGTCATCTAGTCATTATTTATAAAGTAATGTCAGTCAAACAATATTTACTCAATGTCGGTACTTATAGCAAGTCTATTATTCTGTGGTTGTATCGTTATTTCGGAAGGTAAATTAACTAGACCATAGTTTACCTCCCCTTAGAAGCATCATCCAATGCAGTGCTCAAAATAGTAGTTTCTAACAATTTAACTACATGATTTTGAAACATACACTAAGTTACTTATATTCCAGAATAGTTCTGGGTATATACATGTTAAATGTAAGTATATAATGTAAAATTCTATATTGTAAATTAACATCTGTAGATATTTTTTTTCTTTTATAAGTTTTGGTGAATGGAAGATCATTTTTATAATTTAAGCCAATGTATATCTATAATTTCCAGAGTACTAGAAATAAGCTAGTCCTTTAATTAAATGTTGAAAATAATAAATATATTTGGTGAGCATTTTCAGTTCAATATCAATATAATTATAAGAGGAGATGCAATGTTTCGGTCAATATGCCCATGCCAGGGGTATTTTTGCACAAAGTGCTATACCAGTTGGAATTGAACCAACTACGAAAACCGAGACATTAACGTCTACTCTTAACTGCAAAAAGTTAAACTGACTAAACTAAATGGCAAGTTTAGACTTTAGGGTGATGAATGTGTGTCAACTTCTCTCTTGACCCTGACATTGTCCAGGGTTATCAAAACTGCATTAGTGAGATGGCAGAAATAATGCGAAATAATGTGATAAAGCGAAACATCAAAGTTAGTCAAATCAAAGCATTCTCAAAATATTACTTCCTTTATTAATAAAGCATCAGCACACTTATTGTTCACAATCTAAAAACACAATTATCAAATGTCCTTTTATTTTTTTGCAGATGCAGAATATGTCCAGAAAGAGACGATCAATCCATGCATCTTTCCTTAGTCTGTTTTTTGTAGAATTAACATGTTGCTGCTTAATGTCAAGAAGTAGGTTGTTTTTCTTTTCCAGACATCAACAAGGCAGCATTTCAACTTCATGTGCGTACTGTCAACTTTGGAGGAGTGAGTTGTTTTTCTTTTCCAGACATCAACAAGGCAGCATTTCAACTTCATGTGCGTACTGTCAACTTTGGAGGAGTAGGTTGTTTTTCTTTTCCAGACATCAACAAGGCAGCATTTCAACTTCATGTGCCTACTGTCAACTTTGGAGGAGTAGGTTGTTTTTCTTTTCCAGACATCAACAAGGCAGCATTTCAACTTCATGTGCCTACTGTCAACTTTGGAGGAGTGAGTTGTTTTTCTTTTCCAGACATCAACAAGGCAGCATTTCAACTTCATGTGCCTACTGTCAACTTTGGAGGAGTAGGTTGTTTTTCTTTTCCAGACATCAACAAGGCAGCATTTCAACTTCATGTGCCTACTGTCAACTTTGGAGGAGTAGGTTGTTTTTCTTTTCCAGACATCAACAAGGCAGCATTTCAACTTCATGTGCCTACTGTCAACTTTGGAGGAGTAGGTTGTTTTTCTTTTCCAGACATCAACAAGGCAGCATTTCAACTTCATGTGCGTACTGTCAACTTTGGAGGAGTAGGTTGTTTTTCTTTTCCAGACATCAACAAGGCAGCATTTCAACTTCATGTGCCTACTGTCAACTTTGGAGGAGTGAGTTGTTTTTCTTTTCCAGACATCAACAAGGCAGCATTTCAACTTCATGTGCGTTCTGTCAACTTTGGAGGAGTAGGTTGTTTTTCTTTTCCAGACATCAACAAGGCAGTGTTTCAACTTCATGTGCGTACTGTCAACTTTGGAGGAGTAGATTGTTTTTCTTTTCCAGACATCAACAAGGCAGCATTTCAACTTCATGTGCGTTCTGTCAACTTTGGAGGAGTAGGTTGTTTTTCTTTTCCAGACATCAACAAGGCAGCGTTTCAACTTCATGTGCATACTGTCAACTTTGGAGGAGTAGGTTGTTTTTCTTTTCCAGACATCAACAAGGCAGCATTTCAACTTCATGTGCGTACTGTCAACTTTGGAGGAGTAGGTTGTTTTTCTTTTCCAGACATCAACAAGGCAGCGTTTCAACTTCATGTGCGTACTGTCAACTTTGGAGGAGTGAGTTGTTTTTCTTTTCCAGACATCAACAAGGCAGCATTTCAACTTCATGTGCGTACTGTCAACTTTGGAGGAGTAGGTTGTTTTTCTTTTCCAGACATCAACAAGGCAGCATTTCAACGTCATGTGCCTACTGTCAACTTTGGAGGAGTGAGTTGTTTTTCTTTTCCAGACATCAACAAGGCAGCATTTCAACTTCATGTGCCTACTGTCAACTTTGGAGGAGTAGGTTGTTTTTCTTTTCCAGACATCAACAAGGCAGCATTTCAACGTCATGTGCCTACTGTCAACTTTGGAGGAGTGAGTTGTTTTTCTTTTCCAGACATCAACAAGGCAGCATTTCAACGTCATGTGCCTACTGTCAACTTTGGAGGAGTCAGTTGTTTTTCTTTTCCAGACATCAACAAGGCAGCATTTCAACTTCATGTGCCTACTGTCAACTTTGGAGGAGTGAGTTGTTTTTCTTTTCCAGTCATCAACAAGGCAGCATTTCAACTTCATGTGCGTACTGTCAACTTTGGAGGAGTGAGTTGTTTTTCTTTTCCAGACATCAACAAGGCAGCATTTCAACTTCATGTGCCTACTGTCAACTTTGGAGGAGTAGGTTGTTTTTCTTTTCCAGACATCAACAAGGCAGCATTTCAACTTCATGTGCGTACTGTCAACTTTGGAGGAGTAGGTTGTTTTTCTTTTCCAGACATCAACAAGGCAGCATTTCAACTTCATGTGCCTACTGTAAAATTTGGAGGAGTAGGTTGTTTTTCTTTTCCAGACATCAACAAGACAGCATTTCAACTTCATGTGCCTACTGTCAACTTTGGAGGAGTGAGTTGTTTTTCTTTTCCAGTCATCAACAAGGCAGCATTTCAACTTCATGTGCGTACTGTCAACTTTGGAGGAGTAGGTTGTTTTTCTTTTCCAGACATCAACAAGACAGCATTTCAACTTCACATGCCTACTGTCAACTTTGGAGGAGTTGTTTTTCTTTTCTAAACATCATAAGGCAGCATTTCAACTTCATGTGCGTTCTGTCAACTTTGGAGGTGTACATTGTTTTTCTTTTCTAGACATCATAAGGCAGTGTTTCAACTTCATGTGCGAACTGTCAACTTTGGAGGTGCAGGTTGACACCATAAAGCAGTGTTTCAATTGATGTACTGGTCATCCTCTAAAACACAGAACTCACAGAAATAAACATAGAAACAAACAGTACGTCAAATAATACATTCTGTAGTATTTGGTACCTTTATCTTCTCTCGAGATACCACACAATCCTTCAAGAAGGGTAAGAAGAGCCAGTATACTGGTGATTAATAATTTTACCAGAAATCGATACTGCTGAAGAGTCATTTTATGCAATTCTACTACTAAACTGATTGCGACAACTGACATTATTTAATTACAGAATGGGTAAACCATATAGAATTAATGACCATAACACGTTTAACTACATCACATAATCAACAAATGTAATAACATCTAAATGATTCGGGACACATTTTGCAAGTGTATGACGTCCTGACAGGGTTTATGACATGTTGGGCATTTTCCTCTCCAAAACACAACCCTAAAAAAGATAGAAAAAACATTTAATTTGAAACATTAGATCACTGAGTCAATTATTTGAAGCTAAACTGCATCATATATCATTGTTATAGTAACAAACAGTTGTTGCACGGCAATGAAAATAGCTTACCTTTTTCATGAAATATTATCGTTTCAAAGTGTTTGCAGCAAAGACGGCTTGAGATTCTGACACAGAGTCAATGTTTCTTCGACTTCAGGGGAAAAAACAAATCAACTAATTTAATATTACAGTGTCTGATCTCGTATACTGACCACATGACAAGGAATGACTTACAAATCGGAGATTGGATTCACATTTTGGACAGTAGGCATCTTTTGTGAGATTTAGAATTTGTCGGTCTATTTGCATAAGTACTTCACTCAAAACAACTTTTCTAACAGTTTGCTTGCATAAATTTCACAGAATAGTTGTTAGAGATTTAGCACATAGATATCTTGTGAAAAACTGTTCTGTTTTTTTAAATGGTAAAACATAATAGATAGCACGAATTTGGGTTTACTCCCACCGCAGCAGTATATACGCCGAGCAGCTGTGTGAATAGTCTAGTCCTTTTGTAATTTTGGGAAACTACTTCACGTTGTATTTAATGAGAAAAAACTAAGTTTATTTGCACTCCATCAATTGATGGTAACCCAACTGATTAATAATTACGGCGGTAATCGTTTACTTAACTGGCCTAAATTATTAGGGCTTTATGCCGACGATTTTTCCAGAATTTTTTTACCTGAATGCGTTCCTTGCACCATTCCGCATATGTTCCAGTAAAAAAAGTTCATATATTCTTTAAAAATATTGTGTTTTAGGCCACTTTTAATCAGTTTGACACATCAAAACAGCGGAGCCGATTGCATGTTAAAGATGGCGCGTGTTCGATTTGCGCATTAGTCACGCCTCGGTGCCATCAGAACCGCGAAGGCGATATTTGTGCGTATCGAGCGCACACTTACGCATCGTAAAACATTAATTAAAAGAGAAAAAAGAGAAAGTAGGCTCAAACAATTTTCAAACGAAATAATTATAAAATAAAATATTCTCCACAGTTTTTACATTAAACGCAACATTTGTAGAGCACATACAGTTAATTGTAAAGTAATTTTTCATAGTTTATTTAATTAAATATTTGATGTTGCAAATATTATTTTTGGGTGAAAGTTTTATGCTTGATATTGGATGCTATGCACATGCGCAACTACAATGGGGCATCTCATTGTTAATATAATAAAATGTAAAAGGATGCATGGGTTAAATTGTCTGTTTTTTCGTGAACAAAGACTATTGTTTTTGTAATTAAAAATTCTACTGTTTATATTGCATGTCATGCGCATGCGCAACTACAATGGGGCATCTCATTGCATGTCATTGTTAATATAATAAAACGTAAAAGGATGCATGGGTTAAATTGTCTGTTTTTTCGTGAACAAGGACTTGTTTTTGTAATTAAAAATTCTACTGTTTATATTGGATGCTATGCGCATGCGCAACTACAATGGGGCATCTCATTGCATGTCATTGTTAATATAATAAAATGTAAAAGGATGCATCTTTTATGCGTGCATGAAAGTGAACTACACATGAAATGTATAACTCATACCTGCAAAAGAAATAGAATAGAAAGATTAAATGTAGACACAAAATATCATGCACATTCGATGTAACAACTCTTTTGCCATAGCATGGTTGGCTCTGAAAAGAGCCGTTTGGTTTTGGCTCTGAAAAGAGCCGTTTGGTTAGGAGATGCAAGTTCATTGCTAGTTTGCATTCATTCAAGGGTACTGAGCTCGAATGCAAACTAGCAATGCTGACAGGCGCTGTTCGTGTCCCATGTGGCGTTGCTGCCAGATGAATTCCTGCAGGTATGTGGTGAAGAGGGCTCTGGTCGTTCCGAATTGTCGGCGAAGCTTCCGTTTCGCCCTCATCCAGAGGTTTTCCACATTCTGCGTGTGGATGTCAGGGTGGACTGGGTCAACAAAATTTTGTTGGTGAACTACAACATCGTGCTGGTACACACCTCCGTTCAACTGACCAATGTTGTTGTATGCTCTCCAGCCGTCGGACATGATGTGTGTGCCAGGAAGGCACCACTGTCGTATCAGAGGCTCCAGTGTCGCTGCCGTTCTATTGCGTACCACAGCCATACAGCATAGCCCACTTTCCCGCTCGATGGCCGCGAACACCCACATACCGTTCATAAACCGTCCACGGTGGTACTTTCTGTGGAAAAAGTACGATTCGTCGATTTCGACAACAATTGGGTCTCCATTGTTGTCGAAACCGCCAAGTTGAATGGGATTCCTCCAGACGTCAGTGGCGCATACATCCCTGATGAAGTTCGTCCAGTCGACGGACGTCTTCCGAGAAATCGGCAGGTGCCACTCCACGTTGTGCATGGGCATTTCCGATGCCCAACTAAACAGGAACCACATAAGCTTCCCCAGAGCAATCTTGCTCTTGAAGAAGGAGTTTATTCTGAGGCCTTCTCTCCGATGACATTGTCGGCATTTCCAGCGGTAGCCGTCTTGCGCATCTCGCTGTGCCACCAAGCTACACGGAATCGCACATTGCGGGCATGTGTACGTATTGTGGAGCAACCCCCTTCGAGACATCCACTCCATTATCAACTTGATGTTGCCTTCCAACATCAGTTTAAGCTGGAATGGCCCCAGTCGCTCAAGAGCCATCGCCGGTGCAGCCATTATCGTGTTCGGTGGCACAATCCATGTCGCAGCTGCTGGTCGTCCCGCCATTGCAGTAATTGCAGTTCCTAAAAAATAAACAATGACATTTTACACAACAATAAAGATATGCTTACGAACAATTCTGTATCATGTGAATAAAGAAAGTTATGAAACAGATTTAACAACATTTAACAAGATTGCCATCTCGAACAACAAGTTCCAGATGGCAAGTGGACAAGGAAGCCATTGGCTTATCGAGAGTCCAACAATTTTCTCATCTATGAGTAGCCCGCCCTTATCAGATATCTGTCAATTCTATTTTTAAACATATTCACACTACTAGCATTAACACAATCATTTGACAGTTTGTTCCATTCATTTATCACCCTCTGTGAGAAAGAGTACTTTCTCATGTCCAACCTACACTGCTCCTTAACTAATAGAATGACAGATGACAGCTGGTAGGAAACCACCATTGTAATATACATTATCCACAGACCCCCAGTCATGAGTACATTCTATTTGTTTATTTAAATATGTACTTTAATTTAATTAAGTAAATTTATATAAATTTACAAGTTTATAAACTCTCTTTACAGTAACATATTCATTACATGATCATTTAAATATTATAAAAAAGTGTTAAAAATATTTTTTATTATATGCATATTAATTTTATGGGGTTACATACACCAAAGATATATTTAGTTTTTTAAATAATTATAAACTTGTTAGTAACCTAACCACATATATATATATATATTGTTTTTTCACGTATAAGCTGTGTCCGTGTGCATGTACTACCACCGGATTTGTCTGAATACACATTTCTTGCTCAAATGACTGATAACACATTCACAGCTCACATCCAGCAGATACACAATCCGATGTGTTCAATGTGTATTCGACGGTTATGCGCCCGTCACGGCAGTTCGTGCAAATGCTACACAATTTCTTGTGCACATGCCTCGGCTAGTTATATTTATATGAAAACATGGTTTGTATTATTGTAACTCCAACCCGCATAATACAGAAGACTTTTTCTTGTTTAAGGCGAACACGGGCTATTTACATAGTAAGGTTTTCACTTGTGTTGTAGTAAATTTAAGTGCTAGTAGAAATAGAATGCATTTCTTAATAAGTGGGTTTAACGTGTCACTTATGGCTTCTTACTTCAGGCAGTCAGGCTTGTCTTGCTGTCCCCACACAGTATTAGCAGAAGATTAATTGGCTTCGCCTCTTGTGAAGCAACCATGTAGTTCAGTAAGCTACTTCTAAGTCGGAGCAGAGTTGATGGGTTACAGCATTATACGGTTTTCGAGGAGGTATATCTAAAGATACAATATGACACCATCGGCTTATCGAGACTCAAACAATTTTTATCTATGTGTAAAAAAATGTCACGCTGCTAACAGTTACACAGTCCGCAGACAATTTGTTCCATTCATTTATTGTCCTATGTGAGAACGAAAACTTCCTGATAATTTACTAATTGTATCTAATTTCCTCCAGTTGTACTATCTTAAGTGAGGAAAACATATTTTTATCAATATTTACATACCCATTCAATATCTTAAATATTTCTATCTTATCTCCACTTAAACTCATTGTCTGTATGCTTATTAAAGCACATTCTACTAGGCGTTCTAGAATCTAGAATCATTTTTTTTGCTCTCCGCTACATTCGTTCAAGCGTATCTACAACCTTCTTACGATATGGTTTCCACGCCCAGGGCTGGGTCCAATTATGTAATTGTAATTTATTACAGCATAATTGTGTAATTGTAATTGATTATGGTTTCAAAATGTTGCTGTAATTGTAATTGTTATATTTTGTATAATTGAAATTTTATTTCAATTACAATCAATTACAGTACGTTTCATATCACAAACTACCTGAACGAATTGTCAATAAAAATATAATTTAAGTCTCACATGAGTTTAAAATCAAGACTAATAATAACACCTTCTTATATATTTATATTTAAGTCTCAGTATTCACTGTCTGGTGGGTACTGGTCAGCAGTGCTAGTGGTGGGTAGCCTTAGCAATTAGCCTTTTCAGCCAAGCCAATTACACCCCTTGTGTTGTGATGGGTTGGAGACAGGTCAGGTGGCAAGGACCGTTTATGTGGCCTCTCTTCCCATTCCCAACTCACACAAAGCAAAGGGCAGACCAATTAAGAATGTCAGCTTACAGCAGGAGTTACAATCTCAAAGTAAACACATCAAACCCTATTATTAGTATTTTCCAAAGAAAAATTTAAGAAATGCGCACAGATAAATGTCTGCATTGGAATATGTCCTGTAGGATTATGTCTGGATATTGCATTGTATTTTTATATAATAAAAATATGTTTTAAACGGCTATCTTTTTATTTAGTATAATTCAAAGTCACAATTAAAAAAAATAACAAACATTACCGTTATATTTGTTTATCAATTGTGCACAAAATATTGAAATTCAGCAAAACGCACAAAAATACATAATTAACAAATGCTTAATATATTTGGTTCCACATAATGTAATTGTAATTGAAATTGAAACAGTGTAATTTTAATTGTAATTGATTTGGAAAATTATGACTGTAATTGTAATAAAAAAAAATATGTAATTGTAATTGATATAATTTTTTGTAATTGGACCCAACCCTGTCCACGTCTATATACACTATTATAAATGATATGTAACTATTGCTTTATAAAGAGGTATAATTACCTCTTGTTCATTGTATGTTACGTTTCTCCTAATCAACCAAAGAATTTGATTACCCTTTGAAGTTGCAACACCACACCGGTCTTACAATTTCATATCAGCACTTATTATTATTCCTAATTGGTTCTAGCACGTGCTGAGTAAGAAAGCTATCTTGAATGAATAACTAAAACTTTTTGTCGTCACCTCCTGTACTCTCTAGTAGAAATTTCCATCGTACATGTCCGTGGTTAACATTTCCATTATGAAACGTTTCCCTTCACACACTTTGTTAAACAAATCCAATAGTTAATGTTTAATCATTATATTGCACCAAACAATTTCACCGCAATCTGTTTCATTTTTAAATTTTATTTCATAAGCCTTAATATATTCTTTAATATATAACCCACCCCTTCCTTCTGTGCATGTTATGTCTATGCTGGCCCGTGATTCGATTATGCCATTCATGGGAGGCTCAGTATCTTCAACCAAAATATTTATGTAGTTTTTCCTGATTTACTATGTTCCTTGCATTTAAACATACGCATTTATAACCAGCTTAAGAAATTATTTCGTTATATTTCGTTATTGGTTTGTGTGCGCTAGCAGATAAAATGACGCTCAATTACAATAAACAATAGCATGTCTCAATAGCAGTGGCCTATCTTTTCGGGGTTCCCATCTGTTCATCACTGAATGACCAGTCTTGACTAAGCAAGCCTGCTAGCTGCTGAAACCCCAATTCTTTATTTGTTTGTGTGAGCTTACACTAGTACAAGGTGGCGACATCACAAGCCACATTAAACATTTACGTTTAGTGATTGAAGTGAACAAAACGTGCTAGTAAATAAATTAATTCAATGCAAAAAAAGAATTTTTTTTTACAATTTTGGGAGTTTGCGCCGTAATAGTAAAAAAGTATTTATGTCATAACTGCCGAAACCAGCCAAGTGTTCTGGTCACGATGACCCCGTTGTGTTTGTAACCATGACAGCCTGTTTCAGTATAGTATAAACAATCGGAGAATTTTACATTGATGCATAATATAAATAATTAATATTTTTTTAATAAGTACTTCGTTAGTGTTTACATTGTTGGGCGTTGCCATGGATTAATATACATAAATACATTTTCATGCATAAGAAACTTTCCCGTTTTCATTCTATGAGTGCATTATTTATTTATTAATATAATTAGTAATACTCAACTTAAATATCTATGAAAAACACACATTTATTTACAATGAAGTGTATGATATAGGTGTAATTTCTCATTATGCAAAGCCACAGTGACATATGCCGTTGCAATGTATAGCAGAAAATTGTTTTTACGTACACGTGTATTACCAGTCTGTATAGACTTGTTTGAAGTACGATGAAGATGGGTTTTATGAACAACGCAATGGAATCGACACTGGTTCTTTCATTGTTACTCCGTAGTACAGGCAATTAGCACACAAAATGAGACCCCTGGTGCGATAAACTACAGGGTTACGAGGACCTGCCCAGGTGATAACAACATCTAATAATGGTAGGCTGCTAGCACAATGAGAGGATATATCACACACATGTTAAAGAAAGGCTTACATCCAGCTTTGACATGAAGTTTTAGACACGTTGATGCACTCAATCACAACGGGCTACACATAGATGAGAAAATTGTTGGACTCTCGATAAGCCAATGGCTTCCTTGTCCACTTGCCATGTGGAACTTGTTCGATATGGCAATCTTGTTAAATCTTGTTAAAAGAAATAAGTGCAAATAACGTTAACCAGTGTAGCCATTAAATATATACAATTAACACTCGGAAGGAATGTTTAAAAATTCATACATGGACATTACCGAACACAATGTGGGTTCACGCTAACCATTTGGCAATGTTTAACCAAATGTAAAAACAGAAACAGCAGTTCTACAGGCCAGTAACAGTGAATGTAATGCTGCCTTTAGACAAATTATTGCAATAGATAAACAATAAAACATTTTTTTAGACTGAACCCACACAATATTCGTCACAATGTTTCGAATGTTAATGATGTTAAGAAACATGCGAATTTACTTACCTCAACGAAAAGTGCAAAATGGTGTGATGATTCTTCTCTCAAGGTGTGTACAGCGTGTTATGACTGAGACTCCAAACGATGCGGTTCAAATCAAACGACGAGCGCTTGGTTTCTCCCAACAGAGGTACTGCTGCCAGTGCTGCATCTTTTATCCATTTCGACGCGCATGCGCAATAACTTCGCGATACGCGCGCTTCAAGTTATTTGACTCACCCCTTCAATCATCCCAATCTTGCGGTGGTTTGTGCGCATGCGTTTGGGTAGTTTATGCAATAATTAATTGGTTTAATTAATCAAGTAGGTGTACAGTGCCGAATGTAGGATATCGCAAAATAGAAGAGCGAAACGGCAAGCAAGCTAAGTTACCCAATAGTTTGCCATGCAGTGGTACAACAACAACAACAACATTTTCATAACCCAAACGTGCCATTTCGCGTGTACGATAGTACGTCAATTATTACCAGTATTTCTTTTAATATTTTTTTTAATAACCAAATAATATACCAATTAACACATTTATTAATCAGTCCATATCTGTAGGTATGTTATAAGAAAAAAGAAATCATGAATTGAAGAAATGTATATTAAGAAATTTTAGTATGACAATGACTGTTCCAAAAGACTCAATACTTGGAACTTTCGGATTTGCTATAAAATAAATGATTTTTCACAAGGTAGACAAGTGTTTAGTTTCATCTTGGAGATGGTTTGACAATACATAGCACTTTTACAAACTTCAAACAAACTAACAGTTCAATTATACAATATATCGGAACGGAACCAAAAAAAAAAATTTATATAATGGGTCATCTAATTTAATTTATCCATTCCTCCGTATTTACATTAAAATGCGTGGGCCTTGTCGGTGGGGTTATGTTTTGAATATCTTCATTACATTTGAAATTAAATACTTATTATTGTGCTGTTACCGTTTAGGAGGAAGTCGCGGACTCCATATGTTTCTTCATCTTTATGATCATAATCATTACCAGTTTCAATCATTACCAAGGTTTTACCATGGAGTTGACATAGCAGGTAATTTGACAGTCGAATTTACAATGTGGCAGTTGGTGATTGCTGAATGCCTCAAAGGATTGAATGCTCTCTTGAAGCCAATTCCCCACCAACTGTCCTTTTCACACCAGCCTCCTGATGAGGACAGGCTGCACATGCTTTCCATTGAAGCCATTCATTCGTTGGTGATCACTTAATTAACTGATATGGGTTCCAGACTTCCAGCAGTGGACTAGCAGTAATCTGACTGTCTTTAACATCTGTATGTATCAATAAACCCGTCAAGCAGTAGCGCAGTATGTGTTACATCAGCGTACACATTTCAAGCACCATTGTTACTTTGTGACCTTTTCATTCAAATAAATAAAATAAACTTTTATAATGGTTGGCCATCGATGGTAATGATAATTCAACTGACAATGAGGGCTAGTAATGATAAAGAAAAGTTACATTGTGATAATAATACATTTATTTTTTACGTAATTATTGTGGCAAGGATATTTTGTTCTCTATGACTCCATCCCTTAATGAAAGTTAAATAACTGTAAACTGTTGTGTTTTATTTACCACACGTCAACATCACACTAGAAGTTAAAATAGTGTAGAGAATGTAGGAAAGAAAGAAACAGGAAATAAAAAAACGGAAAGAAGGAAACAGGAAAAAACCCAGTGTAACCCGTAATTAAATACTCAAGTAAATAATTACTCATACATTAATTAATGTTATGTATTCCCTCCCTCCCTCCCTCCCTCCCTCCCTCCCTTCCTCCCTGCGCATGACATGCAATATAAACAGTAGAATTTTTAATTACAAAAACAATAGTCTTTGTTCACGAAAAAACAGACAATTTAACCCATGCATCCTTTTACGTTTTATTATATTAACAATGACATGCAATGAGATGCCCCATTGTAGTTGCGCATGCGCATGACATGCAATATAAACAGTAGAATTTTTAATTACAAAAACAATAGTCTTTGTTCACGAAAAAACAGACAATTTAACCCATGCATCCTTTTACATTTTATTATATTAACAATGAGATGCCCCATTGTAGTTGCGCATGTGCATAGCATCCAATATCAAGCATAAAACTTTCACCCAAAAATAATATTTGCAACATCAAATATTTAATTAAATAAACTATGAAAAATTACTTTACAATTAACTGTATGTGCTCTACAAATGTTGCGTTTAATGTAAAAACTGTGGAGAATATTTTATTTTATAATTATTTCGTTTGAAAATTGTTTGAGCCTACTTTCTCTTTTTTCTCTTTTAATTAATGTTTTACGATGCGTAAGTGTGCGCTCGATACGCACAAATATCGCCTTCGCGGTTCTGATGGCACCGAGGCGTGACTAATGCGCAAATCGAACACGCGCCATCTTTAACATGCAATCGGCTCCGCTGTTTTGATGTGTCAAACTGATTAAAAGTGGCCTAAAACACAATATTTTTAAAGAATATATGAACTTTTTTTACTGGAACATATGCGGAATGGTGCAAGGAACGCATTCAGGTAAAAAAATTCTGGAAAAATCGTCGGCATAAAGCCATTCCCATATATTCCTTATATTTCTCGTCTCTTTCCTCCATTCCTACCGTCGTCATTTCAATCAAGCTCAAAGGAGGCCTTCTTCAACTTATATAACTAAAAAACCCACGTGAACCAAAAACACTGCTACTCCTGGCACGGCTTAGTCTCGCTTATCCGACTCTCTCTCGGCTTCGTGAATCCGCCGAGAATACCGTCTGGCAACAGAAGCATGTTTTGACTGTTACCGTCGTTAGGTGGCACCACTTGTATACGCAAAAATTATGGCGTCATCAATCTTTGACGTAATCTGACGTATTGCCGCGTTTTCTTGATCTTGCGACCAGTTCTGGGCTTACCTTATTATCTGAGTTTTCTCAATAGTTCGCAGTCCTATTTTTAGACAGGATGCGTGTCAAATGGAGACGGACGCAAACATTTTCAAATCATTTAAACAGTTCGGTGTGATAAAGCATGTTGTGCAGTGTATAACCCTTTTTTGATTTTGTTTAATAAGGGGCATTTTTTTACACTAGGATTAGAGTCCATATCTTGTGATCTGGATGTTTGTGGGCTGCACTGCCACTGAATGTAAGGTTAAGACCTAATAATGTGTGAACTTGACATGACCTTGCAATGACCTACTTCATTGACCTACAATGACCGTTGACCTAGTCATGTTAAAAATGCCCTAATTAAGTAATCATGTATGACTTGAGATCAGTAAGTTGAGCGAGGAGTGTAAGGTAGAATGTATAATTATACACATTGACCTTAATACCCATTATTGACTTTATGTGTTACTGAATTGTGTTAATGATCTATTTATTTTTAATTAAGTATGGATTGTGGTGATATCATGTCAGTAGAGGTTGTAATTGTTAACCATAACACTAACCTGATTATATGACCTCCATTGACATATTTACATTGATAAATTACCTATTTTAGCCATAAATAATTATGCACAACAGTGGTGTTTACAAATGTACTGGGCAAATGGTGTGCACAATTAACTTTACTACAATGTGATCTTTTGGAGACTGAATTATGTATAATTAAAGATGCCTCCTCAATAAAGTGTTTTTGCCTGTCTGTTTTCAAGTTCAAGCCTACCTAGTATCCACTACAACTCTACAATTAAATTACTTAGTAAAAATCCAAATGCTGAAAAATCACAATTTTCACCTTTGGTAAAATTTCATAACTTTATTATGTAATCGGCAAGAGGATGGAAGGCAAGCCCATGATCGGCATTGACTCGCACAGGGTTTACTATTTTGGATATCCACTATTTTGAGCCCTACCAGATTTATTATTATTAAACATTTATAACATGCCATGTATCCGGGTGAAACACCTACTCAAAGGCTCTAGTTGTACTATATAAGGCTTGAGTTGTACATGTATAAGTAAAATACATTAAAATGAGTGAAAATAGATAAAAGGAATAAATTAAATGACTAAAATAAATTAGGTGCTTAAATTAGTTAAAGAAATAGGTAGAATAAGTTAGTTTATAAAACATCAGCAAATACATAAATCAAATGTATAGCTAAAATGCCACTGGAATATCACTGCTGCAAAGTGCAAAGTTGCCTGCCGGAACAAATGAGCCTGCATTCCTGTCATGAGGCAGAATCAGCACAGCCACCAAGAATGAACAACTAAAGTCAATTCTTTCAATGATTTCAACAAAAATACACACTTTTTAATTAAACCGATTGCAATATTACAATTCATACACTACATATTAGAACATCAACAAACCAAATACACGACAGGCAAAATATGTAGAATCTGTAGTGTTTACTGTATAATTATAAAGAACACCAATATATTATTGCATATGGAAATAATTGTTTGAAAAAACAATTTATTATACATTTTGTAATTTCCTGCATGCATAATGCAACAATATTTATAGTCCAATGTCAAAACTGGTTTACAGTACACCGCAGGCCCACTACATCAATATTCATATTTCACTGTGTCATGAAATAATATCCTGTTCTTCAACATGAAGTAATGTTTATTTATTGTTCACTGTAGGCTGATATGAAGACATGAAAAAAGACAATACCCAAAGTTGGCATCAGCCCGTTATGAAAGGAACTATAAGAAGACCATAATAATAGTACAATGCAGCAATATTCACTGTTCACTGTTTCATATATCCAATCCATGTCAATGTTCACAGGACATTATAGGCTCATTGCAGCAACGTGCATAAGTCTATATGACATTGTCGGTTAAGTATACACATATTCACAGTTCACTGTTTCGTAAATCCATGCATGTGTAATGTGTGGATTTCACAGCCTGATATACAATATTTGGGTGATCTAGACATGCCACAATTTGTAGTGAAGCTGTCATGCAAAGTTCATTCTGGATGTCGATCCTCTTGGCTGGAGTAACTGTTGCAGCACATAATCTTCACGGAAGTCACTGGCCCTAGAATAACAGGAATAGGAATGTAAAATAATTAAATTAGTAGTTATTACCGTATGCACTATTTACTACAAGGTATGGTATAGGAAGTTACTCGAACATGTCTAGTTTTAGTACCCATTGTTACATTATGTAACGGATGAATATCAATATTGATGGATATCAATATTGTTCATTGTCACAGGTCAAAGTGTGATAAATTTACAAATGTGTACAATCAGCCGAAACGAGATCTGACTGATTGAAACTTATAAGTGTTGCAGACAGTAGACAACCAAAACATTTTTATAATGTAATTTAATCAAACAAAAACATGCACAAATTGGCCACCATTAATAATTGCCTACTTTAAAAGCAGCCTTGTCACAGTCATAGAACTTTCAAGTTAATGACATGTTTTAAATTAGCTGTTGTTAGCATTAGCATAGTAAATTGACTAGGGGATGGCATAGGTAACTGAAGTGGGTTTTGTGTATTGTTGGAGCATGACAAATGTGAGTTGTCACATTCAGCAGGAAACAAAGGCGAATTTTGGAACAACAATGCCACATGTACACCACTAATACAGTATTTGGATAAGCCAAAAACGTTGCTCATCTGCAACTGCCACCAAACCCTGTTACAGGGACTATGATTGTTAGTAAATATCTGTGAAATGGATTTCAGTTGCTACATTGTTGTGTTGTGGAAAGCAATACTGATCCATTGTTATTTCTTATTTAATTAGGCATGTTGAGCAATATTATTATTCATGTGTATTGTTTTACATCAGAACATCATAATTTATCATATTTTATGTGTGTACAACATAACAAGTGCCCAATGTGTTAAGTTGGTAGCATACAGGAATTAAATTATTAAAAACAGATTTTGTTATGAAGTAATACTTGCCATAATTGTTATTGTTATGCTTTTTTCATAATTGTCTATGTAGAGTACAGTTAAAATCAGACTTTTACAGGGGTTATGATTTGTGAATGATTTTCATTGAAAATCAAGTTCTCAGTGAAACTTCGCATCGATGTTAATAAGCATGACAAATGATACACATTCATGTGCACAAACACAATGCCAAGTTTGGAATGTGTCTATACATGGGCCACCCTTAATATTTTGTATCTGCTTTTAATTGTAAGTTGTGGAACTAAAGTTCTCTATCATGACAGTAATATCCTATTTAGTAGTTATATCAATATAATGAACATTGTAAAAAATATAAATTAAAATAATGTAAACTTAATTATTAATGTATGAAAAACTATGAGGAATTGCAAAAGTTAGTGTTTTTGTTAATACATTGTGGCTCAAAGGAATGGTAGTATGATACTGCTGATATAATTATGAAAGTTTCAATTACCATTCGATAATGCAGTGAGCCTCAGCAACTACAATTGTATGTAGTCTCTCCTGAAAAAGCTGATCTGACATGATAGCCCTCCACTGTCTTGCAAACAATGCTTTGGGACTCGATAGCATAACTGGAAAGTCCCCATTTCACCCTTTCCCTTGTTTCTGAAAGATAAAAATTGTCATATTCAGAAGATGCTATTAAACTAATATATCAGTATCTAGGCTGCTGACTGAAGTATTATGTCAATAAGCAGACAAAAACTATTGACACAGTCGTTGCTTTTGTCACCGGGCAAGTACAAATTCACTATGCAGCTGTCATGCATATACAGTGCGTGCGTGTTTATAATACCATGTTAATATTTTTATAATATATATTATAAACATGGCCAAGGCTGCATACAATTACACAAAATCAAATCAAATACGTTTCATTTGAATTACACTAGTCCTGTTTCAATTACATATATGCGTTATTTGGATCTCAACACAGAAAGACACATATGCATGCAAAAATGGCACACACCAAAGAATGACAAAAAAGGCAAATTTGAGCATGGTATAATTAAGATTAATCTAAACTTTATTTCTACACTTCAGGAACACGTGAATCTGAACTGAAACAAATAAGAAAAGAAAAAAATTAAAATAGAATTGAAGTTGCAAAGTGAGGTGCATTCAAATGAGATACATTTTTCAAAAACTGACAGTTAAGTTCTTCGAATTGAATGCCCCTGAAGCCATAAAGAAGTGCTCATCTTTTCTCTGGTCAGCAAAATTGTGTACTAGTTGCAAGTTCAGGCCATTGTCCATTTGTGGGTGCGTTGTGGACGTTTTCACATTACATATACAATTTGCATGTAAATGCTTATTTCTTTTGCTGAAGTGCTCAAACATAGCTATTAATCATCGGTTAAAATTTAAGCAAATTCTGAGGCATCAACTTTAAAAATTTCCTGATAATTGGTCGATTTGACACGGATTGACCCATATATCAGTCAGTATGGGAAAATAACTGGTTATGTTTACATACAAGAAACAGAGTACAGAGAGGAACAATTTGCTACTTTGGTTATTCGCGTTACAGTTATGAGGGGGTACGTCTATCTTTGGCTGAGAGCTACATCAATAGTCACAATACCATATTATATTAGTAACTGCAATACCAAATGGGTGTACCATGTAGGTACTAGGTAAGCTAATTAGGAAGTAATATAGGCGTATGCAGGTTTGATTTAATTGTATAAAATATAATCAATTTATTAAAATAATGCTTTACAAAAAACAAGGGGTAAGAGCCCCAAATCACACTTATTTTCACGTTTTCAGGTGCCTTTTTTATAACTAACTTGATTGCAATGCAAACATGAACCACGAGTGACATGAGAAATCTGCGTTACCGTAATAGTCATCCATATATGCTATATGTATGAAACTTAAATCAATACAATGGCTTACCCGTATCAATAGTGCTACCGCTCAGCTTCGGGTGAACAACTGTAAATAAAAGGCAACACCATGTCCATGTCAACGTGTGCCAGCCGATATTTCCGGGTAACATATAAAGTACACGAGGGAGAATTGTGTATATGAGGGTTTCTCCGTACCCTGTTGGAAGTATTCCCATCACATAACGTTTATCAGTAATGTTCTGGATGCAGGCAAACTTTTTTTTTTCAGTGACAGTGCAAATTCTAAATTTAACGACTCTTGCTATGTCGATAGCACGTGCGACTCGTAGCGACTCCATTTGTATTTCTGTAGGCGTTACCGGATGAAGTGCCAGCAGCCAATCAGCGTCATCGTCGAGCTTAATTAGCTACTTATGTATGCGCCCAGAATCTGGGCGCATACATAATTTCCGTCACAATGGGAACCCCACTCTGTGTCCAAGCGATGATGTGTGCGACAAACGGTGGCGCCACATCGCGGAGCCTGGATAATCGAGGCTAGGCCCCCGGCACGGCTGTAAAAAGCGTGACGTCACAGGAGATCAAATTGTCTACTGCGCTGCGCGTGCTTGCGCAGTATGCGTTTTGCGGAATCTCGGCACGCGGATACTCTGGGCCCGTCACACCGGATCCTTTCCTAAGCGTAGTGTGCGGAGCGCCTCTAGGGAACGATCCGGGAACCAGGTTACGTACTACTGTTCGTACGAGTATCGATGGTCGTGAGGCCTCGTAATCCAACGCTTGAGCGTTACCACTGAGTTCATGTCGAACCACTTTCTACGGCGAAATCGCACGCTTTGTGTTATTTTATATTAATCGCGCATTGCCGAATGTGTTGCCGAATACTAGGGGATACCGGGGTTGGCACGTCAATGATATGATGATAACGGCAGGTAAGAAATTTCAGAATTTTTGATGGTTAAGTTTTCTTATAATCATGCAAAACGTTAACATGGCCACCAATAGGAAATGTAACTATATGCTGAACCCAAATAAGTACCATGACAACGGAAATGCGGAAGCCATTGAACAGTCATGGAAGAGAGTTTTTACCAAAACTATAGTGCTAGATTGCATGAAAACGTGTGTCTGTCACCAAACAATGAGTGTATGCTATGGTCAGGCTGCACAAAAGGAAAACATTTTAAATACAGAGTTATTAATTGCCGATTCAGATGTGGCTACAGTCGTGCAGTGACAGTGCATAGGCTCAGTTACATGCTTCAACACAGAATCACACATGTTGACCCAGGCTTAGATGCTAGTCATCTATGCCATAACAGCCTGTGTGTGAAAGTAAGCCATATATCTATGGAGCCACACTCTGTAAATAACAATAGGCAATATTGCATGGTTCAAAACATTTGCTTTGGTCATGGAGAATACCCCAATGCCTGATAGAGTTGAAATATTAAAAAATGGTAAGAACTTACATTTTTTCATGAGTTGTATAGAATGAACCGTCTCAAATCATCATTTCAATCATTGATGTGCGTTAACATCAGATAGCCTTCATAGCTGATGTTGCATCGTATGTGTTGGTCTTGGTATCAATTTGTTCACATGAATTTCAGCAGGTGGCGCCATCTATGGTGGTCTAAGTCTATCTGATTGTGATCGCAGGGTTGCCAGTAAGCAGGTAGTAGACGCTCCATCAAATGCAGAATGATACAGTATTAGAATGTCGTGTGTGCATGCACAGTTCTTGTGTGTCTACACTCTGCTGGCATAACTGTGGTCAGCAGATTTCCGTGACCTTAACGAGTATGGGTGATCAGTGCGATCTGCCGGCATAGCATCCTGTACCCCACGAGAAGCTGATACATCTCCATCGGTAGCCACATATCTGATTGCGACATTGTCTTATGCGAAACTGTGGCCTATCTGTTTGCTAATATCATACTCCGAGATTGGATCCACTGATCGTACAGCTCATGACCAGGGCATGTGACATTGTGACCTTAACTGCGAAGCATGGATCCTACTTTACAGAGCTTATTCTCTAGATGAAAATCGACAATCTGGTGTTGATCTGCCTGCCACTCTATGGCAGCTCCGATTGCTTGCGATGCAGCCTGCCCGACTCCATAAGTGTTCTTAACTGTTGTTGAGTTATACCTCACGTCCATGCTTGTGTTTATCGGGGCATTCTCTGGCAGACCACGCAGAATGTTAATTTCTTTTGTTTGCTCTCTTTTCTGCTTCAAATTATCCATTGTCGCCTGGACAGTGATAGCGAAACCCAGTCTGCATTTCTCTGCAATCCACATCGGCTTGGAGGGGATGTGTTCGTTGCAGCCAGAATGTTACGCATCTTTGTGATTCCTATAGTCGAATCCTGAAGTCCAACGTGGAGTGCCACGTTCGATATGGCTGGTTTTTGACCACAACTGCCAGTGCCTACCTCATTGTACATGCCTGACTGATATTCACAGTGGAGACAACGTGGTGACATTTTCCAGCATAAACCGACTTGTACTTCAAAGTGTGATGATGTGCATGTCTTGTTTTTTGCATGCTCTGTTAAACACTCATTCCACATTGCCACATTTTTCTGCGTGCTTAGCAGACGCATCTCAGAAACTCCACCAGTCTCTTCTGCTTGAAGGTAGCTGTCTGCTAAGACAGGGCATTGATCTAGCCGTGGTCGTAGAATCTTGCTATTTCCACATATGCCATCAGCATCGGGCATGGTTAGCAGTCCACCAGGCGTTACGTGCACCACTCTTGAATAGTCATCCAAATTCAGTCTTCGCAACCACACGCCGCTGTTTCTGATGTTGCAGCATTTCGTGATTTCAGGTACGGGTGGCCACGTTTGAATCCTCCCACATTCATAATCCCACCAGCGAGTGGCTTACGCTTGCTCTCACTCCCACGCTCACTATTCTCATTTACTGTCTCTTCCATTTTGTAACAATGCACAGTAATCCAGGCACAATTACAGTTGAATGTGACAAACTGTTATTTGAAATCACAGACCTCTAATCAGTCAGAAAGTCCAGATGACAGTGACAGAACATCTCTATGCTGGGGGGGGGGCAGGGGAGAGAATTGCATTAGTAAAGCCTCAGTTTGGACATTTATATCAATCTCAGCCAATGACATTGGAGTATAATGATGTATTGGTCAGTTTTTGTTTATTTCAGCTAATTAGACACATGGGCCTACTGTGGATACCTCCTGAAGGAGTACACCCTCCTGTGGCTTGGGAAAATCTTGGACAGAGCAGCATGCTATCTGATAAGGTCTACTGACTCGCTGGAGGTGATCCATCAAGCAAGTGCCTTTATCGTTGCAAGTTTGCTAATTAGGTTGTATAATGTTATGCAATAGAACTAGTTGAGTAGTCTGGCCTTGATGGAATTCACATTTTAAGGTGAAACTTGTGTATATGTGTATATCTGTGTAATAGGGCAGGAGGTCAAATAATTAATATAATTTTCAGTGTAAAATAAAAGCTGGCTGAATACAATGTGCTTACAGAACATATGGTGGGCTTTCTGAAACATGGTGTTAAAAATCCATAAATACTAGCTGAGAAAGTGTGTATCTTCAAGAGTTAAGGTGGATTATAGGTCGTTACATATTAAAGCTGCTATCCTGGGTATGCACTGCCCAGTGGGGTGGTACTGTTGAAATGTGTCTAAACACTAAACATATGGACAAATGTAATAATTTTTTTGGCCGAGTGCATGATACATGTGTGTCTTTAAAATATGTTAAATTCTATTTTTTCGCAAAAATTGTGATGTCTATTTGGGATCATGCCTCAGTTACACTTCCTGGTGTGTTACAGCTATGAATGTAGGACACAGTAATTTTAGGTATGTGCAATTAAAAAAAAATCATATCATCTGACATAACTGCATTTGAGCAGGCACATTCGCAAATTTGCTGGTAGAACGCGTTGAAAGTGTAACTGAGGATTTTTAGATGATTTCAATAGGCGGAAGGATTTTTGGCACGTGTGCGTAGTAATTAATGCAGAAATTGGTAAACATTGACAGGCATGACACGTTCAGCCATTTTAAAAAGAGTTAGAAATGTCTAATTTTGACTAAACTCGACCAGCATTTCAATGAAATGATGATAACGGCAGGTACGAAATTTCAGAATTTGTGAAGGTCAAGTTTTCTTATAATCATGCAAAACGTTAACATGGCCACCAATGGGAAATGTAAATGTATGCTGAACCCTAAAGCTCATATGTCTTTCCCGCTAGATGGCGGGTGCGTGCGGGATTACCTCTGGGGTGAGCAGTTAACCTAAATCCGTCATTTGTTGATTTCAGTTTCGCGCGTGCGAGTTGGTGCGTTAGCGA
The DNA here is from genome assembly GCA_033239005.1 of Lamellibrachia satsuma. NCBI lineage: Eukaryota > Metazoa > Annelida > Polychaeta > Sabellida > Siboglinidae > Lamellibrachia > Lamellibrachia satsuma. Next base: position 3,077,094 of record BSQZ01000012.1, on the reverse strand, counting down.
CGTGTCATCGTTTTTCATGTTGTGACTAATCTTTTGAGCTGTTGATACTCGTGATATAGCACCGAGTAGTACTGAGTTGTGTTTGAAGAGACTGTCATGTCGAATATTACCGTTTGTGAGCTGTAAATGAGCTAACAACAAAACAATTCGCACAACCGATGTTAATTCAAGACAGATAGTTTTATGTCATGTCTCGTTGGGGCAGGTTGTCACATAACATTTGGAGTTGCTTGTCACATGTGACAACCTGCCCCAACGACAACAACCGATACACATTGACACGACACCAGGCTTAATATGGGCTGTGTGTGTGCGTACGTGCGTGCGTGCGTGCGTGCGTGTGTGTGCATGCTTGGAGAAATAGAAGGGCAGAATGAGCAGCCCTCAATCCCAGTTGGATATGTAAAAAGTAGATACATTTTTACAACTGAGCTGGAAGAATAGTTAGTGGAATACGTTGCACAGGCATTTGATATTTATCGTGGTCTTTCGCCCAAATAAACACGCAAATTTGCTTATCAGCTAGCAGCAGTTAATGACTTGAGGATTCCTCCTTCTTGGTCAGATGTTGAACTAACTAGTACATACGGCATTCTGGAAACGTTACCCAAATCTGTACATTCATAGACTTGAGGCGACAAACCTAGCCCGGAGCAATAGTTTCAATAAAGCCAATATGAGTGCCTTCTTTGACAATCTGTCAAATGTCCTGATGCGGCACAGAATTGGATCCGGAGACGTGCGGAATATGGATGAAACGGGTGTCACAACAGTCCAGAAAGGTTGTATCCCGCCGTGATTTCAAGCAAGTAGGCTCAGTCACATCGGCTGAAAGAGGAACACTTGTGACGCTTGCATGTGCTGTTTAGTTACAGTGAATAATATTCCGCCATACCCCATATTTCCACGTGTGCATTTTAGCGACCATTTCTTGACAAACGGACCAACTTGAAGCAAAGGCGGGGCAAATCCATCGGGTTGGATGAAGGAAGGAAACTTCGTAGACTTTCTTAAATATTTTGTGGAATATTCAAAGTGCTCCAAAGAGAAGCTATGTTCGTTGACCTTGGATAACCATGGGCCACAACTGTCTAATGTATGGCCTCAACTATGCCAAAGACAATGGCAGGCATAACGATGTTGTCGTTTCATCCGCACTGCTCGCACCGCCTGCACGACCGGCCCGTTTATGGACCATTAAAGAAGTACACCAACACTGCTTCCGATGATTGGGTGCTCAATTACTCGGGACAGACAATGACAATATATGACGTACTTGGCATCGATAAGACAACTGAATGTGTGTGTGTGTGTGTGTGTGTGTGTGTGTGTGCGTGCGTGCGTGCGTGCGTCGTGCGTGCGTGCGTGCGTGCGTAAAACATCGTAACTGATATATATATATATATATATATATATATATATATATATATATATATATATATATATATATATATATATATATATATATATATATATATATATATATATATATATATATATATACCAGGGATGTTTCTGATAGTCAGTTTTATGTGATATGCACGTTATTTAGACAAACTTCTACACGTATACACGTATTGTGTGCTTACGTGTCTAAAATGTAACGAATGTATACGTGACAAAGCGTATATAGGACACCTATGTTCGTACTGTCATCCCTTTGTCCATGCGGTTACGCATACATTATGGCATGCAAGACACGCACGCACGCAAGCACGCACGCACGCACGCACGCATGCACGCACGCACGCACGCACGCACGCACGCACACACACACACACACACACACACACACACACACACACACACACACACACATAGATGATGCACAATGATCAAATTATGCTACTACTAGTGGAGACCCCCGGCGGACAACGTTTATAAATCCGTTACAGAAAATTGAGTTCGGAACTGTTTTTTCAATGTATATAAATATGAATAATAAATTAATATTTCGGCCAACTTTACTGAAATAACATTACTCCTTATGGGTACAACGTGTTTTTTTATAACAGTTGTGTTAATTTTGTTGCTGACGGAGCTGTTGCTAAGTCAGATATTTCAACATTTGGCACTGGAACCCCCAACTTTATTTGCCTTTTAAAATAAATAGTAATCGAACATATATCTTTTTTGGTGTATAATGGATTTCAACCAACCTATAACATAAAACTTTATATTACTTTTATTTATGGGTAAATGTCCAACTTAAGTATAGGGAGGAGTGTATATTAAACCAACACGTCTTTTAATAAACGTAGTCGCATGTGGCATAAGAGGGTTTACGTATTTTACACGGATCACTGGAGTACAATTACCCGTAATTTAAAAAGATTAACTCAACTAAATGTGTATACTATATAACTACCACACCTCTTTACAACTTAAACACTCTGACATGGTATCTAATTATGTTAAGCTACATACTGTCCACCGACGCATTTAGGGGAGGGCAGACAGGATAGTTGCCCAGGGACCTCCACAGAATATTTTTTAGGGGGGCTCCACAAATGTTTTTTGGGTCATGACAACCCTTGGCTTTTGGGTCAACCAAATTCAGGTCATGATCCAATAACCTGTTGTGCCACTACGCGATAGCGTGACAACTGAAAAACTTATGGGTCACTAAGGTAGCTAATTTACGTGCTCAAAGGTAACCAATATTTTAAACATATTAGTTTGCACTGATTGACTTCCTCAACACAATTTCGGTTGTTTGTCAACCCCCACCATAGTCCTTGGCTTCAACAAATAGTTCTTTCGAAGTCGCTAGGTGGCATAGACACATCGGCATCGCGATGCTACAGAACACGGTAACGTTTGTGATATTTTGTTGAACAACTTGTGTCGTAACTATCGTTGTTATTCGTCGCCAGATATTTTGTGATATGCATAGTCTAGTAATATAGGTTTTACATACACGTGTCGTCTGTCCGTCTTTACAAAACTCTACATGGGCACGGACCACAGTCAGAAACCGTCCGCCATTACAACGATAAAGAGTCCCAAGGAAAAAATTATTTGTGCAGTTAGGGTTTATTTGTGAGAGCAGAAATTGCATGGATGAGTGAGTGTAAGTGATGTTTTTTTGTGCACAGTAGCATCTAAATTTTGAAATGATGCCATTTGTCAGTTGGTATACCAGTTGCGTAAGGACACAGTGGCCATCAGACAGGGTGTACTCATATTTTGGAAACCGGGGAATTTCATGGCAGAAATGCAGGGGTGTCATGCATTGAAGCCGTGGCCTAGTGGTTAAGGTGTTGGACTCTAAATTCGAGGGTTGTGAGTTCAACACCCACACTGTGCACGGTTCGTTTTCGAAGCTTAGGCAATTTCGTTTACCCTACTTTGCCTCAGTCTACTCAGCTGCAAATGAGTATACAAACACTGTTTGGAAGGTACCTGCGATAGACTAGTGTCCCGTCCAGGAGAGTCAGTATAACTGCACTCTAAGTTGCTTCGCACTACAGAAACCAGGTTTAAGCACTGGCGATATAAGCCTTCATGGCTTCCTAAGGCGTAATGCCTGGGGATGACTTTACCCATGCATTGAAGCAATTTGTGCGAAAAGGAGGTATGTCGTTTTCACGAATTTCACACACACCAGGTGTCTTAGTGGGTCTGTCATTTGCTGTGAATAAAAAAAAATTGTAAGATAAATTTTCAATGTAGGCGCAAGAACGTTATAATGGTCGTCTATGGGAAACGTGACTGTGGTCCGTGCCCACATGTATAAAAGTGATACAAAAGGTGCTTCCATCTGTCGGAATCTAATAGATATAAAGCTGAAGATATTTAAACAGAACTTTGCGTTATAATCCCCGCTGCTGTACTATAGTAACACACGTGCGTGTTTCGCTTGAGTTAATACAGTTCGCAGTTTTGCACACGACTTCTCGAAAAATATCTGGAACAGGCGGCGAAGTATTGGAACAGTGTGCTAAAAAAGGCTGGTCCGTGTCATAACATGTGCATGTTATCGTGGCCTAGCGCTTCGTGTTGAGAATAAGATGCTAGGATCAGCCGCTAATGGAAACTGTCTTGGTATGCTAAAACTTGTGGCCGAGTACGACTATTTCCTTAAGCAGCACATCTAGAAACACGCCAATCTCGGAAGCGGCCATACGAACTATTGTCCTCAACAATTTTTGAAGAACTTGTGCAAATCATGGGAAAACGTGTATTAGATGAGATCGGAATTCCTCGATACGCACGAGATTGCCATAAAACATTGTCGTGCCCAAGCCTTACGACAATGCTTCGGCCATGGACGGAAAGTACAATAGTCTCCAAGCCAGCGTGGCTGCGGAGAACGATCGACCTAGCGACGTGGATACCTTGTGCGTGGCTGTGGGTTTCTTCGACTTTCTCGAGGCGATTTTTTCTCTTTCATCCACATGTCTTTATAAAATGCTGACTGATTCGCTTTATTCAGCTGACAGTTATGTCTGCGTGCAAAAACGGGTCACCACCAAGCGCTGGTCATGCAGAGCTGACTCCAGTAACGCGCTCCTGTGGGGCTATCTTCAAATCAGAGACGTGCTGGCCAAAACTGCTGACGACCAGGATGAAATGCCTAAAGTACGTTGCGAGGCAAACGGCTGACATGAACGCATGTGTACGCTGGAGAAGGGTATAAATTCAGTCTTCTGGCACGAGATTCTAGACAGGGTCAATGGTACGAGTAAACAGCTACGGGATCCCTAATTAGATCTGAACGCTGCAGTGGCAACTGTGAAGTCGCTGAAACGGTTTGTTGACACAAAACTTGAGTGCTTCAATGAGTACGAGCGGCAGGGAGCAGACAAATCTGGCACAACAGAATACGTGCAGACTCGCCAGCGTCGACGGTACGTGCAGACTCGCCAGCATATACGGTACGTGCAGACTCGCCAGCGTATACCGTCGTGCGGCTGAATCCACTAGATTATGGTCGAGCGCCGGAAACAGAACGTTCTCCTTCCCAGAGGTTTTGTGATGAGAATTACATACCGGTTGTCGATCAATGTTTCAGCTCTCTTGAACAACGACTCTCTGCTTATGAGCTAATCTGTTTTCGATTTAGTTTCTTGGGTCAAGTGGAAAAGCTCAGTCCTGAAGAGATACACGATGCCGCCAACATCTACAAAGACGATCGGTGTTGAGCTTATATAGTTCGCTGAATTCTCAGATGTTCAAAGAAGAGGAAGGCGATGGCACAGGTAGAGAACACTTCTTGTATGAAGTAATACTTGATAAGTGTATTAAGGGTGCATTTCCAAATGTCGAAATTGCACTTCGAAGATATCTTGTGCTCATGATCACTAACTGCAGCGGTGAACGCTCATTTTCAAAACTGAAAATTATCAAGATTAGGCTCTGAACAACTATGACTCAGGAACGCCTCAACTGTCTAACAGTAACGAGAATAGAACATAACATTTTGAGACAAATAGGCTTTGACGAGCTCGTCCATGACTTGGTAGCCGCAAGGCTGGCAAGGTTCCTGATGTTTAATTGAGCGTAATCACAGTTTATGCTCTTCTCCTAATCACTATAATTTTCTTGTCTCAGTAATATTATTATGTCATGCTCTTGTTCAGTTGTATGTCAATTCTGTATCTGCACACATATCTTCTTAAATAAAATTGCTATATGATGCAGATTTGTTCTAAATAAAAAAGTTATATTTTGCTGTGAAGTCCCTATTGTTGTAGGTAGGGAGGAGTGAGACCTATCATTGTGTGATACCCGGTCAGTCACTTCCCAGGGGCCTCCACAGTCCAAAATCAGGCGCTGATACTGATCATAACACGTCCGTAGCCGCTTGGACTAAATCACGTCTAGGGTGTTTAAAAAATGGCCGCAGTGTACCATCAAAGTTAGAATGATAAAAAAATAAGTTTTGAAAAGCGTGTCAGTTGTTCAAAAGTGTACGGGAAGGTGGGGCATATCTGCACACCTAGTTATTGACCAAACCGAGCAGTATTTGGTTTCAAAACTGTGTTCTACGTAGCATCTAGATAATACATCGTGCATTTGAACCCGCGAAATTGAACTCCTTTGCGTCAGTAAGAAATTATAAACTAAACTGTATATGCAGAATGTCATGTTATTTTATACAAATATTGATACGTAACTCACACTTTCAATAATATATGAATATTGGTGTGTATATGCACTTTTTTAATGTGTGTCATTGGTATTGTTGTCGTTTCACAAATAAACTTTACCGCCACAGACCGCGTGTGCGGGAAAATTGACAATCTTCCCCCGCCAGTCGACTGGGGCATATCCGCATAGGCGTTTGCAGATATGCCCCAGTGCAGTGCGTTACATAATACAACGGCATCATGTAGACGTTATTAGAATATGTATTTAATTTGGTTTTCCTGTTTACTTACATATGCATTCGTCAATACGTGATATGTGACATAGGTCTTATGTAGATACTCATCAGTTAACCCATGTTTCATTATGGAGGGGTGTGACAGGAACCCGGGGTGTACCGAACACATTGCCAGTCTACAATCCTTGATCATTTCTTTAACTGAACCTCCTTAAAGACATTTCAGACTTCTGTCAAAACGATGCTCTTTTCAATTGAGTGCATTGAAAGATACACAATTGAACGTGTAAAATATGCACTGTTTCATGATATAGATTACTTCACTAACACATTTGATTCACATACAATGGGACTTCTAATTGTTTGCCTTTTATCGTAAAAAGTCTTGCACCAGCCATATTTGTGCCACCCTTGGGAACGAGGAGGGTAAGCGGATAAAGGTCATAGCAACAACACATGTTATGCGATACAGCACTTACGTCTATGTCTAAGAAGTTAAATTTAATAGCCTACACGTGCCTTAGCTGATGCCCCCGGACATCCGCGTGCACTAGCTGCAGGCTTGAGTGTGTGTTTATCGTCACACCCTCCCTAACCTGCAGTATTAGTGGGTCACTCTCTCGCTCAGGGAGTGTTTATTCCACTTCGTTATTACGGCGGCGAAGCTTTTCTGTTCAGTGAAATAGACAGTTAGGAAAAAAATCTGCATTCATAATTTTTCTGCATGGCTGATGTCAAAAAAAATATTTTTGTGCTGAAGTACACTTCACTTTTAGCATCGTGCAACCTGCTTTAAATTCATCATTCGTGTATACAATAATTTCAGTTCAATTTATTGTTAGAAAATGTAAGCCCTAATTAGTATTAGCGCGGGGATTGATATATGTTTACATCATACCTACTGGGGGCAAGACGCCCCCTTACAGCACCCCGGGGGCATCTTGCACCCCACACGATTAGGTCATGTATAGTCATGATTAGGAGGTGGAAAATGTGTTTATCTTTATAAAAAAAACTACGTGTTTTTAAATGTACGACCTATCATTTTGTGAAGGGTATGTGATAATTCAAAGTAGGCCTACACTGTATTAATTAATTAATAAGTGCATATTACGCAATATGCGTCATCCTCGGTTATAAAGGTGCCACATCGTAAAAACTACAACCATTTATGTTCTTAATTATCGTTTCTTAATAAACTAGAATTCATCACACACGAATTGAACTCATTGATCGTGGGTCAGCAAACTGGAAAGGGAAACTATAAAGGGAAAATCACTGGCGGCTAGCCGAGGGATACAGAACAGAATCAAAAGCGCATTGAAGAAGCAAAAGAGGAGACGCGTGAGCATCAGTGACGAAGAGGAAGCACTTGGTTGTACGCCATGAACCCTTTGTGAACTGAAGACATCAGGAAATGTGGAATCGTTTCACTTGTTCAGTGATATGTGTTTGTTCAGTGATATGTGTTTGTTCTAGCAGCGAGTCCGATACTAACTAAATGATGCATGTATGATGCCTGTCTGGATATAATAAAACATAATGTTTTTTTACATTTAACATTATAGTTTGCTTCATTCTAGTATTCGTATTTCATACAATGGAGATAAAATGTTACTGTTATAATAATAACAATAATTAACTTCTATATGGCGCCTATATATATATATATATATATATATATATATATATATATATATATATATATATATATATATATATATATATATATATATATATATATATATATATATATATATATATCCTCAGGAACCTGAGCTCAGAGGCGCAACAAAACAGATTCGTTAATTAAGCATAATCGTGAACAGGAAAAAGAAGCCCCCGGTTGCGTCTTGTCCCACACAGTACGGGGGCGTCTTGCTCCTTTAATGTGTGGGGCAAGAATCCCCCTCTGGAGAATATATTTAATTCACGATAACACTTTTTAGTGTTGTCAAATAGTCACTAATGTTTTAGTAGAACATATATAGGCCCTACTACAACCATTCAACAATCGTTGCCGGCTTAGATACCTCAATACAATACGTTTATGCAGCCATTTCCCTTAAAGGGGGGCTCCTTTTGCCCCAACCTACCCTGCTGGAGTTCCTCTCAATGTTCTCTTACGTTACGATGTTTTACTGCAAATTTGTGCAGCAAGACCAAGGGTAAAAAATGTTCAGCTGAGTATAGTTCGGAATACCAGACCAGAGGGCAGCACCTTACAGGTAAAACGTATTTTAGCAAAGTTGTAATAATTTATTGAAAATCTAAAATTAGAAGTACATTCGAAGAGTCACATGAAGTAAGGTAACGTTGCATCGTAACATTGATTACGATGAAATGTTACGCATCAACGAACCCCGAACGACAAAATAGTGTGATAAACGCCGAGTTATTTACATGAGGCCAGGGTGGGCGATATTACGGTCATCCCCCACTCGATACGAACATGACACAGGCATCCGGAAGCAGATTCAGCGCTCTGCCACAAAATGGCGACAACACAGTGAGTGGTGAAGTAGCAATCGCCGAAGCAGTACAGACGGCTATCGCAGAAACGAAGTCTGTGCAGACTCGATCGACGGGCAGCAATTGCCAACGGCAAGATGGATGCGTCGACAACCGGTGAGATCATCTGCCAAGTTGTGGCGGCTATCCAGCGTGGTGACGGCAGCTGTCAGTGCGTCGACGAAGCAGATTGTTGCCGCGCTGGGCGATCTTTTAGTTTCTGACCTAACCATGAAAATTATCACCTAGAGCACCCAAACTTCTCCTTATATATCTACTATACAGGTCTTCTGGCTATTAGGCTGTACTGCCTCTAATCTAATGCCAGCTCTCGCATTTATCGTCAGTTCAAATTATATTATATACACATGTCACGTACATGATAAAAAAAGTACATTTAGTTTCTCGAAACGATAAAAATTTACAAAAGAATTTAACCAAAACATCGCCATCACCTACGGCTACGGCGCCTAGGCTACCGTAAAATCGATGCATATGACGAGGCGTCGTTCAGTTTCACCGAAACTGTATGGCGGCGCTGCTATGGTTGAAATCAAGCATCGTTCATTTATGTATTTCTGTGTTTTAATTGTGCGTGCGTGCTTCATTGCGTGTAATTTTATATATATATATATATATATATATATATATATATATATATTATATGCAACATAACATGATGATAATAATTATGAATAAAACTATTTATTAAGAATATGACATTTTTATATAGCATACAGAAAAAATAAAAAGCAATACTGAAAATCCTACATAATTACGTGCAATGAGGCACGCACGCACAATTAAAACACAGAAATACATAATTGTTATAGCAACACCTCCGCATAGAGTTTAGGTGAAACTGAACGATGCCTTGTCACATGCATCGATTTTACGGTAGCCTTGGCGCTACGCGTAGGAGACGGCGATGTTTTGGTTTAATTCTTTTGTAATTTTTGATCGTTTTGAGAAAGTAAATGTACTTTTTTTACCATGTGACATGTGTATATGTATAGTAGGTATATGATGAGAAGTTTGGGTATTCTAGGTGGTGGTTTTCATGGTTAGGTCGGAAAGTAAAAGATCGCCCCGAGGTGAATGCAACAGCAGACAGCCAGACGACAGAGGTGGGGAATTCACTGGGGAAAGTGAAGCAACAAGTTCAGCTCCAGAGGTTTGACTTGGATTGCCTCGAGTGGACTTGAGCAATACAGCAGGAGGGAGAGTGTCCACATCTACGGAATACCTGAGTCCGAGGGGGAGGATACAAACCGACTTGTCATCAACTTGGCAGCAGACATATGGGTGTCACTGTGAAGCCTGAGAACATCAGTGTGAGTCACAGGTTGCCGGCTGGACGTGGACCAAGCCAACTGACCAAAGCCCATAATTGTGAAATTTGTAGAGACATGAAATCGCAAATGATGTGGAACAAACGCAAGCTGAGAGAGAAGGAAGGAAGGAGGTGGGTGTTCATAGAGGACGATCTCACTCCACTGAGAGCCAAGCTGAGAGAGAAGGAAGGAAGGAGGTGGGTGTTCATAGAGGACGATCTCACTCCACTGAGAGCCAAGCTGAGAGAGAAGGAAGGAAGGGGGTGGGTGTTCATAGAGGACAATCTCACTCCACTGAGAGCCAAGCTTGTGCGAGAGCTCAAAGCAGATGAGCACATCAAGAATGTGTGGACTATCGATGGCAGAGTCTTCTGCACCTGGACCGAGAACGGGCGGGAAGTTAAGAAGACCATTCAGTCACCAGAGGACCTCCTCTCAGTGGAGCTGGGCTTCTTCATGGACTTGTGGGACAGACACAACCACTCAATAAAAGTTCAAGGTGACACTGAAGTTAAAATCATGGGATTAAATATGTGCGGCTTACGCAACAAAACACAGCTGGGAATATTGGACAAATATATACAGGAGTTTGACTTTATTTGTCTTAGTGAAACTAAAACTGATGCCAATGAAGCTGACCATTTTCAAAATTTCACCAATTACAATGGAAAGAAAATGTAAGAAACATAAATATGGAGGTATCCACGGAATATGTGTACTGGTAAAGAAGAAGTACAGTAAATATATACACACAGTTCAGGAAATATTCTCTGAAAGTATACTGTGGCTCAAAGTAGACAAGAAGCCTTTGGTCATGAGTTTATTCTAGATGCAGTGTACCTACCACATGCAGGGCTGAGTCCAGTTATATAATTGTAATTGATTACAGCAAAATTGTGTAATTGATTATGGTTTAGAAATTGTGCTGTAATTGTAATTGTTATATTTTGTATAATTGAAAATTTAGTTAAATTACAATCAATTACAGTACGTTTTATATCACAAACTACCTGAATGAATTGTCACTAAAAATATAATTTAAGTCTCACATGAGTTGAAAATCAAGACTAATAATAACACCTGCTTATATATTTATATTTCAGTTACAGTATTCACTGTCTGGTGGGTAGTGGTCCATGGTGCTAGTGGTGGGTAGCCTTTATCCTTTTCAATAAGTTGGTAACAGCCAGGAAGTAATAAACAATGCACATATATTGTCAGACAAAGGCTAAGCTGGTATTCAAACAACAAGGAAAGACCTGTAGCCTGATATTGCTTCAGAAAATATCAGTGAAACATTGCACGTTAGCAAGCCAATTACACCCCTTGTGTTGTGGATGACTGGAGACAGGTTAGGTGGCAAGGACCATTTATATGGCTTCTCTCCCCATTCCCAACACAAAGCAAAGGGCAGACCATTTAAGAATGTTAGCTTAGAGCAGGAGCTACAACCTCAAAGTAAACACATCATACCCTATTACTAGTATTTTCCGAAGAAATGTAAGAAATGCACACAGATAAATGTATATAAAACTGGAAATGATGCTTAGAGAAGAACTACAAATAAATATTGTATTATGGCATGTGGGATTTTGTCAAATTTTCACATTTTTGTATTTTGTCCTGTAGGGTTTTGTTCACTTTTCATATTTTGTGTTTTTGTCTGTAAGGAATATGTCATGTAGGATTATGTTTGGATACTGCGTTGTATTTTGATATAACGAAAATATGTTTTAAACTGCCATCTTTTTATTTAGTATAATTCAAAGTCACAATTCAACAAAATGTACAAACATTACCGTTATATTTGTTTATCAATTGTGTAAAAAATATTGAAATTCAGCAAAACGTGCAAAAATACATAATTAACAAATGCTGAATATATTTGGTTCCGCATAATGTAATTGTAATTGAAATTGAAACAGTGTAATTGTAATTGTAATTGAAATTAAAAATTAAATGTAATTGTAATTGATATAATTTGTGTAATTGGACCCAGCCCTGAGTCCACATGAAGGCTTTATCCACTGTCACAATATATGATAATGTTGCCAATAATATTGCCGTGAATTGTATGTATGTACCAATACTTTTGATAGGTGATTTCAACTCTAGGACAGGAATTATAGAAGATTTAATTTCTATTGATGATGTTGTATCAACTGCATGTGGCATTGTATTAGCAGAAAATTATATTTTTGAATCAAAACACAAATTGGAATGCCTAGGGATGACAACAGAAAGACACAACCTAGACACAGTTGTAAACAACAATGGCTATAAACTCATTGAATTGTGTAAAGGTCTGGATATGAAAATAATCAATGGAAGGTTTGGTAATGATCAGGGTGTGGGTGACTTCACCTGTCAAAATGCTTCAGGTAAAAGTGTAGTTGACTATGCTATAGCATCTACTTTCCTTTTTCCAAAAATAATAAATTTTCAAACTGATACCTTTGATAAATGCTTGTCTGATGTGCATACTCCCATATGGGTGACACTAAAATTTTATTTGCCCAGTTACTGAATTGCCCATTTACCGATAAAGTAGTAAATGTCACGGTTAACACCAACGAATATTATAAGCCAGTCAACACAAGATGGAAGCCAGGAAAAGCAGGAGAATACAAAACTAATTTCAATGAACAGCTAATTTAGAAGCCAAACTAGAAAGTGTTGAACTAAATTCCCTATCACAGAGGGAAACGGATGGTCTGGTGAAAGATGTGGCATATATTTAACTACTGCAAAGAATACTGGTATTTGCAAAGAACCAACATATATAACACATCGTAATAAAACAACAAAGACTAACCATGTAAATAACAAACAGTGGTTTAATGAAGAATGCCGAACAAAGAGAATAGAATATTTGAGAGTCAAAGGTAGACTAAAGAAAATTAAACATGATGAAGCAAAAGCAGAGCTAAGAGAAATGGCCAGTGGCTATAAACACTTTATCAAAAAACATCAAAATGTTACTATAAACAATTGCACCAAAACTTGCGAAACCTAAAACATAGTAAGCCTGCAGAATACTGGGACATACTTAATAAAGCAAGTAACAGCAAAGAAAAATGTGGACATATTTCACTGGATATGTTTATGAACCACTTTAAAAAACTTGGTGAAAAACCTGAAGTGAAACAGCCATAGTGGATAGTGAGATACCTTTTGATCCAAAAAAGATTATGCAGTCATTCAGTGAACACATAAATAGACCATTCATGCAAGATGAAGTAGTAACTTCAATTAAAAAACAAAAAGGCATGTGGTATTGATAATATTATAAACGAATACTTGAAAAACAGCCCCACAGAACTAGTTGTACGTATTGTTAAAATGTTTAACCTAGTTCTATTATCTGGCATTGTGCCAACTGATCGGTGCATTGGGATCATTAAGTCTATTTACAAAAACAATGGGTCAACAGATGACCAAGACAACTGTCGTGACATTACATTATTTAGCTGCATAGGCAAGTTGTTTACAGCCTCCATTAATATGAGACTGACGACATACCTAGATGAAACAAGTATCGTAGGTGAAGAACAGGCAGGGTTCAGAGAGGGTTATTCTACCCTTGATCGTATATTCGGTTTACACTCATTGGTTGAATTGTATTTGACTCACTGCAAAAGGCTTTATTGTGCCTTCATTGATTATAAAAAGCATTTGATCTAGTAGACAGATCCTCACTGTGGTCCAAGCTAATTTCTTGTGGCATTAATGCAATGTGTTGAAGGTTATATACAACATGTATGAAAATGCTAAGTCATGTGTAAAACAGGGCCAGGCCCTGTCAGATTTCTTCTCATGTGAAGTTGGTGTGCGGCAAAGAGAAAACTTGTCTCCTTTGTTACTTGCTATTTACCTTAATGATTTTGAACACTCGGTTAGCTGTAATTACAAGGGATTTGACATGCTGACTGGTGAAATTCATAACAACCTTTGTGATGATGACGTAGAAATTTTCTTGAAAATGTATGTTTTACTCTATGCTGATGATACTATTGTTATGACAGAAACACCTGAAGATTTAGAGTCTGCCTTAATTAATTGCTACATGTGATTATTGCCAAACATGACACCTAACTGTTAATACCAGTAAAACGAAGGTCATTATTTTCTAACTTAGAAAGGTCAGACTACACCCAGACTTCTTGTTTGGACAAAATAAACTAGAAGTAACTGATAGTTACATATATTTGGGAACCAATCTAAATTGTTTAACAAAGCCATAATGAAACAAGTTAACCAAGCTAGGCGTGCAGTGTTCAACCTCACAACTAAAGCAAGGAAGCTAGCTTTACCTATAGACAATTATTAGACATACAGTGTGAGCTGTTTGACCAGATTGTAATGCCAATTTTATTATACGGTAGTGAAATATTGGGTTATCAAAATTTAGAACAGAGATTGAGAGATTTCATAGAACATTCTTGAAAAGTGTACTAAAACAGGAGAACAGCAAATTATATGGAGAAGTTGGCAGACAAAATGTAACACCAGTTATAGAAAAGAGAATGATAAACTTTTGGATACATTTAATAAGGCAAGCAAAGCAAGCTATCTAATGTTATGTTCAGGCTTATGAAAAGTCTCCACGACACAGGTGATTTTAAATAAAAATGGATTCTAAAAATTAAGAATATCATGGATGGATGCGGACTAACTAACACGTGGCATGATCACAGTATTGTAAATATAAAATGGTTGAAGCATAACTTAGTCTAAGTCTAAGTCTTAGTCTAGAACTCAAGATGAAAGATATTAACATGCAAACATGGCACGGTGAAATTCATGCAAATAGGCTATGTTCAAATTATAGAAAATAAAAAAATGAAGTAGGTTTCGAGAAGTACTTAACATATATTTCGTTTTAATCCGGTATTGCGAAATATTGACGATGAGAAATGTGCTAATTTTGCTTGCCCTGCCTGGACAGCTGCCAAGTATCCACCGACGCGTAAACGGTCGGGGACGGGTAATTATTTTACTTCGACATTGATGTTCCGTGAAACGGTGATATGCTGTTAATTAGCTCTTTCCACAGTGTTTATCTTGCCGACGATGTCTATCGGTGTCTGCTGAAAATCAGTGCACAATATATTGTGTATTTCGACAAAATGTCACATACACGAAATACCGTTCGATGGATGATCCCTTGGCTACAAGCCGGGGACTATTAATAGTCTACCGTCAGTAAACATCATGGCGTCCGTGGCAGCCGGAGCTCTTGAGAACATAGTGCTAGTTACCGATTCGTACAAGGTAAAGTTGACTGACATCGAAACTGTTTACCAACTGTGAGCGATAGCTGTTAAATTTGGAACTCGAACGTTTAAATATGCTATATATGGTGCAACGCTAACACCCGATTAGGCACTCGACTTGGACGTGTTGCAACCGGCCATGGATGGTCCACAAGGACTGCTGTTAGTGACTAGCGTTACCGTGACAGGCTGTGTCGCCGTTGGCGCTGTTGTGCCGGAAACTTTACAATCGCTGCTAGGTTACGTATCTAGCGCATTAGTGATAATACTATATTAAAACAATGATTATCACTTTCAGCAAATTATGACTCAACACCATGCGTATGACTATGACACAGCACACAATGTCAATGTCAAAAATAATTATACTTTCACTTTCCGTTTCGTGTTAACGGCAGGAACACTGCACTGATACTGCAACCTATGGTCTTATAAGTATGATATTGATCCACATGGCAGGTGCACCGAAGACTGAAGATTACACAATATTGATTGAGTTATTAAAAAAAATCACACATAAATGCCTACATACAGGACATGGGAACTTGGATGTAAACTATAAAATGGGAGATACTGTTCTGCGTATTACTGTAAAAGAAAAGGACTTAGGAGTTACAATAAGGACTGATATGAAAGTTTCACAGCAGTGTGGTGCAGCTTCAAAGGGTAATCAAATTCTTGGATTGATTAGAAGAAATATAACATACAAGGGAAAAAAGTTAATTATACCTCTTTATAAAGCAATATTTAGACCTCATTTAGAATACTGTATACAAGCATTGAGACCATATCGTAAGAAGGATATAGATATGCTTGAACGCATACATAGGAGAGCAGCTAAAATGATTCCAGAACTGAGAGACCTATAGTTATGAAGAATGCCTGAAAGAATGTGGTTTAACAACTCTAGGGACAAGGAGGTTAAGAGGAGATCAGATTGAAGTTTTTAAGATATTGAATGGGTATGAAAATATTGAAATATGTTTTTTTCACTCAAGAAGGATAGCAGAACTAGAGGACATGAGGTAAATTAGTAAAGGATCAATGTAGATTGGACATCTGGAAGCACCCATTCTCACAGAGGACAATAAATGAATGGAACAAATTGTCTACAGATTGTGTAACTGCTAGCAGCGTGAATATGTTTAGATGAACATTGTTGGACTCTCGATAAGCCAATGGCTTCCTTGTCCACTTGCCATCTGGGCCTTTGGCTTGGATGGCAAATCTTGTTAAATAATGAGGAATTTCAATATTCGTTGTCTGTGCGCAGCATTCTCCAGGGGGGTAGCATTCAACATGTCGCCGTATACCACTGATGGTATATGGGTGTTTTGTGTGCCAAAGCAGTTGTTGCAGCAGCACATTTGGGTAATTAAGGGTTCATATTTAGAACATGAGGTGTGATTATGTAATTTTAGTTAAAGCTGCTTAATCAAAAGTTCAGCCCATCGCGAATCTAGTTCTGTTATGTCCAAATGTGTAGTGTGTGACTAGTTTAAGAAACGTGCGCAGTTTGTTTAATAAAAATGTGTACTTTTGTTTAAATCGTCGAAAGAAATGACTTGTTGTTGTATCTTATGAAAACCAATTGACCGGCCGATGACCCATTGAACTTGTTGGTCACATGTTTTTTCGTGAGAGCTAGGATATCAACACTAAACATATGCATGAAAGCGTATCGAGGGTAAATGCAAACACGTGAACTCCAACTGCAAACAAAACGAAGGTATGTATTAAACTGCCACTCAAGCACATTTATATTCACTGCTTACTATGTTATAAGCATGTTGCAGAGAAAGTAGCACCATTTATTGCAATATTTCATATTCCTACTGGACAATAAAGGTGCGAAACAACACTGGAAAAGTGGGTTGATCGTATTGACTGTGTAGCGTTAAATATATGAAGATCAGGGTGTGAAGGTGTCTCAGTGATCATAATGATTAAAAGATCGTTTTGGTATGTAGACATTGCTCAGGCTATTTTATTATTACTGCAGAATGATGCTGATTTGCTGCCTGTTTGAATCATGCAAACTTATTAAGATTTATATGACAACTATGCATGCCTAGATGCAATGTATTAAATGGCTTCCTGGGATGCCTTTTAACAGTAGTAGTGTGCATTCATCCGAATTTGTGCATTGTCTTCACAGTGTAGGAAGTACGTTTTGGCATGCACAATACTGAAAGCATGTTTATGTCATTAAGTTGCAAAATATGACCTTTACTATATTTTTATGTTGCCAGATGCCACCCCGCAACCCACGAGTGAGAACGAGAGGCGTTAGGGGGTAGATGAGGTAGAAGAAGGGCAACAGGTGCTCACCTGAGATTGAGTGAAGCAGACACAGAGAAGATATGCAGTCTGCGGGAGATCCGCGTTAGATCGGCCCAGGACAGGCCTTGAATTTAGCAAAATTGAGGGCAAGGACACTTGGCTATGACTTTTATAGACTTTAGGACACCAGGGCCAACAAAAAATGTCATAATATCATAAATGCTTTAATGCAACATAAATTGGCAAATTATTGCTGTTGTAAATAAAAAGAAAATTACGCCAGCATAACATATTACTTTATTTAGACACAGCAGGCAACACCATAAGTCACTGAAAGTCAAGTAGTGCATTTTAAAGTATACTTGGACAGTTTACATTTGTTCTTTGAGACAAACACTCTTGTTAGCCTTGTCAGTTGAACAGTCATATTAAGTGACAACTCAAGACACAGAAAGGTAGCTTCTTTCTAGATTCGGGTTCAGTCGCCAGGTGCAACATGTGATTAATTTGTGCATTTCCATGCGCTAGAAGGTCACCAGTGTTACTCGGGTAGTTGGCAGGGTCAAGGATGTCAGCTGCCTGCAGAACTGGATCATTCACAAAGTGTGAAAATTGCCTTGTGATGCTGGTGATCATATCAAGCATTTGTCTTGATTTCTCCGTGAAGGATTCAACTTTGTTGACATTGCTTTTGAGGGCAATTCCCTTAAACAGCCAACCACCATCCTCTGTTGCTTCACTGAGCACTTTGGCAACATTTGTTCCAGGATTGTTTCTCTTTGTGGTGATGCGTGCTTGTGCAACCTCAATGTTGCTTCGGTCTGCTGAGAGTGGCATTGCATTATCCTGAAGAGACAGTGACAATTTGGCCATGTCCTCCAACAAGTTGTCGTATGATGCAAGGTATATAACAAACTTGTGCGATGTCATCTGTTTCAAGTAACCTTTTGCTCTCGCTTGGTCATCTCCTGAAATATCTCGATGTGCACCTAAAGCCATCCATGTCCTGGAACTGTGTCACCAGGCAGATGTAATTGCTGGTGAGAGCACACACAGCCTTCCTATGATGATCGATCCTCCTGGTGCCCTGAGTTCACACTGGCTTCAAAATATGCTCATCCAATGCTTCCCCGACTTCTTTCCATTTCTTTCCAGAGTGTCTGTACATGTAATCATCAGCTGGTCAGTCTTGTTGTAATATGATCCTTTCAGGGCATCGGTCAGTACTATTTGGAGACAATGTGCCCCACAGTGTGTCTTGATGAGCCACAGCAGTGACGACTTCAACCTGGTCAGCACACCACTGTTCTTTCCAAAGTTAACGGATGCACCATCGGCTGCTGTTGCGAAAACCACTATTAATTATGTCTTGTTGCATCTCTTGGCATCATGGATTCCTTCAGCGTCGCATCTGCTTGGCTCCGTTATGCCAAGAAACCTTACTGTTGTAACACCATCTTCCAACATTTTGATACTGACAATTTCTTTCTCTGATAGTAAATTGTCAGTGCTGCCATCAAATATCAGTGAACAGTAGAAGGGCTGCCTCTGGAACAGTGCTTGAAAGTCGTCTGCCATCATGCCTCACTAATGAAATGTTGGCAAGCTTTGTCGTTTATGAAAGTTTTACCTAAGTTTACGCCGTTTCAACACTGAACAAGATCTGAGAAACTGAATGGCTCTTCACAGTACACCACTGTGTATGCTATTCACACTATGCCACCATGTATGTTGTTTACAGTACGCCACCGTGTATGCTGTTCACACTACGCCACCTTGTATGCTGTTCACAATACGCCACCGTGTATGCTGTTCACAGTATGCTACCGTGTATGCTGTTCACACTACACCATCGTGTATGTTGTTCATATTATACCACCGTGTATGCTGTTCACGGTATGCCACCATATATGCTGTTCACAATACGCCACCGTGTATGCTGTTCACACTACGCCACTGTGTATGCTGTTCACAGTACGTCACCATGTATGTTGTTCACGGTATGCATGCCACCGTGTATGCTGTTCACAGTATGCCACTGTGTATACTGTTCACAGTATGCCACTGTGTATGCTGTTCACACTATGCCACCGGGTATGTTGTTCACGGTATGCCACCATGTATACTGTTCACAGTACTCCACCATGTATGCTGTTCACACTACGCCACTGTGTATGATGTTCACAGTACGCCACCATGTATGTTGTTCATGGTATGTCATCGTGTATGCTGTTCACAGTATGCCACTGTGTATACTGTTCACAGTACGCCACCGGGTATGTTGTTCACGGAATGCCACCGTGTATACTGTTCACAGTACGCCACTGTGTATGCCCAGCTCATCAGCATGCACATTTCTTGTGGCTTGCCGTCAGAGCACGAAGATGGGTGTTTGATTTTTCATGACATTTGACATATCTGACACCAAACCCTCACCACATATGAACCAACTGCTTCATATTCAAGCCAGTTAACATTCCATGATTGTAGCGTAGGCAGTTTTGTTTTTCGCTGTGTTGTATTTGGTGATTACGCCTGGGTGTGACTAACTGCAACTTTAGCAGCATGAGTTGTGTTCACGATGAAATTACTTTCTGTGTCTTGGACGTCTGAATCAGAGTGCGCGTGAGCATCAGCAGAAAGTTTTAGTATATTAAAGTCAGCTTTCATGTTATCGGGGCAGAATTCAAGTGTGCCTCATCAGAAACTGTTATTATGTCAAAATCGCTTTCGATGTCCATGGTATTCAGGGCAGAATTCAAGTGTGCTTCATCAGAAACTGTGATTACGTCTAAATCACTTCCTTTGTCCATGGTATCTTGGGCAGCTTGAGGAGTGTTATCACTGTGAAGTCGCTTTCTGTGTCCTGGTTAGTTGTGGCCGCTTGCAGGTGGACATCAGCAGAAGCTGCGATCACGTTTGATGACATACCCGAGGCAAGACTCATTGTGCGTCAGCCATTAACGCAAAGATGGGACGTGTCACTATGTAGCAAGAATACATACAGCTGGGCTGCATGATACGTGTAGCTTCTACATTAAAGCTACATGTGTCATGCAACCCATTTATGCAGCTGAGCCACAGTTTACTCAGCTGTATAAATGAGTACCTGGCTACAGGCAGAGGTGGAAATCTGAATGAATAATCTTCGCGCAATAATTGCAGCATGGTTGAATGCTTCCCAGAGAAGTCGAGATGGCACTGGAATGAACAGGTCTGCTTGTGGGTGAAGTGTAAAGCACTATATAAGAACATATCTTTCTATCTACCCCTGTAAATTTTAATAATGATTTGTCTATTACAAAATCAAGGTAATTGTAAATGGATATATTAAATAATGTATGTTGTTCATTATCACAATTAGCAAAATAACTTTATGTAGCTTGTAAATGTGAATAACCTTGAGCTAAATTGGCTAGTTAGTCTCTATACCAGCAAAATATCCATAACGTGTTCTTTGGAAGAACATTTTTATTTTACAAATTAACATCGCCTGCCATATGAGGCGAGTCATAGTAGAAATATTCCTTCTAAACATTCTAATAACCATTTACTGTTTTACTCAAACTACCTACTACTTGTACAAGACATGCTCCAAATGACTGCATAATACTTAGTGTACAACGTATTCTAAATTAAAATACTGTGTGGTTTAGGTAACTCTTTTTTATTTATATGAATGTTATTAAATTATTGTAGCACTGCCAAATGTTTTTTATTTTGTATGGCTTCCCTCAGTCTGTATTCATGCTATTGAAGCTGGTGTCACTATATAAATGTCCAAGGCAGGTCAGCACTTATTCTGTCCTATTAACAGTACAGTAGCATTATCAAGTTCGGTTTACTAAAGTGATGTTTGTTATTGTGGAGAACTGAACTGGTTCTACACAATCTAAAAGTTGATCCCGATTTTGAAACAGTGGCCAGTCAGTGACCAACAGCAGATACTAGATAATGACCTATCATCAAAGTGCAAGAAACACCCAACTTGGTACCTGTCTTATGTAACTTACTTGTTACTTATGTTACTTACTTGTTACTTATGTTACTTGTTACCTATGTTACTTTCTTGTTACCTATGTTACTTACTTGTTACCTATGTTACTCACTTGTTACCTATGTTACTTACTTGTTACCTATGTTACTTACTTGTTACCTATGTTACTTACTTGTTACTTATGTTACTTACTTGTTACTTATGCTATTTTGTAATTGACATAGCAAATAATGTGTGGCATAATATAAGGCACAGTCAGTTTGGTCGGGAGCCATTGTTTCATATCCAAGCCAACTCGACCAGTTACCGGGGCATTGCAGCAAGTTGCCACGTGACCGACGCCAAATTTGAGGCAATTAACCACATATAATTTATCAACACATGTTAAGTTGTTTTCAAAGACAAATATGACATTGGATTAATAACATCTCTTACATAGGAAAACATCACATTTTCACACACCTGTATATAGGGAATTTTTATCCATAAAAAAGACTGAGTTCATCAGCTAAAGAGCACCAGCGTATGCTGCCTCACCATAGCCATATTTATTGATAATACAAATAAAATACCACATTTCCACACACTCTCACGGTACATATAAAATACCTTTAATCAATATACATCTATAGTACAATTCATATTGCAGCGACCCGTGAGTATTTGACAACAATACATTAGCATCGACAAAATAAACACTATTTAAATTCAGCATTCCACAATTGTGTAAAAAAATGCGAATTGTCTGAAGCCAAAGACAGACGTACTGTGAACCTACAAATAGTTGAAGAGGAAAACATACTGTTGGCATCACAATAATGACAAACAATTTTGGCATTACAATATTTACCATGGTCATTCAACCTTGAGGTTAAGACACCTCGAAGTGTCAACCAAGAATATTCATATTAGTTACGCATTGCACACACTGACATTGCACACACTGACATGAATATATGTGAATATTGTCAAGAAAACGTGTTATGCTCTTTACTGATTTACAGAAATCTAATCAATCTATAGTATTTACTATCAAATGTTGGAGTCATAATTTAATATATTTATGAAGGTGTTCATAATTGAAGGAATCGGGGTGGGTTCAGTTTTCAATCACAGCATTTGGGGGTGGGTCGATTTATGTGTTGATTTGCATGGGTAAATTTTAAGCATCCAGAATTATGCCAACTACTTTTTTTTACAAAATTGGGGTCAGATTTCAATGCCTCTGAATCAGTGTGTGTGCCCATGATTCCTCTGGATCACATCCAATCCCAATGAATAATAACTGCTCCCTAGATATCCACAGGTACAAATGCAGTTATCTAGAACACATTGCTGCCTTTTTCCCTGTGCTATGTCGGGTAACTAATGAAAAATTATTATGTATACAGAAGACAACGAGTTGTAGTTTCAAATTGGAAATCGGTTTTGAGTGGGGTACCTCAAGGATCAGTATTAGGACCTATATTATTCTTAATTTATATCAATGACTTGGATGACAGTATAACAAGTAACGTACTGAAATTTGCGGATGACACAAAACTGTTTAGAAAGGTTAATACTGATGGTGATAAACAACATTTACAAAACGATCTAGACAGATTAGTGAAATGGTCTGAGAAATGGCAGATGCTGTTCAATTTTGGGAAATGTAAATGCCTACATACAGGACATGGGAACTTGAATGTAAACTATAAAATGGGAGATACTGTTCTGGATACTACTGTAAAAGAAAAGGACTTAGGAGTTACAATAAGCGCTGATATGAAAGTTTCAGAGCAGTGTGGTATTGCAGCTTCAAAGGGTAATCAAATTCTTGGATTGATTAGAAGAAACATAACATACAAGGGAAAAAAGTTAATTATACCTCTTTATAAAGCAATAGTTAGACCTCATTTAGAATACTGTATACAAGCATGGAGACCATATCGTAAGAGGGATATAGATACGCTTGAACGCATACAAAGGAGAGCAACTAAAATGATTCCAGAACTTAGAGACCTTAGTTATGAAGAACGCCTGAAAGAATGTGGTTTAACAACTCTAGAGACAAGGAGGTTAAGAGGAGATCAGATTGAAGTTTTTAAGATATTGAATGGGTATGAAAATATTGACAGAAATATGTTTTTCTCACTCAAGAAGGATAGCAGAACTAGAGGACATGAGGTAAAATTAGTAAAGGATCAATGTAGATTGGACATCAGGAAGCACTCGTTCTCACAGAGGACAATAAATGAATGGAACAAATTGTTTACAGATTGTGTAACTGCTAGCAGCGTGAATATGTTTAAAAACAAGGTTGACACATATCTCAGGAGGGCGGGTTATAAGTAGGTGAACATTATTGAACTCTCGATAAGCCAATGGCTTCCTTGTCCACTTGTCATCTGGGCCTTTGGCTTGGATGGCAAATCTTGTTAAATCTTGTTAAATATACTGATTATGATAATAAACACTCTATAATGACTCCACATGATGACTCCAATCCTGCTATGATGCTTGATTTTTTTTGCGGAAAACATGTTTTCTCTCTGTCTGGTTCAATTTACGTCAACAAAGCAAAGACAGTAGTAGGTTGTTACCATGGCAAACCATGACTAAATTTATTGGAAGCCGGACGCTCACACACCTTTAGCGCATGACTGGTTGTCCCAAAATTACTGTAAATATATATACAAAGCAATACAATCTCCGTCTGGACATACCATCAGATGTACAACCAGCACTAACACATGCTACATAATGTGTACTTGATGTGTAAAATATAAAGTGCAAAAGTCACAAGTGTTGCCTAAGCCAGGTGTACCACAATTGTGCGATATGCCTATCGCCAAGTGTTAGTGTGCAAAACACATAGATATGATGTATAAAATGACGTAGAGGTGGGGATTAGAATTCACCCTCCAAAGGCACTATGGAGCACCGCTCTGCCCCATGTCATCCCCAGCTGTGAAGTCTGTCTGTGACAGGTTCCCCAGTGCCAGTGGGGTGTACAGTTCCCAAGTGCCAGTGGGGTGTACAGTTCCCCAGTGCCAATGGGGTGTACAGTTTGTATGGCAATGATGTAACTATATGTCTGCTTTCTTAATTGGTATTTCGTACCAGTTTCCAGACTTCTTGCTGTACATTCGTCTGTACCTACAAAGCAGACATAGTCACTGTTATCACGGCTTGAATTATATATTTATAGATAAATATGACAACACATTCTTCAAAAGTCAATAATACATGACGTCTTTCTCTCCAATTAAAAAAACGTTGCTACATTCATACTATTTCAAACAATATCAATGGCACTCTTATAATATAATATATAAACATTGTTTATTTATTATGATGATGAGTTTTATTTATTTTTCATATAATGTGTAATTTATTTGTCTACATTATCACTTTTTTCCATCAGGTTTATATTTTAACTTTTATAAGTCATTTACATTGCATTTTCATTTTGTATGATAATACAAATTGTACTGACTATGTTATACACAACACTTTAGTACAGTGATTGTACCTGTAATTCCTGTGTGCATGTCGTAATTGTCTATTCACTAATTGTTGTGCATTGTACACAGACAGACAAGGCATGACACAAACTACAATTGGCACTTGATGTGACACTAGTGTTGTTGTTTTAGCAAAAAACATAATTGTTTGTATTTTCATATGATTTTATATTTTTTCAAGTAAACATCTTTTTACATTATAATATTAAAAAATAAAAAAAAAAAATAATTTACATTTTCAGTACACATGATATCAAATTTGTTTATGTTACACACGTCAAGTGCAGTTATTGTACCCATAATTATCTTGTGCATATCTTTGTTATCTAGTCAATGGAATCATAAATGTCAGTAAAATTTTATTTATTTCATATGACTGGACATTGCTTTTACTTCACATATATTTTATTAATAAGAATATGCAATTTCATGAGGACAGCCATTACAATAAAATCTTTATGTAGACAAACACAATTATCACACAGTTTTATTTGTGATTTTGATAAAAGGTTTGGTGACTGACTAATGATAATGTGTACCACAATATTCTTTTGCCTGACTGTAAATAGCTTTGCCACATACATCAGCATGTGGTGGTGAAACACCTCGAGTTCACCGGTGTGCCTGAAAATTTAGTACATGCAACTTGCCCATGTGAAAGGCCTTAAAAAACCTGTGCATAACACAGTCTATTCACCTTGAATACGAGTTCACGAAGCGGACAAGCCTCAACTCAAGGGAATCCCCACATACTATGCCAGCCATGTATAACAATATAAGTCATATTTATGAGTTGCTGAGTGACAATAAGCATCCTTTTTTACTTTTGTCAAAGTTTTGAACGCTACTTATATTTTTTAGAAGTCAAGAATTCACAGTAAATATGGGCGCACTGGAATGCAGCATTATGCTAGGTAGTTTTCGAATCATTTGAATTTAAGAACCTGTCAAAAAGAATCTTTGCGAAAGCAGCATCACTTTTGGCTCCAGTAATTTCTTTTGTTTCTTTCCACAGAACAAAAGTCTCCTAACTATACCCTCACGATCGGTGCATGTCTCATTCTTGCTAATTTTGCTCGTTGTCTGGCTGACAGGGTCTCGTCTATCACTGGGCATCCCATGACGACTAATGGCTAAAAATTACTCGAACTGATGAATCTGTCAAATAGGTAAACATAAGCTGGTCTTCCCGATCATGTGACAGGGTGACAAGATTTACTCCATCGAAAAGTTAGTCAGTTGTCGAGTAAATGCTTGAACATACTTTTACTATTTCAACAGTTTGTCTGATAATTTCAACAACAATGCATAACAAAGTTGCACAAACGAGCTACCATATTGTTGTGGAGAGTAGGTAGGCTTGGTTACCCGTAAAATGAATTTGAAGTGAAATTAGCAAAAAATTTAATTGATTAAGCAGTTTTTAACATTAAATTCGTGATTAATCTATGAGGCATTATTACCATCACTGAAGTGAATGTAAATAAAAAATTATGTTGGGTCTGTAAGTGGAATACACCTTTTCTGTGTCAGTAGCAAAACTTTTCAATAATTAACTTTGACTTCATCTAGTCTACTGCCAGTTCATGAAAGAAAACATTGTACATACAATTTATATTCCAGTTGTACGTAGCACAACTATCGGCCTGGCTGGTGGCCTTTGGATGTGTTAGGAATGTGTATCACAAGTCATAGCCTGCCTCCCCTTACTTTATAGCATAGCAATCTATTATTCTTGGACAAATCTCATCTGTTGCTAAATATTAAAAAAAACTACTATGACTTATTACTATTACCCCATATCTGGTTATTAATACATGGATATCAATTTGACGAAAGAGTTGCTATTGCTGCTACTGTAGCTACTGCTGATTGTGAACTCAGCTAACTTAACTACATGTTGGCGTGGTTGTGGTCTCATAGATCTATGTTGATTTGGTTCCAGGCATATCTGCCTATTCCAGTACTTCCTTGTGTCAGCACTTGTGACATCTGATAGCTGTAATTATGTATGATACATCTGTCATGTAACTCAGATTGTGGCATACATGTCAACCAAATTGGTTGACATCAACACTGCTGAATATTTTGCAACTGACTGATTGAATACTGGTCAACCTGAATATATCAGATCAGAAGTCGGTGAGAAATATATATATATATATATATATATATATATATATATATATATATATATATATATATATATATATAGACCCAAGTGCAACTGTGTTCAGTGACTACTGGTCTTTCAGTTCTTCGAGCTAACATGCCAACCATGAGTGGTACATGAATGAAGGACATAACCTCACAGGACATAAACCCTCAAAGGGTAGGACAAAACTGCAATTGAATCTACCCAGGTGTATGGATTTGATATGATTTACCAGTTTCAAACACTGATGAAAACAGACTTGCAGAAGCCACTTAAAAGCAAGAATGTTTGCTTTAAAAGTGTACTGGACTACCACACTGTACAAGAACGTACCTTCAACTTCCTAAACTAACTTGCAACACTCAGGATTGGCACTGCCAATACAAAGAAGCCTTGTTAAAACTGCACAAAACCGTAAGGAATGTCTTATGTGCCCATATATAATGGCCTTCAGAATTCTGTAAGTCTGACTTATGGGTAAACTGTACGATATGATTCGATACTTGCACTTGGATGTCATTGACTTTGAGACCTGACTTGATGTAACAGTATTGCTTGCTTTTATGTTGATAACATACAAACAAAATGTCAAGATTATTAGTTTATTGTTCTGTTCACCAGTTACACATGTTTTCTGTTCTCAAACCTAGTATAGATTTGCAACAAGAAATAGACAGTTGGGCTACAGATAAAAAAATTGCCCTAAAGTGCTGCACAGGCACAAATAGACCAACATTAATGAAAAAGGACTAGAGATCAGTTCAACTCTGTTCACTGTGTGTACAACTCTGTTCACTGTGTGTAGTTATTTCTGTTCTGGTGGCCTGGTTACCAGTGACCTGAAGTTGGCACTTGGATATTTCATGAATACATATAGTTTCTGCACTTTGAAATTTGATACTGTTTGGGTGGATCTTCCCCAAGCAGGGGGTAGTGCATGTGTTGGGGTAATTGAGGCTGCATGCTCCAGTCAATGGGCCTACATTCATAGATAACAGTGCTATACATACTACATAGCAGATTTGGATGTATCATTCTATGTACTGGTGTTTTTTTTTTCTCGGTAAAGTGGGAGTGGTTTGGCTCAGTTTTAAGTAAGTAAATAGCACTGTTATAGTCAGTCACCAATAAAAAAATGCATATATCATTTATGCTAAACTCTACAGGGATTTCATTGGTCAGCTGAATGACTGTTTTACAGACATGGCAACATTGAATTTATTAGTATTTTGTAACATCTCGGTTGTTTAAAAATAATATACATACTGCGTTAATAGGGACTTTCACGGTGACGTCACGCACTTAATCACGTGATCGTCTGGCGGCGCTGGCTGGCAAAACAACCAGGTACATCCATTGTTTCAGTGTATTTTACTGGTTGTGTTTCTCTGATCTTTTGTGTTTTGACACACCTTTGAAATCATGGTTATGTCCTGTGTTGTTGTGGGATGTACTAGTTGCTGCCTGGATGGTTCATTGTCGTTTCATCGCATCCCAAAAGAGGAAAAACGAAGAGAACTCTGGCTGAATGCGATCATTATCTTTCATGTCTAAATATTTTAGAAAAGACATGATTTGGTAATTAAATAAAATATGTCAGTTTTGCGAGACCGCTGTATCGCAATAAAAGTTTGGCCAATAAATCTTTGCCTTGAATATGAAATGTAAAAAAATTCAGCAGGTGATTGATTGGTCTGTTTTATACAATTTGTGATGGAAAATATACTACATGCAGCAATAAAGATTAAAATATGAAATTACATCATATGACATTATTAATTTAGATTAACTTTGAGATAAAACATGAAGAGAATTGGAGTATGTTAGTTGTGTGAAACCCCGAACTAGCTCTGTGTCAGTTGACCAATGAAAAGTGTTGTACATTCTGCTTAACCCATTATACCCCACAACAGCTGCGTCCGGCCACTTTGTGCAGTCCTGGAACGGCCGCATACAGGACCCTGTATTAAAAAAAATCCTGACGAATAACTACTGAACTAAACGCTACCAAATTTTGCCACACCCTAGCGGATACATTTTGCAATAACAACAGCTTGTTACGTGCATATGTTGCCCTTTTGGAAATCTTGATTTTCATTGGTTTTTTTCACGCTATCTCGAAAATTTTTTATTTCTATATTTGTCATGATAAAATATGGTGTAACCTGAGAAATAACTGTCAGAATTTGACAATGTTTTCAGTGGTGCAAAGCTAACACATATAGCTACATTTTCTTCGCTGTGTTGCATAGGGTTATTGCATGGGATCATCGTCAAATGTCAGTCGCAAGGTAGAAAGTTTTAACAAACTTACTATTTTGTCTTTGCAAATTGTGATAAAATGTCAACATTTTATTAATATATCCTATTTCTATGTATACATGCATGTGGAGAAATTACTACTCTTCAAAATAAACACAACTTGTAATTGTCAATATTGAATAGTTTTTTCTACAGATTTTTGAACACGAGGTAAAATCGCTCGAAATTTGCCAGAAATCCTGGGAACTTGGGCGCATGTTTTAATAAAATCCTGAGGCCTAATGGATTAAATATAAAATTAACCAATAATCTGGAACTGTAGAAATAGTCCCAGGACAACGGTTAAAAAGATTACATTCATGTTGGTTTGGTTCGTGGCGGACCAGTGTGCTGGAATACAGCCAATGTACAGAATCTATCTCAATCACATAGTACATGACATTGTATACCAGCCCCAGGCACTCATTTACACAGAGAACCAGGGACAGTTCTACTACATGACATTGTATACCAGCCCCAGGCACTCATTTACACAGGGGGAACAAGGACATGTCTATTATAAAATGAACAGAAGAAATCTATACTATAAAGAAGGTTGTGGCTCTGTCTATCTGTTTCAATGATTCGTATATAGATTTAACAAGATTTAACAAGATTA
Organism: Lamellibrachia satsuma; assembly: GCA_033239005.1. Classification (NCBI taxonomy): domain Eukaryota; kingdom Metazoa; phylum Annelida; class Polychaeta; order Sabellida; family Siboglinidae; genus Lamellibrachia; species Lamellibrachia satsuma. The sequence continues at coordinate 3,046,781 of BSQZ01000012.1, read as the reverse complement.
CCATCTCGAACAACAAGTTCCAGATGGCAAGTGGACAAGGAAGCCATTGGCTTATCGAGAGTCCAACAATTTTCTCATCTATGTGTAGCCCGCCCTTATCAGATATCTGTCAATTCTATTTTTAAACATATTCACACTACTAGCATTAACACAATCATTTGGCAGTTTGTTCCATTCATTTATCACCCTCTGTGAGAATGAGTACTTTCTCATGTCCAACCTACACTGCTCCTTAACTAATGCTGCTTTGTATCCTCTGGTTCTACTGCCTTCTTTAAGTTTGAAGAACATATTCCTATCAACATCCTCATAACCGTTCACTATTTTAAACACTTCTATTTGGTCTCCTCTTAGTCTCCTGGTCTCTAGCGTTGTCAAACCACATTGTAATAAGCGACTTTCGTAACTAAGGTCTCTTAATTCTGGAATCTTCTTAGTTGCTCTTCGTTGTATTCTTTCTAGCTTATCTATGTCTTTTTTACGATATGGCCTTCATGCTTGAATACAATATTCCAAATGTGGTCTAACTATTGCTTTGTACAAGGGTACAATTAGATGTTTCTCCTTATACGTGATAGTTCTCCTAATTAGCCTTAGAATTTGATTTCCTTTCGAAGCAGCAATCCCACATTGCTCTGAAACTTTCATGTCAGCATTAAATATTACTCCTAAATCCTTTTCTTGTGTGGTTCTACCTAGTACAGCATCCCCCATTTTATATTCCTCGTCCATATTTCCATGTCCTATGTGTATACATTTACACTTCCCAAAATTGAATAACATTTGCCATTTTTCTGACCATTTAACTAATTTTTGTAGATCATCCTGTAAACTTTGTTTATCTGTATCATATAAAAACTAAAAATTCCACCAGGGGGTGAGGACAATATGAAGGAACTTGTGGATGTTTGATGTAGATTACGTAACTCGGAACAATTGTTAGCAACATTATGCATGTTTTTTACGATCTAAATTCTACGATCTTTTCTAAACTTCGTGATTTACGTCAAACACCCACATAGGATCCTTCATAAGTTTTGATTGCTTCATGAAATCAACAGTTATACATAATGTTTGGAGCTTGAAGTCATTACCATAGGCATTGTCCTTCCAAATCTTGACTGGGTACTGCAAGGGTCACACACTCTTACAATGGCAGCCTTTTCTCCCGTGCAATGCTGGGCTACTTGGCTAGTTATTGATAAATGAATGGAACACATTATCTGTTGATTGTGTTAATGCTTACAGTGTGAATAATTATGTTTAAACATAAAATTGACATATCTTATAAGGGTGGGCTACACGTTGATGTCTTGTTCCTTCTTCTCCTTCCAGTTACGAGTTTCCCTCTCATCAAGTCAAAAAAGAACTATTAATAGTTGGAAATAAAGACTTTCGATAACCCAATGGCTTCCTTGCCCACTTACTATGTGGTTTTTTGCAGCAGTGTTGTTCAATCTACATACAGTAAGGGGGTATTGAACTTTAACCCCTCCTGTAGAGACCCATATCTCACGGATGTAATGATAAGGTTTTATGACTTGTTAAGTAGACTCTCACAGATGTTATTGTGCAATATTTCTGATACGTTGAAAGTTGCTGAGAAAGTTGTTTGTATAAATGGCTGGCAAGACCTGGAACAAACACACAACTAGCTGCATTTTTAATGCTAAAAACTAGGACATTACTATGAAAGCATTTTATGAATACATTATTATTTATTTTTAACATTTAAACATGTCTTTGGTTCTAATATATTTTTTAAGACTTATGAGTTATACATTATCTACTGTAAGCTGGCTATGAGTTGAAGTTATTAATAATTATTAAGGGAAAATGTGCATAAAATTATTGGAAACTACCAAGTATAGTATTTAGGATTAAAATTTCAGGAGTCCAATCCGGGTAAAGTCTATTTAACAAATGCACACTAGTTGATAAAACAAGTGAATTTTCATTAATTGGATGATAGATATAGTCCAGTTTCAACATTGTGAAAGGTGACTGAAATGTTTGTCTTTAGAACACCGCTTCTTGGTGTATCTAATATTTGTCATCGTGCAAACTGTGGGTTGTATACAGATCTATAGGTAAGACAAACTTCACTTGGGTTGGTTTCAGGTAACTCACCACAAACAGTATCCCCAAGACACGACACATGTCTACTCGTACTTTGAGAGTCGTGGAGGTAAATTCCCATCTACTGTTTTCTTTGGGTTGCAATACGTGCTCAAACGCTGGCTGGTGGGGCCAGTGGTAACCAAGGAGATGGTGACAGAAGCGAAGGAGGTCTACAAGAAGCACTTCGGTAATGACTACTTCAACGAAGAAGGCTGGAACTACATCGTTGAGGTACTGTCATGGCTGGTTTTGTTTTGCGATGTAAGATATAATTTTTAGAACAGTGAATAAATACTTTGTTATTACTAAGCCACCTCACCTTCACCTATCCTTTCCAGGCCTGATGAGCAACAGGGCTGCCATTTTGTCTTTTTCTACAGTTTTTTGCCAAATTCTCTTCGGGTGACCCATTTTCCATTTATCTTCAGGTACCCACCAGACAGAGGCTGTTTTCTTTTGTTCTTAGTATATGTCCGATCCAATCCCATCATTTTATCCTGACTTCTGTGGTGACAGACTTTACCTTACTAAATACAATATTAACATGTTGGCCAAAGTCCTGTTCATACTGAGAAGTTCGTCAGAGTAAACGCCATACTGTGCAACCAAATTTGTAGGTTAGTGAAGAATGATTCCTAATCTTTCTGTCTCTGTACATTGTTGACAGTTTACTGATCCTGGTTTGGAGAGGCTCATAGTGTTGTTTGCATGGATTGCTTGATGTCTGGGCGTAACATACAATACATTCTTCTGGTACATATGTGGCACAGGGTCAGTTATTTCCAATATTAGAAAATCTAGTTTTGCCCCTCAAAAATCAAAACCATCAGAACAATATAACAGTATGTGAATAGACCAGCCACAGGTGTACTCAACGTCCCAAAAATAACATCTAATTTAGAGCAGCTTTATTTAATTTCTGCAAATTATGGCATACAATGAAAAAAAATGTGGTATACACAACATATTTTATATTATTGATTCTTTGTAGCGAACACTTTGAATTAACAAGTTGCGTGATGTAATTGAAAAAGTAGTCGAAAATACCAATTATATTTTCACCAATTCCAATTTTAAAAACAAAACGCCAATTCCAGAATTGGAATTGACGTTTCAATTACAATGTAATTGACGCCCCAAGTCTGCACATACCATGCACTAGTGTACATGACTTCCATCTTGACTGGTCGTGTCCTATGTGACAGAGGTGTGTCTCTCTGCAGCATCACAAGGGCTGTCTGCCTCTGAGAATACGAGCGGTTCCTGAGGGCATGGTCGTGCCGACGAAGAATGTCCTCTTCACCGTGGAGAACACAGATCCCAAGTGTTACTGGCTAACAAACTACTTCGAGGTACGTAACATCAGACTCTGGCTGTATTTTGTTTGATGAAAACAATCTAGTTTGCACTTGCAGCACCTAAAATATTATATTAATAATAATAACACAAACATTTCTATAGCACCTAATTCCCTAGAAACACCAACTCAGAGGCAACAACAACAGGTTAATCAATCTCTAAATCCATATACAGGGTTATCAACAGGTGGACGAATACACTACGGAGCTATCGAGGGTAAGCATGGTAAAAAAACGGAATTGTAGCATATTTCCTGCTGACCTAGTGCTAATTGGGAGTGAATTCCAAAGAGTTGGTGCAGCAATCGAGAAAGCCCTAGTTCCAATGATGTTCACAAATGTAATTTTTAATTATGACGAATAATTTAATTAAGGTGATTGTATATAGCGTTTATGTCAACCCCTGGCATTTCTATTCAGCCACACAGCAAGCAATACAAAACAGATTTTGTCCACCCCTGTCTAAAGCTAGATCCTCATTTACACAGCTTTGTGAACCAATATACAGGTGTTAGTTCAGAACCATTGACAGGGTTCAATATAATTGGTGAAAATTATCAAGGCACGTTGCAGTCTTGCAATTTAGAAACAACAATTGCAGCAATACTCCATTTAGAGGCAGTAATATTGGTAGATTTAATTAAATCCCACTGCTGTGTATTACCCAGCTTAGACTTGGAAGAAATTGGATGTTTGGTTGATATGTAAAGACTCCAGTCATCAGAACTGTTCAAATTGTTCACATGCTTTTATGTGACATGATGAAAATTACAACAATATATTTATGGATATTATTATTTATACCTCTCTATAAAACAATTATGAAGCACCACTTTGAATATTGCTTATACGTTTGGGGGCATATCATAAGAAAGACTGACAAACTGGACAGAGTACAAAGAAGAAGTTAATACAATAAAAGCAACTGAATACAAAGAAAAGCAACTTAACTGATCCTGCAACTGAAAGAGCTTATCTGTTTAGAATACCTTAAAAAATATGGGTTAATAACACTATTGGTGCGATGTTACCCAATAAGTATTACTTGTTGTAGACCCTGCTGGTGCAAGTGTGGTACCCAATGAATATTTGTTGTAGACCCTGCTGATGCAAGCGTGGTACCCAATGAATATTTGTTGTAGACCCTGCTGGTGCAAGTGTGGTACCCAATGACTATTTGTTGTAGACCTTGCTGGTGCAAGTGTGGTACCCACTGACTATTTGTTGTAGACCCTGCTGGTGCAAGCGTGGTACCCAATGACTATTTGTTGTAGACCCTGCTGGTGCAAGTGTGGTACCCAATGACTATTTGTTGTAGACCCTGCTGGTGCAAGTGTGGTACCCAATGACTATTTGTTGTAGACCTTGCTGGTGCAAGTGTGGTACCCACTGACTATTTGTTGTAGACCCTGCTGGTGCAATTGTGGTACCCAATGACTATTTGTTTTAGACCCTGTTGGTGCAAGTGTGGTACCCAATGTATATTTGTTGTAGACCCAGCTGGTGCAAGCATGGTACCCAGTGACTATTTGCTGTAGACCCTGCTGGTGCAAGTGTGGTACCCAATGACTATTTGTTGTAGACCCTGTTGGTGCAAGTGTGGTACCCAATGTATATTTGTTGTAGACCCAGCTGGTGCAAGTGTGGTACCCAGTGACTATTTGTTGTAGACCCTGCTGGTGCAAGCGTGGTACCCAGTGACTATTTGCTGTAGACCCTGTTGGTGCAAGTGTGGTACCCAATGATTATTTGTTGTAGACCCTGCTGGTGCAAGTGTGGTACCCAATGACTATTTGTTGTAGACCCAGCTGGTGCAAGTGTGGTACCCACTGACTATTTGTTGTAGACCCTGCTGGAGCAAGTGTGGTACCCAATGATTATTTGTTGTAGACCCTGCTGGTGCAAGCGTGGTATCCAATGACTATTTGTTGTAGACCTTGCTGGTGCAAGCGTGGTACCCAATGACTATTTGTTTTAGACCCTGCTGGTGCAAGCGTGGTACCCAATGACTATTTGTTTTAGACCCTGCTGGTGCAAGTGTGGTACCCAATGACTATTTGTTGTAGACCCTGCTGGTGCAAGCGTGGTACCCAATGACTATTTGTTGTAGACCCTGCTGGTGCAAGTGTGGTACCCAATGACTATTTGTTGTAGACCCTGTTGGTGCAAGCGTGGTACCCAATGACTATTCGTTGTAGACCCTGCTGGTGCAAGTGTGGTACCCAATGACTATTTGCTGTAGACCCTGCTGGTGCAAGTGTGGTACCCAATGACTATTTGTTGTAGACCCTGCTGGTGCAAGTGTGGTACCCAATGACTATTTGCTGTAGACCCTGCTGGTGCAAGCGTGGTACCCAATGACTATTTGTTGTAGACCCTGCTGGTGCAAGTGTGGTACCCAATGACTATTTGTTGTAGACCCTGCTGGTGCAAGTGTGGTACCCAATGACTATTCGTTGTAGACCCTGCTGGTGCAAGCGTGGTACCCAATGACTATTCGTTGTAGACCCTGCTGGTGCAAGTGTGGTACCCAATGACTATTCGTTGTAGACCCTGCTGGTGCAAGTGTGGTACCCAATGACTATTTGTTTTAGACCCTGCTGGTGCAAGTGTGGTACCCAATGACTATTCGTTGTAGACCCTGCTGGTGCAAGTGTGGTACCCAATGACTATTTGTTGTAGACCCTGCTGGTGCAATTGTGGTACCCAATGACTATTTGTTTTAGACCCTGCTGGTGCAAGTGTGGTACCCAATGACTATTTGTTGTAGACTCTGCTGGTGCAAGTGTGGTACCCACTGACTATTTGTTGTAGACCCTGCTGGTGCAAGTGTGGTACCCACTGACTGTTGTAGACCCTGTTGGTGTAAGTGTGGTACCCACTGACTATTTGTTGTAGACCCTGCTTGTGCAAGTGTGGTACCCAATGACTATTTGTTGTAGACCCTGCTGGTGCAAGTGTGGTACCCAATGACTATTTGTTGTAGACCCTGCTGGTGCAAGTGTGGTACCCAATGACTATTTGTTGTAGACCCTGCTGGTGCAAGTGTGGTACCCAATGTATATTTGTTGTAGACCCTGCTGGTGCAAGTGTGGTACCCAATGACGGTAGCCACTAACTCAAGGTACCAGAAAGAGATCATAGCCAAGTACTTGAACGAGACAGCAGATAGTCTTGATGGTCTGCCTTATAAACTGCATGACTTCGGCTTCCGTGGTGCAACATCAGTTGAAGTTAGTTGAACATAAGCATTTTTTAAAACAAATCATTAACATATATTATAGGGGAAGGTGGGGCATGTCTACACACCTAAGGTATAATGTGACATAATTAATGAACTGTTTATGCCAGAAGAGTAACATTTTGCATGGCTAATCTTTATATTACCAAACATAAACTCCGCTTAGAAAAACGTATATGTGATCAATATGTATAGGGTATTGGGGCATAACCGCACAAGTATATGCTAACATACCTCAGGTATTTCAGTCATTTGCTACAGGGCAGAATACGAACTGCAATGGTAATTTAAAGCTGTAGAACATTGTATGTCTTGTTAGGTATGTCTATAAGTATTACTTGGGGGTCAACTGCACCCATACAGATAATAAAAACATAACCAGCAGTAGTTAATAGAACGATTTTGCCTAAATGTTGTGATATCCAGTGAAGTGGATGCATCATATTGGTCTGTCTCAACTATTGTACACACAAAAGCCATAATACGAAGGAAACCAAGACACAGAATAAAAACAACCTTGTATTTATACACTTCAAGATACATGAACAATGAACCCAAATTAACTATTATGTTATAAGATTACCGCCTTTAGCACATCCTACCTCAAAATCCCACCTCCCACATATTTTGTTAGGCCAACCATTTTTAAGATGGTGTATGCCAAATGGAATTAGCTGATCTATATCGTGACATCACGTTATGTAAATGAACTTACTACACTGGGGCATATCCGCACATGACGGAGTCATATCTGCACACGTCTGTTCGGATATGCCCCAAATAACTGGTGAGAAAAAATTTTCAGTTTTCCTGCAGATGCGGTCAATGGTGGTAAAAGTTTATTTATGCAAAATAACAACACAAGTCCAGCGTAGATTGAAATAGGCCAAAGAATGACATTTAGATTTATTAATTAAGAAGCATGAAATTAGGCAAGCATACACCATCAAAATAAGATACATCCAATAATCTCAGCAAGCATGCCGGCCCCCAAAAGGTGTTTACACATAATTAGTAAATCGTGCCTATCAGCTACCAACTACCAGTACTATCTGTACCACTACTGACTTATATACAATTCACATGGTATCGGTGGGGGTCACTCCGCCGTGAATTAACCATACATATATATATGTACAAACAGAAAGGCTGAGGTACTCGATCCCCCAGCCAAACATGGTAAATGAAAAAAGTGGGCTAACCACCCAACATTCTTGAACAATTCATAATGAACATTATGGAAACACAACACACAATGCATAAAGGTGTTACATATCTAGACATTAGTCAACCAGTAACTACTAACACATCAGACCGAGAGGTAGGGCCAAACAGCCACCCAAATGTACTCGTAAAAAGTACCCGCACTAAAAACCCTGTGTACACTACTGAAAACTCAGTGGAGGGAAAAGCGTCAAAATATTCAAAAACTTTGTGAACTACCTCTCTGTCTTCAGTGTTCCACAGTGTATACCTACATAATGCACCACTTGATTTATTAGATAACACTGGGTAACAACTGTTAACACAATATTAGGGAGGGAGGGTGGGATTTTTCAAACGGATCGGAATAAACCGAACAACAAAACTGATCTTGCAATAAAATCAACAAATTCAGCGATAACGAATAATCAGTAACAATAGAAATTCGGAAATATTTGCAGCGCAAAGGTCTCACAACGACACAAGCTAACTTGGAAATCGAGAGAGGCTGGCTCTAGGTCATGTGGTTGGTGTATCCATACACGTGAGCGAGTAATTAGGCCAATACTCTCTCTACCACAAAAGGTCTAACCTCAGATCGCCTTCATTGCCCTGTCATCTCGCATAAAATCCTTTATGCGCCGCTGTCACATAAATTCATTTGTGCAATGACAACAAAAACACACATAAGCCACCAGTAACACACATAAGCCATCAGTATGCTTATGTTATTGTTGGTGTGAGATATGTATCAACATATGTGTAAAATTACATGAGGTTCTGCACAAATGGTATTTTAGTGTTTAATGCATGAGTTAGATGCTACCACAGACCATAGTTTTGAGACGAATTACTACACGGTTTGATCAATAATGAGGTGTGCGGACATGCCTCAGAGTGCAGACATGCCCCACCTTCCCCTATATTTAGATAAAATTATTTATATTTCCTATGTGTTACATTTAATGTTTTTGTATGCATATTATTCCATGTCATTATTTTGTTTTGTATATTGTACAAGCAAAATGTCCATTTGTCTTGATATGTCATCAGCTGCTGTAAAAATTATAAATAAATGATTGATTTCCACATGATTGATTTCCACATAAACAATTTGTAACAATAAATATATTACATTTCTTGTGGAAATGGTGAAAGTTTAAATTATATACTTATTAAACCCTGTCCCCATTCCTGTTAATACATGCAATACAATTATGACTATGCAACCTAACATAACATAACATAACATAACATAACATAACATAACATAACATAACATAACATAACATAATATGAATATAAAAATAAAAGAGCATATAATAATAAAAAAGATACATAGTTTTTTTGTAAAAAAATGTCATTAATATACATAATTATAGTACACATATATTAATAAAATACCATAATATGATTATTTCTGCATTCTAAAAAGTACATATTTTGTGACCATCTTGTTGAATCTTGAGAAATTATGCAGGATTACAGCAGTAATGTATACTTTTCATAGATTTAATTTTTACACAACTTCATAAAGATAGTTGTTGTTGTTGTTGTTATTGAAATGAACGATCACGTATTTCAGTCGGCAGGCATTGGAGACTGTGCTCACTTGGTGAACTTTGTTGGCACGGACACGATCGCCGGCCTGATGGTGGCCCGCAATTACTACAACTGTGACATGGCAGGGTACTCTATTCCGGCTGCTGAACACAGGTATAGTGGTTGTTGTTTTACTACAATATAGCAATAGTGCATGTATGATAAGGGTATAGAAATTGTTACTGTAGTAACTAAAAGGAAAGGTAAAGACTGCATTCATTAAGTGAAGATAGTGTTATAATTGTTTACTTCATAGACTTCTGCCATATGGTGGATGTTTTTTTTCATTTAACCATCTCATTCGTCTGCCATTTGGTAGGCGTTTTGCTCATTTAGCCTGCGCTGTCTTCTGTCATGTGGTTGATGTTTTGTTCAATTAGCTGTCTGAGTCTCGTGTCACGTGGTGGATGTTTTGCTCATTTAGCCTTCTCAGTTTCCTGCCATATGGCAGATGTTCGGCTCGTTTAACCTTCTTAGTCATTTCTATCATGTGGTAGGTCTTATGCTCATTTAATCTTCTCATTATTCTGCCATGTGCCAGGTGTTTTTCTCATTTAGCATGCTCGGTCTTCTACAATGTGACATGTTTTGCCCATGTAGTTTTCTCAGTTTTCTGCTATGTCGAGTGTTTGGCTTATTTAGCCTTCTTAATTTTCTACCATATGTGATTGGTCCTTCGCTCATTTAAGCTACTGAGAACATATTTTATTTACATCTAATGTCTTCAGCATGTTATGAGAGCTTGACAGAATACTTAGTTTGCCACTGTACTGTTGTTTGTGAACAAGTAATGGAAGTGTGGCTGAATGGTTCAGTGAAAGTGGAATTGATGTAATGAACACATCTTCCAGAAGATGAATTACAATATGCTTTAAACAGTCTAAGAACTAGATATCATGCGGTATCAAGAACACACCTTTACACTTGCCGTTTTTGTATGTGTTGCAAGAATCCCAAATAGTGCTTTGTTTCTGTAGGTGTTACAAATATGTTGCGTGATTGCAGTACCATCACGACGTGGGGTAAGGACGGTGAACTGGAGGCATTCCGCAACATGTTGACGCAATTTCCGACAGGGCTTGTTGCTTGTGTCAGTGACAGCTACGACATCTGGAACGCCTGCGAGAAAGTCTGGGGAGGTGAACTCAAAGACCTGGTGGTGCAGCGGGGAACAACAAACTCGACCCTGGTGGTCAGACCAGACTCTGGCCACCCTCCGGAGGTTGTCGTAAAGGTAAGAGTTATCTGTGGTCTGGGATGTTGTTCGTATAGAGTTGCATCAATGAGGGTGACAGTGAAAAAACATTCTTCATCTTGTATAATATTATTGATCGTGAGTGATGTCACTAATTTAACCTGAATTTGACACCCAATAATTTGCCAGTCAGACAAATTATTAATTATCATTTCCATTTGGTAATGCGTTCTTGATTCATAATTAATACTAATTATCATATCTGATTGATTTTGTCTGCCTTAATTAGTTGATAAGACACAAAATGGCAACTCTTCCTTTATGCTAGGAGTGACTAATGATAAATTTACACGGTGTACACAAATTGGAGTTCTTCATAAGGGTGCTTTTAAAAAATCATAGCATCACTAATAATTATTGCACAAATGTGAATGAGATATCATTCTGTTGCTAAAAAGACTCATTATAATAAAATGCTAAAAACTACAGCACATAATGTTATCATGGGGACATTTCTATTTGAATTTTATCCAAAAAAGAGAGCAAAAATTTAAATGTTCACCCTGCTACCAGATAATTGCTGAGTGGCTGTAAGTCCCTATGTCCAATTGGAAAAATGTAGCCATACATGTTAGCTACAAAATAAAACAAAACTAAATCAAGTGTGTTGAAAACTTTTATTTTTATGATTTTTTCAAACACCAGACTATGCAGTTTCAGACAGGCCCATCGGTCTTGTGTCATTTACCATGGCAGTGTGGGTTGTCGAAGCTGGTGGTAACCGCAATGGCAACTTGTTGATATTTACCTCAAAAAAGCCTGCCACATCATTCTAACCGTCTGAACTAGTAGAATAACGTGATTTACCAATGCTGTCATTCAGTTTGCTGAAATATTGATGCGGAAACTTGAAATAATCTGGCCTAAAGTGAACTGACACAAAACGAAGTGAGAAAACAAAATGTCAGATTAGTAAATAAAAAGCTCAGACAGCCCAGACAACACATCTTTGTAATGACGATGCTCATTCGCTGCATATAGCCGGCTTGCTCATTCATGTATATTTGAATAGGCCAATCAGTGCATAACATGTTACATATTTAGGTACTATGAATGCATGGAAATGTTAAATCATTCACTACCGGCTGATATGCATAAAACTGCTAGTGTACAGATAGAGAGAGGAAGTTATCAGCACACTGTTACATATGCACATGCATAGAATTTATACTATATAATATTCATATAGATACATATGCTTCATGACGGCAGGAGAGCATATAATTATAAGTACAAAACAAGACATGGTTTGGGTGAACTCATAGATAATTTAATGCCGGAACATCACGTGTTCAATAAAAACATACAATTAAATACAGATGAAAAGGTCTCCCTCTGTACAAGATCTATGCATGACTAATGCTAAAAATACTAGCTAAACTAAGACTACAGTGCCTATGTCATACCCACAATGGCAGGATGGGTGGGCGGGAAATGTGAAGCAGGGCATGCTACACCCGCGGCCGCAAAGTTCAGGGGGCTCTATATCCGGTCAGTGTGGGTGCTCATGGGAAAACATGATTCCTGCTAATCAGCAGAACTTACAAATAATTAATGATGCTGCCAAGTGGCACAAGTTGACAGTAATTAGACAAAGAGCAACAGTTGTCTGCCTACATGAATAATAGCATATTAAAAGTAAATTAATATACACTTTATTCTGCGGAGCGTAGTAAAAGCAGCCAAATATGGGAACCAACTCTGTGACGTGTTTTGTAAGCTAGATCGTCATTAGCTATCATTGACTTTGCTCATGAATTAATATGAAACGGAACGAACAGTGATTCAGCTTTCCAATGATACCATTTGTTCCCTTGTGAAGTACTGGTGATGGAAACGAAAATTGTTAATATAGAGTCACCAAAATCGGGCCAAATTCGGCCAGAACGCTTTTTGTGCTGATCGTGCAGGCCGAATTCGGCCCAGTGGTCACTCCTAGGGTTAAACATGTCATTATTGTTTAGTTACTCAGTCAACAATATTGATTATGTGTCGTAATTTGCCTCATCATATTTGAATGAGTGCATGTTCTACCCTACCATAATGTCACTTCTGTTCATCTGCTATAAAGAACAAGCTTTTTACTGCCTATTTCGATAATGTTTATACATGCGCCTTATGTGAATTGTAAAAAAAACAGCTTTTCAGCATTTTGTAGTGGCTTATGGCAATTCATATAGGATTCTTAACAGGCTGCCTATGAGATGAAGCGTTAGCCATATATTCGCTACGGCTAGTGTCAGCTCTGGTAAAGGCACCACCATAAAGGCTATTTATAGCTTAATGACTAGGATTGACAAGTTGCTGAATTCTATTATTAAGACCATTGATGTTAGTGTATTGTATTTTGAAATTACTAATTCAGTGGATTGCAACCTTGTATAATTTTTAAATATACCGTTTTTATTTATATATTTATTTTCTATGGACATAACACTTATTGTCTAAAATAAAATATTATTAATTCCATGGCTTGTAACTGATAATGAACTCTGACCTCTGTTCCAGGTCTTGGAGATTCTCGGAAACAAGTTTGGGACGACAACAAATGGCAAGGGATACAAGATGCTGCCTCCGTATCTCAGAGTGATCCAGGGAGATGGAATTAGCTACGAGACACTTGAAGAAATCCTGGCCAATATGACGAAATACAAGTGGAGCGCCGACAACCTCGCTTTTGGCAGTGGTGGCGCCCTCTTGCAGAAGTTGAATCGTGACACCCAGAAGTGTGCATTTAAATGCAGCTATTGCATTGTCAATGGCAAAGAGGTGTGCAGCTGAATAATAATATATTTTATTTGGTATAGCGCCAGATACAAATTTGTTCATGTCGCTTCACAAATTAATATGATAGTCTAGAATTGCTACATAAATAAATGTGCTCGTAATAAAACATTACTGTAAAATAAATATAGCGCAATATTTATGTAGCAATATAATAGTAAATAATAATTACATAAATAAATAGGTTGACCAAATTTATATTGATCAAAAGGCATGCCCTTCAAAAACCATGAATTCTCCTAATAATATTCGCTATATTCGTAGACATTATATAATATCCTTATAAAGGCACTTGTGAAAATTTGCAGAAAACTGTTGTGATACAATAACAAAGTTGTCAATATGTGTGACATAAATAATCCTTATTCAGTCTAATTTATAGCCAGTAAACGGATTGTTACAAATCATTTTATTTTACAGGTAAATGTATTCAAGAAACCAATAACGGACCCCGGCAAGAATTCCAAGAAAGGGCGTCTAACTCTGGAGGTGCAAAATGACAACTTTGTGACGGTGCAGGAGGGCAAGGGCGACTCAAAAAAGGTGGGGCGCTCTTTCCATTTGTTTAGGGTATTTATTGACCAAAGTATCAGATTGGCTACAGTGTGAAGCATTACATGTGACCTTGCTAACATCTGGAAAGATGAAGACATAACTAGGTCCATAAACTTGAAGACATAACTAGGTCCATAAGCTTGAAGACATAACTAGGTCCATAAACTTGAAGACATAACTAGGTCCATAAACTTGAAGACATAACTAGGTCCATAAGCTTGAAGACATAACTAGGTCCATAAGCTTGAAGACATAACTAGGTCCATAAACTTGAAGACATAACTAGGTCCATAAACTTGAAGACATAACTAGGTCCATAAACTTGAAGACATAACTAGGTCCATAAGCTTGAAGACATAACTAGGTCCATAAGCTTGAAGACATAACTAGGTCCATAAGCTTGAAGACATAACTAGGTCCATAAGCTTGAAGACATAACTAGGTCCATAAGCTTGAAGACATAACTAGGTCCATAAGCTTGAAGACATAACTAGGTCCATAAGCTTGAAGAAGAAATTTGTGTGCCCCTTGTCTAGAGTGTTGCTCAGTGTGGCCATGAATCGTGGACACTCAGTATGGCCGTGAGTCGTGGACACTCAGTATGGCCTTGAGTCGTGGACACTCAGTATGGCCGTGAGTCGTGGGCACTCAGTATGGCCTTGAGTCGTGGACACTCAGTATGGCCGTGAGTCGTGGACACTCAGTGTGGCCGTAAGTCGTGGAGACTCATAAGAAAGCATGAGAAACATATGGCACGAATGTTCAGGATGAGCTGGACACAGAGAAAGACAAACATCTGGGGCAGAGATATAGTAGTGGTTAAGGAAGAAGGACTGCTATGTTTCATTAAGAGATATAGCAGTGGTTAAGGAAGAAGGACTGCTATGTTTCATTAAGAGATATAGCAGTGGTTAAGGAAGAAGGACTGCTATGTTTCATTAAGAGATATAGCAGCGGTTAAGGAAGAAGAAGGACTGCTATGTTTCATTAAGAGATATAGCAGTGGTTAAGGAAGAAGGACTGCTATGTTTCATTAAGAGATATAGCAGTGGTTAAGGAAGAAGAAGGACTGCTATGTTTCGTTAAGAGATATAGTAGTGGTTAAGGAAGAAGGACTGCTATGTTTCATTAAGAGATATAGCAGCGGTTAAGGAAGAAGAAGGACTGCTATGTTTCGTTAAGAGATATAGCAGCGGTTAAGGAAGAAGAAGGACTGCTATGTTTCGTTAAGAGATGTAGCAGCGGTTAAGGAAGAAGAAGGACTGCTATGTTTCGTTAAGAGATGTAGCAGCGGTTAAGGAAGAAGAAGGACTGCTATGTTTCGTTAAGAGATGTAGCAGCGGTTAAGGAAGAAGAAGGACTGCTATGTTTCGTTAAGAGATGTAGCAGCGGTTAAGGAAGAAGAAGGACTGCTATGTTTCGTTAAGAGATGTAGCAGCGGTTAAGGAAGAAGAAGGACTGCTATGTTTCGTTAAGAGATGTAGCAGCGGTTAAGGAAGAAGGACTGCTATGTTTCGTTAAGAGATGTAGCAGCGGTTAAGGAAGAAGAAGGACTGCTATGTTTCGTTAAGAGATGTAGCAGCGGTTAAGGAAGAAGAAGGACTGCTATGTTTCGTTAAGAGATGTAGCAGCGGTTAAGGAAGAAGAAGGACTGCTATGTTTCGTTAAGAGATGTAGCAGCGGTTAAGGAAGAAGAAGGACTGCTATGTTTCGTTAAGAGATGTAGCAGCGGTTAAGGAAGAAGAAGGACTGCTATGTTTTGTTAAGAGATGTAGCAGCGGTTAAGGAAGAAGAAGGACTGCTATGTTTCGTTAAGAGATGTAGCAGCGGTTAAGGAAGAAGGACTGCTATGTTTCGTTAAGAGATATAGCAGCGGTTAAGGAAGAAGAAGGGCTGCTATAAAAAGAAAGTTGGCTAAGTACGACTAACTGGCTAACTGGTAGGGAGCTGTAAGTGATCTTTCATATTATCAATATGCCTCAGTTCTCTAAACTTATCGATCAGAAATCACATCTAAATTTACAGTATTATACTTCATGTTTTTATCTTTATTGTTGCAGTATTTAAAATAAAAAATGCAGGAACAAAAAAAACCTCCACGCTTGCTGAATGATGTCATCTTTTTCAGTTCAAGTGACAACTGTTTTACAGCTGGACGTTGTGTCAGTGATATGTATTAGTATTTTACAACATTTCAATGATATCTATACAAAACATGTTATGGTTCTACCATACGAAAATACAATTTGGCGATGAAATAAAAATAAAGACTGCTACGATGACTATTCTGGCATGCGAAGAAATCAGCAAATGAAAACATCCGTACATTGGTTTTAAGCAAAACTACTTGTATGTCCAGGCTTAATCGTAGTAGTGATACTGATATTTTATTCATTGTTATAGTTACGTAACAATTTGCAATGTGAAATAATAATCGTGGGGAGGAAGTTGAAAATATGTGTCTTTCGGGTGAAACACCAAAAACAGTCCCTTCTTCTTGGTGTCTATGCCACGATAAGTGAAATATACAGTGGGTAAATGTGTCGTGGATTCACAGCCACACCCATGCAAAGTTATCTTCACTTGCAATAACTTTGTCTTTCTGTAGGACCAGCTGGTGACTGTGTTTGAGAATGGGAAACTACTCAAAGAATACAGTCTGGAGGAAATCCGTGCACGGGCAGAGATAGACATTGTGAAGAATTCCAAGCCAAAAAATTGAACTGTATTAGATCACAGCACCAAAGTTTCTGTGATACTGTCGTCATTGTGTAGTAGTAGTTGTTAGGATTTGGTAGGTGAAGCTTCTACACAGTTGAACTGTCATATCATGAAGCATAAGTGAAGCATATTTTTTAACATATTGGAACTACGGTTTATGTGCAGTTTACAGCGTGTTTGTGAACCCATTCTGTTGTAGTGCGTAGCTCTGAGAACATGTCAACGTACAGACAAATCAATGTGGGAAATATGAAAACCAGTTTACCAGAAGGTTACATTGTGTTACTGCGTGGCATTAGACTGCATCTGAACAGTTGAACTTGAATTGAGTACCCATCTGTAGGAGATTAAGTTAGGCTACCATTGATTGTAAAAGTACTATCAGACAATGATACTTCTTCAGTAGGTGATTACTTGATTATGTAAAATATTGCTATAATATAAAGCTGTGCTAGTAGCAGAGTTGACCCCAAACATGAAACCACAGAATTATATCAGTAGCCTTTTATATGCCTTTTTAAAAGTTTCAAGTCTAAATTTGTGACACAGAAATGGCCCCATGCTAATGAAGATAAGTTTGTTGCTCCCATTGTGCTGTGATAAAGCACAACATAATTAGTATTAGTTGTTATACCTGATTGAACTTTAAACACCACTTCTATTTTTAAATCCATGAAAAATCCCATATTCTTCCTATTGTTTGGGCATCAGTATTGTTCAATATGTATTATTTATCTGCAGTTTCAGTGGAATTCGTCTTGTCTCCTCTGTTGCTACTAGTATAGTTTTAACTTGGATACCAAATGTACTGGTTCATTGAAGTGGATATAACACTAATGTAAAACAATGACTGTGTACTGCAGCAGAAGGAAGCCGGGTGTGAAGACAACACAGGCATGACTGCGGTATAACACTAATGTAAAACAATGACTGTGTACTGCAACAGAAGGAAGCCGGGTGTGAAGACAACACAGGCATGACTGCGGTATAACACTAATGTAAAACAATGACTGTGTACTGCAACGGAAGGAAGCCGGGTGTGAAGACAACACAGGCATGACTGCGGTATAACACTAATGTAAAACAATGACTGTGTACTGCAACGGAAGGAAGCCGGGTGTGAAGACAACACAGGCATGACTGCGGTATAACACTAATGTAAAACAATGACTGTGTACTGCAACGGAAGGAAGCCGGGTGTGAAGACAACACAGGCATGACTGCGGTATAACACTAATGTAAAACAATGACTGTGTACTGCAACGGAAGGAAGCCGGGTGTGAAGACAACACAGGCATGACTGCGGTATAACACTAATGTAAAACAATGACTGTGTACTGCAACGGAAGGAAGCCGGGTGTGAAGACAACACAGGCATGACTGCGGTATAACACTAATGTAAAACAATGACTGTACTGCAACGGAAGGAAGCCGGGTGTGAAGACAACACAGGCATGACTGCGGTATAACACTAATGTAAAACAATGACTGTGTACTGCAACGGAAGGAAGCCGGGTGTGAAGACAACACAGGCATGACTGCGGTATAACACTAATGTAAAACAATGACTGTGTACTGCAACAGAAGGAAGCCGGGTGTGAAGACAACACAGGCATGACTGCGGTATAACACTAATGTAAAACAATGACTGTGTACTGCAACAGAAGGAAGCCGGGTGTGAAGACAACACAGGCATGACTGCGGTATAACACTAATGTAAAACAATGACTGTGTACTGCAACAGAAGGAAGCCGGGTGTGAAGACAACACAGGCATGACTGCGGTATAACACTAATGTAGCACAATGACTGTGTACTGCAACAGAAGGAAGCCGGGTGTGAAGACAACACCGGCATGACTGCGGTATAACACTAATGTAAAACAATGACTGTGTACTGCAACAGAAGGAAGCCGGGTGTGAAGACAACACAGGCATGACTGCGGTATAACACTAATGTAAAACAATGACTGTGTACTGCAACAGAAGGAAGCCGGGTGTGAAGACAACACAGGCATGACTGCGGTATAACACTAATGTGTAAGTTGCCTTATGCTGCGTTTCAAGGTTGTTCCGTTGTTATCCCCAAAGGTTTGTAGTTGTGGGATGTGATTGGACGTCACACCTCTACCGCACTGACATGCGGATGAACGATTTAAACATGGTTTGCACCTAATCATGAACAAATAAATTACAGAAAAAAATTGCAAATGCATGGGTTATCGTCTGTATCAACCCTCGGTTGTTTATTGTAACCCTGTCAAATGTTTTAGGATAGCATGGTGTGTTCGCCTTTCAATGTTCTGTGAGTTGTATGCTACCCTGGGTGCTGAATATCACCCTGGGTGCTGAATATCACCCTGGGTGCTGAATATCACCCTGGGTGCTGATTATCACAATGAAAAATGTATGCGTTAATTCGTCTGCCACTTGCCTATATTGAAGTTGTGCTTGTATAAGGGGAAAACCTGACATTATATGCAGGTCTAATTATGAAAGCTTGGAAGTTCGGTTCAATAGTTGCTATATTCCAAAGTGCTAATATTGTCTGTAGATTTACTGTTTATGTTATTTGTGCACTTTCACTGTAGTCGTTTATTTTGTAGGTTATTCTATACTCTATGATAACTAGGTTAGTGCGTTATTTTTGTACTGTTCAATCATCACAGCTGTAGAAATACATACAATTGCTTTACACCGGATTATTAAACTGTACAACATCTCAATACTGACACGTTTGTTGCCAGTCAAACAATATATAGGACACTGTTCTACGTCTTCCGTGTGTGGCCAGCTAATCATGATGGAGGCTAATTGAGAAATACGGTTGGTCTATGGCCCCAGTTTATTGCATGCATGTGTACCAGAAGTGCAAAGAAAATATATATATATATATATATCAGGTTATCTTTTGCTGTCTTTCTCTGTACGCTGTTTTAATTTAAACTTGATATTCCATTGTGTGTTATTTCTAGTTCGGACACCTAATCTGTTTACCGGTAGTTATTGATTCCAATGTAAAACAGCCTTCTGCTGTAGACTGTAGAAAGTATATGCCATGAATCCATGAAACCTGCTACAGCACACTTCTGTTTATAAAGGACCTGTTCAATTTTCAAGACCTGTTCGTAACAGACATACTTTCTCAGTGCCAGCCAGCACTGTGCGCTGTACACAGGTTTCGTTGTGCTTGTTTAATGGATAACTTTGCTGATTTGTGTAATATGTGTGGAGAACTTCAGTAAATCTGTGATACCGTTGTAATTTCACATTTACTGCTATTAAGATATTCCATCGGTTTAAAAAAATAGTTAATATTATGTGGTTTTAAATTTGTATTTCCTCACGTCAAACGAAATCCTTAGTTTTCTAACATAAAACATGCTTGGTAGTATGAGCTCATCTATTTTGGTATCATCTGTTTTGCCAATGCACTTTATGAATGTATTAGCACCTGCTTGTATTTGCTACTTATATATGTTGATATTTTATATGAAAGCGTTATAGTGTTTTACTAATACTTATGTATGATGTAGTAGGATATGCAACTAATAAAATGTTTTCTTTGTTGACTAACATCGGAACCCTGCAGATCTAATGTTTAGGTTTATTAATTTATAGTCTTAAAGGGCCATCAATCACAGGACTGCTAATTGCTAAAACCTCGATACTAAACCAGAAATATCTTCTCTAGCAACCTGAAGGATGATCTCAGAACATGGATGTACTAAAAACTAATTTACCCTCAGACCTCCCCTGCTGCATGAAACTTTGAATTACGTCCATCTGTGGCTGTGTGTAATTTTGGCTGCTTCATATTCACTCACCAGGTGGCGCTTCAGTCATCATAATGTAAAACGGCGTGTGCTCTAAGTCGGCAGGATCTCCGATTGGAAAACAATGGTTTTAAAAATATAGCGATGTATGATGTTAAATCAGCATCCTCCCTAAAGACCAATTTTCTTGACATTACGGGCATTTTTGTAATTTATTGTAATATTTTGTATTTACCGTAGAATACAACTTTGAAGAGTCCAGACAATATCCCAGAAACTTATATTTAAATGAAACTGTGACCTTGAGCGTTTTGTGAAACGAGCGAGTTGTGTATGAAACAATATGAATTTTACTAGATATAACAAGATTGCTACCCAGGGTGGCAAACGCTATTTCACATCCTTTAGTTCTCTTATCTTTCTTAAAGGTGGTTAATCAATTAGATTTTTTTGCTAGTCTCATTTCAAATTCATTTTGCAAAAAACCAAACCTACCTAGTAGCCACTGCAACAACAGCTTGTTTATGCAACTTTTATATGTAGTTTTCTTTGTGAAATCAGACACTATTAAATTACTTGATGCTTGTTCAAACATTTACTGAAGTGATAATCGAAATGCTAAAAAATCATGACTTTCTTCCTTGGTGAAATTTTTTAACTGTCGTGATCTGCGAGAGGATGGAGGTCATGTCCATGATCAGCATTGACCCACGCAGTGCTTACTATTTCAAATATCCACTATTTTGATCCTTATCAGATTTAACGACTAACGTAAATTGTTTAAATGATTTGAATAAAAAAGGCATTTTGTTATTAAATCGACGACTCTGGACGTTACATAAAACTATTCACACTCTACATATTTGGACACCAATGAACCAGATTTGTGATAGACTAAATCTGTTGAGAAAGCAGTTTTATGTGAAAAAAAATATATTATTAAGGATACTTTAAAAAAAAATTATCTGTAAAAACTGGTCTATATACAATTTTGTATTCACTTGTATGTACAAGAAATACTGTTTATAAATCTGCGCAAAGCTAGCCATTTCTAGCAGTGTTTTGTCAATCATTGCTGAAGACATACAGACAAATCAAATACAGTTTTATTCAACAAAGATCTGACATATTGCAGTTTATACTGAAGACATCATCATACTGTACGTCCTTATGTACAGAGCACTGGCAACAACCAAATAATTTAACAAGTGTTTGCAAAATCACCATTACAAAATGAATTAAAACACTGTTTTATTATGTTGTTAAAGCCACAATCTGTTTTTAGATACTGTACCATTGGCATGGCATTACACCAGTTCTCAACATGAAGTGTAACAATATGGAAGTGTATCATTGACACCATTTTCTATTGTATCATCATTAACACCATTTAGAAGTGTAACAATATGGAATAACGCTGCGACAATGTGACTCCAACCATGACGATGGGTGCCATCTAGTGACCTGTCCATTGAACCTACATAGCTGACTGACGAATGCTTTAAACCCTAATGTAACGCTACTTAATGAAGATGCACACTAAATGTCTTTGATGATTCCTTCGATCTCTTCCTTTGAGAACATCTTGAACATTCTCTGTGGCGTCACTGTTGCCATCTGCAACAATAAAATACCTCGTTAAAACTCACTCAGCCTATCAGGTGTGTGAATAATTAATTAATATGTGCAGTCGTATTAATAAGAGTGCATATGTTTGTTAAAATCATTGAAAGAATTGATTTGATTAGTTGTGTAAATAGCCAGATATTAAGGTATACAAAGCCGTGTGCTAAGGTATTCAAAGCTGAACCACTTTTGTCATTTTGTTTCATAAAATATCGACCAGATCTTGTCAATATTAATTTAATAGTTTGTCCGACAATTTAACCGAAACAACATGACAAATTTGTACAAATGATAGTGATGTTAATTTGCAAGAAACCATAGACCCAAGAATACGCTGTCTGAAAGTGAGACAGGTTGCAACACTGACTACTTGAATGACACTGATACACCGACATATCATATACCTAACACATTGCTTACCTCCTAACATTAAGACGGGACATGTATAAATAAATGTTGCATTCTTTTGGATAAATCTTAACACATCATAGAAGATTCCGTTTTAACGTTACTCATATTTTGTCATATAAACATAAATAATTCCGTTTGTTAGAGATAATAACAAGTGCATCTTGCCATACAATGAGGCTTTACTGACTATTATGGCATTTAAAAAATTAATCACAAAGCTTCATAAAGAGTCGGTGACAATAGTTCATAGGTTGAGGACAATTACGTTGATTTATCAAGGAATATTACGTGTCATTACAGCCCATTTTAACCATGGTTTTGGATGAATTTGTGCTAACTATTTCCAATTACTGCAATAAATAGTTTTCAATTACATCATTCAATGTAAAATCACTTACACCGTAACTGATTACAAATGACACAACAGGCCACCCAGAATAACATGTGGTGCTTTTGGTGCACAATAACACGCGCAATGCATTGTGGGATCGACTATCGATGGAAGTACAACACATCATTCGCACGAATCTTGCCATACACTGAAATGACCAGGTAACTAGGCCGACGCCTGCTCAATCGCGTTCCACACATCAGATTAGTCGACTGTTGCTTTCCGATGTAAGCGTTGTGATTTCTGTTTAATATCAATAAATGTTATTGTTGGTACGATGTATTCTTTGCTGAAACAGTAATTCTTTCCAACTCTCTAATTTGAAGTACTAGTTGAAGTTCCATCGACAATCGATTCCACGATGCCTTGTGTTTATACACGCCTGCCGTCTAGCGATAAAAAACATAATATTCTGGGTAACAACTATAAAAAATGACTCAACCATGGCACCTTGTGCAAAGAGTGTGCCAAGATTATGAATAATATAACAAACTTCCTGTCCAGGGCAGTGACTGACCTCGACGTTCGTGGCATTGAGTTTCTCCTCCATAACCTGTTTGAGAATGACGAGGGACTCCTTGCATGCCTCCTTAAGGGTCATAGACTGCAAGCACACACGTGTCCTCCATACATATTACATAATACATAATATATGACATCCCCGCCTTTTGCTAAAATTATGTTAAAAGTTATTGCTTTTAAAATATATGTGTTTACTAAACATTAAGAAAACGTGTTTGCTGTTGCTAGTGCCATTACGTTGCTTGTTAACTATTACTAATCAAACAAACAGGTTTAAAAGAAATAAATGTGACAGTATATCAACAGGTCAGCTTGTATTTACTGGCACGTTTTGAGGGGGATGGACGAGTAATAAATTTTTCCATTTTCTTCTCTGTCTGACGATGCACAGCACCAAAAAGTTAGCCGCAAAGTTCCACAATGAATCCTCCAGGAGGCGCTGCTTGTAGTAGCACCTGGCGGATTCACTGTGAACCTATTGCCTATAGTAATTGTGGAGCTTTGCGTTTAGTTTTAATATTTCAATCATTATACGACTGAAAATTTATGGTTTTGTTAAAGTGATGTGTATATATGTATAGTAGATACACGAGCAGAAATTTAGTGGCTATAGGTGGTCGTTTTCACAGTTAGGTCAGAAAATTAAATTTTGTTTTATTTTACCAGGTAATTTTCCCCTGCCATCTCGCAGACCCCTTGCCAGCTCTCTGCGGCCCCCCAGTGGGCCAAGGACCCCCCCGGTTGAGAAACGCTGACCTAAAGCACAACATGTGCCACTACTGGGTAACTGAAAATGTTCAAGAAGTTGGCAGAGAATAATTAAGTATAGATTTTCTTCTAATTGCAACTATTGTTGATGCCTATTTCTTGCAACAGTATAATGGTCGCTGACAACCCCAGACATCTGTATAATGAATGTAATGATAATCATGTGCAGCGTACACATTTAACATACTACTTATGACCATGTACTCGTTGTTACGACCAGGTATTTGATGATAGAATCGCGTACTTGTTGTTGTGACCAAGTATTCACTGTTACGACCAGGTGTTCATTACAACAGGTGTGGTCATATCACTGACCTTGTGGTAGGTGTCTTGCAGAGCCTGCTGGGCGCCCTCCGATCCTGACCCGATCGCCTTCGCGTCGTACTGAATGAATGTGCCGGACGGGTCCATGTGATAGCTGCAGCAAACACACAATCATCTCACCAAAGGATCGTCAAAAGAATAATGCAATTTTATTGAAGTGAAACAAGCCATGGTTTTGGGCCTATGCACCTATAGCCATTTGCAACTACAAATACGAATATCATGGCAGTGGCTTAGTAGCAAAACCTTGTTGAACACAAAGCATTTATATTTCATGGGCCGTGCCCTACTGTTAGATAACCCTACATCATGGGCCGTGCCCTACTGTTAGATAACCCTACGTCATGGGCCGTGCCCTACTGTTAGATAACCCTACGTCATGGGCCGTGCCCTACTGTTAGATAACCCTACGTCATGGGCCGTGCCCTACTGTTAGATAACCCTACATCATGGGTGCCGTAGTCTGGCAATATTTATTCACCAAATAAAAATCTATTTGTAAACATAAAATCCTATACTCGCCAACAGGATACAGCCACGCTGTTGGAATCTAAACTCAACTTACATTGGCTTTTGTTTACTAAACTAGTCAATTTCGTTTGTTGCATGTATACACAAGAACAGTTAAACGGAGACATGACCAGAATATCCCACTTTTAGAACAACTTCTGAGAAAACCACCAGTGTGATATTCTTGATTGTAGATACAAATTATTAGGTTTTATTTATTAACTCCTACGGGCATAGCACCAAAACCATGATTATTTTTCACTTCAACAGCTGAGTTTTTGCACCAAGAATAGAAATGAATGGGAATGCTTCAGCTGACATGTTGGAGATAAATGTGTGTAAGGAGCTCTTTAACGCATCTCCTAGAGCGAGGGTGCTCTGTTTATTCCATCTTATACAGCACTGGCAATATGCCCATGACACTCCAATATCAGTTAGAGACCACTGTCTCTGTGAATCCATAACACTCCAATATCAGAGACCACTGTGTCTGTAAAAAAAGTATGTTCTTGTATAGTGCGGTATTCAGTCCTTTGGACTGTTCTAAGCGCTTTACACTTCACCCCCTGGCAGACCTGTTCATTCCAAGGTCATCTCAACTTCACTGGGAAGCATTCGGCCACGCTGCAATTGCGCGAAGACTATTTGTTCACTTTTCCACCACGGTCTGTATTGCCAGGTACTCATTTATACAGCTGAGTGAACTGTGGCAACATGGGGTGATCAAACTTGCCAAAGGTTCGAAGCGACCGCAGTGGGATTTGAAACCTGATTCTCTCAATTGAGAGTCCGGCCTTCTAACCGGTATGCCATCGTGCCCCACTCTGTGAGTCCATGACACTCCAATATCAGTTAGAGACCATTGTTTCTGTGAGTCCATAACACTCCAATATCAGTTAGAGACCACTATCTCTGTGAGTCCATGACACTCCAATATCATTAGAGACCATTGGCTCTGGGAGTCCATGACACTCCAATATCAGATAGAGACCATTGGTTCTGTGTATGAGCCCATGACAGGTTTACCATTTCCCTGTGTGGGATCTTTTACTTAGACACAACAAGTTGAACAAGTTAAGCTTAAAACTCCAGTCCTCTTGCCTGATGGTGCGATGCTCTTACTACTGAGCCACCAAATCACCACTGAACAGTAAAAAAAAAGTTATTGTAAAAAATTTAAAGTTATTTAATATGCTCTTTAAAAATTGTATATGCTTTCCAGACATAAACATACAAGATCAAAAACTTTGGGGCAAACAAATCATTTAAACTACTAAAACTGTTAATTAAACACGACTGAGAAGTCATAAATAAATTACAGCATAAGAAATTATCAAATCAGTTTCACAACAGTGAGGTAAAGATTCTTCAATAGAAACCAGTTTTATTGCACCTTTGTTTGCACCACGGTAGTCTACGATAGACGTCTAAGAGAATGTGGTTTAACAACCCTAAAGACAAAGGAGGTTAAGAGGAGATCAAATTTAAGTTTCTAAGATATTGATTGAATGGGTATGAAAATATCGATAGAATATTTGTTCTCACTCAAGAAAGATAGAACTAGAGGGCATGAGGTAAAATTAGTAAAGGATCAGTGTAGATTGGATATCAGAAAGTACTCGTTCTCACAGAGGACAATAAATGAATGGAACAGATTATATACAGATATACGAATATCTCATAAGGACGGGTCACACAAAGATGAAAACTTGTTGGACTCTCGATAAGCCAATGGCTTCCTTTTTCACTTGTCATCTGCGGCTTTTGCCTTAGATGGCAATCTTGTTAAATCTTGATATACTCACAGCTGCGGACCTTTGGGATCAATGCCAGCAAACAGCAGTGCGACACCGAATGGACGACTCTGTAAGCGACAAAACAATAATTATTAAATAAGATTGGTGGCCAAAGTCTGTTATAACAAACTGATTTATGCAGTACTATGTAAGTTACTGAATGACAAAAAGAGCCAGACAATTTAAAAAAAATCGTCTTTTGAAGCTGATAAAACATGTTTATTCCTGATTTCAGGTAAAACGAGGGAAAAGAACTTGTAATTCAGCATATATGCAGCCTGATGGAAATCAACATAGAACTGAGCATATAAAGCCACTCAATCTGGCATTTATTGGGAGCTGTCCAAACCAAACGAAAACTTGTGAAACAATTAAATCCTAGTCAACATGGTCAATTTCTTCAAAACACAATCGTTCGAGAAACACAGAATCATCTTCCTATCTTAAATAAACAGGCTTGAATGGGAAAAATCCAACAGCAGAATTGCTTACAACTACCCTACCATCTAAACAGTTCTAAGAAAGCAACATATTCTTTTAATAACTTTACTAAAACCTGTATTATGCCCTAGCCTGTTGGCAGTTTAGTCAACAAAAGTAACAATGAATATCTTCCATAGGCTATGGTCGAGTCCTCTGCACAAGGCAATTTGTATATAACGAATGAACAGGTAACCAGCTGGCATTCTTATGCAGATTTACTAGTGCTTAGACAAACTTGAAATACAAATAATTCATAAAGTCTCATTGGTTCTTTGCAGTTTACAGCCTTTTGATAAGTCATGTCTTGTTTATCTGTTCTTCAGTAATCTGCTTTCTTCAGTAATCCACATGCTTTTGTGTGGGACTAATTTTGATATGTTACATTTGCTTCATCATTCTGTGCTTCAACAAAGCGCACCCTTCGTTAATCGCCAGTTCCTGGTTCAGACACCTACCATTGCTCCAGGGTCAGCGTCGTCATCTCCAAACTGCAGTGCTAGGTTACTGACAGCCTGTGTAACGCTCTCTACAGTCATTCGCTCGTTATACGTGAACCAGTGGTTCTGTAATTGCAACAACACAGTGCAATACATAGGCCACGTAACAGCAAAAAATAAACTAATCGGCATCATCCCTTTTAAAGGGAACTTTGATGAAGAACCATATATATATATATATATATATATATATATATATATATATATATATATATATATATATATATATATATATATATATATATATACTAGGGCTGCAAAGATTCATGGCGATATTTTAAAAATGATATGATACTCAATATATTTTACAAGAATCGCGATATGTGTACGACACATGAAAATTTTTCATTCAAAGCATCATCTTGTTGAAAAACGTCCAAACACCCTTAGAAACTGTTTCGAGACGACCAATGCTAACGTATAACCAGATGACGTAGTTATTGTAATTTGTTCATGAAAATTTTGTTTTCAGTAGACAAACTGAACTGTAAAATGTGGACCCAATAAATGTTTTCTGTTAAACTTATGTATTGTTATGTATCGCGATACCTATCGTGGTTTAGTGTATTGTTGCAGCCCTAATATATATATATACATATATGAACCAGCATTTGAAGTTTTCTTTTTTGTTTGCTAGATAACATACCACAGCATAAACTGCTTCCTAGTTGTGAACTGAAGTGGTGTGACAAGTTTTAATGGTGTGACAAGTGTTGATGATGTGACAAGTGTTGATCTTGTGACAAGTGCCATTGTCATAAGTGTTGATCTTGTGACAAGTGTTGATCTCGTGCAATTGTTAATATTGTCACAAGTATTAATGTTGTGACAAGTGTTAATGTTGCGACAAATGTTCACGTTGTCATAAGTGTTGATCTTATGACAAGTGTTAATGTTGTGACAATAACAATACAGCATTTCTAAAAGCGCTAATTCCCACTATATGGCTCAATGTGCTGTACATGGTATAAAATGCTATTCACAAGTGTTCACGTTGTGGCAAGTATTGATCATGTGACAAGTGTTAATATTGTGGTAAGTGCCAGTGTTGCACTCTACCTGGGCTTCAACTCTGGCGCGGTCAATCATAGTTCTGGAGTCAGCAATAAGCCCACTCATGGCACAGCCTGCAAGAAAAATAATAATATTAATTATAATTTCATAATGGAAGTTCTAACATTAAAATTCCACCCACAGCGTTCATAACGGAGGTTTCATGATCATTTAGATTAAAATAGCACTCAAGACTGCATATTCATGCTGTGACCTATGATGAATAATAAATCAAATACAAGGAACATAAATGCATATAGTTAGGTGTAAGAAAACCAATTTATTTGTGCAACAGTGAATGACGAATGTCTACTGAAAACAAATTGTAAAAATAAAGCGTAACAACTAAAACTAGTGACAACTCTAATACGAGATTTTGACAGGTAGCAAGCAAATTTGACTCCAATGGCCCTGACTACATTACAAATGGGCAAACTCAAAATGGTTTCGAAGGCTTGCTTTTGAGTTCTGACATAGTTTCAACATGATAAACCTTTGGGAAATTTTTTTTTATGTATTGTATATATATTGCGATTCTTGTAAGATATATTGAGTATTGTACTGTGAGAATACTTCAATCACATCCCATGGCGAACACACACAACTTTGAAATCATGAATACTACACATGTGGAAGTATTGTATTGTGAGAATACTTCAATCACATCCCATGGCGAACACACACAACTTTGAAATCATGAATACTACACACGTGGAAGTATTGTACTGTGAGAATACTTCAATCACATCCCATGGCGAACACACACAACTTTGAAATCATGAATACTACACACGTGGAAGTATTGTATTGTGAGAATACTTCAATCACATCCCATGGCGAACACACACAACTTTGAAATCATGAATACTACACACGTGGAAGAAATAATCTGTTTATTCCCAGAGCCACTCATGAATATGCAACAAAATACACAAGACACAATATAACACATACTGTTAACAATACTCCAAATGTTATCCTTGAAATTTTTTTAATTATAGCTTACATGGTTTTTCCTCTTACATCAAAAACTACTTTATTAGGAATCATCCTGTATTATTCCTAATTGTTATGTTTGTAAATCTTTAACGTAAAATACAATGGAGTCTCTTTGTACTGTAGTGATCATGTGACTATGTAATATAATATATTAATTTTTTACTTTAATAGGGTGGCTCCCATGATAGCGACATTTGATGTCTTAATCTGAGTCTCCCTGACCCAATCTTGAATTTTGTTTTATATGTACATACACGAGACTATAGGTCAAATAAACTATATCTGAGTCCGAGAAAAATATCGCTATTTATTGATGCATCGATACAGCCCTAGCAGGCACTAAAAATAAAAGAGAAAATCGAATACAAATGCAACACAAAAGGAAGACCGAGCGTACCGATGTGAGTATCGACTTCCATGATCTTCTCAATGCTGGAAGGTTCAATGAGAGGCGAGGTGACCCTCTTCTCCACGGCCAACACTACTCCTTCATTTGTCTGTATACCTATTGCCGTAGAGCCCAGCTGTGACAGACAACAACAGTCACAGGTCATGCATCGTAAATACATCTTATAACGAGACAATCTGTTAAATATTATGTAGATCTTACCATTTTAGCCTCGACTGAAACCATTACGCGGAACCAGAAGATTTTCTAAAACGACGTTATGACGGGTCGAATCACTGGTCTCAAACCGATTATGGACGAAGTCAATTTGTAAATGCAAACCGCAAAGACGGTCAAGGGTCGCAAGCCTCAAAATAAGGCACAAAAAGAGCACAGCCAAAGTGGCCTTGGGTTAATGTCCATTTTGAAGAGCACCAAGGCCAATCTGATTCTGATCAAAGTGGCCTTGGGTTAATGTCCATTTTGAAGGGCACCAAGGCCAATCTGATTCTGATCAAAGTGGCCTTGGGTTAATGTCCATTTTGAAGGGCACCAAGGCAAATCTGATTCTGGTCAAAAGGGAACCAATAATTTTTTTTGGTAAATTATGTAATCTGTTGATTGGTCACTGACATTGGGCGAAAAATTGGTGCTGCCTTTGCTTCACATTGCTCCATTCAAAGTTTGTTTTAACAGTGAAATATTGCATTAATGAAATAAGCACGTCTTGGTAAATATCATAGTCAATACCATCACTGTGGACCATTACTATCACTGTGGACCATTACTTTCACTATGGACCACTACTATCACTGTGGACCACTACTATCACTGTGGACCATTGCTATTATTGTGGACTTATTATTGTGGACTTATTATTTTGGACCTATATGTAGATGATACACATATTTACCTTTCCTTGGCTACCCCGGATACCATTTGTTCCTTAAACCAACCCGGGGTTTGCCTATATGATATATTCCACTGGATGACTGACAGCAAATGTTTCTTATAATCGGTACACAAAAGCACCGATGTAAACTTGAATGTTTTTTCCCCGACACCTATGTTACGCCAGAATTTCACACCGACCGTCTCAGCACGGAATTTAGGAGTCACCTTTGATAATAATAAAATTTTAGACAGCATATTTCACAAACTTGTTGTTGCTGCTTTTAGCATATTTGTGACCTTCGTTGTATTCGCCTCATCCACAGACCCGCCCACCCGTCTTTTGGATAGGTAAAATGCATTTTTGGATGGGTAAGGATTTACCTTGGATGGGTTAGTCCATCCATGTCGTTTTTAGTGCAGGCTAGTCTGTCCATGTCGTTTTTAATGCGGGCTAGCCCATCCATGTTGTTTTTAATGCAGGCTAGCCCATCCATGTTGTTTTTAATGGGGGCTAGCCCATCCATGTTGTTTTTAATGCGGGCTAGCACACCCATGTCGGTTTTTTTGTGGGCTAGCCCATCCATGTTGTTCTTAATGTGGGCTAGCACACTCATGTGGTTTTTAATGCGGGCTAGCCCATCCATGTTGTTTTTAGTGCAGGCTAGCCCATCCATGTTGTTTTTAATGTGGGCTAGCCCATCCATGTTGTTTTTAGTGCAGACTAGCCCATCCATGTTGTTTTTAGTGCAGGCTAGCCCATCTATGGTGTTTTTTAGTGCATCACAGTAACTGCCGCTGGTGTCTATGTAATCTGTTGCAAAATCAGTATAACGGTTTACTGTAGAAACTGACCCCTGGCTCCAGTTGCCAGCTGCAAGACAAATTATGGCTCAACTTGTTATGGTATTATCATCTAGTAAGTAGGGGTGGAGGCCTGAAAGGTGCTCTCCTGAGAAAACCCAGGGAATAGCCCCAGCACTTGTTAGTTGTCAGTACAATATAAACAAATGGCTGCAACTGTTCATGGCGTAGCCTATATTGGCAGAGCTGGAGACAACTTGTGTTACCCGATGTTATCCGATGCGCATTTGAATATTCGGTGCAACATTTTAAGATCCGTTGCCGCTGGATATGTTTTCTGCAAAAAAAGGTTTGCCTAGCTGGGTAACATCTAGGGATTTGGGGATAGATTATTATTTTATTTGTAACAGAGATTCCAACCGGCAGGAGGCTCTCTGTTTCACAGTTCAACTCCTAACACGCCATTTTATGGCATCAAACGGTCGTTGTCAACATTTTAACCATGTCAACACTTTAACCACATCAAAGCCAAGGCATCGTCGACCACACGCAGAAAGACAGCAACAAGCACAATTACCATGGCAACGGTCAAGACTTGATGGGCACTGGTCACACACTTTTAGAGTAGAAGACAACTAAGTGTCGTTGATACAAACATCACACAAGGAATCTGTTCATGCATTTGTGCAACACATTTCAGTATACTATTCAATGTGTTAAAATTAATCCTCAACCATTGACATTGCATTTAATAAACATTACTACATAAGATGATTTTAAGAGTCCACCTTTGCCATGTGTATTATTAATCACAACTAAGAATTAAAAAGACACACTGGACTACCAAGTTTACAATAAAATTATTTGGTATAAGTGACTTTGCAAGAATGCTTCCATTACGTTGTCAGCTCTTTTATTTCTCAAAAATTGAGGGCTATTTGTAACAATGTGCTAAGGGTACATGTCAATCATGGTTTATTACTACTGTCTACATGAGGCAGTATCTCATGTGATGTGGAATGCCTGATTATGGAAATTTGCATACAAATTACTAGAACAGAAGTTACAGAACAGAACAGGTTTAAATGCATAAAAAACCTTACTGTGAAATTGTGAATCAATCATGTTTAGTGCTCTATCAGCAGATGAGTTGTCTACATGTTAAACCAATTATCAATTTGCACGGCTGCAATGATTCTGATTGGCCACGGTATTTGTTATTCCTAATGATATAGACATAAAAGTCTTTTTGTAAGTTTGTAGTGATACAAATAAAATAGTAATAGACTATTATATATTACTATAGGTCAAATTTCGGTGCTATTGCTATTACTTATTATCATAGAAAAAACAACTATTAAATATTACTATTACACGTCGGTCCATAAATAAAGCATTGTCAATTGTTTGATCTTAATGTGCTTTGTTTGCCAGTTTTTATTGCAAATTATTATATTAAATGATGCACACAATATGTACAATTACCATACTGCCATACAGGTAAATATATTGATAGTTACTCCTGTGTTTTAAGACTTAGTCAAAATTATTACGTATGTAAATAAACTAAATATATATATATATATATATATATATATATATATATATATATATATATATATATATATATATATATATATATATATATATATATATAGTCTGGTGTGTCATTAGAGACAAATGATCTGCATCCACTGTGCCTCCAGTCTGGTGTGTCATTAGAGACAAATGATCTGCCTCCACTGTGCCTCCAGTCTGGTGGATTGTTGGAGACAAATGATCTGCCTCCACTGTGCCTCCAGTCTGGTGTGTCATTGGACACAAATGATCTGCCTCCACTGTGCCTCCAGTCTGGTGTGACAATGGACACAAATGATCTGCCTCCACTGTGCCTCCAGTCTGGTGTGACAATGGACACAAATGATCTGCCTCCACTGTGCCTCCAGTCTGGTGTGTCATTGGACACAAATGCAGTCAAATTTGCTGAAGTAACTATGAATTTGCCCACCGATGTGGTATCGCCTCTGATGCAGGAATCCCCACTTTCCATGTCGATAAACCAATGAACGGCGCTGATTTAGTGAATCATGAGATACTGATGTTGTTAAGGTTGAATCATCCAATAGGCATCCGCACTGAGAATGCAAGGGATTTCCGGGCAGCAATCACTTCCCGGCACTTAAGTCATATTCCGGATGAAATTGTTGAAAACAAAATGCAACGTATGTACCGGTGGCCACCAGAGGCGGGCTTCACAGCCACCAGAGGTGGGCTTCACAGCCACCAGAGGCGGGCTTCACAGCCACCAGAGGCGGGCTTCACAGCCACCAGAGGTGGGCTTCACAGCCACCAGAGGTGGGCTTTACAGCTGAAAGTTTTCAGCTTTCTTCAGGGACATTATGACAGATGACTAGGTCATCGTGGCAAATTGCTGCGGTGCTGTCACTTATTCCGAGCCCTGAAGACAACATACTCTCGAGTGCCAAATAAACGTATAAGCCAAATAATAGTATAGGGTGGCAAATCGGTCAAATTTAATAATAGTATAGTGCCGAATAACAGCATAGGGTGGCAAATCGTTCATAACAAATAATAGTATAGTGCGAAAAGGCACTGGTATTTTTTTTAGCGCCGAAGATATCTTTCACCATTATTACTCGACGTAAAGCCAAGCCCAAGATGCAACTAGAAACTACGCGGATTCCAGTGTATTTTTTATTTCGAATATGCATAAACTTTGTGTGTATTCGCATCGCCACAGATATAGTAGCCATGTTTTATATCGGACAAAAACCGAGAAATTTCCATTTTTAACTGGACATTAAAATTTTATTGAAATGAATACCCAAGGCCAAGCCCGTTTCAGGGGAAACCGCCGCCAGCCGTTTGCAACAGGTTTGAGGTGCTGTGCATGGCGGCCATTTACGACAACTAAGGATTCTGACCGATTCATCTAATCATGAAATCTAACGGTCTAATGCTTCGGGATCAAAATATAGAATCTGGAAGCACGGGATACTGCTAAATTCACGACTGTCGTTCAAAAGGATAAAAACTTTGTCAGGGAGCCACGTGCAGCTCCAGTTGGGAGCAAGTGATTTTAGCGCGAGCGGTAAACCACTCCATGGCTGATTGATTAGCAAGAGCAAGCAAGAGCAATAGGGAGTGGGAGCGATTGCTCTTCTAAACAAATTATGCCTTGCATAATTTGCCACGATTTTCGGAAAATGTAGGCTGGCACAAATGTTTAAATCTAATAATAGTGTAGTGCCAAATAAGGTGCATATAGGGTGGCATTTTTCATCAAATAAATACACGTATAGGGACGTTTATTCGGCCCTCAAGAGTAAAGGAGTTACCTTGATAGCTTCGATGGCATACTCCACTTGGAATAGACGGCCTTCTGGTGAGAAAGTGTTCACGCCGCGGTCATACTCTGATCTCGTTAGAAACATCTCTGCGCAAGTAGCTAAAACAAACAAGAAAACGTCACAAATGACTCTCAGGGATATCTTTGTAAAAGACAACCAATTAGTTCCAAAGCTAGAAAGGCATGCTCGCGTCACACATTTAATACAATTTTCAGACTAATTTGACGTGTTGTCTATCTACTTCATATATTTCATAATGTCTTGTAAGTTTGTAACCAATAGATGATTTCCCTACCAGATGAAAGCTAGTCTTATGACCTATATGTGCAGAGAAATAACAAGCATGGCTTCTGAAGTGATTAATTCATTATGGGACAAGCTAAAATGCAGGCCAGGCAGACCGGGAGCCATGTCGTCCTTATTTCAGTCATTAAATACTTCACCTCCAAGTTGTTTTTACAGTACTGAAATAATTTGTATTGTTAACTGTCTGCATCTTGTAATGATTGTGCCTACACGTTCCTCTGATTTATGTAAATACTTCAAGTATTATATATATTCTTGTCTACCCTTTCCACTTTCAAGAGTGAACAGGGCAGACCGATACTTGGAGGAGCTGTGTAGCTAAAATCCTAAATATATATAATAAACAAACATGTTCATGCAATTTGATATTGGGCCACCACAGTTTCAAATTGTTCTTATCATTTGTCCTAGCCCTCCACCTCGACGCCACAGTTAAACACCATTTTCATCTCATCTGACTTTTTATTGCCGCTTGTTTTTATATGAACATGTAGGATCTTCACACAAAGTCTGCTTGTTTTTATATGAACATGTAGGATCTTCACACAAAGTCCGCTTGTTTTTATATGAACATGTATGACCTTCACACAAAGTCTGCTTGTTTTTATATGAACATGTATGACCTTCACACAAAGTCTGCTTGTTTTTATATGAACATGTAGGATCTTCACACAAAGTCCGCTTGTTTTTATATGAACATGTATGATCTTCACACAAAGTCCGCTTGTTTTTATATGAACATGTATGACCTTCACACAAAGTCCGCATGGCGTTGCTACTCGTGACAACTTTTTTTATGACGCTCATCCAGGATGCCTAGATTTCACCTATACAATAGGGTGAATAGCAAACTGGAAGAACAGGTGGACCTGTTTGCCTACCACCCATACAAACGTGGATATTAAACGTGAATAATATTAAAATAGTCCATGAATACAGTTTGCATTTTTCTATTTAACCATACTGTTGTGTGCTTTGTTGCATTTGTCATGGAAATAACATTTGGATACTATTCAAATGCAATCTGTATATGCACTACACCGCCGAAATGACCAATTAATTTGCCAAAGCATCAAAGAATTTCAATGTTGATGCAACCAATATTATGCTAATTCGCAGAAACGTCCAATAATTTGCTGCCGAACCAAAGCGGTATTACGGCCGACGCGACCAAACAATGGTTGGAATGCCCCTCTGTCTGAATGCACCATCGCAATGCCCTAACTGCTTAGTCGGAATACGCCAAAAGCTTGGTTGGAATGCTCCAACTGCTTGGTTGCAATGCTCCAACTGCTTAGTTGGAATGCACCAACCACTTGGTTGGAATGCACCAGCCACTTGGTTGGAATGCACCATTCGCTTGGTTGGAATGCACCAAGCGCTTGGTTGGAATGCACCAAGCGCTTGGTTGGAATGCACCATCCGCTTGGTTGGAATGCACGAAGCGCTTGGTTGGAATGATCCAACCGCTTTGTCGGAATGCTCCACTGATTTTAGTGTACAAATAATTAAACAATGTATATCAGTTTATTACTCCAAAACAATACTTCTACTGCTTCAAAACTGCCACTTTTGAACTGGTTTTACAGGCTTCCTTCAGCCATTTCAGTGTCCGTTTTCTATAAACTGCAGCATTATATTTCACCATTTTTTATGCTCAGGCTGTTACAATGATAATAAATTTTAAATAATTTGTTTTTGTTCTAATTTCAGTTCATATGTAATTATCATTTTTATTGGCACGCTTAACCCAACTTTGGGGTTAAATGCCCAAGTTAATTTCATTTTGTTTCACAAAACTGTAAATATGTATCTAACAATAAATGGAACAACAAACAATTTCTGCAGAAATGTGCAAAATTCATTCAAGATACAGAGAAATCATGACAACAGTGGACTGTTTGTTAATACAACAAAGCAACTGTCTTTGATCTAAGCAATGTTTCCTATCAGACTGAAGTTCTGGGTCCTGGCGAAAATGCTTGCGAATGTGAAGCGAGCGTCTTGTTAACACCTGGATATTTTATGAGAAAAATTTTTGGACACTGTAAAAAGACATGGCTAGTAAACGAATAGTACTTGTACAAAATCTAAGTGCTACAACCTGTAATCAGTTAAACCCCAACTAGTGGGGAATCGTTACTAGCCCTCTTGTCACACATGAAGGCTTTGAATGCAATGAGGACATGAATACATCTTGCGGGATCTAGCGTCATCTAATGACTTTTTGAGTCACACGAAGCAGCTCTGTCCACGGAACAAGAAACTATACTACTTTCAGACAGAGCTGCTTCGCAATACAAATACTTGTGCAACCGTCTGTACCATCAATATAACTTTGGATTGTATGCTGAATGGCAGTTCATTGCCACCAGTCATTATAAGAATACATGTGATGGCGTCGGTGGAACTGTGAAACGGGAAGCCTCATAGGCTAGCCTTCAAGCTACTGCAGTGGCTCGCATTTTAACTGCAATGAACTTGTATGACTGGGGTGCAGGACACTTGCTTAACATAAAATTATGCTTCATCAGTAAGGAGGAAGTGAGTGCTCATGTAGACTAACAGGAAAACAGATTTTCCAATGCAAAAACTTTCACTGCTTTATTCCTAACAAAACAATGGTTGTGCGAAGGTTGCCAGGAGATGGACAGTCATTTGAGACAGTGCTTGTCATAGCTCCAAATGAAGGAGATGCAACTGTTGGATGCACATTAATTGGTCCTGGACTCCCAACCGGAACACCATCAATTAGCTGGAAACAGTGTGAAATTGGAAGATGTGTAGGCTGTCGCTATGATGGGAAATGGTGGGTTGGCCACATAAGGGACATATCCGAGGAAAAATTTGACACCTACCAGACTTAGTAAAATGGCAATTACTCAAAAACTACTTAGAATATAGAGTCCATGAAGATTACTGTGGAATATTTGGTAAGAAGTTCAAGTGAATCTGAGACCGAAGTGCGTGGGGCTTCGTTGAGTTGATATGGAATTACCCTATCTATTATTATTCGTTACCAACAAAGTGGAGCATTCCGACCATCAGTGGGGCATTCTGACCATCAGTGGGGCATTCCGATCAAGCGGTTGGCGCATCCTAGGCAAAGCCAATCCCCATAAATTTTGGCTTTGGCCATCGTATAGATGAAGGACCCACTCGTCAAAAACGTATATGGATTTTCATGAAACCTTACAAAAACACAGAGCAATAAACACGTATTTCATGTCTGTATGCACTCTTATATGTATATCACTAAAGGTACCTGACAATAACCATGTAAAAGTATGAAATTATTACCTTTTTTTTCAGAACATATGTGCTTCTTGAATCTAACATAAAGTCAGATGTTTTGTGAATGTGATTACAAAACAGACATGCTAAGAAATGCCGATCTACTGGCCCACTCAGGCATCATTCTACAGGCGGCCACCATCACCCCACATGAAATCGCGTTAGACCATGTGATCCAAAGGCAACATCACGTGCACAGTATGGCAGCTATTTATGAAATCTTTTCTATGTGACCGATAAATGTGATCATAAATAATATTTGGAGCACATTTCTTCTGCTTCTTGACCACAAAGTGTCGGTTGTATGTCATGGAA
The DNA here is from genome assembly GCA_033239005.1 of Lamellibrachia satsuma. Classification (NCBI taxonomy): domain Eukaryota; kingdom Metazoa; phylum Annelida; class Polychaeta; order Sabellida; family Siboglinidae; genus Lamellibrachia; species Lamellibrachia satsuma. The sequence continues at coordinate 3,007,418 of BSQZ01000012.1, read as the reverse complement.
TAAACATGTGAAACGGTTAGTGCGTATCGGTTTTAAAACTGAATTATTAGTTCCGTAGCCATTTGGCTATGGAAAGCCCAAGTTCATGCGCACGTTTTCTATGGGCGGCACTTCTGCCCCTACCTAGAACAGGGGAGTTGTGCCAGTTGTTCCGGTGGGGGAACAGTAGACGATAAAGTGGGGAAAGACACAAGAGATGCTAGGGAGAGCTCACCTCAGCCTGGGAGGAAGCTGAGAGGAGGGAAGATGACAGGTCATAGGGAGACAGGACGTAAGGAGACGAGAAGGAAAGGAACGGGAGGGAAGACAACCAGGGTGAAGGAGAGGGGAGTAGGGGAGACATGAGGGAAGGAGAAGGGAGTGGGGGAGACAGGAGGGAAGACAACAGGAGTGAAGGAGAGAGGAGTAGCGGAGACAGGAGGGAAGGAGAAGGGAGTGGGGGAGACGGGAGGGAAAACAACCGGAGTGAAGGAGAGGGGAGTAGGGGAGACAAGAGCAAAGGAGTGGGAAGTGGGGGAGAAAGGAGGGAAGGGGTCAGGACAGAATGTGATGGAGGGGATCGAAAGGAAGAGTTATTCTGCAGCAGTGATAGAGGGGGTGAGGAAGAGAGCGAGGGTGTTTGTGGGGATTCGATAGTTAGGAAGACCGACAGAGTCTTAAACAAGGGAGATGATGTGGTGGTCTGCTTGCCTGGAGCCAAAATAGAGGCGATAACTGAGAGGGTAAAAAACATTGTAGGCTCGGGTAAGGGTGGATCTGTTTTAGTACACGTAGGGACAAATAACGTAGAGAGGGAGGGTATAACTGCCATAGTTAGGAAATATAGGCAGTTGGTCAGAACACTAAAACAGACGCGGGTTGAGCAGGTAATACTGTCAGGGATTTTACCTGTAATGGGCAGGAGGGGTCACAAATATCGAAATTGTCGGGGGATGGCAATTAACATGTTAGTCCAGAGGCTGTGTAGGGAAGAGGAAGTTGGATTTGTCGATTTATGGGGAAGTTTTGTTGGGAGGGCTGATATGTACATGAAGGATGGGCTTCATTTAAGTGGAAAGGGGGCGGCAGTATTCGTGGACAAACTTTCAGCAGCAGTAGATAGCGACTTGGGTACAATGACAAATATTTTTGGAAGTAAACATTCTTTAAACTAGAAGTGCAGGGGGTTACCTAGAGGTGTCTCAAGCAGAACAAGAGGCCCCTAGCACAGATAAACCAATATCAAATCATCTGAAAAACATCTCAGAAAAAGGTTATAGATGCGTATGTTTAAATGCAAGGAGCATAGTAAATAAGAAAAACGAATTAAACATTATGGTAGAAGATATTGACCCTCACATAATTGGTATAACTGAATCATGGGCCAACATAGATATAACAGATGCTGAATTAAGACTGACAGGATACGTAATGTTTAGGAAAGATCGAATAGGAAGAAGGGGTGGGGGAGTTATTTTATATGTTAAAGAATCTATTCAGGCTTATGAAATAAAACTAGAAAGGGAAGCAGATTGCGATGAAGCTGTTTGGTGCAAAATTGTTTCAGGAAATTCAAAATTAACTATTGGATTAGTTTACCGAAGTCCAAACATAAACGAAGAGGACAACACAAAAATAAAAACGCTATAAAGGAAGTTAGTAAAGGGGAATGTATCATAATGGGAGATTTTAACAATGGACACATACAATGGAATTCTCTAGAGAGCACAATGATTGAGGATCAACAATTTCTATGTTTAATCAAGGATAGTTTTCTTACTCAGCACGTGCTAGAACCAACCAGGTGAGAAAATGTATTAGACATAGTTTTGTCATCACAAAAAGAATTAGTGGACAATGTAAAAATATTTGAACCATTGGGTAATAGTGACCATAATCAAATACATTTTGACATCAATGTAAAATCAGAAAGTAAAAATAAGAAAACGTACAAGAGAAACTTCCACAAAGGTAACTACAAAGATATGAGAAAATACTTAGCACAGCTAGATTGGAATAACATGCTGATGAATAAGACTGCAACTGAATGTTGGAATATTCTAAAATATGAAATTGAGAGTATCATTGATAACTTTGTTCCCTTCCGAAAACAAGGAAAACGGCGTAGAAAGAAACACTTGTCAAAAGAGGCAATTAGAAAAATAATGCTAAAACAAACTATGTGGAGGGTTTATAGGCGTACCAGAAAGGAAGAAGACTATGCAAAATACAAAGAGGCACTTAATGCAGCTACAACTGAAATCAGACAATCTAAAAGAAGCTATGAGCAAAAACTGGCATGTAACATAAAAAATGACAGCAAGAGTTTTTATGCATATGTCAGGAGTAAACAAAATGTACAAGACAAGGTTGGACCTCTAGAAGACAGTGCTGGAAATATAATATCACAGGGGTTTTTAATGGCGGAAGACCTAAATGGTTACTTCAGTTCAGTGTTTACCAAAGAAGATATTAGTTCATTACCAGTTGCTGATGCTAAATTTCAGGGGGCTAAATCTGACTATTTAGGACCGTTAGTTGTAACTCCAGAATTGGTAGCTAAGAAAATAAAGGCAATGAAGGATAACAAATCACCGGGAGTGGATGGGATTCCATCCAAAATTACTAATGGAAACAGTAGATCAAATCAGTATACCACTTGCAAGAGTATTCAACTTGTCATTAAAAGAGGGAGTTGTCCCATTTGAATGGAAAGAAGCAAACATCATACCATTATTTAAAAAGGGTTCGAGAAATAAGTCAGAGAATTACAGACCAGTGAGTTTAACATCAGTGATTTGTAAATTATTAGAAAGGTTAATTAAAGACCATATGGTGGACTTCCTCGTTAAGCATAAATTATTAAATTCATCTCAACATAGATTCCTTAAAGTGAGGTCATGCTTAACAAATATGTTATGTTTTTTGGAAGAAATCACTAAGTGGATAGACGTGGGATCGCCAGTAGATATTATCTACTTAGATTTTCAGAAAGCTTTTGACAAAGTGCCACATCAAAGATTGCTACTTAAATTAAAAGCCCATGGTATCGGGGATAGCATAACTGACTGGATAGAACAATGGCTGACTGACAGAAGACAACGAGTTGTAGTAGATGGAGAAGTTTCAAATTGGAAATCGGTTTTGAGTGGGGTACCTTAAGGATCAGTATTAGGACCTATATTATTCTTAATTTATATCAATGACTTGGACGACAGTATAACAAGTAACGTACTGAAATTTGCGGATGACACAAAACTGTTTAGATAGGTTAATACTGATGGTGATAAACAACATTTACAAAATGATCTAGACAGATTAGTGAAATGGTCTGAGAAATGGCAGATGCTGTTCAATTTTTGGGAAATGTAAATGCCTACATACAGGACATGGGAACTTGAATGTAAACTATAAAATGGGAGATACTGTTCTGGGTACTACTGTAAAAGAAAAGGACTTAGGAGTTACAATAAGCGCTGATATGAAAGTTTCAGAGCAGTGTGGTATTGCAGCTTCAAAGGGTAATCAAATTCTTGGATTGATTAGAAGAAACATAACATACAAGGGAAAAAAGTTAATTATACCTCTTTATAAAGCAATAGTTAGACCTCATTTAGAATACTGTATACAAGCATGGAGACCATATCGTAAGAAGGATATAGATACGCTTGAACGCATACAAAGGAGAGCAACTAAAATGATTCCAGAACTTAGAGACCTTAGTTATGAAGAACGCCTGAAAGAATGTGGTTTAACAACTCTAGAGACAAGGAGGTTAAGAGGAGATCAGATTGAAGTTTTTAAGATATTGAATGGGTATGAAAATATTGATAGAAATATGTTTTTCTCACTCAAGAAGGATAGCAGAACTAGAGGACATGAGGTAAAATTAGTAAAGGATCAATGTAGATTGGACATCAGGAAGCACTCGTTCTCACAGAGGACAATAAATGAATGGAACAAACTGTCTACAGATTGTGTAACTGCTAGCAGCGTGAATGTGTTTAAAAACAAGGTTGACACATATATCAGGAGGGCGGGTTATAAGTAGGTGAACATTGTTGGACTCTCGATAAGCCAATGGCTTCCTTGTCCACTTGCCATCTGGGCCTTTGGCTTGGATGGCAAATCTTGTTAAATCTAGCTCAATAGTGGGGCGGACAGTTTTAGGCATTGAACGTGGGCGATAATATGCAACATAGCCAAACATGACAGTGCAACTTTATACTGTTGCATACTCATGTTATTTCTACATTAAAACAAACTTCGTACATTTATTTGTTTTGCATCGTCAATAGAAAAAGGCAGCTTAAATATTTTCAATATCAAAGGTAATCTTATCTCTAGCACCTACCTTTAAACTGTATCAATCTAACTCACAGTTGCACAGGAAGCACACGACATGCGCAAGCAGCAAACGTTTTCTTGACAACTTCAAATGAATGTCGAAATTCATGAAATCATTAAACATTTAATAAAACTCTTTGTTTGTGAAAAATAATCGAAATATTATTATTGTAATAAAGGCACTGTTATGTACTTTAAGAAAAATAAAAAAAAATTATGGGATGCCATACAATATTTCGCTTTCCCTGGTCACATACCAGGGTTCAGCCTGTTGTTACATTTCCCATTGACGACCTTGTTAACGATTATAAGAAAACGGGACCATCAAACATTCTTAAACTTCTTACCTTCCGTTATCATCATCTCGTTGACATGCTGATCGGGTTTAGTCAAAGCCTCGTACTTCTAACTCATTTAAAATGCCTGAACGTGCCAAACGTGTTAAAAATGACTACAGACGAAACACAAATCCAGCAGATCTAATTACTGCCCTTGGATGGCCAACCCTCGAACGAAGGCGCATAATCAAACAAGCCACTACCTTCTACAAAATTCTAAACAACATTATTGAGATCACCCCCCCTTCAGGTCTACTAACTCGCTCTCGAACCCGTGGACAATACATAGCCCCCAAGTGTCGTATAAATGCAATGGTCTTTTCATTTTATCCCAGAGCCATTCGCATATGGAATATGATTCCATCAAAAATTACCAACATAAAAAACCCAAAATCATTTCAAGAAGCTATTATGGAACTCCCTTTCACCACACCTCCTCACCTAAACTGCCTTTAAAACACAGTGCTCAGCGTAAATTTATCCAGGGTGTGGGTATGGAGACTGTCTATGTGTGCATGTGGCAAGGCAGCGACAGTGTCCATACACACAACCAACCTATTAAAAAATTTCGTTAAACATCCTATACATAAAATAAATAAAACTATCAAATAAAAACCATTTCAGCAACATTAATGATGAATGTACCACCCACAGCGCATGCGCACAGTCCACCACAAACTCCTGCGTTAGCCCAAGTTTGGGCTGTTTGGAGTAAACCACTTGAGACTTGAGACTTGAGAACCCGTCAATGTTTACCAATTTCTCCATGAATTACTACGCACACGTGCCTTGTGGCAAAAAAATTGCTAAAAATCCTTCCGCCTATTGAAATCATCTAAAAATCCACAGTTACATTACCAACATGTTCTACCAGCAAACTTGCCTGGCTTAAATGCATTTATATCAGATGATAATTTTTTAAATAACTCATCTAAAATTACTGTGCCCTACATTCTGAGGCATGATCCCACTAATAAACTAGGGTTCAGCCTCCTGTTACATTTCCCATTGACGACCATGTTAACGTTTTGCACGATTATAACAAAATGGGAACATCAAAAATTCTGAAACTTCTTACCTGCCGTTGTCATCATCTCATTGACATGTTGTTCGAGTTTAGTCAAAGTCTCCTACTTCTAACTCTTTTAAAATGCCTGAACGTACCATGAAATCATCTAAAAATCCACGGTTACACTGCCAACATGTTCTACCAGCAAATTTGCCAATGTGTCTGCTCACATGCATTTATGTCAGATGATATGATTTTTTTTAAATAAAGCGTACCTAAAATTACTATGCCCTACATTCGGCCTCAAACACACCAGGAAGTGTAACTGAGGCATGACCCCACTAGCCGTACATTAAGTAGCCTCGATTATTCAGGCTCCGCGCTGTGACGCCACCGTTTGTCGCACACATCTTCGCCTGGATTCAGACTAGGATGCAGAGTGTGCTTTTCATTGTGACGGAAATTACGTATGCACCCAGATTCTTTAAACTTTGATTATATTGACACAACAGTCCGACTGAAAAGTTCAATAAGGCAAGGCAGTTTTTAGTGCAGCATCTCTTAGAGACCTTGGTTATGAAGAACGCCTGAAAGAATGTGGTTTAACAACTCTAGAGACATGGAGGTTAAAAGGAGATCAGATTGAAGTTTTTAAGATATTGAATGTGTATGAAAATATTGATAGAAATATGTTTTTCTCACTCAAGAAGGATAGCAGAACTAGAGGACATGAGGTAAAATTAGTAAAGGATCAATGTAGATTGGACAACAGGAAGCACTCGCTCTCACAGAGGACAATAAATGAATGGAACAAATTGTGTAACTGCTATAGCAGCGTGAATATGTTTAAAAACAAGGTTGACACATATTTCAGGAGGGCGGGTTATAAGTAGATGAACATTGTTGGATTCTCGGTAAGCCAATGGCGTCCTTGTTCACTTGCCATCTGGGCCTTTGGCTTGGATGGCAAATGTTGTTAAATCTTGTTAAATCTCGATAATGACGTTGATTGACTGCTGCATGGCGTTTCACGGGAATGCCTACACCAAAAATGGAGTGGTGACAGTGGATAATAATGAAACCACGCCTCTGCTGCCAGATTCTCTTCTCGGCGGATTCATGAAGCCGAGTGAGAGTCGGATAAACACACATAAATAAATAGAACATCATCATCATCAACACTGCTACCCGTAGCTAGTGTCGTTGGGGCATCACCGATGACCTTGAAACCAGCTGTCTCCACTTCTTCCTGTCGTCTGCCGCCCTTTATGTCTCTGAAAAGTCCAGGCCTGTCCACTCTTTGAAGTTGTCCTCCCACCTTTCCTCGTCTTCTTGCTCCCCTTACGGTGCCTTCCAGGATGGTGTTTATTATACCGGATGTTCGTGATATCCATTTCAGCTTCCGTCTCTTTACCGTCGTTAGGAGATCTTCATAGGGCCCGATGGCTTGTTGGATTCTGTTGTGGTCCTCTTTGTTGGTTACATGGTCCTTGTATGCGATGCAAAGGATCTTTCGATAGCACTTAATTTCCATGGCTTGTACTCTTCTAACTGGAACACCCGTTAGTGAAACATGACAGCTGAACCCTTATGAAAATATGCATTGGAATGATATGGTATACTATGGAATTGCATGGTATGCAATAGTATTTCGATATATTACATGGCATTGCATGGTAAACCATGGTGTACAATGACATTACATGGTAAACTGTGGTAGACCATGCTTTTGTATATATTGTGTATGGTAAATGTATGGTATACAATGGCTTACCTGTTTCGAGATTACCATCCCAAATAACAAGTTCAAGATGGCAAGTGGACAAGGAATCCATTGGCTTATCGAGAGTCCAACAATTTTCTCATCTATGTGTAGCCCTCCCTTATCAAATATCATGTCAATTCTATTTTTATATTACACACACACGTGACATGCGGTGATAACCTTTATTATACGTTTAATTTTTTTCCTTTTTGTCAAAGATGCCGGTTATGCGATTAAAACAATACTAGTTCCGTAACAGTTCACCGCGGATGCGCTGCATGATCACATTTCGCATGCGACCGACATTTAAAAAATAGTACGCAGGCCTTGACCCCCCTCCCCTTTAGTACTTGGGCTTTGACCCCCCTCCCCTTTAGTACGTGGGCTTTGACCCCCCCTCCCCTTTAGTACGTGGGCTTTGACCCCCCTCCCCTTTAGTACTTGGGCTTTGACCCCCCCTCCCCTTTAGTACTTGGGCTTTGACCCCCCTCCCCTTTAGTACGTGGGCTTTGACTCCCCTCCCCTTGAGTACATGGGCTTTGACACCCCACCCCTTTAGTACTTGGGCTTTGACACCCCACCCCTTTAGTACGTGGGCTTTGACCCCCCTCCCCTTTTGTACATGGGCTTTGACCCCCTCCCCTTTAGTACTTGGGCTTTGACACCCCACCCCTTTAGTACGTGGGTTTTGACCCCCCTCCCCTTTAGTACTTGGGCTTTGACACCCCACCCCTTTAGTACATGGGCTTTGAACCCTCTCCCCTTTAGTACATGGGCTTTGACCCCTCTCCCCTTTAGTACATGGGCTTTGACACCCCACCCCTTTAGTACATGGGCTTTGACCCCCCTTTAGTACATGGGCTTTGACACCCCACCCCTTTAGTACTTGGGCTTTGACACCCCACTCCTTTAGTACTTGGGCTTTGAAACCCCACCCCTTTAGTACGTGGGCTTTGACTCCCCACCCCTTTAGTACTTGGGCTTTGACACCCCACCCCTTTAGTACGTGAGCTTTGACACCCCACCCCTTTAGTAGGTGGGCTTTGACTCCCCTCCCCTTTAGTGCGTGAGACTTGACACCCCACCCCTTTAGTATGCGGGCCTTAACACTCCCTTTGATACGTGGGTTTTGACACCCTCCCCTTTAGTATGTGGGCCTTAACACTCCCTTTAGTACGTGGGTTTTGACACCCACCCTTTTAGTATGTGGGCCTTAACACTCCCTTTAGTACGTGGGTCTTGACATCCTCCCCTTTAGTGCGTGAGCCTTGACACCCCACCCCTTTAGTATGCGGGTTTTAACACTCCCTTTATTATGTGTGCCTTGACACCCTCCCCTTTAGTATGCGGGCATTAACACTCCCTTAAGTACGTGGGCCTTGACACCCCACCACTTTAGTGCGTGGGTCTTGACACCCCACCCATTTAGTACGTGGGCCTTAGCACTCCCTTTAGTATGTTGAGGTTAGGATTAAGGGTTAGGTTTGATGATAAATTATGAAAAAATGAATGAGCTTATGTGAAAAGGATAGATGGCTGGTGGACATGGCTTCAAATGACCAATTAGCCATGCAAGTAGTATGTGTGCACCTTTGAAGGCTTACAAATGCGGGGCAGATTTGCTTCATTCTGATTGGTCGAAATTTGAAATGGAGCGTTCTGATTGGTCGTGCGCTTATTGCCGCCAGGGGCGCCACGTGAAAATACCCTATTATCGCTCAAATGCGGGGCTCATTCTGATTGGTCAAGAACAGTTTCACCACCAGAGGGCGCCACGTGTCATCCCCTATTATCGCCCCTGAGGTACTGTTTTGCGGTAATATTGTTGCCAGGGAGCGTTACGGGTCAAGTGTGTCGACGGCTCTAATTGGTCGAGAGCAGTCACGTGACCTATGATGTCATAGCTCCTCCCCTATTATCTAAAATTAGGAGATTTTGGGGCACTGTTTTGCGATGATACGATCGCCAGGGGGTGCTACAGGTCAAGGTCAAGGTCAACTTTTTTTTTATAGATTTTGGGTAAGCATTTGATTGGTCGATAGCAGTCACGTCACCTTTTTGCGGACATAATGCTGTTGACCGCTCAATGGAGACTACCATGTTGTTTTGCTGCCATGTTGTTTTGCTCTGATACGATTACAAGACGGCGCTGCGGGGCAAGGTTGAAGTTCAAAGGTCACCGACCTTTTACACTTATACAATTGTCAGTTAGGGTTAGGGTTAGTAACCCTAATTCTATCGTCTGTAGTGAACCCTAATACGGACCCTGTAGGGTTAGTAACCCTAATGAAAGGTAAAAGGTCACCGACCTTTTGCACTCATACAATTGCCAATTGGGGTTAGGTTTTTAGTAACCCTAATTCTATCGTCTGTAGTGAACCCTAATACGAACCCTGTAGGGTTAGTAACCCTAATGAAAGGTCAAAGATCACCGACCTTTTGTACTGATACAATTGCCAGTTAGGGTTAGGGTTAGGGTTAGTAACCCTAATTCTGTCGTCTTCGTTTTAATACTGATGATTACGGCACGCTTTTCGAGACGTGTCTAAGTACAGAACCTGTTTGAACCGGTCTCATGTAGTTTTTTCTTCTTTTGTGGAAAGTTCGAACGACGTCATGGAATTTTCCACGCTCACGAAAAGAAACACGATCCCGCATTTTCACCTTGCTAGCAGACTGAAACCTAGCGGACGAATGTTCGTGCATGCAGCCGTGCATGTAAGCTATACGACGCACATCGCATCATTGCATCATATCGAGAAATTTTCGACATATGTCGTTTCGAGTCGACACCTATATAATGCCTATTTCACCAGTCTGCAAGAACACCGCGACGTCAAAAGGTCAAGGTAAAAAAAAACACCGCCGCTTTCAGGAACGTTCGAACGAAGTCATGGTAGGAATTACGGGTAAACTGTAGGAGTTATGGGTAACCTGTAGGAATTATGGGTAACCTGTAGGAGTTATGGGTAAACTGTAGGAATTATGGGTAAATTGTAGGAGTTATGGGTAAACTGTAGAAGGTATGGTAAATTGTAGTCATAGGTAAACTGTATGAATTATGGGTAAACTGTAGGAGGTATGGGTAATTGAAGGTCTTATAGGTAAACTGTAGGAGGTATGGGTAAACTGTAGGTATAGGTAAACTGTATGAATTATGGGTAAACTGTAGAAGGTATGGGTAAATTGTAGGAATTATGAATAAACTGTAGGAGTTATGAGTAAACTGTAGGAATTTTGGGTAAACTGTAGGAGTTATGGGTAAACTGTAGGAATTATGGATAAACTGTAGGAGTTATGAGTAAACTGTAGGAATTATGGGTAAACTATAGGAGTTATGGGTAACCTGTAGGAATTATAAGTAAACTGTAGGAGGTATGGGTAACTTGGGGGAATTATGGGTAAACGGTACGCGTTATGAGTAAACTGTAAGAAGTATAGGTAAACTGTAGGAGTTATGGGTAACCTGTAGAAATTATGAGTAAACTGTAGCACTTATGGATAAAATGCAGGAATTATGCGTAAAATGTAGGAATTATATGTAAATTGTAGGAATTATGGGTAAACTGTAGGAGTTATGGGTAAACTGTAGGAATTATGGGTAAACTGTAGGAGTTACGGGTAAACTGTAGGAGGTATGATAAATTGTAGTTATAGGTAAATTGTAGGAGATATGGATAAACTGTAGGAGTTATGGGTAAACTGGTCTTTTTGACATTGGTCACCCATTATTGTTGGACTTTTACGTGTGTGCACCCATTCCTCTTGTCTTTTTTGACATTGTTCACCTATTATTGGTGAACTTTGACTTTTGCGCTTCCACTCGTCTTGTCTATTTGACATTGGTCAGCCACTGGGCAAAATGTAGGAATTATGGAAAAAATGTATGAATTATGGCTAACCTGTAGAGGTTATGGGTAACCTGTAGGAATTATGAGTAAACTGTAGGAATTATGGATAAAATGTAGGAGTTATGGGTAAACTGTAGGAATTATGAGTAAATTGTAGGAGTTATGAGTAAACTGTAGGAATTATGGGTAAACTGTAGGAGTTACGATAACCTGAAGGAATTATGGGTAAACTGTAGGAATTATGGATAAAATGTAGGAATTATATGTAACCTGTAGGGGTTATGGGCAAACTGTAGGAGGTAAGATCAATTGTAGTTATAGGTAAATTGTAGGAGGTATGGACAAACTGTAGGAGTTATGGGTAAACTGGTCTTTTTTGACATTGATCACCCATTATTGGTGTATTTATTTTTCACACTGGTCAGTCAATTTTGGTGGACTTTGACTTGTGCAAAAGTGCATCGACAGCAAACTTTCAGGGTAAACTGTAGGAGATATGGGTATATTGTAGGAATTATGGGTAAACTGTAGGAGGTATGTGTAAACTGTAGGAATTATGGATAAACTGTAGGAGTTATGAGAAAATCGTAGGAATTATGGTTAAACTGTAGGAGTTATGGGTAACCTGTAGGAATTATGGGTACACTGTAGGAATTATGGATAAACTGTATGAATTATGGGTAACCTGTAGGAATTATCGGTAAACTGTAGGAATTATGGATAAAATGTAGGAATTATGGGTAAACTGTAGGAATTATGGGTAAATTGTAGGAATTATGGGTAAACTGTATGAGTTATGGGTAAACTGTAGGAATTATGGGTAAACTGTAGGGGTTACGGGTAAACTGTAGGAATTATAGGTAAACTGTAGGAATTATGGGTAAACTGTAGGAGTTACGGGTAAACTGTAGGAGGTATGATAAATTGTAGTTATAGGTAAATTGTAGGAGGTACGGACAAATTGTAGGAGTTATTGGTAAACTGGTCTTTTTTGAAATTGGTCACCCATTATTGATAGATTTTAACTTGTGTGCTCTCACTCGTTTTGTCTTTTTTGACATCGGTCATCTATTATTGGTGGACATTAACTTGTGCGTCTTATCTTTTTGGTATTGATCACCCATTATTAGTGGACTTTGGCTTGTGCGCATCCATTCGTCTTGTCTGTTTTGACATTGGTCACCAATAGTTGGTGGACTTTGACTTGTGCACTTCCACTCGTCTTGTCTTTTTGACATTGGTCAGTCACTGCTGGTGGATTTTGACTTGTGCAAAAGTGCATCGTCAGCAAACTTTCAGATTAAACTGTAGGAGATATGGGTAAATTGTAGGAATTATGGGTAAACTGTAGGAGGTATGGGTAACCAGCAGGAGGTATGGTAACATGTAGGAATTATGGGTAAACAGTAGGCGATATGAGTAAACTGTAGGAATTATGGGTAAACTGTAGGAGTTATGGTTAACCTGTAGGAATTATGAGTAAACTGTAGGAATTATGGATAAAATGTAGGAATTATAGGTAAACTGTAGGAGGTATGATAAATTGTAGTTATAGGTAAATTGTAGGAGGTATCGACAAACTGTAGGAGTTATGGGTAAACTGGTTTTTTTTGACATTGGTCACCCATTATTTGTGGACTTTGACTTGTGCGCTCCCACTCGTCTTATCTTTTTGGTATTGATCACCCATTATTAGTGGACTTTGGCTTGTGCGCACCCATTCGTCTTGTTTGTTTTGACATTGGTCACCTATTGTTGGTGGACTTTGTCTTGTGCGCTTCCACTCGTCTTGTCTTTTGGACATTGGTCAGCCATTGTTGGTGGACTTTGACTTGTACAAAAGTGCATCGTCAACAAACTTTCAAGGTAAACTGTAGGAGATATCGGTAAATTGTAGGAATTATGGGTAAACTGCAGGAGGTATGGGTAAACTGTAGGAATAATGGATAAATTGTAGGAGTTATGAGTAAACTGTAGGAATTATGGCTAAACTGTAGAAGTAATGTATAAACTGTAGGAATTATGGGTAACCTGTAAGAATTATGGGTAAACTGTAGGAGATATGAGTAAACTGTAGGAATTATGTGTAACCTGTAGGAATTAGGGTAAACAGTAGGAATTATGGATAAACTGTAGGAGTTATGGATAACCTTTAGGAATTATGAGTAAACTGTAGGAATTATGGAAAAATGTAGGAATTATAGGTAAACTGTAGGAATAATGAGTAATTTTTTGGAATTATGGGTAAACTGTAGGAGTGATGGGTAAACTGTAGGAGGTATGATAAATTGTAGTTATAGGTAAATTGTAGGAGGTATGATAAATTGTAGTTATATGTAAATTGTAGGAGGTATCGACAAACTGTAGGAGTTATGGGTAAACTGGTCTTTTTTGACATTGGTCACCCATTACTGGTGGACTTTGACTTGTGCGCTCCCAATCGTCTTACCGTTTTGGTATTGATCACCCATTATTAGTGGACTTTGGCTTGTGCGCACCCATTCGTCTTGTCTGTTTTGACATTGGTCACCTATTGTTGGTGGACTTTGACTTGTGCAACTGTGTATCTTTAGCAAACTTTAAGGGTAAACTGTAGGAATGATGGGTAAACTGTAGGAAGTTTTGGTAAACTGGTGGAATTATATATAAACTGTAGGAGTTATGAGTATGCCGTAGGAATTATGGTTAAACTGTAGGAATTATGGGTAACCTTTAGGAATAATGGGTAAACTGTAGGAGTTATGTATAAACTGTAGGAGTTATGGGTAACCTGTAGTAATTATGAGTAACCTGTAGGAATTATGGGTAAACTGTCGGAATTATGGGTAAATTGTAGGAATTATGGGTAAACTGTATGAGTTATGGGTAAACTATAGGAATTATGGGTAATCTGTAGGAATGATGGATAATCTGTAGGAGTTACGGGTAAATTGTAGGAGATATTTGAAAACTGGTCAGCCACTGTTGGTGGACTTTAACTTCTGCACTCCCACTCGTCTTGTCTTTTTCACACTGGTCAGTCGCTGTTGGTGGATTTTGACTTGTGCGCTTTCAAGGTAAACTGTAGGAATTATGGGTAAATTGTAGGAATTATGGGTAAACTGTAGGAATTATGGATAAAATGTAGGTGTTATGGGTAAACTGTATGAATTATAAGTAAACTGTAGGAATTATGGGTAAACTGTAGGAATTATGGATAAACTGTAGGTGTTATGGGTAAACTGTATGAATTATAGGTAAACTGTAGGAGTTATGGGTAAACTGTAGGAGGTATGATAAATTATAGTTATAGGTAAATTGTAGGAGGTATGGATAAACTGTAGGAGTTATGGGTAAACTGGTCTTTTTTGACATTGGTCACCCATTATTGGTGGACTTTGACTTGTGCTCTCCCACTCGTCTTATCTTTTTGGTATTGATCACCCATTATTAGTGGACTTTGCCTTGTGCGCACCCATTCGTCTTGTCTGTTTTGACATTGGTCACCTATTGTTGGTGGACTTTGACTTGTGCGCTTCCACTCGTCTTGTATTTTTGACATTGGTTAGCCACTGTTGGTGGAATTTAACTTGTGCACTCCCACTCGTCTTGTCTTTTTCACACTGCTCTGATACTGTTGGTGGATTTTGACTTGCACAAAAGTGCATCGTCAACAAACTTTCAAGGTAAACTGTAGGAATTATGGGTAAATTGTAGGAATTATGGGTAAACTGTAGGAGTTATGGGTAAACAGTAGGAGTTATGGGTAAACTGTAGGAATTATGGGTAATCTGTAGGAGTTACGGGTAAACTGTAGGAGGTATGATAAATTGTAGTGATAGGAAAATGGTAGGAGATATGGATAAACTGTAGGAGTTATGGGTAAACTGGTCTTTTTTGACATTGGTCACCCATTATTGGTGGACTTTAACGTATGCCCAACCACTCGTCTTGTCTTTTTTGACATCGGTCACCTATTATTGGTGGACTTGACTTGTGCGCTCCCACTCGTCTTGTCTTTTTGGTATTGATCACCCATTATTAGTGGACTTTGGTTTGTGCGCACCCATTCGTCTTGTCTGTTTTGACATTGGTCACCTATCATTGATGAACTTTGCCTTTTGCGCTTCCACTCGTCTTGTCTTTTTAACATTTGTCAGCCACTGTTGGTGGACTTTAATTTGTGCAAAAGTGCATCGTCAGCAAACTTTCAGTGTAAACTGTAGGAGATATGAGTAAATTGTATGAATTATGGGTAAACTGTAGGAGGTATTGGTAAACAGTAGGAATTATGGGAAAAATGTAGGAATTATGGGTAACCTGTAGGGGTTATGGGTAACCTGTAAGAATTATGAGTAAACTGTAGGAATTATGGATAAAATGTAGAAGTTATGGGTAAACTGTAGGAATTATGAGTAAATTGTAGGAGTTATGAGTAAACTGTAGGAATAATGGATAAACTGTAGGAGTTATGGGTAACCTGTAGGAATTATGGGTACACTGTAGGAATTATGGATAAACTGTTGCAGTTATGAGTAAACCGTAGGAATTATGGTTAAACTGTAGGAATAATGGATAAACTGTAGGAGTTATGAGTAAACTGAAGGAGTTATGGGTAACCTGTAGGAATTATTGGTACACTGTAGGAATGACGGATAAAGTGTTGCAGTTATGAGTAAACCGTAGAAATTATGGTTAAACTGTAGGAGTTATGAGTAACCTGTAGGAATTATGAGTAAAATGTAGGAATTATGGATTAAATGTAGGAATTATGGATAAACTGTAGGAATTATGGGTAAATTGTAGGAATTATGGGTAAATTGTAGGAATTATGGGTAAACTGTATAAGTTATTGGTAAACTGTAGGAATTATGGGTAAACTGTAGGAGTTATGTGTAAACTGTAGGAATTATAGGTAAATTGTAGGAGTTACGGGTAAACTGTAGGAGGTAAGATCAATTGTAGTTAAAGTAAATTGTAGGAGGTATGGACAAACTGTAGGAGTTATGGGTAAACTGTAGGAATTATGGGTAATCTGTAGGAGTTACGGGTAAACTGTAGGAGGTATGATAAATTGTAGTTATAGGAAAATGGTAGGAGATATGGATAAACTGTAGGAGTTATGGTTAAACTGGTCTTTTTTGACATTGGTCACCCATTATTGGTGGACTTTAACGTGTGCGCACCCACTCGTCTTGTCTTTTTTGACATCGGTCACCTATTATTGGTGGACTTGACTTGTGCGCTCCCACTCGTCTTGTCTTTTTGGTATTGATCACCCTTTATTAGTGGACTTTGGTTTGTGCGCACCCATTCGTCTTGTCTGTTTTGACATTGGTCACCTATTATTGATGAACTTTGCCTTTTGCGCTTCCACTCGTCTTGTCTTTTTGACATTGGTCAGCCACTGTTGGTGGACTTTGATTTGTGCAAAAGTGCATCGTCAGCAAACTTTCAGTGTAAACTGTAGGAGATATGAGTAAATTGTATGAATTATGGGTAAACTGTAGGAGGTATTGGTAAATTGTAGGAATTATGGAAAACATGTAGGAATTATGGGTAACCTGTAGGGGTTATGGGTAACCTGTAGGAATTATGAGTAAACTGTAGGAATTATGGATAAAATGTAGAAGTTATGGGTAAACTGTAGGAATTATGAGTAAATTGTAGGAGTTATGAGTAAACTGTAGGAATTATGGGTAAACTGTAGGAGTTCTGGTAACCTGAAGGAATTATTGGTAAACTGTAGGAATTATGGATAAAATGTAGGAATTATGGATAAAATGTAGGAATTATATGTTGGTAGACTTTAACTTGTGCGCACCCATTCGTCTTGTCTGTTTTGACATTGGTCACCTATTGTTTGTGGACTTTCTCTTGTGCGCTTCCACTCGTCTTGTCTTTTTGACATTGGTCAGCCATTGTTGGTGGACTTTGACTTGTACAAAAGTGCATCGTCTGTAGGAATAATGGATAAATTGTAGGAGTTATGAGTAAACTGTACGAATTATGGGTAAACTGTATGAGTTGTGGGTAACCTGTAGATATTATGGGTAAACTTTAGGAGTTATGTATACACTGTAGGAATTATGGGTAACCTGTAGGAATTATGGGAGAACTGTAGGATATATAAGTAGACTGTAGGAATTATGGGTAACCTGTAGGAATTATGAGTAAACAGTAGGAGATATGAGTAAACTGTAGGAATTATGGATAAACTGTAGGAGTTATGGGTAACCTGTAGGAATTATGAGTAAACTGTAGGAATTATGGATAAACTGTAGGAGTTATGGGTAACCTGTAGGAGTTATGAGTAAACTGTAGGAATTATGGGTAAACTGTAGGAATTATGGGTAAACTGTAGGAATTATGGGTAACCTTTAGGAATTGGGTAAACTGTAGGAGTTATGGGTAACCTGTAGGACTTATGGGTAAACTGTAGGAATTATCAGTAAACTGTAGGAATTATGGGTAACCTGTAGGAATTATGAGTAAACTGTAGGAGTTATGTATAAATTGTAGGAATTATGGGTAACCTGTAGGAATTATGGGTAAACTGTAGGAATTATGGATAAACTGTAGGAGTTATGGGTAACCATTAGGAATTGGGTAAACTGTAGTAGTTATGAGTAAACTGTAGGAATTATTGTGACCAATGTCAAAACAGACACGACGAATGGGTGCGCACCAACCAAAGTCCACTAATATTGGGGGATCAATACCAAAAAGATAAGACGAGTGGGAGAGCACAAGTTAAAGTCTACCAATAATGGGTGACCAATGTCAAAAAAGACCATTTTTCAAATAACTCCTACAGTTTGTCCATACCTCCTACAATTTACCTATAACTACAATTTATCATACCTCCAACAGTTTACCCGTAACTCCTACAGTTTACCTATAATTCCTACAGTTTACCCGTAACTCCTACAGTTTACCTATAATTCCTACAGTTTACCCATAACTCATACAGTTTACCCATAATTCCTACAATTTACCCATAATTCCTACAGTTTACCCATAATTCCTACATTTTATCCCTAATTCCTACAGTTTACCCATAATTCCTACAGGTTACCCATAATTCATACAGTTGATCCATAATTCATACAGTGTATCCATAATTCCTATAGGTTACCCATAACTCCTACAATTTACCCATATCTCCTACAGTTTACCCTGAAAGTTTACTGTCGATGCACTTTTGCACAAGTCAAAGTCCACCAAAAGTGACTGACCAGTGTGAAAAATAAATACACCAATAATGGGTGACCAATGTAAAAAAAGACCAGTTTACCCATAACTCCTACAGTTTGTCCATACCTCCTACAATTTACCTATAACTACAATAGATCATACCTCCTACAATTTACCCATTACCCATACAGGTTACATATAATTCCTACATTTTATCCATAATTCCTTCAGGTTACCATAACTCCTACAGTTTACCCATAATTCTTATAGTTTACTCATAACTCCTACAATTTACTAATAATTCCTACAGTTTACCCATAACTCCTACATTTTATCCATAATTCCTACAGGTTACCCATAACCCCTACAGGTTACACATAATTCCTCCATTTTTTCCATAATTCCTACAGTTTACCAATACCTCCTACAGGTTACCCATAATTCATACAATTTACTCATATCTCCTACAGTTTACCCTGAAAGTTTGCTGACGATGCACTTTTGCACAAGTCAAAGTCCACCAACAGTGACTGACCAATGTGAAAAAGACAAAACGAGTGGGAGCGTACAAGCCAAAGTCCACCAACCGTGGATGACCAATGTCAAAAAGACAAGACGAGTGGAAGCGCAAAAGCCAAAGTCCACTAATAATGGGTGATCAATACCAAAAAGACAAGACGAGTGGGAGCGCACAAGTCAAGTCCACCAATAATAGGTGACCGATGTCAAAAAAGACAAGACGAGTGGGTGCGCACACGTTAAAGTCCACCAATAATGGGTGACCAATGTCAAAAAAGACCAGTTTACCCATAACTCCTACAGTTTATCCATATCTCCTACCATTTTCCTATAACTACAATTTATCATACCTCCTACAATTTACCCGTAACTCCTACAGTTTACCCATAATTCCTACAGTTTACCCATAACTCCTACAGTTTACCCATAATTCCTACAATTTACCCATAATTCCTATAGTTTACCTTGAAAGTTTGTTGACGATGCACTTTTGTAGAAATCAAAATCCACCAACAGTATCACAGCAGTGTGAAAAAGACAAGACTAGTGGGAGTGCACAAGTTAAATTCCACCAACAGTGGCTGACCAATGTCAAAAATACAAGACGAGTGGAAGCGCACAAGTCAAAGTCCAACAACAATAGGTGACCGATGTCAAAAAAGACAAGACGAGTGGGAGCGCACAAGTAAAAATCTACCAATAATGGGTGACCAATGTCAAAAAAGACCAGTTTACCAATAACTCCTACAGTTTGTCCATACCTCCTACAATTTACCTATAACTACAATTGATCTTACCTCCTACAGTTTACCCGTAACTCCTACAATTTACCTATAATTCCTACAGTTTACCAATAACTTATACCGTTTACCCATAATTCCCACAATTTACCCATAATTCCTACAATTTACCCATAATTCCTACAGTTTATCCATAATTCCTAAATTTCATCCATAATTCCTACATTTTACTCATAATTCCTACAGGTTACCCATAACTCCTACAGTTTAACCATAATTCCTTCGGTTTACTCATAACTGCAACAGTTTATCCATAATTCCTTTAGTGTACCCATAATTCCTACAGGTTACCCATAACTCCTACAGTTTATCCATAATTCCTACAGTTTACCCATACATCCTACAGTATACACATAATTCCTACAGATTACCCATAACTCCTACAGTTTACCCACACCTCCTACAGTTTACCCATAATTCCTACAGGTTACCCATAACTCCTACAGTTTACTCATAACTCCTACAGTTTATCCATTATTCCTACAGTTAACCCTGAAAATTTGTTGACGATGCACTTTTGCACAAGTCAAAATCCACCAACAGTGTCTGACCAATGTGAAAAAGACAAGACGAGTGGGAGTGCCCAAGATAAAGTCCACCAACAGTGGCTGACCAATGACAAAAAGACAAGACGAGTGGAAGCGCACAAGTCAAAGTCCACCAACAATAGGTGACCAATGTCAAAACAGACAAGACGAGTGGGTGCGCACAAGGCAAAGTCCACTAATAATGGGTGATCAATACCAAAAAGATAAGACGAGTGGGAGAGCACAAGTCAAAGTCCACCAATAATGGGTGACCAATGTCAAAAAAGACCATTTTACCCATAACTCCTACATTTTGTCCATACCTCCTACAATTTACCTATAACTATAATTTATAATACCTCCTACAGTTTTCCCATAACTCCTACAGTTTACCTATAATTCATACAGTTTACCCATAACACCTACAGTTTATCCATAATTCCTACAAGTTACCCATACCTCCTACAGTTTACCCATAATTCCTACAGGTTACCCATAATTCCAAAATTTTTTCCATAATTCCTACAGTGTACCCATAATTCCTACAGGTTGCCCATAATTCGTACAGTTTAACCATAATTCCTACGGTTTACTCATAACTCCAACAGTTTATCCATAATTCCTACAGTATACCCATAATTCCTACAGGTTACCCATAACTCCAACAGTTTATCCATAATTCCTACAGTTTACTCATATCTCCTACTGTTTACCAATATCTCCTACAGGTTACCCGTATCCCCTACAGTTTACCCTGAAAGTTTGTTGACGATGCACTTTTGCACAAGTCAAAGTCCAACAACAGTGTCTGACCAGTTTGAAAAAGACAAGACGAGTGGGAGTGCACAAGTTAAAGTCCACCAACAGTGGCTGACCAATGTCAAAAATACAAGACGAGTGGAAGCGCACAAGTCAAAGTCCACCAACAATAAGTGACCAATATCAAAAAAGACTAGACGAATGGGTGCGCACAAGGCAAAGACCACTAATAATGGGTGATCAATACCAAAAAGATAAAACGAGTGGGAGGGCACAAGTTAATGTCCACCAATAATGGGTGACCAATGTCAAAAAACACCAGTTTACGAATAACTCCTATAGTTTGTCCATACCTCCTACAATTTACCTCTATCTACAATTTATCATACCTCCTACAGTTTACCAGTAACTCCTACAGTTTACCTATAATTTCTACAGTTTACCCGTAACTCCTACAGTTTACCCATAATTCCTACAGTTTGCCCATATCTCCTACAGTTTTCCCATCATTCCTACAATTTACCCATAATTACTACATTTTATCCATAATTCCTACAGTTTACTCATAATTCCTACAGGTTACCCATAACTCCTACAGTTTATCCATAATTCCTACAGTTTACTCATAATTCCTACAGTTTACCCATAATTTCTACAAGTTACCCATACCTCCTACAGTTTAGACAATAATTCCTACTCCCTTAATTCCTAAAGTTTATCCATAATTCCTACAGTGTACCCATAATTCCTACAGGTTACCCATATCTCCTACAGTTTATCCATAATTTCTACAGTTTACCCATATCTCCTACAGTTTACACATAACTCCTATAGTTTACCCATAATTCCTACAGTTTACTCATAACTCCTGCAGTTTATCCATTATTCCTACAGTTTACCCATATCTCCTACAGTTTACCCTGAAAGTTTGTTGACGATGAACTTTTGCACAAGTCAAAGTCCACAAACAGTGACTGACCAATGTCAAAACAGACAAGACAAATGGGTGCGCACAAGCCAAAGTCCACCAATAATGGGTGATCAATACCAAAAAGATAAGACGAGTGGGAGCGCACAAGTCAAAGTCCACCAATAATGGGTGACCAATGTCAAAAAAGACCAGTTTACCCATAACTCCTACAGTTTGTCAATACCTCCTACAATTTAAAATGTAGGAATTATAGGTAAAATGTAGGAATAATGGGTAATTTTTTGGAATTATGGGTAAACTGTAGGAGTGATGGGTAAACTGGTCTTTTTTGACATTGGTCACCCATTATTGGTGGACTTTGACTTGTGCGCTCCCAATCGTCTTACCGTTTTGGTATTGATCACCCATTATTAGTGGACTTTGGCTTGTGCGCACCCATTCGTCTTGTCTGTTTTGACATTGGTCACCTATTGTTGGTGGACTTTATCTTGTGCAAAAGTGCATCTTTAGCAAACTTTAAGGGTAAACTGTAGGAATGATGGGTAAACTGTAGGAGGTTTTGGTAAATTGTAGGAATTATGTATAAACTGTAGGAGTTATGAGTAAGCCGTAGGAATTATGGTTAAACTGTAGGAATTATGGGTAACCTTTAGGAATAATGGGTAAACTGTAGGAGTTATGTATAAACTGTAGGAGTTATGGGTAACCTGTAGTAATTATGAGTAACCTGTAGGAATTATGGGTAAACTGTAAGAATTATGGGTAAATTGTAGGAATTATGGGTAAACTGTATGAGTTATGGGTAAACTGTAGGAATTATGGATAAACTGTAGGAGTTACGGGTAAACTGTAGGAATGATGGGTAAACTGTAGGAGTTACGGGTAAACTGTAAGAATTATAGGTAAACTGTAGGAGTTACGGGTAAATTGTAGGAGGTATGATAAATTGTAGGAGTTATTTGAAAACTGATCTTTTTTGACATTAGTCACCCACAATTGGTAGACTTTAACTTGTGTGCTGTCACTAGTCTTGTCTTTTTTGACATCGGTCATCTATTATTGGTGGACATTAACTTGTGCGCTCCCAATCGTCTTATCTTTTTGGTATTGATCTCCCATTAATAGTGGACTTTGGCATGTACGCACCCATTCGTCTTGTCTGTTTTGATATTGGTCACCTATTGTTGGTGGACTTTGACTTGTGCGCTTCCACTCGTCTTGTCTTTTTGACATTGGTCAGCCACTGTTGGTGGACTTTATCTTGTGCAATCCCACTCGTCTTGTCTTTTTCACACTGCTCAGTTACTGTTGGTGGACTTTGACTTGCACAAAAGTGCATCGTCAGCAAACTTTCAGGGTAAACTGTAGGAGATATGGGTAAATTGTAGGAATTATGGGTAAACTGTAGCAGGTATGGATAAACTGTAGGAATTATGGATAAACTGTAGGAATTATGAGTAAACCGTAGGAATTATGGTTAAACTGTTGGAGTTATGGGTAACCTGTAGAAATTATGTGTACACTGTAGGAATTATGGATAAACTGTAGGAACTATGGGTAACCTGTAAGAATTATGGGTATACAGTAGGAGGTATGGATAACTTGTAGGAATTATGGGTAAACTGTAGGAGTTACGTGTAATCTGTAGGAATTATAGGTAAACTGTTGCAGTTACGGGTAAACTGTAGGAGGTATGATAAATTGTAGTTATAGGTAAATTGTAGGAGGTATCGACAAACTGTAGGAGTTATTGGTAAACTGGTCTTTTTTGACATCGGTCATCTATTATTGGTGGACATTAACTTGTGCCCTCCCACTCGTCTTATCTTTTTGGTATTGATCACCCATTATTAGTGGACTTTGTCTTGTGCGCACCCATTCATCTTGTCTCTTTTGATTTTGGTCACCAATAGTTGGTGGACTTTGACTTGTGCGCTTCCACTCGTCTTGTCTTTTTGACATTGGTCAGTCACTGTTGGTGGACTTTATCTTGTGCACTCCCACTCATCTTGTCTTTTTCACACTCGTCAGACACTGTTGGTGGACTTTGACTTGTGCAAAAGTGGATCGTCAACAAAATTTGAGGGTAAACTGTAGGAGATATAGGTAAATTGTAGGAATTATGGGTAAACTGTAGGAGTTATGTATAAACTGTAGGCATTATGGGTAACCTGTAGGAATTATGGGTAAACTGTAGGAGGTATGGGTAACTTGTAGGAATTATGGGTAAACCGTAGGAGATATGAATAAACTGTAGGAATTATGGGTAAACTTTAGGAATTATGGTTAAACTGTAGGAGGTATGGGTAAGTTGTAGGAATTATGGTTAAATTGTAGGAGATATGAGTAAACTGTAGGAATTATGGGTTAACTGTAGGAGTTATGGGTAACCTGTAGGAATTACGAGTAAACTGTAGGAATGATGGATAAAATGTAGGAATTGTAGGTAAACTGTAGGAATGATGTGTAAATTTTAGGAATTATGGGTAAACTGTAGGAGTTATGGGTAAACTGTAGGAATTATAGATAAATTGTAGGAGTTGCGGGTAAACTGTAGGAGGTATGATAAATTGTAGTTATAGGTAAATTGTAGGATGTATGGATAAACTATAGGAGTTATGGGTAAACCGGTCTTTTTTGACATCTGTCACCCATTATTGGTGGATTTTAACTTGTGAGCTCCCACTCGCCTTGTCTTTTTTTGGCATTGTTCACCTACTATTGGTGGACTTTGACTTGTGCGCTCCCTCTCGTCTTGTCTTTTTTTGGCATAGGTCACCTATTATGGGTGGACTTTGACTTGTGTATTCCCACTCGTCTTATCTTTTTGGTATTGGTCAGTCACTGTTGGTGGATTTTGGCTGGTGCGCTCCCATTCGTCTTGTCTTTTTTGACATTGGTCACCTATTATTTGTGGACTTTGACTTGTGCGCTTCCACTCGTCTCGTCTTTTTGACATTGGTCAGTCACTTTTGGTGGACTTTGGCTTGTACTCTCCCACTCGTCTTGTCTTTTTCACACTGGTCAGTCACTGTTGGTGGAGTTTGACTTGTGCGCTCCTACTCGTCTTGTCTTTTTGTCTTTTTGACATTGGTCAGTCACTCTTGGTGGACTTTGGCTTGTGCGCTCCCACTCATCTTGTCTTTTCGACATTGGTCAGCAACTGTTGGTGGACTTTAACTTTTGCCGAGCCAACAACTATGTGATTGTAGGGTTGTGCAAACAACACTTTTTCGATGCTGTCTATCTAGGGTGATACAATCGACAACAGGTTGGGGTTACACCTTTTTCCGTACCGCCGCCGCCACTGTCGTCACCACCGCAAAAGGTCGGTGACCTTTGACCATTAGGGTTACTAACCCTAACCCTAACCCTAACTTTTCTGTTTCTTCACACCTTGACAGTCTTTGAACGCAAAGGGTCACACCTGTGAAGCCAGCCATCTTAATCCCCTGCTCACGCTATTATGATTTCCAGCCACGCGGAATCCTTTCTGTTTCTTCACACCTCGAAAGTCTTTGACCGCAAATCTGCGATTTATTCACATCTTTCAAAGGACCCGACCCACACACATGAGTGATTAAGTCCAATTTTCAATACACACATATCTTTCATGTTTTTAGGCCCGAATAACACCTCCTTACCTAACTGTTCAGATCACGTGGTCGTGCCACACACTAACCAACGTATCAACGCCATCCGAGCCCCCGACAGGCTATATTCCGAAGTTTGCAACTGCTCCATCACATAAGGATAACCAATGATCAATCTGAAGGGAACTTGTCGAAAGCCTTCGACAAGAAAGTCAACCATTTGGACAGAGTTATTCGACCCGCAAGACCAAACAACAATGTCAAAACCGAAACCAAACATGCCGACATGTCCTGGGCGAAAAACGTCGGAAGGATAATGCGGGATCATTATGAAACAGCCTTGAGCGCAATTACTAAGAAGGTGGGCCAAATGACAACCACTAAAGACGAGTTCTATGCAGCCAAACTTACGGCAATACAATGGGGGTAGACGATATTTCGGGGGAGAACTCAAGGTCTGTACGGTTAGCGATGTTGGAGCTCTGATCGGAAAGATAGGAGCAGGTAGGAGGGGGAGGGATAAGGGACAGCCGATCCCTGGTAACTCACCCGGTGCTCATCCCAGTGACACACCGGAAATTGAGACCTACCGAAACTCATACCATTCGAATAAACCCGTAAACTCCCGATACCAGAACACCAAAAGGGGAAAGCAAAGATCGAATCCGGCCCCGCGACATTCCGACAATCGAAATTCGAACTGGGCCTCTGCGTTTAATAAGGAAAGGTTTCCGTTCGTAACGGCGCCTATCCCAGGTTCTTCCAAAGTGGTTTTCCGGCAAAACCGAGAGGCCCCCCATACAAAAAAACACCCATTGTGAACCATGAACAGTATGTTTGGAGAATCAACAACAATTTGGACCCTGCCAGTAACGACTTCCTTTGTTCAATCTGTCTACCGGGTAATTTCGACAGCGCAACCTTCGCCTCGGGAACACACGCACTGGCTTACACACGCACTGGCTTACACACGCGCAACATACTTGGATATGGGTAAATTAGCTGGCGCGATTTTTTCCGCCAAAACAACCAAAGAAGTACATGACTTATCACGCCATTTCCCTAACGAAACCTCAAGCTGGCAACAGTATGCTGAAGATGTTCTTTGGGAAATTCTGAAATGGAAGATGGCCAATATCCTGGCCTTCTCTAACCGTTTGAGTAACCCGGGTAACTGAAAGTTCATGAACCTATCCTTCGATAAATTCTGGGGAAAAGGGATAGAGGGAAAGAATCAAATTAATATGGGAAGATTCTAACCACTTTTCGATACTACGAGTTTGGACTGGGCGACGCAGCCAACCTCCAACATACAAGCTCATCGTACACCAGCGATTCTTCTGAACCGGACCAGCCAACACCAGCCGGCAGGGGTAAGTTACCAACAACTCTTTCTACAATTAGATCTCGCATGTCTGCACCAACCTCACCACAATCACCACAACCATCGCCAGACCCGCATTCTTTACCCACCATCAGGCCGACCCCGGCCCCGCGCAAACCCCGATCACACTCCCGCCCCACACCCGAACCCTCCCCCAATTCCGGCCCCTACCTTTCTCCAAAAGAAACCCGCCCTCCCCCACCTAATAACATTCTCGATATCCCCCATCCCATCCCCCGCAAATCAACAGCGACCCCCGTGACAGCGTCGACCCCGGAATCTGCCCCCTGCCTAATATGGCCCCCTTAGACACCCCTACAGCCCCTAACAACCCCTTCCCTTAACTATCTATTTCCCCCTCCCCCTTACCTCCCACACCTACGAAACTGAAGATAACTGGTCTTCAACACTACTGGTCCCCGACGCCTCGCCCCCCCTCCCACGTCCTTCCACCTACTACCCGACCCCTATGCTCCACAATACTATCTACGCCCCCCATACCAGAACCCTCCAAACAACGGGAATCCATTTCCCCCTACTAAACAAAGGGTAACCATATGTCGACCAGGCCTCCTCTGTAGCTACAACCGACCCTCCACCTACCGGCGGGGATACGCCCCAATCATCTCCCGCCCCAACTCACAACCTATATCACGAAAACCCTCCCCACGGGTCCCACCAACCCCTATGATGACTGGGAAAAACTCGTCGTCCTCACCACCCACCACAAGAATCACAAACACCTCCCCCCTCCCTCTTCCAACTCCACTATCGAGTACCGATCTCCGATTCTACCCGATCAGCCGATTCATCAAACCCCGCCTGGCAATTCATCCACGGAGTCATTGTCACCGATCATCCCTCATCAAGGTCATCACCCCCAGCCGTTAATCTGGAAACACCAGAACCAGGACCACAACAACCATACTTGAGCGCGTTGGACATAATCTTACATAAAACCACCCTACATAAGAATGCAGACTGGGACATAACGAATACGAATGAGGGTATTTTTATAATAGGAGATTCGAACTTGAACCGCATGACCAACTCACCGATAGACAATGTACGGGTGGAATGTTTCCCGGGCGCTAGAATTACTCATATGAATCAGATATTAGGGAAACTCGAGGGCCGCATGATGCCACAGCCGGATTACGTCATCCTGAGTGTTGGGATCAACGACAGAACTAACAATACAACATCCACCTCTGTCCCCGGCACGAGGAAATTAGTTGCTAGGGCAGCTAGAGTATTCCCCAGATCCCGGATAGTTATCCCGGAAATTAACTACCCAGACCACTTACCAGTTGATCAAAAACGTAATTTGAAAACACTAAATGACAGTTTACACAAACTCCTTCTGGTTACGATCGTACCACGTCTGGATTCGGATAAGTTCAGGACGGAGGAGGCAGATATCCATTGGACGGTTCCCACAGTTAATTACATTTTAGCCCACTGGATCAGCCATTTAAACTGCTAGGTCCCCAGGGCAACCAGGCCCAACCCCTTAAAACAACTTTTAGGAATAACAAAACGATTGTCAACCTTAGTCATGTCAAATTAACACAGACACAATGCGAGGTACTAGACTACGGGTTGCAGTTTATCCCAACACCTAGGACGGGCGTACTCCCATCCGCACAGGAAGCTATACGGAAGTTCGCCAGGCAGGTTAAACTGAGATATTTTTTCCACGGGTGCCGATCGGCTCATATTACAGCTAAATTCGTAGAAAAATCAAACTGGTCTCCACCGTGCCATGACGATTTCATAGCAATGAAGCTAGACGAGTTGGTAACTTTCTGCCTCAATGATAGGATCAACAAGAGTAATTTAACTGACCATCAGCTTAACGCAATCAAATCACTTAAGAAAAACCCGGAAATCATAATTAAACCAGCGGACAAAGGTTCAGCCACGGTAGTTATGTCAAGAGAAGCTTATATCCGAGGGGCCGAACGACAATTAGGAAATGAGAAACATTACACTAAATTAGAAGAACCAGTCTACCCAGCAGCGGCAAGGAAAATAAGCAGAATTCTTAAAAGGCTTGTATGATCGGGTTACATCACGGAAAAACAACGTAACTATTTGAACACACTTAACGAACCACGACATAGGCAACTCTACTTACTTAAAAAAAATCACAAAGCGGCAGATAAATGGCCACAGACGGGCAAAATGCCCCTGGCCGACCTGTTATCTCCGACTGTGGTTCCGAATCGTATAAGGTAGCGGAATACATAGATTCCTTTTTGGCACCACTAGCGATTTCACATGACTCCTATGTCAAGAATACCACTGATTTCCTGGATAAAGTTTCCAAAATCTTATCCCAGGCTAATGTCATGCTATTCACCATGGACGTAGAAAGCCTGTACACAAACATCGACAATAAATCTGGCCTTATAGCAGTCAAACAAGCCTTCTCTCGCGTTAAAAAACCCGGACCGACCGGACATGGAGATTCTAGAATTATTAGACATATCCTTGAAGAAAACGATTTCCATTTTAATTCGGATTTTTACCTTCAAATTCATGGTACAGCAACGGGGAAAACGTTCGCCCCAAATTACGCTAACATTTTTATGGCTGAATGGGAAAAACAGGCCTTGCGCAAATGCACTAAATTACCACTTATTTATCTCAGATACTTGGACGATATTTTCGGCATCTGGAGTCATGGTGAGGCGGAATTCCAAATTTTCCAGAACAATTTGAATAAACATCAACAGTGCATCAAATTAACGTCTGAAACAAGCTACGATTCGGTTAATTTCTTAGACACCACACTAGTTAAAGGGGACCGCTTTCGGAATACGGGACGTTTGGATAGTAAGGTTTTCTTTAAACCAACGGACACACACCAACTCCTACACACGTAGAAACTATAGCGCAAGGTTCTTACGACACATAAATAATAGCACCCTTCATAACATAGAAAATGAGAACAGGATAGAGACAGCCACCGCGTGCCATGGATAAAAGTGTCGCACTTGTGCACACTTTATCGATTTCACACCTATTCTGGGAACACACGACGCGACGGAAGCCAATAATAACAATTGCGGCACAGAAAACGTAGTATATTTGATAAGCTGTAGCATCTGTCCTGTCAAATATGTAGGTGAAACGGGGAACACACTCAGAACACGCGTTAATCAACACAGAACAGATATCCTACAGCACAACGACACCCCAGTAGCACATCACTTCAATTTAGCTGACCATGATGTAACTAACCTCAGAATCACGATTTTACAAGCTGTTCTTGAAGGAATATACAGAGTCTTGGAGTCTTGTTGGATGAACAAGCTTAAGACTACACAACATAGTGGCTTGAATATTAGAGATTCGACGTCCAACATCATACAGTTTGTAATACTATTCTCCGGTCAGGCGGGTATGGTGGCCCAATTGGCTAGAAATACGTACAAACAACTACAGCTCGAATTCCCGAGGATATTTACCCCTAGATTCATAACAGCGTATTCTAGGAACAATAATCTGAAGGAAATGTTGGTTTCTACCACATTTAGGTAGACATAAAAACACTAGGCCAAACGCCTCAAGTAGAAGTTGACAACTTCACGTGGAACCCTAATTATGATCGTTCCCTAATCATTCATCTCCTTCATCTGTCATATCACACCGACACATACACACACTAGCTTTAGACTTCACGATCCCTCCTTTATCCGACATTGGCCCCCTAAGAGAGACACACCAGCACTGCTGCTGTCTCCCTGACGGATTAAGCCGACGTAAGGGAACATATGGGGAAACGGACCTACGTGTTATTGCACTCACCTTTTTTAACTATTCAGTAAGCACATGTTTACATGTTCGAACTAGACAGTAGTAGGTATTTACGTCCTCGTCTTTATCTGACACCGGTCCCAAAGAGAGACACACCAGCACTGCTGTAGTCTCCCTGACGGATTAAGCCGACATAAGGGAACATAGGGGGAAAACGAACCTACTGTATATCTAATTTTTATGGCCCCTACTTAATTTAACTAACCAGAATGCACATATTTATATGTTCGAAGTAGACAGTAGTAGGTACACCCAAGTTTTATAACCCTAACCAATCATACACTTGGATGATACAACTTGAAAGGGTCCAACAGCACTGCTGCCACCCCCGACGGTGAATCATTAAGGTTTTATGAGAGGGTACGGGTCTTAGATTTATAATTATTAACCAATTTGGAATAAATATAAGTAGATTGGTAGCTGGATTAGAAACAATTAGTTCATAGACTTAAGGGACGATAACACTGTATATAATGACCAACAGTTATAATTTTTTATTGCCTGATTGATAGCATGTATCTCAAATTGGAAGTACTTAGGTACTTCCGTCTGGGTTAGATCTATCAGAATGTATGTTTTGCACTCACCATTGCCAAATAACCCAGGTCTGTTCGCACGATAACTTCCCTAACAACTCTCAAATAATGTTGGTCGGTAAGAAAAAGGTTTTTCCACAGAAAACCATAAAAATAATCGACTTGGATTTATTTATATCTTCCCATACTGGGCAAAGGTTACCTAACATTTTTTTCATACCAAAATCCCCCCTTTCCCCCACCCCCTCTTTCTGTTTTTAATCAGTCCATACATGTACAGCTACAACGACAAACCTACCACGACTAGGATTAATGACGACACGACACGGACTTTGGTGACGAACCTCATCAGTCTTTGCCCATTTTTATTTTTTCACGTAATACCGCACAAACTTCCGTATCTGTTTTCGATAGCGCCCCATGCCCACCTTGTTCAGATGGACACAGTCCGTTAACATATACTGTTCCCAGTTCTGCGCCAACGCACGGTAATGATATAAATTAATCACCTCGCTACCGGCCAACAAACGTCTTTTCTCAGCATTCACGATTAATCTCGCCTGCTCAAAATCCGGTCTACATCGGTCACATCTTCGCATCACCTCACCTATGA
This sequence comes from Lamellibrachia satsuma, assembly GCA_033239005.1. Taxonomy (NCBI): domain Eukaryota; kingdom Metazoa; phylum Annelida; class Polychaeta; order Sabellida; family Siboglinidae; genus Lamellibrachia; species Lamellibrachia satsuma. Next base: position 2,975,466 of record BSQZ01000012.1, on the reverse strand, counting down.
TTACATGTCGCACCCCAGGACACCCTCCTAACTCACGGGCGCTGTCACAGATGTTCTCTGCCAAAACACAGGGATCGCACTGCGAGGAACTTAGGTCATTGGTCCCTATGTCCAGATATATTACGGTTGGTCGTGTCCTCTTCACATAGTTCAAATGCTGGCGTACCGCTTCAACACGCATTCTGCCGATCCCACGTATGTCGACATGCTCCAACTTGTCTTCTAAGTCCATACCTTCCGCATCGACCTCCAAACGCAGTCGCCGGACGAAATTGTGTCCGAGGACCAACATACGATCGAGACTGAAACCAGACGGATAAGACAGCTCTTGTATTAAATGGTATACATTCCTACCAGAGCCCGCATATCTCCCCTTACATCCTTCCCTTTACTTTCCTTAAGTTCCCCTTCACCCACACCGCCCCTTTCACTATACTACCCAACCACCCGGCTATACACATCCCCCAAACACTCACCTTCCCGTTCCTGGCATAACTCTTCTACAACTTTCTGCGACTCCTTTCCTTTTCTTGACTTTTTTCCGACTATCTTACTTGACTCCCGATACAAGATTAATTCTCCATGACAACTCCCGAACACCTTTATACGGTAGCCCAAATACAACACGGGCCACTTGGGTCACGTGTCCGGGCCTAACACCCCCAGGACATTCAAAAGCACCCTACGCCCCGACGCCTCTAAACATCCCCCTCTTATTCAACAGGGAAAACAATTGTTTTTGCACTACGCCATTGCGGGTATTGTCCTTAGGAGACGCGGGTTTTATTCTTGTATACTCCACTGGTGACGGTCTTAGCCTTGAATTAGTTTTATATACACTCGGCACCCAAGAAAATGCACCAAAAAAAAAAATAACAAATGTTTCTCGTTTCAGAAATGTTACATTAATAGCAAAAAACTTTGCTATTTGTTAGTATATTTCTAGCATTTAACTCCTTTTTCCACAGGGAAAACAATTGTTTTTGCACTACACCATTACGGGTATTGTCCCTAGGAGACGCGGGTTTTTATTCTTTTTTATACTCCACTAGTGAGGTCTTAGCCTTGATTCTGTTTTATATACACTCGGCACCCAAGAAAATGCACCATGTCTGCTGCTGCTGCTGCTGGTGGACTGCTGACCACCGAAGGTTCGAATCCTAACATTCTTACCAGCGCTGTAGTGAGGTCCAGTGCTCGGTGTCATGTGCAACGTAATTTTTTGAGTGATGGAACAGTAGCTAAATTTTGCCCGTGTCTTATCCGTCCACATACGACTCAGTCCCTTGTTGACATGATTCATCAATGTCACAGGACCTTTGTAATATCCAGCACTTATCTTTGCACTCGGTATTTTACCCATAGGTTCGTGCTCGTTGAGGAAGAACCAGCTGTCGTCCACTCCGATGTTGTACCAAGTATGTGGGTACTGTATCTCTGCCAACCCACACTCCCACTCGCCTGTCAGATCGATACGTTGTCGGGATACATCTTCATAGAAGCGTTGCTAGGCAGCGTCAGGTAGAAATCATTCATCATGACGTCTCAAAGTGGGATTGGGCAACAGGTAACACAACGAACTACTCACCAGGGCCGTCCACAGATTAGAATTCTCGTGACCTGTCGTCAGGTTGTAAATGCTTATCAGGATGACCGTGTACAAGACGACGACCTGACACAGAAACACTATCTCCTCTCGAGGACACACGGTACCGAAAATATGCCAAGGAGTGCTGTCTTTCTCGCTCTGTGCGTCAGTACTGTCCTCTTCTATGACAGTTGTGGCGGCGGCGGTGAAGTCCTCTGTTATCGACTCGTCTGTCATCGTTCGAATGAAGTGACGACAGACGCGCGGCTAGACTTTATAGCGAACGAGGGCCTTGGCATCGACCCAGCTGTTGAACTTGGAGGGGTAGCCGTACAATTTCACCAAAGTCTCCGTTCGTCTACCCACCTTACGGCGCTGCAGTACCGATTCCATGCGGTACACTTTATCGACGGGTACCGACACCTTCTGTAGTTCTGGTTCGTAGAAGGTGCCGTCCAGCACTTCGCCGAGATCGTCGATCAATCGGTACACGGGTGAATCGGAGGGGTGAACCTCGTGTATTATGAACATATCTTCGCTCCAATTCGCCATGTAGCCTTTTTCGAACAGTCTCTTGAACTTACCGATGCGCACGCGATTCGACACACGGAACTTGGGCACGCCCTTACCGTCGTGACCGTACAGACACTGCCACACCTCTTCTTGATTCTTTGCATTTACCTGTGACGGGGTCATGCCGATGCTGCTGTGGTGGGTGTTGTTGTACGACTGCACAAAGTCCTGAAGGACATCGATGAATCGCCACGTCTGGTGTTTCGTGAAGTATCGCCACATAGCGTCTTCAACTTTCTATTGAATCTTTCGACGATGCTCGCTTTCGTCTCTGCGTTGTGAGTGGAGAAGTGATGGATGCCGTACTTCTTCAACAGAGCCTGAACGGACCGATTCAGAAATTCGAGTCCTTGATCTGTCTGCAACGTCTTTGGCCAGCCTTCGGTGAACGTGCTTTTCAGCGCCGTCACCAACGATGCTGCGGACTTGTTCTTCAACGGAACGCACCAAACCACTTTCGTGAAGCTGTCGATCACCGTGAGGAGAACGTTCATACCGGCCTTGTCGGTTTTCAAATTCGACAGGTCGACGAGATCGTCCTGCCACTGCTGACGTGGACCTCCCACGACGACGTGTCGTCTCCTGAAATGACGTCTCGCCGGTTTGTGTAGGGTATAGGCGTCCTGTTCCGACAACCATTCTTCGACGATTTTCCTCGGCACGCGCGTGACGCGTCGCAAGTCGTCGACACCTCCGTAACTTGACGCCCTTTTCGGATCGAAGTAGACCCTCTTCAGTTGTTTATTCCTCGACGCCATTAAAATATATCCGATGAGTTGACAGTGGTGATGATGGTGGCGTTGACTGCGTAGCACGGGTCTTGACGTAAAGCAGAACAGACACTACCACAACCACAATGGATCGATAGTCTAGTAATGAGACCTTATCCCATGTAGTGACACTACTAGTATCAGACTTTGAGCGAGAGTGTCGGCGAGCAAGTAAAGTTCACCGCAAAGTAGCGCAACGACGACGGAACGGTACGTGTTCTGTGGATCGCACATGTGCTATGGACACGTATCACACCACCTTAAAAGTCTTCTCAACTAGCCAATGACGTCAAACTGTTGTGTCGTTGTCTTCGTTCTGAGGGTGGGGTGGGTATGGAATGTTCCATTCGACTACGTCGACGAGCGAGGGGTGTCCAACTGAGTGATCTCCGTGCACTACTCGCACCAGCACGAGTTCGTCGAGACGGAGTGGCCGTCGTCGTCGTCGTCGTCGTCGTCTGACGTATGTAGGCTCTCCTGGAGGCATTACCGATCAACTCCATGGGTAGGATGATGATGGTACGGAGTTGTCGTGCAAATGGCTGCAATCCTATCGGATCGGTCTTTCTCTTACGCAACAGATCATTTACGAGATCCACCACGTTACTTCCGACAACCGGCACACCCTCGTTAATAATTTCGCCACGTGCGGTCCACCAGATATCTCGTTTGAGATGCTCCATCAAACGTCTGACTTTGACCTGCATGGTCTTGGGAACGGTGTCCACGACGTCAGCCTCTATTCCGCTACTAGGAGCTCCTACTGTTCCCTGCACCACTGGTCCCGGCCCCACCCGCGTTCCTGACCCCACCCCCGATGCTGCTACTGACATCGACTCGTTCAACGAGACCACGCGTACCGGTTCCTTGACGTGTTTATCGGACAAGGCGTTGTATCGCTGCAACACCTGGTTATACAATGTTACCTTGGTCCTATCATCGAGGTCCATTCTATCGAGGATGGTCATGATCTCGTCGTCGAGGACTTGCACTTTCTTACCTAGGGTATTTGTCGATGGTGGTGGTGAGCGAAGTGTGTCCAACAGTCGTGGATCCACCAAGACCATCTTGCGTGCGTGTTCCATCTCTCTCTCTCTCTCTCTCTCTCTCTTTCTCTCTCTCTCTCTCTCTCTCTTTCTCTCTCTCTCTCTCTCTCTCTCTGTCTCTCTCTCTCCTTCTTGAACAGCACCTCTCTCTCTCTCTCTCTCTCTCTTTCTCTCTCTCTCTCTCTCTCTCTCTCTCTCTCTCTCTCCTTCTTGAACAGCACCTCTTGGAGCAAGGTTAGAAAGACCGAATTTGCCAACGGTGCTAGGAATTCCGATAGGAAGCCCCCGCTCTGTCCCTCGCCGACCTGTCGTTGCAGTAAGATGAGTCTTCTCCGCGCAGCTGGTGTTCGTCTCTGAGACAACTCGCGTAATTTCGTTCTGTATTTACTCAAACGTTGCATCTGTAAATCGGACAATGGAATGTTCTTTTTTTAAATGTTGTAGGTACACTCGGCCAGTGCACACAACAGATCGGCGTTGGCGTTAGCGATGATGGCTCTTCTCAGTTTGGTGCTCTTGTATCTGTTCAAAGCCTGTATGCACAAAATGTGTCTCTTCACCAGGTCAGACATGATGCGAATGAAGAGACAATCCACGCACTCAGTCTTTCTATGCCATCGGTAAGTACACGTACTGAACACCGTCGTCTGGAAAGATGGCCGTGCGCAGACGCGTGTCTTCGGGTGTGTCCTGTTTGAGATCGACCAATAGATAACCGTACGGTACCGTTGTGGCGTCTTTAAAAGCCTCTTGTACGAACTTCGCGCCCCCCGGATACATCTGACGAGCCAAGGGCAACATCTGCGATGCGTCACGAGGATTCTTGAACACCACCATACTCAGAGTTCAAACTGATGGTACGACTCTCCTTGTTTTTAGGGAACAAGTTATGTACGAGATACAGCACGGACGTGTTCCTATGATGACTTTTTTAGTGAACAAGGTTGTGACACGTTCGTCCGTTTCCGCCATGAGATCGTCTATGATGATCAGGTTCCTCGTTGTCGAATCGAGTATGCTCGTACTCGGCAACCCTTCCTCGAACCACACGTCGACTAAGTCCATCGTTGCGTAGGCCACTTGCCATTCTCCACGTGATCTGTTCGGGAGGTGGATCGATCATCGTAGCAGCGTGATGCAGCATACGCGTCACGAAAGTACTTTTGCCACATCCCGTCGATCCGGCGATGATGCACGTGAAAGGATGTTTCCACCATACGTCCATGGTCACTTATGAAAGACGACCAGTGTGCATCGCCTTTTCTACACGTCCTGTTTATATAGTCTGTCGCTACTACTGATGACGCGCTTTCTGACTACAACACACGTTTTAGATGTAGAATGCATAGACAACACAGCAGGTGAAAATGTTCTTTGAAAGTTCGGGATCGTAACTCCAGCGGAATTCAGGAACTCTCATGACAGGAACCAAAGCATCACCTTGAGACACTAATTAGTCAGGACTAACATCATGGATCCATATCTTGTATGTAACAGACAGTACCTTAATCTAATTAAAGTTATCATACCAGCGAGCACGAAGTTGGTACGGAAACTCCTCAAATGAGAACTTCGAATTAAAGCAAGTCCACTCTCCTGCACCAGCAATGAAATAAGATTCAAGATGCACATTACGAATATAGCAGTGTGCTCTACAACGAAAGGTTCTAGCACGTCTCCTATTATAAGAAATTCGCCTTCTGCAACGCTTGCGAACACCAAACCTACGACGGTGATTATAACGAGTAGGAACACGTCGCCTAGCACTACGTCAACAGGCCATATGACCTGCGTGCATAGTCTTTTCTACACGTCCACCGGACCGTGCTCACTCCATCCTCGTGCACTACGCGTTTGGCATCGAAGTAGGTGAGAGCCGCTCTTTCCTGCACGTACGTCAACACGGACGACCGATGCACCCGAAATCCGCGGTTCTTTCCACTTCCGCTCCGACGGTTGGCGATCACCTCCAGGAACGCGTCCTTGTTGATGGCGTTGTGACGCTTGCTCAGTCCTTTAGTGCTGTACTTGTCGGTGGCTCCGAAACAATAGTACGTCTTGCTGCACAATCCCACGAACCCGTCACCAAGGTCACTCGACCTTGAATAGACCCGGTGTCCTCTTGTCGCACGCCTTGCGCGCCTTACAGCTTGCCTCGTCACCGACCCACGGACGATCGGCGAGTCGACAGCGGACGTACTCGTTCTGATGTTCTTTGCAACATTCGGACGGCAACCATTCGGATCGATGTCGGAAATAATGTTCTCGTAGTTCATCGACGGACTCGCCGGCCAAGGCCAAATAGGCGGAATCTTTATCCATCTCGCAGTACTGAAAAAGAGGACGCTCCAGATACTTGTTGACAATGTCGTAATATAACTGCAATATGCGCTTCTTGACGTACTGCAGAACGAAGAACCCCACGTGTACTGGCTGGGCGTGCTATCTCGTACGCATCGTCGACGACGACGTCGAATTGTCGGAACCGTCTAACGTTGACCTTGAGCGATGCCGCCTTCTCCGTGCAGTATTTCACGTCGCGATGTCGATCCAAGTTGGTGATGGTCTTCCCGTAACCCGAGTTCCCCAGCAACTTCATGGTGTCTGCGATGATGGCCTTGTGCGGGTGGACGTCTCCCTCGCATCGGGCCGTGGACACAGCGTCGCCGAACCGCCGGAAGCACGGGATAGGGGTGTACTCGACGACCTGATAGTCGCGCGTTACCTCGAGTCCGTGTTCCAGGTACCATCTCAGGAGTGGCGTGGCGAGCAATATCTTGTCGCCGTGGAAATTGCCCACGAGCATGCGCTGCGGAGTCGACATGATGTCGTGTTCTTCGGCGTATCGGCGCGTGAAAGGTCCGATATCATCGCGGGTCAGACGGGTGGTTTTAGACACCGGCTGCATTTCGGAAAAATGCGCGTGTAATGTTACCGGCACCGAAACATCACATTCGATCAATCCGAACATGGTTCCGTCACGCACGCCTCTCAGGTTCTGTAGCGACGTCATCGTCCACCGCACGTGGCGGCGTCGTGGAAAGGCAGCATCCAGACATTTTTTCACGACCGGATCTCTTCTCGTCTCTTACCACTCGCATTCCCACAACTCGACGACCCTGACAAAGTGACGTAAGTAGGCGGTGTTCTTTCGGGTCGCGGCGAGCAGTTGGGTCATGGGTTTCCCGTTGACGGAGTTCCTTTCTAGATCCAAGCACGGGTGACCGTGGTAGAAACATCCGTGGAACTGATACGCCGTGTTCGTCTCACTTCACTACCCGTTCACTGGAAGTTTACCGATCCTCTTCTCTCGACCGTTGACTTGATGTCGTATGGTGCGTCCCGTTCTTGTAGCTTCCCATGTGAGCCATTCTCTCGCCACCTGACCTTGGAATTGTGCCGTCTCGGGTCTAAAGTTATTCTCTTCCCATCGTCGCGTGTACCATCCCGTCGGCATGTCTCGCATGAGAGACCACAGGTACAGAGCGTTGGCATCGTACCAGACGATCGATCGACACGGACGAGCGGCCTCTCCGTACTCATTCTGACGTAGCGTGGTGACTTCTTTCTCGTGATAACGGTGAAAAACGAGCGAAGGTCCACCAACCACGTGATCTTTGACGAGATGATGAAGATCTTTATTCTTCTCGTTGAAGAGCGTAAAGTACGTCTTCTCCGGAAGATCGTTGAAAAGGTAGAGCAAAGTCAGACCATGTACGCTGATGCCCTGCTTGAAGGCGAACTGTCTGTCGATGGCTTGGAGAAAGGGAACGACGTCTCTATTGTTGTACCAGACCAGAAAGTCTCGCAAGGTCGTCATGCCGTTATAGCGCCAGGCCTCTTGAAAACCGACATAATCCTCGTCGGAAATACCCTCGTTCTTCAATTGACTGAAGAAGGCTTCTTTTTCTGGAAGTGCGGTACCGTCGAGTCTCTCCAGACAGTCCATATATTCTTACGGGAAAAACCCTTTTGTTATTTTACAACCGTACGCTTTCAGATATTAGTCGTAGCTGAATCCCGGGGCTATGTAATTGGTCATGTCTAGGAATTTTAGCTTATCCGTCGATAGACACATGAACGTGTCGCGTTTCATGACGAAAAACGACCCGACGCCATCGTTCTCTTCTTTTGCTTTCTCTTTGTCGTCTTGTTCCATTTCTTCTTCTTCCTCTTTCTTTGACAGGAAGTAGGGAACGAGGAACTGTTTGACGGCATTCAGATCGTATTTCCCCGAATTAAAGCCGATGACTTTTAATTTATGAAGCCAGTCATAAAGTTGTTTCACCAGCGTTTTGTACGGGTTGCTCGGTTGACGAGATTCCTCGTCGTCAGATGATTGTGTATTGCGCAATGTTTCGTCCCAATTCGATCGTGCTTTTACCAGTCGAGCTAGCACGTCCTCGTAAGAATTTTTTTATATTTTCGTAGGCGGTGTCACTCATCGATTGCAAGATGTCCATCATGGTGCTCACCAACTTGTTGGTGTCTCCATCCGTGAGGAGACATTGCACTTGTTCGTGTCCCGGCACGTTCGATGCTACGCTGACGCTAAACGGGACGTGACGCGCCACCCACTGCATCTTGTCGCTGTCCGACGGAAGTCGTGCGATGTCGAACCAACACTCGAAGTCAAAGGTGGCTCGGTACGGATAGTACCGTAACGATTCGGGGACTCGAAAGTTCTCGTCGTCCAGACGTTCGAACATCGACGGAGTCGAATGGTACATGCCGCCGGGATAGACTCGACGCACACCTACCATGCACGTGCGCTCGTGTCGGCTCAGGTCATATGGTTTTTTTCCATAAACACTCGCTGCACTTCCGGCATCTATATGAGTGGCAGTACATTTGAATGTTTTGTATGTACGAAAAATGTGTCTCGTGAAGATTGAAGTGTCAGAATAATGGCACAACGATCGCCGGACGAGTTCAGCTGTCTTCTTTCCGTCATCGTCATCAACTCGACGAGTTTATAAACGCACAAGTTCGTTTGGAAAGTGGTCTCTACGCGATAGAGGTCTTCGAGTGTGACTCCGGCAAATTCTTCCATTGGTGCATCGTCATCCTGTTTGTACGTCTCGTAGAATTTCCCAACGGCAGATTCCAAACAACGGACGTCACCACCCTGATGAAGAGCTAAGCATCTAAAGAGTTTTACCTCTTACCATGGATAGGTTCTCTTTCCAGACCGATGACGGCTTTGTTCTTCTTGATGGTGTCGACAAAGGAGTCATGGCTACACATCCAATTGGGTGATTTATGATTTTATTAATAAAAAAGGTCACATTGGCTACCAATTCACATGGCTGAATCAGGTCTCTGGATAACTGCCCATTGTAATATATCTGTGTTTTTTATAAGGTCTAAAAAACATTAAACTCCTCCCGATAGGTGATGAGACTGGGATCGTCCAAGTATCGACCGCAGCAATTGCAGGAGGAATGATATTACCTATAATATCCTGTGTTTTTGTTTTTCAAAACAAATCCATAACTCAAGTTGATTTTGAAAGCATTGGTCTGTTGTTCGAACATGATCTTCAATGGAGTTTCTAGAGTAGTCGTATCTAGACTGCATAGTCTAACATTTAACCTAATCTGGAGAGGACCTCTGGATACGCGTGTTCTAATGGAGAACCAATTGTTGCGAACGACCTCTAACAAATTTGATGAGAGAGCGTCGGGGAAGGGAAATCGATCGGGCGGGTCGATGGGATCGTCGCTAATGAACGGGTGGCAGGGTGTAGTATCTTCCCTTTTCGCGCTTTTTGACAATGGTGGTGAATCGACACATGTCGTTCTTTCATGTCTTTGTAAGTTGTAATTTCTTGCAAACACCTTACCACATTTTATACATACTGATGGTGACGAAACGGTGGTGGAATTACACGCCGTTCTTATATGCCTTAGCATATGATATTTTTTTCCAAACACTTTGTTGCATTTTGAACATGTGTATTTCATCTTTGCTGGTGATGCGACGAAATAGGTGTTCATTGATAGGAGAACGATTGTGATAGGAGAATGTATTAGTTAGCATTCGTACAAATAAAGACACGCACTATATATATATATATATATATATATATATATATATATATATATATATATATATATATATATATATATGTATCATAGATACTTACAAAACTTGGTGTACAGCTACCGTCGCGGCATCTCGATGTGTTGCTGCGTGGCTGTGGTGTTGAATCGAAGCGCTCTGTAGAGATGGGAGAACGATTGTGATGGCAATTGCAGTATCGGCTCGGTTTATGTAGCCTGTCGCTACTGCTGACGGTGCACTTTTTCCTGGGTTTTTCCTGGTTTGATCCGGTGTTTATGGAAAATTCCATAACTTCGTTCGAACGTTCCAGAAAGCGGCGGTGTTTTTTGTTGTTGACCTTGATCTTTTGACCTTTTGACATCGCGGTGTTCATGCAGACTAGTATCATTATAGGCGATATGTAGGTGTCGACGCGAAACGACATACGTCGAAAAGTTCGCTATATAATGCAATGATGCGATATGCGTCGTACAGCTTACATGCACGGCTTCCTTTTTCCCGCTGCATACACGAACTTTCGTCCGCTAGGTTTCAGTATGCTAGCAAGGTGAAAAGGCATGACTTCGTTCGAACGTTCCAGAAAGCGGCGGTGTTTTTTTTACCTTGACCTTTTGACCTCGCGTTGTTCTTGCAGACTCGTGGTGAAATAGGCGATATGTAGGCGTCGACGCGAAATGTCATACGTCGAAAAGTTCTCGATATAACGCAATGATGCGATATGCGTCGTATAGCTTACATGCACGGTTACGTTTTTCCCGCTGCATGCACGAACATTCGTCCGCTAGGTTTCAGTCTGGTAGCAGGGTGAAAATGTGGGATCGTGTTTCTTTTCGTGAGCGTGGAAAATTCCTTGACGTCGTTCGAACTTTCCAGAAAAGAAGAAAAAAACTACATGAAACCGGTTCAAACCGGTTCTGTACACAGACACGTCTCGAAAAGCGCGCCATAATCGTCATTATTAAACCGAACCGCCACTGTCATCACAACCGTTCTTCCTGCATCTTTTAGGATTATTGTCAGGATTCGTATCAGGGTTTACTACAGACGATAGAATTAGGGGTACTAACCCTAACCCTAACCCTAACCCTACTGACAATTATTCCTACAGTTTACCAGTTTTTTCTCGAATTTTCGTCATAAGACACGTGACTACTCTCGACCGTCGACACAGTTGACCCGTAGCAGCGCCCCTTAGCGACAGTATCACTGCAAAGGTGTGACGTGACTGCTCTCGACCAATTAGAGCCCCAAAATCTGCACATTTGAGCGATAATAGGGGATTTTCACGTGGGGCCCACTGTGGTGAAAGTCTCTCGATCAATCAGAACGCTCCATTTCAAATTTCGACCAATCAGAATGAGCCCCGAAATCTGCACATTTTTGATCCCTCAAAGTTGCACACATACTACACCTATATCCGTGCCAAATATTACGGTAAATTACAACGTGTATATAGGCCTACATCGGAACTAAGGACAATGCAAAGACTGACGTATTACCAGCCGGCTAATATTAACCCTTCTGTATTAAACGACAAATGTTGGGCCTAACTTAAATCCAATCTTATATATAGGTTTCCTGAACTTCCTCTGCAGAACGTTGATGACGTCGTGACGTCAAGTGAGTGACGTCACGACGGCAACCGCTACAACAGTAGTGATGATTTCGGTTCTAACAACCGCGGTCATCTTGCTCTTATATTGCAGTTTGTTGGAAACGAACGCCTATGGTCCTGTAACGTCGAATGACACCTCTGGCGACGTCAGTGGCAAAGCGAGAGAGAGAAGCATACGCCAGATACCCATGTGTCAAGATGAGTTTGAGACATTGAAATCAAGAGCATTTACCTCAAATACACGTGAAATTCGATATGCAAAAGGCAATTTTACTGTTGCAAGGCAGTGCATAGATTGGTGTATGCAGTATGTGCATTGCGGTTCTGTTGAACACTTCTCAAATCGTTTTTCTTCACTTGGGTCGACATGTAAGTATATAGACTACGTCACAAAAGACGTTCAGACACCCAAATTTGAGCATTTGTATACTTACTTCAGAGTTATTGTTCGCTGTCCAAAGCATTACCGATGCAGCGATACTCCGTGCCAAAATGGAGCGACCTGCATTAATGCGACGACGAGCGGCAGAGGAGTCACATGTACTTGCGCTGACGGTTGGACGAGTTGGTTTTGCGAGAAACGACAAACCTGCCAAAACCATAAATGCCAAAACGGTGCAACTTGTCGCTACATCGAAAAAGTCGGAATCAATTGCTCATGCCCTGCTGGTTACGAAGGTTCCTATTGTCAATGGCCCCTTAACACCACCGCCACCACAATTTTCACGACGGAGGACAACAGCGACGGAATGAGTGCAACGGAGAAAACACTGGTCGTGGCGGGTGTCACTGCCGGTATCGTTGTCACCGGTGTGGCCGCCGCGGCAGTCATTGGGGCCGCGGCATCAACAACAACAGCAGCTGCGACAACCGGCGGAGCAACCGTAGTGGCACGGTATGTTATGTAAGACGCTGCTCGAATGTCAAATCGTTTCGCTCGCTTCGTTTTTAGAATCATTTAAAAATACCTATAGGATAGGCCTAAGTTGATGGTTTCGTTAACAATTTACTGGTTTGTGTTGACTGTTACGTTTTCCGATAACGAGTTCGTGTTTTCGCCCTACCGTCATACCGCCATTGCCGCCATGACGTGTCGAGTAATTAAAACTGTTGTGTTTTCGGAAATCACGAACTAAATTATTTACGCCAATTATGCATTCATTAAATTATTCCATATCACTCCACGTACACATAAAATATACATTCTTTAAAAAAAATTGCGCACATTTTTTAATCCATCTAGTGCCCACTGCCCCGTTGCATCAACGTCTTCAGCAACGAGAGTGAGAAGCCTACATTTTCGCTCACCGCGGATGCAATTAGCCGCGCTTTTTGGACAGCAAAAAACACACAATATTAAAAAAATAAAGAAACAATTTTAATGATACGAAACTCCTAATCAGGTGACCAATGAAAATCGTCGTACATTTCGTGGAGAAAAGAAAGCAGTAAACCTCCACGATATATGGAGAAGGTGTAATAAACGAACAGTGCAGATTGGCTACGAAAAAAAAACAATATTTCTTATTGAGAAAATTAGTCAAAGTAATATATTATTTACTGATTGTGTAAATGCGAGTAGCTGAAGTACGAGCAGGAACAAACTGAATTACCGAATGTATATCTGATAAGGGATGGCTATGCATGAATCACAAATGGTAGGCTGTCGATAAATTATTTGCTTCCTTGTTCACATCTGAAGTTTATAACGATGCGTTGTGGAAGACGAATGTTCATAATGATTGTTGGCAAGGAATTCATATAAATATGGGAAACACGAGCATACGGGGCGTCGCACGGGGCGTCAGCCGTAATATTGGTTTTATGCAAATATGCCCACAATTACCCATAAATCTTCACTTCTGGCCCCCAACGACACGCTGCCCGCTATCACATGTCACACGTATACACATTTAAAGACAGAAAGAACAAACAATAACATATTTACGCCTAATATTTATTACAAAAACAAGCTAGCATTAAACTGTGATAATACTAATACTAATAGCAATGTTTTATTTTATGATGACATAGGTACATTTAACGTGTTATGGTGCGTACAACTTGGGGGCTGGAAGTGCATTATCTCGTTAACTATCGCATCGAAACGAATATCATTTGTGTCCACTATTGGTGCAATCGCAGTTGTCTCCGTATAATTATCCTTTTTACCACAATCCCCATTTCACAGGCAGCTTAATTTCTGTGGAATTGCCAAACGGTGACTTTACAAAAATAACGAAATCTTTATTAAAGGGAAACAAAAGTCATAGTTTTAGGCCTTTGCTCCCATAAAAGTTACTAAAACATAACCATTTGCTACTACAATTAAGTATATCACGCTAATTATTTACTATTAAAACCTTGTTGAGCGCACATCATCTTAATTTCACGGAACGTGGCATGCTGTTAGACCACCATACGCCACGAGTGTAGTAGTCTAGCAAATTTCGATCGCCAAATGAAAATGCATTCTGTATACACCTATTAACAGATGTTGGCCTTTGTTTACAAAACTAGTCCTCCTTATGACAAAATAATCCATTTGATTGAGACTCTACCTTAATTGTTTCTGTGTGTACCAGCATCAGTTAAAGGTAAGGGGTTTGATCGTAAACAAATTCTTATCATGAAATCATGTCATTTAGCGCACACACTATATATATATATATATATATATATATATATATATATATATATATATATATATATATATATATATATATATATATATATATATATATATATATATTCTAACATATACCGACCGGCCAAACGCGTCTAAATGAAGAATAAGCAATTTTTAAATCAACGTTTCGACGGTTACAACTCTCGACGTCGCTGGTCAATGCACTTCCCGACGGGTTAGGCTATTTTCAGAGCATGCTCTGAAAATAAAGGCCAACCAGAGGCTTATTTTCAGAGCACGTTCTGAAAATAAGGGCCGACCAGATGCTTATTTTCGGAGCACCTGCGTTATATCTGCTACATTTATATTTGGATTCTTAAGGAAATATTTGCTTTGTAGTTGAAATAATGTGGAGAAATAACTACATAAACTCATAGCTGCACAGTCTTATTTTCAGGGCATTCTCTGAAAATATATATAAGTATATAATTATATATGTATATGTATATGTATATATATATATATATATATATATATATATATATATATATATTATATATATATATATATATATATATATATATATATATATATATATATATATATATATATATATATATATATATATATATATATATATATATATATATATATATATATATATATATATATATATATATATATATATATATATATATATATATATATATATATATATATATATACATATATATATATATATATATATATATATATATATATATATATATATATATATATATATATATATATATATATATATATATATATATATATATATATATATATATATATATATATATATATATATATATATATATATATATATATATATATATATATATATATATATATATATATATATATATATATATATATATATATATATATATATATATATATATATATATATATATATATATATATATATATATATATATATATATATATATATATATATATATATATATGATTATTATTTCCCAAATTACAGTAATTTAATAATAATGCATGTGATCGCATGTCCTAAATTGCACTAACTTACGTAAAGGCAGTATGATTATATTGTATGGACTACTTTCAAGTATGTAATACTGTTATTACTTTTATTAACTCATTTCATGATTATATAACTTCTATTAACTTTGTTTCCTCTTTACATATGATACTCAGCAAGTAGAAGACAATTATCCAATGTTTCATTGGACAATAAACTCGTATCGTATCGTATCGTATCGTATCGTGTCGTGAGTTTCCATAATTTACTGGCCCGGTGGGCCAACATAGTTTCTGATCGTTTTTATCCCATTACTATTTGTCACATCGATAGTTCATCGTTTCAATCGCTTGTCCTTGCCATCCACACCGGCGCTACAGCTAAACACAATCTTCATCTCATCTGATTTCGTATTGTCGCTTCGTAAAGTTGCCATCTTGTTTTGATATGTACAAGCGTCACAAAAACGTTCGCATAACGTCGCTTCTAGCGACGATGTGCGGATTTATTTGTGAATTGTGGACGCCTATATTTTACTATGGTTGCGCTGCATTACCTGTATAATATCGGTATATCGCAGCATTTTCTTCTGTGCGATACGTATCGGATACGTTTTATACCGGCTGGTTCGCGGACTGTCCGCTAGGTGTCACTACAGCGCCTAACATACATTCCAGGACCCGCTAAGGCGCAGATAGCTAAGTTTACCGTAACTTTGCACTTCAGTCCAAAAGTTTATATTCGAAAGAAACAAATTCAGTTGTAATAGTCATAGTTATCTACAATATCAGAGCCGGTTCGCCCGTCGTATTTTCGAGTATAACCAGCTGTAACTCGATACGCACGCGACGGCATCACCCGTCGTTCTCAAAATGCGACCTCCTGCGCCTGCGGCTGCGACAGAGGGCATGATTCGCAAACAAGTCCTGCAGCAACACTGTCTGCCATACGGAATACTGACTGAAAGCATGAAAGTAAATCACCAACTGTAAAATAAAAAACGGCCAAACTCGCATTCTTCGACTTGAAATGCGATGTATTGCAAAAACTAGTGGTTTTTAAATCAATAAAAACATATTTCGGGCCAGTAATTTTTTGGGGGGCCAGTAACTTTTAACATCTACTGGCCCGACAGAGGGCGCCATAGGGGTTCATTCTCATTGGTCGAGAGCCGTGACGTGACCAATGACGTCACAGCTATTTGCATAAATTAGCATAAATTACCAAAAAATGCACTCCGCGGTCATACTGTCACCAGGGGCGCCACAGGGACTCATTCTGATTGGTGGAGAGACGTCACGTGACCTATGACGCCTATATTTGCACAAATTAGCATATATTACACCCTTTCGTGGTGAAACCGTCACCAGGGGCGCTACCGGTCAATTGTGTCGACGGTTTATGACCTAGTTTCGACTGTTCTGATTGGTCGAGAGCCTTTTGTGGTGAAACCAGCACCAGGGGGCGCTACGGATCAATTGTGTCGACGGTTTGTGACCTAGTTTCGACTGTTCTGATTGGTTGAGAGCCTTTTGTGGTGAAACCGTCACCAGGGGGCGCTACCGGTCAATTGTATCGAAGGTTTGTGACCTAGTTTCGACTGTTCTGGTCGAGAGCCGTCACGTGATCTATGACGTCACAGATTTGCATAAATTTACATAAATTTGCATAAATTACACCGTTTTGTAGTGAAACCGTGGCTAGAGGGCGCTACAGGTCAATTGTGTCGACGGTTTATGACTTTGTTTCGGCTGTTATGATTGGTCGACAGCCGTCACGTAACTTATGACGTCACAGTTCCTCATTTCAATATCACGTGACTTCTCTATACATGCCGCCATCTTGTTTTACTGCCATGTTGTTTTGCGATGATACGGCCATCAGGAGGCGCTGGTACAACGTCACAGTTCCTCGTTTGCATATCACGTGACCTCTATGGAGGCTGCCATCTTGTTTTGGTGGATTATGTTGCGCTGATACGATTACCAGACGGCGCTGCGGGGCGAGGTCGAACGTAAAAGGTCACCGATTTTTGTGTTGATACGATTGCCAGTTAGGGTTAGGGTTAGTAACCCTAATTCTGACGTCTGTAGTGAACCGTAATACGGACCCTATAGGGTTATTAACCCTAATGAAAGTTCAAAGATCGCTGATCTGTTGTACTTATGCAATTGCCAGTTAGGGATAGGGTTAGTAACCCTCATTCTAACGGTTTAATACTGACGATTATGACGCGCTTTTCGAGACGTGTCTGAGTGCAGAACCGGTATGAACCGATTCAAACCGGTTTGAACCGGTTTCATGTAGTGTAGTGTCTTCTTTTCTAGAACGTTCGAACGACGTCATGGAATTTTCCACGCTCACGAATAGAAACACCATCCCGCATTTTCACCCTGCTAGCAGACTGAAACCTAGCGAACGAAAGTTCGTGCATGCAGCGGGAAAAACGAAACCGTGGATGTAAGCTATGCGACGCATATTGCCTCGTTGCATTATATCGAGGACCTTTCGACGTATTTCGTTTCGCGTCGACATCTACGTACCGCCTATTTCACAACAAGTCTGCAAAAAACACCGCGAGGTCAAAAGGTCAAGTTCAACAAAACAAACACCACCGTTTTGTGGAACGTTCGAACGAAGTCACGCTTTTTTACCCAGCTAGCAGACTGAAATCTAGCGGACGAAAGTTCGTGCATGCAGCGGGAAAAACACGGGAAAAACCCAGAAAAAGTACATCGTCACCAAACTTTCAGGGTAAACTGTAGGAGGTATGGGTAAATTGTAGGAATTATGGGTAAACTGTAGGAGTTATGGGTAACCTGTAGTATTATGGGTAAACTGTAGGAGTTATGTGGTAACCTGTAGGAATTATGGATGAAATTTAGGAATTATGGATAAACTGTAGGAATTATGGGTAAATTGCAGGAATTATGGGTAAATTGTGGGAATTATGGGTAAACGGTATAAGTTATTGGTAAACTGTAGGAATTATAGGTAAATTGTAGGAGTTACGGGTAAACTGTAGGAGGTAAGATCAATTGTAGTTATAGGTAAATTGTAGGAGGTATGGACAAACTGTAGGAGTTATTGGTAAACTGGTCTTTTTTGACATTGGTCACCCATTATTGGTAGATTTTTACTTGTGCCCTCCCACTCGTCTTGTCTTTTTGACATCGGTCACCTATTGTTGTTGGACTTTGACTTGTGCGCTTCCACTCGTCTTGTAGCAGTTATGGGTAAACTGTAGGAGGTATGGGTAAACTGTAGGAAGACTTGTGCGGTCCCACCCGTCTTGTCTTTTTTTACACTGGTCAGTCGCTGTTGGCGGACTTTGGCGTGTGCGTTCCCATTCGTCTTGTCTTTTTTGACATTGGTCAGTCGTTGTTGGCGGACTTTGACTTGTGTGCTCCCACTCGTCTTGTCTTTTTTCACATTGGTCAGTCGCTGTTGGCGGACTTTGAATTGTGTTCGCCAACCATTCTTGTCTTTTTTGACATTGGTCAAGTGCTGTTGGTGGACTTTGACTTGTGCGCTCCCACTCGTCTTGTCTTTTTGAAACTGGTCAGCCGCTGTTGGTGGACTTTGGCTTGTGCGCTCCCACTCGTCTTGTCTTTTTTGTCTCGTGTCGGTTGTATAACCCTAGATAGACTGCATCGAGACAGTGCTGTTTGCACAATCCTACCAGCTTCTTAGCGGTGACATTACGGAAAAAGGTGTAACCCCAACCTGTTGTCGGTTGAATAACCCTAGATAGCCTTCAAAAAGGTGTAACCAATATCAAAAAAGACAAGACGAGTGGGAGCGCACAAGTCAAAGTCCACCAACAGCGACTGATCAATGTCAAAAAAAGATAAAACGAGTGGGAGCGCACAAGTCAAAGTCCACCAACAGCGACTGACCAATGTCAAAAAAGAAAAGACGAGTGGGAACGCACACGCCAAAGTCCACCAACAGCGACTGACCAGTGTGAAAAAAGACAAGACGAGTGGGAGAGCACAAGTCAAAGTCCACCAACAGCGACTGACCAGTGTCAAAAAAGACAAGACGGGTGGAAGTACACAAGCCAAATTCCACCAACAGCGACTGACCAGTGTAAAAAAGACAAAACGAGTGGAAGCGTACAAGCCAAAGTCCACCAACAACGACTGACCAGTGTGAAAAAAGACAAGACGAGTGGGAGCGCACAAGCCTTCCTACAGTTTACCCATACCTCCTACAGTTTACCCATAACTCCTACAGTTTACCCATAATTCCTACAATTTACCCATACCTCATACAGTTTACCCTGAAAGTTTGCTGACGATGTACTTTTTCTGGGTTTTTCCCATGTTTTTCCCGCTGCTTGCACGAACTTTCGTCCGCTAGATTTCAGTCTGCTAGCTGGTTGAAAAGGCGTGACTTCGTTCGAACGTTCCAGAAAGCGGCGGTGTTTGTTTTGTTGACCTTGACCTTTTGACCTCGCGGTGTTTTTTGCAGACTCGTTGTGAAATAGGCGGTACGTAGATGTCAACGAGAAACGAAATACGTCGAAAGGTTCTCGATATAATGCAACGAGGCAATATGCGTCGCATAGCTTACATGCACGTTTACGTTTTTCCCGCGGCATGCACGAACTTTCGTCCGCTAGGTTTCAGTCTGCTAGCAGGGTGAAAATGCGGGATGGTGTTTCTTTTCGTGAGCGTGGAAAATTCCATGACGTCGTTCGAACGTTCCAGAAAAGAAGAAAAAAACTACATAAAACCGGTTCAAACCGGTTTGAACCGGTTCATACCGGTTCTGTACCCAGACACGTCTCGGAAAGCGCGTCATAATCGTCAGTTTTAAACCGAAGACGACAGAATTAGGGTTACTAACCCTAACCCTAACTGGAAATTGCATAAGTAAAACAAATCGGCGATCTTTGACCTTTCATTAGGGTTAATAACCCTACAGGGTCCGTATTACGGTTCATTACAGACGTCAGAATTATGGTTACTAACCCTAACCCTAACTGCCAATCGTATCAGCAAAAAAATCGGTGACCTTTGACCTTCGACCTTGCCCCGCAGCGCCGTCTGGTAATCGTATCAGTGCAAAACAATGTCCCAAAACAAGGTGGCAGCCTCCATAGAGAGGTCACTTGATATGCAAACGAGGAACTGTGACGTTGTAGCAGCGCCTCCTGGTGACCGTATCATCGCAAAACAACATGGCAGTAAAACAAGATGGCGGCATGTATAGAGAAGTCACGTGATATTGAAATGAGGAACTGTGACGTCATAAGTCACGTGACGGCTGTCGACCAATCAGAACAGCCGAAACTATGTCATAAACCGTCGACACAATTGACCTGTAGAGCTCCCTGGCGACGGTTTCACTACAAAACGGTGGACTTTATGCAAATTTATGTAAATTTATGTAAATGAGCTGTGACGTCATAGGTCACGTGATGGCTCTCGACCAATCAGAACAGTCGAAACTAGGTCACAAACCGGCGACATAATTGACCGGTAGCGCCCCCTTGTGACGGTTTCACCACAAAAGGCTCTCGACCAATCAGAACAGTCGAAACTAGGTCACAAACCGTCGACCCAATTGATCGGTAGCGCCCCCCGGTGACGGTTTCACCACAAAAGGGTGTAATATATGCTAATTTATGCAAATATAGGTCTCATAGGTCACGTGACGTCTCTCCACCAATCAGAATGAGTCCCTGTGGCGCCCCTGGTGACAGTATGACCGCAAAGGAGTGCGATTTTTTTGTAATTTATGCTAATTTATGCAAATAGCTGTGACCTCATAGGTCACGTGACGGCTCGCGACCAATGAGAATGAATCCATGTGGCGCCCTCTGGTGGTGAAACAGCTCTCAACCAATCAGAAAATGCCCCAAAATCTTGCCATTTGAGCGATAATAGGGGATTATACAGTGGCGCCCCTGGCGGTAATAAGCGCACGACCAATCATAATGCTCCATTTCAAATTTCAACCAATCAGGATGAGCCCCAAATCTTGCCATTTTCGGAGGATTGAAATGCCCCCATATACTACTTGCGCGGAGCGCTTCTGGTGAATTAAACGGTAACCTGGTTAAAGTTTCTCTAGACGAGGGTAAAACCAGGTCCTGCGAAAAATCAGCAGGTCCTGTAAACTGTTCAGTTCACAGGACCAGATGTTCTGTGACGCTTGGAGACTTTTCGTGTAGACTGTTAGTGTACAATATTATGAAAGTAAAACAATCTGTCACCTGTGTACAATTGTATACTGCATTTTATTCAATATTATGTATTACATTGTATTAATCCTGCATTAAAAATAAATGTTTCAAAACTGTTTATTGTTGATGTTTTTATTTGTTTTTGATGTGATCCATTGATTATATCTTCAAAGTATTTACTTTCTATCATTAAAGTATTGATTAGCAAGTGGTCTACACAATAAGCTGTCGGGCTACTTCAAAAATTGGTAGCCCGACTGGCTACCTTCCATGACCTGCTAAATCTCACTTATCAGACATTATGTATAACAAAATGTGCACCTGAAAAGAATAACATAATACTATTACACTGTATTACTGTCCTGAAACTAGTCTAACCACATGAGTGTGTTTCTGCTACAATAATCCAATGCCATGGAGATATATCAAATATGCAACATGCAGGCACTAAATTTTGCGTGCTTGCTTACGTGCGTGCGTGCGTGCGTGCGTGCGTGTGGCTACAAATCAAATGGTATCCTCTACATTGCATCTCTTTGCAAAAGTCAAGTCAGGCTTACAGGTTATCTTGCAACCCGAATCGAGCGCGACAACAATCTACAAACTAGTACTAGTAATAGTAGTTGCGTTGGGCCTTACGTCATTGCATAATTATCCGAAACAATGCAACTAATCTTTAATTTAATTGATATTGTAAACAGACATTCTGGAAACAACTTAACTGGTGTTAAACCTGAACTGTGTGATATACATGATGTAGCCATAGCATATAGGGACATCCCCCGGGCTCCGGGTATCGATGCGATGCCGATACGACAGGGCCTAATAATAAATAAAATGTATTAACGTGTCGACTAGAACTTCTTCCACTTCACTGTCTTTCACAAGTTTCAGTTTTAAGACAGTCTTCAGGCGATCCCAACATCCCTTTTGGTCTTTCATTGTCCAAATGAAAGACCAATATGTGGCAAATCTGTGACCAATCTCGCTTTATCAAACTCCTTTTTCATCCTCTTCGCCGCGGAACGCAACGGTGCACGTACAACTCGCCTGTCACTGTCAGCCATGTTGCCTGACACACGCACGCACGCACGCACGCACGCACGCACGCACGCACGCACGCACGCACGCACGCACGCACGCACGCACGCACGCACGCACACACACACACACACACCCACACACACTATGACATTCATCAGCACTACACACTCGTGATAGAAACAATTTACAATTACAAATTAATTTTATTTCAAACATTGTCACATCTTTACAATGAAATACACTATTTTGGAAAAGGGAGAATGCTGAGGTAATACAACGTATGATTGCATTGCCTTTTCGACAATTCACAGTGATAAATAACGCATATTGTAAAACACTATGTATGCAACTAATTACTGACTAATGTAGTTAATCAGAAACTATAACTAATAAGTATGCTGAATTAGTCTGAAGTAACCATGTTTACACACAAATGTAACTAAGTGATGGGTATACAAGCAAAGTTGAACTTATCTGAAGCTCATGTTAGCTACCCTTAAAACTTGTATTTACCGGTATGTATAATTATTACACATGGTACAACGGTTCACCTAATGAATAGTATAGGTTAATTAAAAATATAATTAAGAATACAATTTTCTTGATAAAGTGCCTTGAAAACCTGTATATTACAACAACTTTTAAGTTCACATTCTAGAGAATTCCACAGTTTAACCCAATAATTAGATAAACACATTGATTTAATTTCAGTTTGAATGTACCTTCTTCTTTTTACATATTTACATGTCTCGTCTTGCGAATTGCTACAAAATGTACAAATGATTTCTGCAAGTTAACAGGCAACATGTTATTATATGCCTTGTACATTACTACTGCAGTCTTTAGATGAATTAAATCAAACGACTTCAGAGCATGCATCCTGTAGAACATGGGATTTGTATGATCCAAATGCTTGCCTCTACATACAATTCTAGAAAACATGTAACACATTGGGTCTTTATGTTTTTCCACACATTACTGCAAAATAAGTCATATATGGAAGAGCCAATGGACAGTATAAGACATATAGAGCCTTCTCGGTTAAGACAAGACAAGCTTTATAAAATATTGCGGTTGTTTTTTAAATTGATGATTGCACCACAACAACTCGCTATCTTCGAAGGGAATGGGCGCCACGTGATGACGCGTCACAGTCAGCGGCATGCACATCACGTGATGATCCATCACAGTCATCTTTGTAAAATCTCCGCCCATGTATGTTAATTGCCCGGAAAGTTGATAGGAAAAAAATTACGCCGCCGGCCATTAGCGCAAACGCGGACTTATTGCGCACAAGTCGTATATTGACATCGACTCCGTTGATCAAGAATTTATCTTGCAGATCCAAGTGGAGACGACCCATCATGTCGACGACCCGACTCCGAACGATGTTCGCTCGTCGAGCCACGAACCCTGCATTAGCCGCGGCCTCGTCATCGATCTCGACGGCATCCATATGAGTGGCCGTGTCCTTGTGCCACAGCTGACTCGTCAGTTGCGCGGCCTTTGCATCGGTGCAGTAACTCAACAGCGTCTCTACGTAGGAACGATACGCGTAGGTGTTGGTCGAAGTGGTCACGAGCGTACCGTTCAGGTAGACGTCGACATGACTGAACAGTGAATGCAGCCAGTTATTCACCGGGCCCACGGGATTGGCCAAGTCGAGGTCGGCCCCATCGGCTCGGGTCACCTTCCCCTGTACGTGTAGCATTGTGTTTGCGAGATCCAGGTAATCGTCTCCCTATCCAGATATCAAGAATTTTTTCGGTCCATATTCCACTATACGACTGTCGACGATGCTGGTCTGAGTCGGGGGTACGGTAAAGAGATCCAGCTCGCTCTTGACCCCCTCGCACGACTGTCTATGTACGAAAGCCATCGTCGAATATGTCAGCCTCACGTTTCTTGGGTGTCTGTCTCTTGCGCTGTCTCGCCGCTGTAGTGACTCGTTTCTTCGCAGACGGGCGTTTTATAATTTTACGAGGTCACACGCCAGGGGTCAAAAGGCCACTCAATAGGTTCTTACCGGCGTCCGTGACGCGTCGTTTGGCTGCCTTTTTTATGCTCTGCCTGGACATCGTCAGGGATTCGGCCGCCGGTCTTCAACGCGCCACTTCCCAACGCCACGGCTCCTCTCTTGATGAGTGGCATGGCGCTGCGCAGCAGACCTCCGAAGAGAGTTCCTAGTCCGTGACCTCGCTGGTATTGGGATTGGCGAAGTAGGGCAGTGCACCACCAGCCTGACGCGCGTAATACTCGTTGTAATTCACCTGCAGAACAGTCCCGTCCTGCGCCGTCGAAAATGGAGCGTCACTGTCACCTTACCGTACTCGAATTGCACGCGCCGTCCGGTTTCGTCTCTTATATCCAACTCTATGGTCCCGAAGTCTCTGCGCAGTAGAGGCACGTAATGGACGTTAGTGAAACGATACCGTGGCGCCGCGAGTTCCGCCAACCGGGAGGGACAGTAATTGGACAAATTATTTTAATTTTCTCATTATCTTGATTTATATAACCATGCAATTCTCTTATCTGTAATCTTTTCTTTTTGTCTTGTAAAACTGACCTTTTTCATTTTATGAAGTGTTCAATTCAAATTATGTTGTATTTTACCAAGGTAACAACTTAACACTTCAGATATTTTTTTTATGAAAAAAGAAATTGTTTCTATAAACAAAATGCCATTTAAAATACTAAAATAATTACTTCTAATTAGCACTTTAGTTTAATTGGAATTATAGAAATTAGGGTTTATTCGCAATGTAACGAGACTGATGTATAATTTCGGGACATTACTAAGTAAGCAGACTAAAAGTAATGGAAACAATGAATAAGTCTATTTAGTCTTTAACATGTTATCAATATCAAAGACTTATGACATCATATAATTAGGATACATATATTTCAGAGCATTAAGCAAACTGTTCGGAATATGGCAGCAGTTTTAAGAATTTCAAGAAGTTGATATATGGTGACCGTACGAACCACAATGTGTCAAATGTGTCCAATCTTGCTCAAGGTCCGCATTATAATATACATGTCCAAGGAAAACCATAACAATGTATATCAACTTTGAAATCGAAAATATAAATGGAACCAATTGCAAACGTGAAAATCGGCGATATACGTACACTCTTTTGCACTTACAGGCCTTAAGTTCAACAGCAGCCACTGTGAACCATAGATCAGGAACCGTTGTGAACCATGGATCAGGAGCCACTGTGAACCATAGATCAGGAACCGTACGCCCCGACATCATTAAACATAAATGTTCAGGAGTCAAAACAGCATTAGAGCGCTCAAAATTGTACCTTTACAAATATAAGGTTTCTTCATGTCGCTCTTAAACTTGGTAACGACATGAATGGCTTAGATATCTAGAGATTCACAAATTACCACCCATATGTCAGGGCAAATTTGGTAGTGCCTTTTTGCTGATGTAACTGGGGATGGCATCGGTATTAGTGTAACAATATTGTCATATGCATACCAAATAGCGTCGTTTCTCTTGGGGTAAAAATACCTATTTTTCCAAATTCTGTGCATTATGCTGACCAACATGGACTCTTCATCGGGATCTTCAATGATGCGCGGGTAAGGCGTACCAGCGTAGGTCAACGCGCACCATTTTCCCTGAAGGTCCTCACAGTAAATATGAACTGGTGTAAGAATGTCACCTGACATGGTGACCCCTGGTTACCCTCCCTCTCGACCGTGCGTTTAAGTATTCCACCCACTCCACCAGCTGCGCCTTTTCCATGGCCAGCTTCCAAAAAGGACCAGTTAACGTATTTCAGACCCCACTGGAAAGACAGGGACGAAAGCAAGTATAAGTTGGCCTTACTCTTGCATTGTGTAACGGGTCCGTCTGACAGAAAGTAACCGGAATCAATATGTGGATTGGTCTTGCGTGCATCCTCAACTATAGGCTTCAGATGGGCCCCTGTAGCCGATGGGTCATGGCGCGTAGACTCTGACAGTGGCAAATGGAACAACTTCGGTTGCCGTACACAACACACCTGTAGGAAGGGTTGTTTGCATTTGGATGCCCCGAAATGGACGCTCTGTATTTCTGTGTTATACTTGCAAGTGTAATTCTCGCTGAAATCGATGTGTAAGAGCATCTGGTTTGGTTTCAGCTGCTCCCTCAGTTTCCTAATTTGCAAATATTGGTTCCGTATGTTGAACACATGTTTTCCTAATTTCTCGGACGGGGTGTCTTCGAATTTCTCGGCTAACTCTTCAAACGTACCTTCATCCATAACCTTCACGGTTGCTTTCCGTTTCTCCGTTTCTCAAATGTTCTTGTTCTCCTTTTTGCAATCCACCATCTGCCATTTATACCATCATGTCTCTTTCATTGGATCGAACGCTGCGAATTCTAGCCTTTTATCTTTGCAAATGTCACATTCACGGTACATGCAAGCTGCATTTGAGTCTGAACAGCAGATAAGACTCAGAGCGGCTTCAGCTTCGTTCACGGATAGTACACCTAGTTCATATAGCTTGCTTGCTTTGAACTGTATATTTTCATGAGTCCGACATTTGCATGTATGTCTGTCTATCTGATATATTCAGAATGGTCGTAGGAGCAAGAAAGTGAAATAAGACATCTTGTCGTCCGGGTGTTCACTGATGAACTTTTTGTATAAGTTCTCGACAGTGTCCGTCAGCAGTCTCTTCTCTTTTTTGACCTTTCTTCTCTTGAATGTGTCTTTTTTCCAGGTGTCACTGAGCTGTTGTCGTCCCTTTGGAAGAAGCTTTTGATAAGATGCACAGTGCTGGCAAGGAGCTTCTCACTTTGTGGTTTGCGCTCGTACATAAAGTCATTGAACCGCTTCAGTGTTGCACAATGCCTTTTGTGAGATACCCCAATTTCAGCTTCGAGACATAACGATATTTCTTAAGAAAATCGTTGGAAAACATTTTTGCCATGGCTTCACGTTGTCTATCACTACGCAGAGCTCCATATTTGGCCCTACAATTGTCTAGAACACTGTTATGAAATGTTAACTGTTTTTTTTTCTTATTATGTGCTCCATGAATCAGCGTTTTTGCTTTTGACCACGGGGTGTTAATCTTCTCTTCCAATGAACTAACACTTTCCCCACAGGTTCAGTTCTCTTCTGCACTCTTTTTAATGTAAGGTGTGAAGCTTGTATTTTAACTTGAAGCCTTTCTATCGTACAATAGGCTTTTGTTCTGTCGCGTCTCAATTTCGGTCTCCCTCTTTTCGTTTTGAGCTCAGAACTCTCCGGTGGCATTGCCCTGTTGGCTGTGGGAACATCATTTTACGGCTTTCATGGTGATTTCAGTGTATTCGGAGCTTCCTTCACACTTTTGCGATGGTTTCTCTGCTGATTTTTTGCAAGCCCGATTCTGCCTGCTGTGTTGCCGCGAAGTCATATCTTTTACAAGCTTCTTGCTGCCAGATCCTTTTCGTCTTAGATAACGTTCAGGTTCAGATTGGAGATAGCGTTGGTGTGCGTCAGAATCAGGTCAAGACATTGTTGTGACCGAATCTTGTTGGATTTCTGTGGCATGTTGAAGTGAAAGGATAGTTTCTTCCGTCGCTATGAAGACAACCCAGATTCACCTTCGCTTATACTAGAATTCAGACAGGACACATCACTTGCGACCTGAAAGTAAATTATGAATTATAAAATATTGTCTTATTAATTTTAATTCCCATTCCTCAAATATATACTCCCTATTCGTAGATGGATGCACGACTTTCTGAAGCTGGGCGGGATGTAGAGGCTTGACGACAATATTATTATTAAACAAGCCGCAACCTTCTACAAAATTCTAAATAACATTATTGCGATCACCCCCCCCCTCCAGGCCTACTAACCCGCTCTCCAACCCGTGGACATTAGGTAGCCCCTATATATAAATGCAATGGTCTTTTCATTTTATCCCCGAGCCATTCGCATATGGAACATGATTCCACCAAAAATTACCAGCATAACAAACCCAAAATCAGTTCAAGAAGCTATTATGGAACTCCCTTTCACCACACCTCCTCATCCCACAGCGCATGCGCACAGTCCACCACAAACTCCTGCGTTAGCCCAAGTTTGGGCTGTTTGGAGTACAACCACTTGAGACCTGAGACACTAGGTCCGGTTGGGAAGCAAGACATATTGACATATGTAATTGGAATGTCATAATTATGTGTAATTTAAGAGTAATATTTGATTGACCCAATTGGTTCTGTTTTTTTCAAGTTAAATCATTTGAGTAAATTTGTTTGGTAACCATATATATCATGTATAAATTTGGCCAATATATTACTCAAACTTCTCTCATGTACATATTCCTTGCACATGTTGTTGAATGTTATATTATTTTTTTATTCTATTTTTGTAGTTCTTTAGCTCAGCTCGCACGAAGCAACCTAATTATAAGCCTAATTAATATGCGCAATTTTACCACTATTGTTTTATAATGTAATTGTAAAAATAGTGTTTCATCTCATCAAACCACAGGTGGTGATGTTTCCCCTTTTCTTATTGCTATTGATATTTTTACACAATGCATCTTTTCCAGTCTTTATTGCAGCACATTCTTGACATACGTTAACAATGCAAAGCATAATTTAACTATAATTCACTTAAATGTTAATACATTACATTCACAAATTAAGTATCAGATATTGCTAGATGAATTAAGTATTTAGTTGAAACTATATTACATAGATACAATGAATAACACATTAGATGACATATTTCAATGAAATATTCTTACAGTACCAGGGAGGTCTTCAAAACAATTGCTTAAATCAAATTTTACACTTAAATAATGGTGAAACTGATGACACCAATGCTTTGCCAGTAATTCCAAATTCTTCATATTCTGATATTAAAACTTTCAATTCCTTGGTAAACAATAGTGTTAATCGCTTTCGTACATTTAGTACTAATATTCAATCCATCAATACTAAATTTCAAGGGCTGGAGGCTTTTATTGAAGAACTGCACTCACTTAAATTAAATTTTAGCATTATTTGCATACAGGAAAGCAGGCTAAGGGAACA
Source organism: Lamellibrachia satsuma (assembly GCA_033239005.1). NCBI lineage: Eukaryota > Metazoa > Annelida > Polychaeta > Sabellida > Siboglinidae > Lamellibrachia > Lamellibrachia satsuma. Next base: position 2,945,864 of record BSQZ01000012.1, on the reverse strand, counting down.
GGATGACATATCTCAGATCCAACTAGAAGATCACAGTTACATTGCTCAGGGGAAATCTAGTAGTAACAAAAGACGATTAATCATATACATTCACACCAAATATGACTATAAATTAATAAAAGTTAATCAATATGAAAATTGGAAAGGACAGTTAATTCAAATTGCAGGAGGTGGTCTAACAAAGCCTGTGATAATGGGCAACATTTTCAGACCACCAAAGAAACCTTGATGTCAACTATAAACAATTCATAGATGAATTTTCATTATTATTATCAACATTTGATCAAAACAACTCAGAAGTTATTATTGCTGGAAATTTTAATATAAACTTGCTTAAAATTAAACAAGAAGAAATATTTAGTAAATTTTTTATTCCCTAACTGAACATAGCTTCTTTCCAAAAATAACACTGCCAACAAGATTTTCAAGCTTAAATGGAACTTTAATAGAAAATTTCTTCTGTAAATTAAGTCAAACTACTTTAAATTCAACATCAGGAATTTTAATCAAACAATTTTCAGACAATCAACTATACTTCATATTTATCGACATTACACCACTTAACAAATGCCCTCCAAAATGTGTAAAAATACATTTACAAAATGAAAAGGCTAGGTGTAATTTTGCAAACGAGATTACCAAATGAAACATTATAAATAAATGAGACAAAAATCTTTTCTCAGATGCAAATTCCTTCCAATTATAATATTCTTATTGAAGAAATGAATATAGCTAATGTTAAATGCATGCCATATAAAATAGTTGTATTCACTAAACGCAAACACAAAAAATCAGCGTGGATAACTAAAGGTGTATATAGAGATAACTTATATAAATTTATGAAAATGACAAATCCCAATGCAACAGAGTATTTTGTACAAAAGGTTAACTTAAGAACATACAACTGTATTTTAAGAAGAAGTATTAGAGCGGCTAAGCTGATGTATTATGAGATACTGTTTAACAAATATAGAAATGACACAAGGAGAACTTGGAAACAATAAATGATATTATGATATAGACCCAGTAACAAGAAAACACTAAAAACAACTTTCAGAGAAGGTGACTTTAAAATAACTAATAATGTGGAAATTACAAATAAATACAATTAATTCACTAACATAGGACCATGCCTTGATAGAAAGATACAAAATATAAGCAGTAAAAGTTATTGTTCTTATTTGAAAAGGCATCTTGTAAACCCTTTTAAATTTCATGAAATTAATGAAGAGACCATAATAAAAATAATTTAAACATTTCCTGCAAAAACCAGCTGTGGTCATGATGGCATTTCTTTGAAACAATTAAAATGCATTAAAAGCATTATAATTGAACCTCTAACATTTATTGTAAGACAAATGGTAAATACTGGAATTTTCCCAGATAAACTAAAAATTGCAAAAGTTATTCCAATTTTTAAAAATGATGATGACACACAATTTATTAAACATACTTTAGATCACAACATTTTATTAAGCAAATTAAAACACTATGGAATAAATGGCACAGTTGTGAACTTAATGGAAAGCTATTTGAGTAATAGAAACCAATATGTAGTGTTTAAAGATACGCTATCAGACATTTTGCCTATTACAACAGGTGTGCCACAAGGTTCCATACTAAGTCCAGTTCTCTTCATAATATACATAAATGATTTACCAGAGGCAAGCCAAATATTTTAATTTATTATGTATGTAGATGATACAACTCTTTTTAGTACAACACAGTCTTTCAACACTTGTGATAAAAATGTGGAACATCAAATAAACACTGCATTGAATAAGGTATGCGAATGGCTTAAAACAAATAAATTGTATCTTAATATTAAAAAGTCCAAATACATTTTGTTCCAAGTGGCAAATAAGATGTCAATATCTTTTTCGCTCAAAATAAATGATATAGGCATTGAAAGAGTTCAGCATTTTAATGTTCTTGGCTAGACCATACATGAAAATCTAAGTTGGAACAATCATACTGAAAAAATCTCAGTAAAATTCTGCAAAATTATGGGTATTCTAAATAAACTAAAATGCTTCTTACCCACTCATATAAAATTAATTTTATATAATATATAATCCATTAATGCTGCCACATTTAAATTATGGCATAATGGCCTGGGGCTTTACATGTGATAGAATAAGCAAACTTCAAAAAAGGTTATTAGAATAATATGTTTAAGTAAATATAATGCACACACAGAACATCTTTTTAAAAAAAACTTAAAGTACTTAAATGACATCCTTCAATTACAGGAATTGAAATTTTATTATAAATTTTTTCGAGTAAAATAACCGGTTTATTAAAAAAAAACACCATTTTATCCCAACCGATCCTATTATGACTTTAACACCCGTACGTTTGATGAAATTCATATTAATACAATAAAACATGAATTTGCCAAGAAATGCATTAGGTACGACATACCATTAATTCTAAATAATGCTTCTAATCTAATAGAAAATAAGATTGTTACACATAGTTTACACGGGTTTTCCTGTTATGTTAAGAAACACTTTTTACAAAATTACCAAAATCTCTGTTCAGTACCAAACTGCTGTATATGTCAACAACCTCATTAGTTGCACTTCCCTGGTCTGTTACTCTCTTATTTTATATAAATGTAACTCTGCATAAACATTTATTATAATGCACTAAACTTAATTTTTTTGAAATGTCTGCTTGGAAAAAAATTATAAATTCTGTTTGTTGGTTTTTCTTCAAAATCCTTCCTAAAGTTACATTATTTTTGATTGACAATAGATGCATTTGTGTTTTTTCTTTCATGGAAAATGTTTCAAGGTACAAATTTCTTAAGTTTATTTCATTTGGGTGGCTTCTACGATAGCGATCAATATGGTCTTTGTAGAAGTCTCCCTGACCCATTAAAATATGCTTCGTTCTAAAACCACAGTTAGCCGAAGTGAGTACTCGTGTTAATGCAGGTTTTGTATTTTGTGTTTGTCTGTTTGCTTTTCAATTACAATTAACAAATTAATGTTAGTTTGTTTTGCTTAAGATAAATGAACTTAGACTTGGATTTTGTTTATAAAAGATTGTCTTGTTATTGCTAATTGTGATAATATTATGTTTTTATTACTTTGGGTTCAATAAACTTTTTCCGATTTCGAAGCAAGACCCCCATCACCAGCCATTTCTTTAACTTTCAATCAGCGCCGACCTTTAGACGTCTAAATCCTTATGCAATGTAACTGATTTAACTTGTACATTGGTATTCCAGTGGTCCCTTCGGGTACCCAACTCTCTATCAGCAAATCACTCGTCACGTATCGACCACTGACCCCAGGCATCGTTATAGCATTATACGACAAAGAAAAGCGCACATTTAGTACGAAAGTCTTTGCATTCTGAAATGTTTTATTATTTATTTCATTTTCCAATATAGCTTACCGATGTTTTATTTTATTATCTGTTTCAGTGTTTTTATTATCAACTTCATTTTTGATTTTAATTAATTTTCCATATAGCTTACCCTTGTCGAGGTAGCACTATTTCAATTGTTCATTTATTTTATTTCTTTATGAACTTGAAGCATTTATTCTTGATAAAACAACACTCACTATTTGAGAGATATCCTATAAAACGCACATCGGATACAAATATATTATGTCAATACCGTAACAGTGACTGACGTAATTTTACAAACAGCGCCCTCTATCAATACTGCCTAGTCTTTCAGGCGGCATCCTCCAGCAGATGTCTAGAGGACATCCAAAACAACATATCATAATCGTCATTCATCTCATTACTACCGCAACATCAACCATCCACACCATATGGTACTGACATTGAATTAATGTACGGTTACCTAACTTGCCATATTTTGGGTAATTTTGGAGAAACAATTAAAACATTATGGAGTGAATTCGCCCTCGTGTTTTGGTTCGTCTTTGGCACCCGACGCTGCAATATCCATAGATGAGGCTCTGATTGGTCCGTCTCGGTACTAACACAAATGTTGGCGACAGAACAGAAATAAAAAATATGTAAAAATGTAACTTCAAGAAAAACAGTTAATGAGCAGATGGGCATTGCAGTAAATTAATCGAAAAAGACGTATCCTGTCGAATACTGAACGTGAAATATGTAAAAAAAAATGATGCCTTCAAGTTAGGGTACTGACTTGGCGACATGCCAGTGTTAAGGCACCCCCGTCTATGTAAAGGTTAAATCAAGCAAAACGGTAAAGACATTCAATATTTTTCCCGTTGTATTTTACAATTCTTATGTATAGATTAGTGTGTATATCTAAGACATAGATATTTTGCAAACACTAACTTTCTATTGAACTCAAACCGTTGGGACATCAATTTGTCTCTTTACTGGTGATTGGCTCTACACATATTTATTCTAGTACCAAGAACATTATATTACTACATGAGCAGCAAATCCCTTAGTTTAATCCTTCACGAGTATCCAGGTTAACAGGTTTACATGTTGCGCTAGTTAACATGTCAGCCCTCAGTCAACCGGAGACATGATCTGCCACCTTTAAAACACATTCTGGGTAAACCACTAGCCCGGGGGGGATACTGCCATACCAAAGCGGTGGGGGTGCCACTAGAGCCGCATGGAGCACTTGGAGAGAGAGAGAAATCAAGAAATGGAGGGTCACCAAGAGAGAATTGTTGAACAATTGTTCTAATATCTACAAGTGTAATGTAAGCCCGGGCGGAACGATTTCATTGGGAAATTTCCTCTTCGATTAAAGAGAGAATTATCAGAGTTAATTGGAGCACAAAGAGAGAACGTAAAAATATTTTCTACGGACAGAGAGAGAAAAATTGCCAAAAATAGGGGCATATGTGCGGAACATACATGTATACCTCAGTATAGGGAGTAACCACCCTGGCTACTAGCTTGATTTTAGCTGCACATGGTTAGCTTTTCTTTTAGGTGCATCAACCCAAAAGCATTACTTTTAGTTCGCTTAAGGAATTTTTGACTTTTTGGCGTAATTTTGTAAAAAATGCGTACATTTTGCTGTGCTAGTGGAAACTGATACAGTTAACACGACACTAATGCGCTGTTTAAATCATTCTGCTGCTGCATTTAATGCGTTTTTGTGGTTCATATGAAATGTACAATACTAACCGCCTTTCGCTGCAGCGGTGGTGCCAACGTAGCAGAAATCGGCGGCAAAGCTGGAGCCTCAACAATGACGTCATTCGGGTGGAAATGGTATAAGGGAGCTGGGAAACGACGTGATTCGGACGACGAGGATGAGAACGAGGCGTCGACCTCAGAAATAAGCGTAATCGACTTCGTGTACGCCCAAGTAAAAGGATTGATGATAGCAGAAGATCATAAGTCAACTTCTGGGAAATGAGTCCGCGTGAAACTGTGGTGGTTCGTTGCAACCCGGATTATTGACGTTTGGTGAGATTGGCTCGTTGAGATTCCTCGGTGGCTCCCTTACCAAGCAAACTCATTGACATTTTTTTATGTTCTGTAAGACTTTTTCGGAGTCAGTTTTGTTTTCTAGAATTGTTATACACATTTCTGTGGCATTATCTATAATACTATTCTACTATACATTGTAGAACTCTATAAAGTTATATATAAATCAATAGAAGATTGTTTATGTTAAATCCTAATACGCCCTTGATAGTTCAGAATATTTGTTTTTGGAATTTTTATATAATTATATAGATTTGTTTGCTAACGGCTACTGAGATTACATTCGTCCGAGTATGCGCATTCTACGCATTGGTGGCAGTGTCGGCATCATTACGGTTGCTTGCCTGGATGTTTGGATTCTAAACTAAGGTTTATCAGGCTTGTAAACACCCTCTTTTAATTCTTCATAATTTATTTATGCGATATCTCCGGTTTTGCATATCAATAAATTATGGTTCTTCGTGCTTGGTGGCTCTGCCTTGTGCGTTTATATGTCTATTGTATAGTGTGAATTCCAAATGGAGTTGGCATAATCCATCTGTCGCCTCATTGATGCTGTATAGAGTAACGTAAAGATGGTACAATCCATAAGTTTAAATGCGTGTTTGATAAGGCTTATCATTTGAAATATTTTCTGCACCGTAGTGTCAATATGCTATGCTGAGCGATTCAAACTTACTCCTATGTCTTGTTCTGTCTCTGTTGTTTCAAAGTATGTCACTCCTTCGTCTTTGTTAGTCATGGTGTACGTACGTACGGTATTTTGGCTTGCCATATCTTAAATGTTTGCACTTCGTCGGATTAAAGTGTAGCTGTCATTTCTCTGACCATGTTGTTAGTTTATTGGTGTCTTCTTGTAGAATTGTTTGTTCGTTTCACACCTAATATATCTGCAATAAAGTGTGTAATCAACAAAGATCTCAAGTCCACTGTCAATCCCTTCTGGCTGCCCTCCCAATGAAGGCTCCACTCGTTGTGGCGCTTCTCGTTGAAAGCCATAAGTTAATGTGTTTATAAGTCGACAACGGGGCACTGTATCGAACTGTGTCAATACTTCAGCCAGAATCCAAAATATCAGTCCATCCTTTCAAGCAGTTGGATAACACATGACCTGCCTGATCTGAAACCATGCTGCTATTTTAAAGGTCGTAGACAGTCATGCGTGCAAATACGTGGTATCGAATACTACTTTCCCAAATATTGCAAGCTACACACGTCAAACTGATTTGCCGGTAGTATGATGCTTTATCATATCTGGGAACGCTGCGTCCTTCATTGACGTGTTAAATATCACAAGGAGAGGCTCAACCAGCTCATTTACCGACAGGCTGTCCTGATCAGCTGATAACGTTTATCGTTGTTTTCAATGTCACTACTAGTACTGCGGTATATCCACCTATTTTAGCAGCTTGTCTTGGCTTTTCAGGTTGATGGCACACTAAGCAGACTCACTGAGCCTATCCTTGCTAAAAATACTCTTCTGGGGTATATATATATATATATATATATATATATATATATATATATATATATATAATAATATATATATATATCATCATCATATACCCTAGAAGATATATTTAGCAAAGATAGGATGATGGATGTATATATATATATATATATATATATATATATATATATATATATATAGAAGATAGGATAGTAGTTATAGTGAGGAAATGGGACATCAAAAGATTTCCCCAGTAGAAAGATCATCCCCACTTCCGGTTTAATTAGCCAATCAGAAGCCAGGGATTAAGTCACGTGACTTCTGGGTAGCCTCAGCGCCCCCTAGCGGTAACCTCCACTATAAGTGATCTGATGTGTGGTGACCTATGACCTATACTGACCAGGTAGTGACCGCTACCTATCCAGTGGTGGTTCGAAGTAGCCTGCGATACCCTACCCGCTGTAGCCCGCGTTACCCTATCACCAACCGACACAACACCTCTTCGTGAAGTCACAAATTTTAATATATAAAAAATAGCCATACATCATAGTAATAAAAAATAGCTATATATCATATGAAAACACGTCATAGTAATTATTTGATACATCATATTAAAGCACATAAAATCATATTAATATAGTAATATAATCAGTTAAAAATAGTTATATCATATTAAAGCACATAAAATCAGTATATCAAATCATATTAAAGCACATCATATATAGTAATATAAATATCATTCAATATATCATTTAAAAATAGTCATATTAAAGCATATAAATAGCTTTCATTATTTCATTTAAAAATAGCCATATTAAAGAATATTAAAGCATAGTAATATAATTAAAAATAGTCATATATCAAATCATATGAAACGCAGTGTTCGTCTGTTAATCATCTCACAAATCGTTCTCTTTTAGAAAGGAGGCGCTGGCATGTTATTCAAGTCCAGACGCGGCAGTGACTTCCCTCGTCTATCGATCAATTTTGTAGGTCGTTCTACTGTCTGTGTCTGTTTGTGTACTACATTGCTGCACCCCCCACACGATCTTTTCATTTCTATGACGGAACGTGGAATTGCTATTTCTCCTTTATCGTTAAACCCCCACAGCATTTCCATATCAATCTGGGAACTGAATTTAAACAGTTTCATTTCTTCCATCACACCAGCCCATAATTTTCTGTGGGCTATAAATGCAGCGTAGTCATTGCACTCGTTGTCCCAACTCTCGGATTGATAGCCATCGTCGACGATGTCATCGTTGACCACGAGCGGCGTACGAGTACGTAACTCTTTCATCACGAATGCCCAGTGGATTCTATGGAACCTGAAAAACCAGAGTGAAAAGACACATTGAGCCATTGGTAAAGGACTGTGTTAAAAGTATCGCATATATACAGCACATGCACATCTGTTAATAATAAACTACGAGTAGACCTTCTGTGAGCGGTGTACTTTGGATCCAGCACGGCGTATGTAATACTACACCGCCAGCGGTAGAAGCGCGTAGAATCTAGGTCGCGAAAAACTGATAAGAATGACCTCGCTCGGCCGACGCGGCGCGCGTGCTATTTATAATCAGACTACCGGCCGCTTAGCAAGAGGCATTGTAACTAGGTCACAGACGCATAAAAGATGTCTCTTAAAGTTAAACTGTGTGTATTATGTAGACGCTTTTAAAACCTTTTAAAAACACAGGAGTACGTATCAGCAAACAGTCACGGACAATATGTACTTACGATCGATACAGTATCAGACTCAACGCAACGCCAATCTCGATATAGACTTGCATCAAGTCGGAAAACAAAGCGACGCTAGACAGCATGATGACGTCAGAGGCAGCGACAGCAGCAACAGCAGAACGACGGTTACAGAATGGCGGTAAGTGTATAAAGAAATACCTTGTCTGAGGACGGCTTTATATAGGAAACGCTAAACAATGCAGACAGCTGACATAAGCTGCTATAACACAATAACAAATCCATCAAAGTCAGAAAGTTATGTTAGAAAACACCCATAATAAAATTATTATTAAACTGGAATGCCAATAATCAACTCCCAAACCCACTAGAACAATAAGCCATCCTTCACAACGAAAAACATGTTCGATAAGTCTGTCACAAAAGTGTCAGAGAATCCATGCTAAAAGCAAAATCTCATTTATCACGTGTAAAAAACAAAGTCAACCAGTTCTCAACTAACGTTGTATCGATTCCAGACATTCTGCATGAAACAGTAAACAACTCCTCCCTCGATAAGCTTGTCAACTAACTAACGCTGAATCCGAAAACTCATTTATCATGCATAAAAACACCAAGCACTTATGGAAGTTATTGCTGCATGGAAACTGGTGGACATTAATGCATTAAGTTATATATGCATGCATTAATATATGCATGCATTAATTTATGCATGCATTAATATATGCATGCATTTTATGTATATAAATACAGTGCATGTAACATTAAACAGCATAAAATCAGAATGACTCCTCCTGCTATATACTTCCGTGGAGAAACCTCGTTTCTATCCAATTTCTACGCATGTAGGATACATGCATGGGGTCATGTTTTTAACACAGTTGAAGCTGCATACCAGTACAGGAAATGCATCTTTTATGGAGATGTCGACACGGCACAGAAAATGCTTGCCACAAGAACCGGACTACAGGCGAAATATCTAAGCAAGACCATTCGAGAGAAACAGGAGTTACGCGCGCAGTGGAACAAACAGAGACGATCTGTAATGAGAGCGTTAGTTGCTATTAAATTTCGCGACACGACATTACGCAAACTATTATTAGAAACATATCCAACGCCGTTAATGGAAAGTGTGAGAAGTAGGGAGGGATACTGGAGCATGTCCACTTACACTGGACAGCGTGGACAGAACGTGTTGGGCCAGATACTCGTGAATTGTCGCGAGTTCATTCGAAAAAAACAGGCGCCATAAAGTCTGGCGCGCATAGCGATAGGAATGCGCGGTGATTGCGCAATACATACCAGAGGGCCAGCTGGTAAATATAACACAGACGCGCCATGCAACCGGCCCGCTATATAAGGGACCCGCAGCTGCAACTGTCATAACACGATTCTCGCAGCTACTCGACAGTCTCTCTCTCGCTCTACCGAAGCAAGATGGCCGCCGCCGCACAGCAGCAACTCTTCGACGAAGAGCACATGATGAACCTGACGAAATTGCAGACTCAGGTAAGCGATGGAACGTACAAGTTTCCAACACCGTTAACTATAGTCGCTACCGCACGGCAGGAGAGATATGTAGTATATCTGGCATGCTCACAGTGTCCCGTTGGTGTCCAGCGTAGTACCAGTAAAGGCTGCTATTGTTCGACGCACAAATGGGAGCGATCTCCGACGTACAGATTCAACCTTCGTGTCCTCCTGCAGGACAGTTTAGGCAGTGAATGTTGGTGTAGCGTATTTGATACGCTGGCAGTTAAAATCCTTGGCTTCACCGCGAACCAGTACGTCGCAATGAAGTCAGAAGACGAACGGGTGGCTGCCCTGTCTGTGTTGAGGGGGGTCCGTGTCAGAGCGACCATAAAAAAGCGTGTCAGCAAGGACTACGTAAACTACATTGCGTCAGAGTTGGAAGTACTTGACGAGGCATTCTCTTTGTAGGAGGAAGACAAAGAGAATGCCGTCGCCACCAGCTCTGACAGCAATGAAAGCACAGAAAGCACTAATGAAAAGATACGGGAATGGGAAATGACCATGAATAAAAAGGTACAGCAGTGGTTAGACTCGTATGAACAACGTAATCTGTTACCATCCACACCATCCATCACTTCCTCTACAGAACCCACTCAGTGTATAACAGACGAGGAAAATAACGATGCGGTTATTAGCGTAAGTAGCGGCGAAGCAGCTATGATCATTAGCAGCAGCAGCAGCAGCAGCAGCAGCAGCAGCAGCAGCAGCAGCAGCAGCAGCAGCGGCGGTGGTGGCAACGATATGCAGGCGACGGCAAAGAACATAGAAAGAATACGAAATCGCGCAGAAGCCATGATGAACCAGAACACCTTCAATACATTGATAGACGCAGCCTGTGTTCGTTATGCATGTAAGGAGGTTGAGCGTATATTAGATTTATCGGAAGGTGAATATTACGTACCGTCTTGCGGTCTGATCAGTCACATCTTGCACTGGGTTGTCATAGCAGTGGAGGAGAGGGTTGGTAAAAGGCAATGGTGTGACGATATGGCAGACACGATCAGAGCAACCATAGCCAGTCTATATGCAGGTAAAAACGAAGTTCTTGACATTGATTAAACAGGTGTGTCTTTTGTTGTCCCGTCTATAGATCCATAACGGGCTGCTACAGCTCAGAGAAGCGTATATCGATGACGATGATGACAAGACGACAACACCGCCGCAACAGCAGCAGCGACGAAAACGAAAATTGCCGCCGTTGGCTGCAAACGATCTGCGGGTGAAGCTCAATCGAAAACGTCGCTTCGCTTCACCCGCAGCAGCAGCGCCAGCAAAGACAACAGCGGTGACAGCCGCACCGATGTCACCGCCACCCCCACCACCGTCGTGTCTACAGGGCACCTTCGAGTTCACGCCAGCGTCGCCACCATCGTCACCGTCATCATCGTCGTCGTCGTCATTTGAAATCATGAACAATGCATTGTTGAAAACACCATCCTCCGACATGCAGCAGCCATCAACATCATCATCATCATCACCGTGCACGTGTGATCGCTGCTGCGAAAACATTACCATCCAAGCATCCTCACCGACGAAGCCGAACATTTTAGACCCAGAAACCGCAAACATCATGATCAACGAAGCAATCACACACCTCATTATGCACAGATCCTTTCACACACCGCTGACAGTAGCCGAAGCTACTGTTAATGTATGTACAGAAGGATGCGCTCGGCTACTGTCAGACGAGATGCAAGCATACTTAATGCAAGAAGTGGCGTGTTTCAATCCTTGGATGTTGTAAACAAAGGATTGAAACACGCCACACACACACACACACACACACACACACACACACACACACACACACACACACACACACACACACAAATGATTTGAATGTTTAGTTTCTGTAGTAATTGTTAATGAATGTAATCTTATGTATTTAGTTGTTATTGATTTTAATCGTATGTATTTAGTTGTTATATATCATTAGTATCACACAGAGTAATTGATTTGAATTTGAATATTGTAGTTGTTATATATCATTAGTATCTTTAGTAATTTTTATTGACTATAATCTTATGTATTTAGTTGTTATATATATATCACACAGAGTAATTGATTTGAATATTGTTATTGACTTTAGTCGTATGTATTTAGTTTTTATATATCATTAGTGTCTTTAGTAATTGACTTTAATCTATGTAGTTGTTATATCATTAGTGTCTTTATTCTTTTGCGTGTATTTGTTGTCTATGAAATACATATAGTAATCTTTATGCATGAAGAGATCGACTTCTATATATATACAATTATTCGCACACGTGACCTCTGTCGTGGTGTTAAAAACCCACAAGTCAGTCATTATTCACACACGTGACCTCTGTCGTGGTGTAAAAACCCACAAGTCAATCATTATTCACACTCGTGACCTCTGTCGTGGTGTAAAAACCCACAAGTCGTTCATCATAGTAAAACATCCACAACTCGACATATCATCTTCATCAACTTATATATAGAGAAGCCTATCTTTTCATATTAGTATATATATATTTCATAGACAATGTATTCTATTGAATAAAATAGTCAAAATGGAATGGAACGTGTTGTACCTTCATTATTCGCATGACTGACACCCCGCTTCACAAAAGGGAAACCCGTAGCCGATTATGATGGACATAGTGGACAATACTAAGTGACCAAACGTAGCCAAGTAAGGAACGCTGTGATTGGTCAATAGTACCCATGTTAGGAACGCCCCTTTTTAGTAATTGACCAATAGGAATCAAGCTAGGAACGTCTCTCATCGGTGATTGGACAATAGTAGCCATGTTAATTAGTAATTGACCAATAGGAACGTCTCTTATTAATGATTGACATGTTATCCACCTCGCACGCACTATATAGATGTACTGAGAGTCCATTCCCTCTCAGTTGTAGATGCAGTCATGAAAAGACACCAGTGTCGTCACTGCGAGGTCGCCTTCGACACGTGCGCAGAACTACAACGTCACGTGCAGAGTACTCACTCGACGCCATCATGCGACTTACATTCATACTCGGTGGCACCGCCTATGGTGGCGCCACGCAGCGACTATGCAAAGAGAGCGAAATACGCATGTGAGAAATGCGGCGCCACCTTCGGGCTATATAGCAACCTACAACGTCACGTAAGGTCGGTATGTAGAGGTAGTAGTAGTAGTAGTAGTAGTAGTAGTAGTAGAAGAATAGTCTACGCGTGTAAGAAATGCGGACGGAAGTTCGAAAGACCTAACCATCTGACCAAACATGCACGAACCGCATGTGCCGACGTCATCGAGCCACCAGCACCAAAGAGATCAACAAGAGAAGACACTATCTCATCTCAAAACCATCCGCTCGTTACCGAGGAAGATCCGTTAGATCCACCTGATCGACTTCCCTTCGCCGATACTCTGTCGACGGAGTTGCTAGATGTCGTTCGTGCGCACTGGTCTGCTATACGGACCCACGCGTTCAGAGGTCCACTTCAATGCAGGTACGATTACAGATTAATCACGCTAGACACGACCGACTTGGAACCGTCTTTGAAGATCATGTTCCAGGAACAGACCAATGCGTTCAAGATTAACCTCAGTTACGGGTTCATTCTGAGAAACAAGAACACGGGTCAATACAAGTACTATCATACCTCTTGTAATTGCTGTGGACGCTACCTGGACGAACCCAGTCTCGTCGCCAACAGCAAGGACTTTGATAAATTTCTCGAACGCATCCGAGAACCCGACCTCTTGCAATGGGCCATCAATCAAAGACCGGATTCTGCGTGGGTATGCGAACTCGTGACGAATGTCACTTTTTTCGTTAATCGCATCATCGATCATCCTATAGGATGTGTAGGCATGATCTCTCTACCATCCTACATCAAGAAGAAGAAAAGCATCATCGGATTGGAAAAGGATCCCATCCATATGAAGAGGTACAAAGATAACCTGTGTCTGTTCCGATGTCTGGCCCTGCATCGAGGATGCGATCTATATCGATTGGAACCGGCGGTGAAGACGCTCTACGAGACATACGATCGAGATCACGTACCCATGGAAGAATTTACAGGGGTCACGCTGGATGACCTCTATCGCGCAGAGACCACGTTCCAAACGAATGTGTGCGTGTACCGTCTTGTCAGCGAGGAGGACGGTAAGTCGACTGCCGAACTGGTTCGTCGATCGTTATGCAACTACCCCGAAACAATGTATCTCAACCTTCACGGGACACATTTTTCATTCATCCAAGATGTCTGCATGTACTGCAACTCGTATCGATGTCGGAAGTGCGGTGACTCGTTATGGAAAGATGCATGGAAGCTGTATCGACACGAGCGCACGTGTACGGGAGGTGTGCGTCGAGTCTATCCTGGCGGCGTGTACCATTCCACACCATCGGTGTTCGAACGTCTGGACGACGAGAACATTCGCGTGGCTGAATCGTTGCGCTACTATCCGTATCGAGCCACCTTTGATTTCGAGTGTTGGTTCGACACGGAACAACTTCCGTCGGACAGTGACAAGGTCCACTGGGTGGCGCGTCACGTTCCACTGAGCGTCAGCGTAGCATCCAACGTTCCCGGCCACGAGCGAGTGCAATGTCTCTTCACGGACGGAGACACCAACAAGTTGGTGAGTAAAATGATGAATATCTTACAAGAGATGAGTGACGCCGCGTACGACAAGATCAAACACTCGTACGAAGATGTCTTGGATCAACTCGCAGAGGAACTGACGAAATGGGACGAAACCGAGAAGGCTGCACGAGCAGCCATCGATAAGAAGAAATCTCGTCCGACGACCAATCCATACAAAAAGCTGATGGGACAACTCTATGGCTGGATGCATCAGTTACCTGTCATCGGGTTCAATTCGGGTAAGTATGATCTCAATGCCATCAAACAGTTTCTCATACCCTACTTCTTATCCACCGGATCAAAGGAACAAGAAGAACAAGAAGAACAAGAAGAAGAACAAGACGACAAAGACGAAGAGAATGAGGGTGTCGGTACTTTTTTCGTCATCAAACGCAACAACACTTTCATGTGTCTTTCGACGGATCAGCTGAAATTCCTAGACATGACCAACTACATAGCTCCCGGGTTCAGTTACGACAAGTATCTGAAGGCGTACGGATGCGAGGTGACAAAAGGTCATTTCCCGTACGAGTACATGGACCGTTTGGAGAGACTCGACGACACTGCACTTCCATCGAAACAGGCCTTCTTCAGTCGACTGAAGAACGAAGGTATCTCCGACGAGGATTATGCCAGTTGTCAAGAGGCCTGGCGCGACAATTCCATGACGACTTTGCGAGACTTTCTCGTCTGGTACAACAACAGAGACGTGGTTCCCTTTCTGCAGGCCATCGACAGACAGTTTGCCTTCTACGAACAACGTGGCATAGACATGTTCAAGCAAGGCATCAGCGTACCTGGTCTGACCTTGCTCTACCTGTTCAACGACCTTCCCGAGAAGACCTACTTTACCATATTCAACGAGAAGAATAAAGATCTTCATCATCTCGTCAAAGATCACGTGGTTGGCGGGGCTTCGCTCATTTTTCATCGCTATCACGAGAAAGGGGTCACCACGCTACGTCAGAACGAGTACGGGAGGCCGCTCGTCCTTGTAGGTCCATCGTTGGATACGATGCCAATGCCCTGTACTTGTGGTCACTCATGCAAGACATGCCTATGGGATGGTACACGCGACGACGGGAAGAGAAGGATTTCCGACCGGAATCGGCGCAGCTGTACGGTCAGATGGCCGCGGAATGGTTGACTTGGGAATCCGAACGCACGGGACGCGTCATACGACACCAGATCAACGGTAGAGAGAAGAGAATAGGCAAACTGCTGGTGGACGGGTGGTGCAGCGAGACGAAAACGGCTTATCAGTACCACGGATGTTTTTTCCATGGTCACTCGTGCACTGGCAAAGAGGTCAACGAGGTCAACGGGAAACCCATGGCTGAACTGCTCGAAGAGACCCGAAAGAACACCGTCTACCTCCGTCACTTTGTCAAAGTCGTAGAGATGTGGGAATGCGAGTGGAAACAGACGAGACGAGATCCTGTCGTGAAAAAGCTTCTGGATGCTGCATTTCCGCGCCGACGTCACGCACGATGGACGATGACGTCACAACAGATCCTGAGCGGCGTGCGTGCCGGAACCGTGTTCGGTCTGATCGAGTGTGACCTTTGCGTACCGGAAGCATTGCGAGAACACTTTGCCGAGATGCAGCCCGTGTTCAAGAACATCCGACTGACACGCGACGATCTCGGACCGTTCATGCGCCGATACGCCGAGGAGCACAACATCATGACGACACCGAGACGCATGCTCGTGGGTAGTTATCGAGGGGATAAGATCCTGCTTGCCACGCCTCTGCTGCGATGGTACATGGACCACGGTCTCGAGGTGACGCACGTGTATCAGGTCATCGAGTACGATCCCGTCCCGTGTTTCAGACGGTTCGGCGATGCAGTGTCGCGGCGCGACGCGAAGGAGACGTCCACTCGCACAAGGCCATCATCGCAGACACCATGAAGTTGCTGGGGAACTCGGGTTACGGAAAGACCATAACCAACGTGGACCGACATCGCGACGTCAATTATTGCAAGGAGAAGGCGGCATCGCTCTTGGTCAACGATAAGAGATTCCGACAACTCGATGTCATCGTGGACGATACGTACGAGATAGAGATGAACAAGAAGACCGTCACGTACACCCTGCCCATACACGTGGGATTCTTCGTTCTGCAGTACGCCAAGATGCGCATGTTACAGTTCTACTACGACTTCATCGACAGGTACCTGGAGCGCCCTCTTTTTCAGTACTGCGAGACAGATACAGATTCTGCCTATTTGGCCTTGGCCGGCGAGTCCGTCGACGCCCTCGTGACTCCGGAACTACGAGAACATTACTTCCGGCACCGCTCCGAATGGTTGCCGTCCGAATGTTGCGACGATCATCGGAACGAGTACGTGCGCTGTCGACTCGCCAATAGACCGTGGGTCGGCGACGAGGCGTGCTGTAAAGCGCGTAGGGCGTACGACAAGAGGACACCTGGTCTGTTCAAGGTGGAATGGTCCGGCGACGGGTTCGTGGGGTTGTGCAGCAAGACGTACTATTGTTTCGGACCCACCGACAAATACAGCACCAAAGGACTGAGCAAACGTCACAACGACATCGACAAGAACGCGTTCCTGGAGGTGCTCACCAACCGTCGGAGCGGAAGTGGAAAGAACCGTGGGTTCCGGGTGCGTCACTCGACCGTGATGACGTACGTGCAGGAACGAGCGGCTCTCACCTACTTCTATCCCAAACGAGTGGTGCACGAGGACGGGGTGAGCACGGGTCCGGTGGACGTGTAGAAAAGGACGATGCACTGCGGTCGTCTTTCATAAGCGACCATGGACGCGCGGTGGAAACATCCTTTCACGTGCATCGTCGCCGGTCCGACGGGATGCGGCAAAAGTACTTTCGTGACGCGTATGCTACGTCACGCTGCTGCGATGATCGATCCTCCTCCCGAACGGATCACGTGGTGTTACGGAGAATGGCAAGAGGCTTACGCAACGATGGACTTGACGGACGTGCGCTTCGAGGAAGGGTTGCCGAGTGCCAGCATGTTCGATTCGTCGACGAGGAACCTCATCGTCATAGACGATCTCATGGCAGAAACGGACGAACGGGTCACGACCTTGTTCACTAAAAAGAGTCATCACAGGAACACGTCCGTGCTGTATCTCGTACAGAACCTTTTCCCCAAAAACAAAGAGAGTCGTACCATAAGTCTGAATTCTCAATACATGGTGGTGTTCAAGAATCCTCGTGACGCATCGCAGATGTCGCACTTGGCTCGACAGATGTATCCGGGGCGCGCCAAATTCGTTCAAGAGGCTTTTAAAGACGCCACCTCGGTACCGTACGGCTATCTATTGGTCGATCTCAAGCAGGACACGCCCGAGGACATGCGTCTGCGCACGGCCATCTTTCCAGACGACGGTGTTCAGTACGTGTACTTGCCGAAGGTATAAAAAGACCGCACGCGTGGATAGTCTCTTCATTCCCACCATGTCTGCCCTGGTGAAGAGACACATTATATGCATACAGGCTCTGAACAGGATCAAGAACAACAAACTGAAAAGAGCCATCATCGAAAACGCTGACGCCGATCTTTTGTGTGCGCTAGCCGAGTGTGCCTACAACATATTAAAACAGAACATTCCATTGTCTGCATTACAGAGGCGTCGTTTGAGTAAATACAGGAAGAGGTTACGGGAGTTGGCTCACAGTCGAACGTCGGCCGGTAGAAGAAGACGCCTCTTGCTGAACCGACAGGTCGGCGAGGGACAGAGCGGAGGGTTCCTATCGGCCTTCCTAGCACCGTTGGCAAGTTCGGTGTTTCTACCCTTGCTTCGAGAGGTGCTGCTCCCGCAAGCAACCAGGTCGCGTCACCTTCGTTCGGGAGGTTAGATGGAACACGCACGCAAGATGGCCTTGGTAGATCCACGAATGTTGGACACGCTTCGATCACCCCCACCTCCGACGGATACCTTAGGTAAGAAGGTGCGAGCTCTCGATGACGAGATGACGGCCATCCTCGACAGAAAGGACCTCGACGACAGGACCAAGGTCACATTGTATAATCAGGTGTTGCAACGGTATAACGTCTTGTCCGATAAACACGCCAAGGAACCGACACGAGTGATCGGTGAACGAGTCTGACCGGGGCCGGGCCGGGGCGGGGCCGGGGCCGGGGGAAGCTCCTGCTAGCGAGATAGAAGCCGACGTCGTGGATACCTTCCCAAGACCATGCAAGGCAAAGCCAGACGGTTGATGGAACGCATGAAAAGAAACATGTCTTGGACCGCCCGCGGCGAACTGATACACGAGGGTGTGCCCATCGCCGGAAGTAACGTGGTGGATCTCGTGAACGATGTGTTGCGCAAGAGAAAGACCAATCCGACGGGATGGCAACCGTTTGCAAGACAACTCCGTGCCATGAACCTGCCCATGGAGTTGGTCGGTAACGTCGCCAGGAGAGACTACATACGCCAGGCACCGACACCGACCACATCCACCACTCCAGGTCGTCGTCGAATACCGGCTACTCCTCGCTCTGGTGGTGGTGCTAGCGCAAGAAGATCGCTCAGTTGGACACCCCTCGCTCGTCGACGCGGACAAATGGAACATTCCATGCTCACCCCACCTCCAGAACGTCAACGCAAGGCACTGACGTCATTGGCTAGTTGGGAAGACATTTAAGTCGTTGCAACACGTGTCCACAGCTCAGTGTGCACTGCGATATCGAACGATCCACAGGACACGTACTACCGTTCCGTCGTCGTTACAGTATTTTGCGTTGGACTGTACTTGATTGCTGACGCCGTAGTGCGAAATCTTTACAACATTTGCTCTGCAGAGTATGATCACAGTACTAGAATATAGATCATTCGTCATCGTCTTGGGTGTGTAGTGGGACTTCTGGTGTACGTCAGCGTACTCTTTCTTACTCGTCACGAACCGTGCTGCGCACCGTGCTGCGCAGTAAACGTCACAACCGCCAGTCCATCGGAACTCTTTTAATGGCACCGAAGAAAGAACGAGCACTTAGGACGGTCTACTTCGATCCGAAAAGGGTAGGTAGTTACGGCGGACCCGATGCCTTGCGACGCGTCACGCACATATCAAGAAAAAGGTCGCGGAATGGTTGTCGGAACAGGACGCCTATACCCTACACAAACCGGCTAGACGTCGTTTCGAGAGACGACGCGTCATCGTGAGCGGTCTGCATCAGCAGTGGCAGGCCGATCTCGTCGATCTGTCGCATTTGAAAAAGCACAACGACGGTATGACCTTTCTCCTCACGGTGATCGACGTCTTCTCGAAAGTGGCCTGGTGTGTTCCCATGAAGAACAAGTCCGCGGCGTCGTTGGTAGCGGCACTTGACAGCACGTTCAGCAAAGGCTGGCCAAAGGTGTTGCAGACAGACCAAGGAAAGGAATTTCTGAATAAATCCGTCCAGGCTCTATTGAAGAAGCACAACATCCATCACTTCTCCACGCACAACGCGGAGACGAAGGCGTGCATCGTGGAAAGATTCAACAGGACGTTGAAGACACGCATGTGGCGATACTTCACGAAACACCAGACGTGGCGATACATCAACATCCTTCAGGACCTGGTGCATTCGTACAACAACAGCTACCACCGCAGTATCGGCATGGCTCCTTCACAGGTGAGTTACCGTAATCAGGAAAAGGTGTGGCAGCGACTGTACGGTCACGACGGTAAGGGCGTGCCCAAGTTGCGCGTGTCGGATCGCGTACGTATCAGCAAGTACAAAGGTAAGTTCGAAAAGGGGTACACGGCGAATTGGAGCGAAGAGATTTTCACGATACACGAGGTTCATCCCTCTGCTCCACCCGTGTATCGATTGAAGGACGATCTCGGCGAAGTGCTGGAAGGTACCTTCTACGAAATGGAGCTGCAGAAAGTGTTGGTACCCCCCGATAAACTGTTCTACGTGCAAGAGGTCCTGGATCGTCGCAAGGTAGGTGGACGAAATCAAGTTTTCGTGAAATGGTTCGGCTACCCCTCCAAATTCAACAGCTGGATCGATGCCAAGGCTCTGGTGCAGTCTACTATAAAGACTAGCCACGCGTTCGGTAAGACTTCATTCGAGACATGACACATGACACGACAACACGAGACTTCACCGTCGTAGAACAGGAGGAACAAGAGGACGTAGTAGCAGTAGAGGACAGTACTGACGCGCAGAACGTAGAGGACAGTAGCGGTAGTAGCAGTAGCGGTAGCACTCCTTGGCATCTGTTCGGTACCGCGTGTCCTAAAGAGGAAATAGTCTTTCTGTGTCAGGTGCTCATCTTGTTTACGGTCATTCTCATAAGCATTTACAATCTGACCACAGGTCACGAGAATTCTACTCTGTGGACGGCTCTGTTGAGTAGTTCTTTGGGTTACCTGCTCCCCAATCCCACGTTGAGACGTAATGGCGACTGATTTCTACCTGACACTGCCTAGCAACGCTTCCATGAAGATGTATCCCAACAATACGTTGGCTCATTACATCACAGACTTACCTCGACTTATCGATCTGACTGGCGAGTGGGAATGCGGGTTGGCAGAAATACAGTACCCGCATACGTGGCACAACGTTACAGAGGAAGATGTCTGGTTCTTCCTCAATGAGAACAATCCTACGGGTCGTATCCCGAGTATGAAGTTAGCCACTGGGTATTACAAAGGTCCTGTGACATTGATGAACCGTGTAAACAGGGGTCTGCGACTTATGACAACGGACAAGACACAAGCTAAATTGACCTACAGCGTGATCACTCAAAAAATGACGTTGCACATGTCATACAACACCGTGTTCAGAACACCGCAGCACAGTGCGTTAGGATCTATGTTAGGATTTCGCGAGTCGATCGTCACCAGTCCGCCGGCACCAGACAGCACACGCCAGCGCGATAACCCGAGACCAGTTAGTTCGTCAGCCAGCGTGGTTATACCACCGCCACCTACACACAGTTCCGATGCTCCGTACCCCTTCCGTAAAGAGGCCAAACACGTGGTGCAGATGAATCAAGGGTTCGATACCATATACGTTTACACGGACGTCGTGGAGTCTCGCATAGTAGGTGACACTGTCGCGCCTTTGTTGCGAGCCCTCCCGGTTGGCGGACGTCACGGCGAAACGGTATCCGACAGGTTCACTAACATTCACTACGTGCCTCTGTTGTACTCGCACTTCAAGTCGATTGAAATCGATATAAGGGACGACACAGGACGGCGCGTGCCATTCGAGTACGGTAGAGTGACCGTGACACTTCATTTTCGACGGCGCAGGATCGGACTGTTCTGAAGATGAATTACAACGAGTATTACGCGCGTCAGGCAGGTGGTGCACTGCCCTACTTCGCCGGTGCTCAATTCCAGCGGGGACATGGACTAGGTAGTCTGTTCACCGGTCTGCTGCGCAGCGCCATGCCGCTCATCAAGAGAGGTGCCGTGGCGTTGGGAAAGGGGGCTTTGAAGACCGGCGTGCGCATAGCCGACGACGTCATGTCTGGACAGAGCATAAAAAGGCAACCAAACGACGCGTCACAGACGCCGGTAGGAATCTGATGCGTATGGTGGTTCCTGGCGTGCGTCCTCGAAAACGTATAAAACGCGCGCCGGCAAAGAAAGGAGTCACTTTAGCAAAGAGACGACGCAAGAGACAGACGTCCGCGAAACGCGAGGCCGACATATTCGACGACGACGATGGCATTCGTACATAAACAGTCGTGTGAAGGGGTCAAGAGCGAGCTGGATCTCTTTACAGTACCCCCCACTCAGACCAGCATCATCGACAGTCACGTAGTGGAACATCAGCCCTTGTCCTCGCTGGACTCGGGTGGACCCATAGAATTCCTCATACCCGGATCGGGAGACGATTACCTGGATCTCGCCAACACGATACTGCACGTGCAGGCGAAGGTGACACGAGCCAACGGGGACGATCTCGACTTGGCCGATCCCGTGGGACCGGTGAATAACTGGCT
The DNA here is from genome assembly GCA_033239005.1 of Lamellibrachia satsuma. Lineage (NCBI taxonomy): Eukaryota > Metazoa > Annelida > Polychaeta > Sabellida > Siboglinidae > Lamellibrachia > Lamellibrachia satsuma. The sequence continues at coordinate 2,923,216 of BSQZ01000012.1, read as the reverse complement.
GCATGCACTGATCAGTCAAGCCGACGTCTCCCTGAACAATACGCTCGTGACCCCTTCGACCAACACGTATGCGTATCGCGCCTTCATAGAGACGTTGCTCAGCTACGGTCCAGATGCCAAGGACACGCAACTGACGAGTCAGCTGTGGCACAAGGACACGGCCACTCGCATGGACGCCGTCGAGATAGCCGACGGACCCGCAGCTAACGAAGGGTTCGTGGCTCGACGAGGGCACATCCTGAGGAGCCGTGTTGTCGATATGATGGGCCGTCTCCACGTGGACCTCTTTCTGCAGGATAAATTCCTCATCAACGGCGTCGACGTCAAGATCCGACTGGTGCGTAGTAAACCTGCTTTTGCACTCATGGCTGGTGGAGCCAATCCCGATTACAAGATACAAATAGTCAATGCCTGCTTGTTTGCAAAGAAAGTCACCGTGAATCCCAGCGTGCAGATAGCACACGTCAAGGCTTTGGAGAAGAGCACGGTCAAGTATCCGATGCGGTCCGTCGAGTGCAAGGTGTACTCCATTCCTGCCGGCACTCGCTCGCACACGTACGAGAACCTGTTCCTCGGCACCCTGCCGAAACGTCTGGTGCTGTGCTGCATCGATAACGATGCCTACAACGGAGCGTACGACAAGAATCCCTTTCACGCCAAGAACAACGACATCAGCTTCCTCGCGGTGTACGTGGACGGACGCCAGATACCCTCCAAACCTTTCCAGCCGAATTTCGAAGACGACCTCTTTGTCAGGAGCTACATGAGTCTGTTCTCGTCGACCGGTAAGTTGTGGCAGGACGAAGGGAACGGACTGACTCGCAGCGACTACCGACACGGCTACACCTTCTTCGGTTTCGACCTGACCCCCGATCAGTGCGATGGTCCCTGCTTCCATCTAGTACAAAAGGGCAACCTGCGCATAGAAGTGCATTTCCGCAATGCGCTGCTGAACACCGTGAACGTCGTCGCCTACGCCGAGCTCGAGTCCGTGCTGGAAATCGACAAGAATCGCAACGTCATCTACGACTACTAAAATGGACACCCTGCAGATCGCTAGACTACTGGCAGTGGACCCGTGCACCAGAACTATATTTCGCGGCGTCGTACCCAGAGACGGACTACCCACTACGATAGACGGCACTCTGCCCGCAGCCTTCGTGTGCAACACCGACAACGGCGACGAACCAGGCGAACATTGGATAGCGCTGTACCTGGACGCCGACGGACGCGGCGAATACTTCTGCTCGTACGGACTGCCGCCTCGTTACGCAGCGTTCCGCACCTTCCTGAACAAACACTGTTCCGAATGGACTCATAATACCCAGAGGCTTCAGAGTCCTCTGTCTAACGTTTGCGGACAATATTGTGTTGCTTATGTAATGTTTCGTTGTAAAGGTTCTTCTATGAAGAGTTTCGTAAACATGTTCCACACTAATCTGGTCAATAACGATGTTGAAGTGTTCGATTGGATGAGACTACTGAAAAAGGGTATACCCTACTATCGTGTATCTTACAGAGACTGATGATATATTCGGCACCTATTCAGTAGTTAATGATTGCCGCGTATTTGATTGGCTTAAAACAGCTGCGATATTGTGGTACACTGTATTATCGCTCATAGTAGCAGTACACCACATCATCATCATCGTTCGAGCCTCTGGCGAGGTGGTGCACCACCCGTAAGCTCGCGACCTCTGGCGTGATGGTAAACATCCGCAAGTCGCCTCGTCGTCGTCATCATCCTCGAGCCTCTGGCGCGGTGGAAACACCCCTAAGCTCACGACCTCTGGCGCGATGGTCAACATACGCAAGTCGATTCATATATATATTCATCGTAGTTGTAGTTGTAGTGATATTACACGCTACCACGCTTGATGTATCGCCATGCTGCTTGTATTATACTCAATAAAATACGTGTGCACTCGTACCCTATCGTGTTGCGTTGATTTCTCGTCTCCATTAGTCCCCTTTGATAGTTGATATAATTAACGATCCTATTATTAATTACTAATGACCCTATAATTACTACGTATGATTCGTCACGGTCACTACCCGGTCATAGGTCAACACACACACACACACACACACACACACACACACACACACACACACACACACACACACACACACACACACACACACACACACACACACACACACACACACACACACACACACACACACACACACACACACACACACACACACACACACACACACACACACACAAGGTTATGACCGTTAGGGTTATCTCCAGTCGCTAGGGGGCGCTTATAGTTGAGGTTACCGCTAGGGGGCGCTGAGGCTACCCAGAAGTCACGTGACTTAATCCCTGGCTTCTGATTGGCTAATTAAACCGGAAGTGGGGATGATCTTTCTACTGGGGAAATCTTTTGATGTCCCATTTCCTCACTATAACTACTTAGGATGATGGATGTATATATATATATATATATATATATATATATATATATATATATATATATATATATATATATATATATATATATATATATATATATATATGTATATATATGTATATATGTATATATATATATATATATATATATATATATATATATATATATATGTATATATGTATATATATATATATATATATATATATATATATATATATATATATATATATATATATATATATATATATAATATATATATATAAATAAATATATATGTATATATATATTCCTTCTAGGTTGTTTGGGAACGAATCATATATAATTATCTATTTTAATCAGTCTTCTTGAGCTTAGTGTCACTGTTCTTTGGGCAGACTTACACACGTCGACTATCACTAGCAATAATGTATTCAGTTCATCCAGCTTCTTTGTAAGGGTGCCAACATATGTTGACTAGCATTTCAATGTTTTCGTACAGTTCATACGATCTGAATCATATTCAACAATAACATGTATAAAATCAGTGCGTGGCATTCAAACATTAATGCACGTGCTGGGGGCTGGGAACATCATCATTTGTTATACGCTCCCCCTCCATTATTTCTAGCCCCTCGGAATGGCTGACAGTCTGGCGTGTCGTCCAGCTGTGTAGTTACGTGTCAGGCTGTATAAGCATTTCCCGCTAGCTTAGGTGGGTCCATTTTTATTTCCCTCACCTTCAGGATTTCTTTCCTGTGTATCACTTGAAAGGATCGGGATCTCTTCTGAACTGTCACTTTCTTTGCCTTTCTCTATTTTCTGTTTTTTTTTCAACTCTAATTGTGGTGCGACATAAGAAGCCAATTTTGGCTATAGTCTAGGTATGGATGAGTGCGCATGGAATCTACTCTATATAAGCCGCGGGAGAGGCGGCTGAACTCGTTTATTGTTACAGCTCGCACTTGAGGCTCACTGAGTGTGTTCCATTAAACCATTGTCTTTACGAAATAGGAATTTCTGAATTGGTTTGTGTGTGCAGCAGGCACTACAGATCACCTGGAATTATTGTTTTGATGTCTTTCAACGATGCTAACAGTTATAATATGAATGTTAGCCTCGTTGAAAGACATTATATTTTAATATGTAACAAGTTTTGGCTTCACTTGTCTTTTGTTTGGTCTTCGGGAATTTATCAGGAGGTATGGTCAGCACAGAGCCATCGACTATTCTGAACAAGAAAACCGAGTGTGGAGTTTGCTTTTTTTGACGGTTGATATATGTGAGTGCCATTTAAGGTCGTATGAAATGGTGAGGCCAATGTATGGGTTGATGTTTACCCGTTCTAGGATGGCATTATTAGAACTGTAGAAAAAATAAGTTTTTTTATACAGAGTATGTAACATTTGTTTGTGTTGAAGCTCACCCCCAGTCCTTTGCCCACTTGCCCAACCTGACCTCTTCTTTCACCGTAATGTCTGCAAAACCTGTAAATACTGCTCGTTTTGCTACACACAACATGTCGCGTCCTTTTCTACTTTCTAGGTTGCACGACCGAGGTTGCTCTTTCATATTGTGCACAATCACGTCGCATTTTCTGCGTTCTCTCTCTCTGTACTCATCCACTACTCGGTTTACCTCTGCTTTGATTGCTTCTGTCTGGCTGTTTGTGGCTCATGGGACAAAAGTGGGAATTAGTGTACGCACGCACGCACGCATGCACGCACGCATGCACGCACGCACGCACGCACGCACAGTCAAGTATTCAAAAGTGTTTTAGTTATCATGGATGAACCAGCTACTCACTACAGTACAACAGCCTATAAGACAGAGTTCAGTGCCCCTCCATGACACATCATTAATCTGGCTACTGCCAGCCTATATAGTGTCTATTAGGGTTGCAGTCTCTTAAGAACACTCTTTCCTGGCAACCAGTCCAAGGTGTGACATACACACTACACTACATAACATCTCCACTTTTAGCAAACAAAAACAAGACTTATATATTCTATCACTACAATCTCCAAGTTTTCTATATCACTATGTATCGTCCATGTTGAGTTAACTACAACAGCTTTCTAGCTGGATACAAAGTCATGGAAATACTTCGGACGCACACTTGCACGTTCACTACGACGCTGTGTCGGCTCTTCCGATCTGATTGTTCGACTCGGCGAATTGTTAGGTGGTTGCTCCATCCTGCCCGATGATTGATTTGTATCGGGACACATACGTTCACCGCTGACGTCACTAGAATTGTCTCTAGCAGGTGTTGCCCTGTCCCTGGCCGTCGTGTTGATGTGATTTCGATTTCGTCGTAACACCAGTTTCACTTCCCGTCTCCAGCCAATAAGACTGCGGCGTCTGATCATGTCATCTCACGATCGCCGACTGTCATTTCTCATTTTGCTTTATTCTCATGGTATCGCCTGGGTGTAGTTTCCGTCGGAACGTTGATGTGGCGGCGTCTTGATAATAAGCAGCTGTCGACTGTTCCAGTTTTCTTCTCACCATCTCTGCGTCAATGTGCTGTGGTCATAGCATGTGCTCCATCTGAAGCAGATTGGTGCGCAGATTTCGACCTTGCAGTAAGACTGTTGGTGATGGCAATCCGTCACCTTTCGGCGCACTCCGAACTGCTGCCAGAGTTTGCAGCAGACTAGCTTTTCCTGTCAGCTAACATCTTTTTGTCAAGCTCCTTTTGATAGGCTGTACCATTTTCTCAGCCATCTCATTACTCTTCCGATAACGCGGACTTGATGTTGTATGTTGCATGTGCATTCGCTTCGCAAAGTCACATAATCTGGAACTTCCGTATTTAGCCCCGTTGTCGCCAAGTAATTTCTGAGGAACTCCCAAATCATAAAACACCTCTATATACCCGATCACGGTACTCCTTCTCGTATTAGCCAGTTTTACAACATTTGGCCACTTGCTGTAACAGTCGACCACTAAAAGATACGAATGTCCATGAAGCTCGAACAAGTCACTCGCTATCACTTGATACGAGTAACTTGACACTTCATGTGGCTGCAGCGGCATCGCTGGATTTGCCGCTCTATTCTGTTGGTACTTAGCGCAGCTTTCGACTGTGTCACGGATTTGATTCATGTACCCTGGCCAGTAGGTACACTGCCGTCTTCGCTCCCTCGGTGCACTTCACAATACCAAAGTGTCCATCATGGACTGATTGCAGCTTTGCGTAGCGCCATTGGCACTACGACCTGTTGATCCTTGAACACTATCCCTCTCGGATTCTGTAAGGTCATTCCGGACTAGCCAACTTTGTTGTGTCTCTGTGAGTGCACTAGCACTAGTGTGAGGTGATTTATTAGTACTCGGACCGAGGGAGGCCCGAGCACTGATTCCTGACGCGTCGCGTATGCCTATGATTTATTACTTGTATTAAATTTCGCATGTGGTGTAAGGGAATGTTGCCCGCGCGATGACGCACCATGCGAGAAGTGAAATAAAATTAAAAGATCCTAAAATTCGTATGATCCGTGTAGTTATTCTTACAAAAAAAAATTAACAAGCAACGATAATATCTTTTGTAATCTCCATAATCTTTCATGCAAGTCTACCCCGCGCCGCCATCTTTGAAGTCCGCTGTTTTACCATTATATTTTTATGTAATTTTAAATGCGACTGGCGCGCCAAAAACAAGGTTCGTGTTTACAAATTCCTTTGTGTTCCTTTGTATTCTGTATTATCCAATATATTGATTTTGAGCATTATATAAATTATTTTTGTTCCAAAGCATACGAAAGTAGCACATCGTAATTTTAGGCGCCAAACTCAAAGACAGCCAATGGCCGTGAACTGACATAGCGATAGCTTAGATTTAGCCGTAGGTCAATAATAGGTGAAGTCTGAAGATTTATTTATACAGGCTCAGTCTGTACTGTCAGTTTATTTCTTGCGAGTACTTTATCAGAAGAACGGAAACGCATAATTATATATATATATATATATATATATATATATATATATATATATATATATATATATATATATATATATATATATATATATATATATATATATATATATATATATATATATATATATATATATATATATATATATATATATATATATATATATATATATATATATATATAATATATATATATATATATATATACTGTGCCTCCAGCCTGGTGTTGTTGAAGACAAATGATCTGTCTGCACTGTGCCTCCAGTCTGAATTGTTGTTGGAGAAAAATTATCTGTCTCCACTGTGCCTCCAGCCTGGTGTCGTTGAAGACAAGTTATCTGCCTCCACTGTACCTCCAGTCTCAAGTGTCGTTGGAGGTCTCCACTGTGCCTCCAGCCTGGTGTCGTTGAAGACAAGTTATCTGCCTCCACTGTACCTCCAGTCTCAAGTGTCGTTGGAGAAATAATTCGCTGGAGACAACATTTGTCTCCAGCCACAGTGGAGGCAAATCACTGAATGATCTGCCTCCACTCTGTCTCCAGCCTGGTGTCGTTGGAGACAAACAATCTGCCTCCACTGTTCCTCTAACCTGAAGTGTTGTTGGAGACAAATGATCTGCCTCCACTGTCTCTTCAGCCTGGTGTCGTTGGAGACAAATGGTCTGCCTCCACTGTACCTCCAGTCTGAAGTGTCGTTGGAGAAAAAAAATTCGTTGGAGACAACATTTGTCTGCAGCCACAGTGGAGGCAGATAACTTAATGATCTGCCTCCACTGTGTCTCCAGTCTGGTGTTGTTGGGGATAAATGATCTGCCTCCACTGTGCCTTCAGTCTGAAGTGTCGCGGCCATCAGAAGCGGGCTTTGCGGCTGAACGTTTTATGCTTTCTCAGGGGCATTATGACAGATGACTATGGCATTGTTGCAAATTGCTGCGGTGCTGTCACTTATTCCGAGCCCTGGGGACAACATACTCTCGAGTGCCAAAGAAACGTATAGGCCAAATACTAATATAGGGTGACAAATCGGTCAAATTTAATAATAGTACAGTGCCGAATAAACAGCATAGGGTGGCAAATTGTCCGAAACAAATAATAGTATAGTGCAAAAAGGCATTAGAGTATTTTTTGTTTAGCGCCGAAGATAGCTGTCACCATTTTACTCGACGTAAAGCGAAGCCCAAGGCGTCCCAATAACTTCGCGGATTCCAGTGTATTTTTGTTTTTTTCGAATATGCATAAACTTCGTGCGTCTTCTTGTCGTAGTAACCACGTTTCCTATCTGACAAAAACCGGGAAATTAGCCGTTTTTAAATGGACATTATTTTTTTATTGAATTGAAAGAAGAGAAGAAACCGCAACAGGTTTAAAGTGCTGCGCATGGCGGCAATTTAAGACAAGTAAGGATTCTGACTGATTCATCTAATCATGAAAATCTAACGGTCTAATGCTTCGGGATCAAAATCTAGAATCTGGAAGCACGGGATCCTGCTAAATTCACGAATGTTGTTCAAAAGGATGAAAACTTAGCCATCAGAGGGAGCCACGTGCAGTTCCAGTTGGGAGCAAGTGATTTTAGAATGAGCGGTAAACCGCTCCATGGCTGATTGATTAGCAAGAACAATAGGTAGTGAGAGCGAATGCTCTCCTAAACAAATTATGCCTTGTATAATTTGCCACGATTACCGGAAAATGTAGGCCCGCACAAATGTTTAAATCTAATAACAGTGTAGTGCCAAATAAGGTGAGTATAGGGTGTCATTTTTCATCAAATAAATACACGTATAGGGACGTTTATTCAGCCCTCAACAGTAAAGGAGTTACCTTGATAGCTTCGATGGCATACTCTACTTGGAATAGACGGCCTTCTGGTGAGAATGTGTTCACGCCGCAGTCATACTCTGATCTTGTTAGAAACTTCTGTGCTCAAGTAGCTAAAACAAACCAGAAAACATCACAAATGACTCTCAGGGATATCTTTGTAAAAGACAACCAATTAGTTCCGAATCTAGAAAGGCATGCTCGCATCACACACTTAATATATTTTTCAGACTAATTTGACGTGTTGTCTATCTACTTCATATATTTCATAATGTATTGTAAGTTTGTGGCTACTAGAGAGAGGTCAAGCAGAATTCCTACCAGATGAAAGCTAGTCTTAGGACCTATATGTGGAGAGAAATAATAATCATGGCTACTGAAGTGATTCGTTCATTATGGGACACGTTAAAATGCGGGCCAGTCAGACCGGGAGCCATGTCGTCCTTATTTCAGTTATTAAATACTCCAACTCAAGTTGTTTTTACAGTACAGACATATTTTGCATTGTTAACTGTCTGCATCTTGTAATGATTGCGCCTACGCGTTGTTTTGATATGAACATGTATGACCTTCACAAAAAGTCCGCTTGTTTTTATATGAACATGTATGACCTTCACACAAAGTCCGCTTTTTTATATCAACATGTATGACCTTCACACAAAGTCCGCTTGTTTTTATATCAACATGTATGACCTTCACACAAAGTCCGCTTGTTTTGATATGAACATGTATGACCTTCACAAAAAGTTCGTTTGTTTTTATATGAACATGTATGACCTTCACGCAAAGTCCGCTTTTTTATATCAACATGTATGACCTTCACACAAAGTCCGCATGGCATTGCTACTCGTGACAACTTGTTTATGACGCTCATCCAGGACGCCTAAATTTCACCTATACAATAGGGTGAATAGCAAACTGGAAGAAAAGGTGGACCTGTTTGCCTACCACCCATACAAACGTGGATATTAAACGTGAATAATATTAAAATAGTCCATGAATATAGTTTGCATTTTTATATTTAACCATACTGTTGTCTGCTTTGTTGCATTTGTCATGGAAATAACATTTGTATACTATTCAAATGCAATTTGTATATGCACAACACCGCCTAAGTGACCAATTAATTTGCCAAAGCATCCAAGAATTTAAATGTTGAAGCAACCAATATTATGCTAATTCGCAGAGACGTCCAATAATTTGGCTGCCGAACCAAAGCGGTATTACGGCCGACGCGACCAAACGATGGTCGGAATGCCCCTCTGTCTGAATGCACCATCGCAATGCCCTAACCGCTTAGTCGGAATATGCCGAAAGCTTGGTTGGAAAGCTCCAACTGCTTGGTTGGAATGCTCCAACTGCTTGGTTGGAATGCACCAACCGCTTGGTTGGAATGCACCAGCAGCTTGGTTGGAATGCACCAACCACTTGGTTGGGATGCACCAAGCGCTTGGTTGGAATGCACCAAGCCTTTGGTTGGAATGCACCATCCGATTGGTTGAAATGCAACAAACGCTTGGTTGGAATGCACCAAGCGCTTGGTTGGAATGCACAAAGCCCTTGGTTGAAATGCCCTAACCGCTTAGTCGGAATATGCCTTGGTTGGAATGCTCCAACTGCTTTGTTGGAATGCACAAACCGCTTTGTTGGAATGCACCAAGCGCTTGGTTGGAATGCACCAAGCCTTTATTTGGAATGCACCATCCGACAGGTTGGAATGCATCAAGCACTTGGTTGGAACGCACCATCTCTTTGGTTGGAATGCACCAAGCGTTTGGTTGGAATGCACCAAGCACTTGGTTGGAATGCACCAAGCGCTTTGTTGGAATGCACCAAGCGCTTTGTTGGAATGCACCAAGCCCTTGGTTGGAATGCTCCAACTGCTTCTTCGGAATGCTCCACTGATGGTAGGAATGCTCCACTGATGGTCGGAATGCTCCACTGATTTTAATACCGTTAAACATATGTATACAAATAATTAAACTATGTATATCAGTTTATTACACCAAAACAATACTTTTACTGCTTCAAAATTGCCACTTTTGAACCTGTTTTATAGGCTTCCTTCAGCCATTTCAGTGTCCGTTTTCTATAAACTGCAGCATTATATTTCACCATTTTTATGCTTAGGCCGTTACAATGATAATATATTCTAAATTCATATTTTTGTTTTGTTCTAATTTCAATTCAAGTGTAATTATCATTTGTATTGGCACGCTTAACCCAATTTCGGGGTTCAATGCCCAAGTTAATTTCATTTTGCTTCACAAAACTGTAAATATGTATCCGACAATAAATGGAACAACAAAGAATTTCTGCAGAAATGTGCAAAATTCATTCAAGATACAGAGAAATCATGACAACAGTGGACTGTTTGTTAATACAACAAAGCAACTGTCTTTGATCTAAGCAATGTTTCCTATCAGACTGAAGTTCTGGGTCCTGGCGAAAATGCTTGCGAATGTGAAGCGAGCGTCTTGTTAACACCTGGATATTTTATGAGAAAATTTTTTGGACACTGTATAAAGACATGGCTAGTACACGAATAGTACTTGTACAAAATGTAAGTGCTACAACCTGTAATCAGTTAAACCCCAACTAGTGGGGAATCGTTACTAGCCCTCTTGTCACCCATGAAGGCTTTGAATGCAAATGAGGACATGAATACATATTGCGGGATCTAGCGTCATCTAATGACTTCAAAGGTTGTCTCTAGCACAGAGCACGAGTTCAAAAAGTTCCAATTAAAATCAGACTCACTAACATCACCCATGAGGACAGACATCAACGAAGACGTATCTTGAACAACTGTTATGGGCTGGCTAGCTGATGACGATGAACATCTGTATTTTAATAGTATTTTTTAGTAGTAGGTGCTATGTAAATAATGTCCAGTTGTGCATTAGCGTGTTCTATGTAGATGTGTTTTTCTTACTAATAACTTGTCACTCTTTTATAATAATATGTTCTATGCAGACATGTTTAACATTAGTAACTGTTTACATTAGTTTAGTCCTACGTAGAGGTGTCCATCATTAGAATAATATGTCAACATATAGGCAAGAATGTAGACAAATAATTCACACATGCATGTTGATTAATACATTTTCATCCTGATAAGTGATTTCAGACTACAATCCTGCTATTTATTATGGCCAAGGACAATATACATACCTGCATGCATGCGCGCATGGATACATACTTACATACATTTGGTCGATTCTCAAAACAAACAGAGCACAAATGGTAACATTTGGGAAATTCACGTCAATCAGTTTCATATTTTTGGATTTCATCTGAAGGTATGTTAGGTTGAAATGGGACATGATTCTAACAAATACTTCAGTAACAATATCCCGAAATATAGTCCAAATGCTCCATTTTTAGAAATGACCACTTTACCGAAAATTCAGCAAAGGAGCACCAATATTATCACAAATAAACTCGGTTTTATGAATTCATTACAACAAATAAATTATTTTTACACCCACCATTAATATATTAAATAAGTACACATTAAAACTATAAATTTACTTGTATACCGTGCTTTCTATGGCACATCTTGAGTGCCAAATAAGCGTCCCTATTCGCGTAATTATTTGAGGACAAATACAAAAAATACCTTATTTGGCACTATACGATTACTAGACTTAGACATATGTGCCGGCCTATATTCTCCGATAATCGTGGCTAATTCTATAGCTGAATGTGGTTCCCTTTGATGGCCAAGTTGTCATCCATTCGAACAACAGTTGTGAATTTAGATGGAATGCATACTTCTGAGGATCGTAGATTTTGATCCCGAAGCATCAGGCTGTCAGATTTCTGTGATTAGGTGAATCGGTCAGAATACTTAGATCTCGGGAGCTCGACACGGTATATTACTAGTTAAAACATCATTATAACCGTGTAAATCGACAGTAAATGGCCGCCGTGCGCGCATATATATATATATATATATATATATATATATATATATATTCCCAAATAACTCATCAGCTCTCGACATCTGGCACAGTCAACACCCATGTAGATCTCATGTAGGACATGCATGACAGCACACGCCTGTAATTTATGAAATCCCTCACACATCGAAAATCCACAGAGAAAAGAATAAGTCCATGTCGACATAATTGGTATAACCGAATCATGGGCCAACACAAATTATAGATGCTGAATTAGGATTGACAGGATACGTAATGTTTAGGAGAGATCGAATAGGAAGAAGGGGAGGGGGAGTTATTTTATATGTTAAAGAATCTGTTCAGGCTTATGAAATAAAATTAGAAAGCGAAGCAGATTACGATGAAGCTGTTTGGTGCAAAATAGTTTTAGGAAATTCAAAATTAACTATTGGATTAGTTTACAGAAGTACAAACATAAACGAAGAGGATTACACAAATATACAAAATGCTATAAAGGAGTTAGTAAAGGGGAATGTATTATAATGGGAGATTTTAACCATGGACACATACAATGGAAATCTCTAGAGAGTACAGGGGGTGAGGACCAATAATTTTTATATTTAATTCAGGAGAGCTTCCTTACTCAGCACGTGCTAGAAGCAATCAGAGGAGAAAATGTATTATATATAGTTTTATCATCACAAAAAGAATTAGTGGACAATGTAAAAACACAGTGACCACAATCAAATACATTTTGACATCAGTATAAAATCAGAAAGTAAAAATGAAAAAACGTATAGGAGAAACTTCCACAAAGGTAACTATTAGAATATGAGAACATACTTAGCAAAGCTAGATTGAAATAACATGCTGATAAATAAGACCGCAATTGAATGTTGGAAAATACTAAAATATGAAATTGAGAGTATCATCGATAAATTTCTTCCCTTGAAAAAACAAGGAAAACGGTATATAAAGAAACACTTGTCAAAAGAAGCTATTGGAATAATAGTGTTTAAGCAAACTATGTGGAGGGTTTACGACGTACCAGAAAGGATGAAGAGTATGCAAATTACACTTACAGAGGCATTTAACCTAGCTCCTACTTAAAGAGTTTATATGCTTATGTAAGGAGTAAAGATAACGTTCGAGATAAAGTCGGACCACTGGAAAACAACAGTGGAAACATAATTTCAGAGGGGTTTCAAATGGCAGAGGTCCTGAATGAGTATTTCAGCTCAGTATTTACCACAGAAGATATCAGCTCACTTCCAGTTCCATTGACTAAATTTGAGGGAAATAAATCAGAACATTTAGGGCAGTTATTTGTAACTCCTGTAAAAATAAGAATATGAAAGACAATAAATCACCTGGAGTTGATGGGATACCACAAAAACTGCTTAAGGAAATTGTTGAGCAAACTAATACACCATTTGCATAATTGTTTAACTTGTCACTAGAAGAAGGAATAGTTCCTTCAGAATGGAAAGAAGCAAACATTACGCCACTATTTAAGAAGGGATCGCGGAAAAAGCCAGAAAATTTCAGATCAGTGAGTTTAACATCAATTGTATGTAAATTACTCGAAACATTAATTAGAGACCACATGGTGGAATTCCTTGTAAAACATAAATTAATAAATACATCTCAACACGGATTCCTAAAAGCAAGGTCATTTCTAACCAATCTCTTTTGTTTTTTTGAAGAAATTACAAAGTGGGTAGATGACGGGTCACCAGTGGATGTTGTCTACTTAGATTTTCAGAAAGCTTTCGATAAAGTGCAACACCAAAGATTGATACTTATACTAAAAGCCAGTAGGGCCGCGAAGTTCGTACAAGAGGCTTTTAAAGACGCCACGTCGGTAACGTACGATTATCTATTGGTCGATCTCAAACTCGCATCTTACTGCAGCAGCAGGTCGGCGAGGAACAGAGCGGGGGCTTCCTATGGACTTCTTAGCACCGTTGGCAACTTCGGTCTTTCTACCCTTGCTCCAAGAGGTGTTATTCAAGAAGTAGAGAGAGAGAGAGAGAGAGAGAGAGAGAGAGAGAGAGAAATGGAAAACGCATGCAAGATGGCAACTGTTGGACACACTTCGCTCACCACCACCACCGACGGAGACGTTAGGTAAGAAAGTACAAGCCCACGACCACGAGATGATGATCATCCTCGATAGAAAGACTTCGACGACAGGACCAAGGTAACATTGTATAATCAGGTGTTGCAGCGATACAAAGTCTTGTCCGATAAACACATCAAGGAACGGGTACGCGTAGTCGCGGTGAACGCGTCGGATGTGGGGGTGGGGCGGGGGCGGGGCGGCGGGGGCAGAGGGAGTAGTAGGAGCTCCTAGTAGCGGAAAAGAGGCCGACGTCGTGGACACCGTTCCCAAGACCTTGCAGGCCAAAGCCAGACGAGCATCTCAAACGAGATATTGCGTAGACCGCTCGTGATGAACTTATCCACGAGGGTGTGCCGGTTGCCGGAATTAACGTGGTGGATCTCGTGAATGATCTGTTGCATAAGAGAAAGACCGATCCGACAAGATGCCCGTGGAGTTGGTCGGTAACGTCGCCAGGAGAGCCTACATACGTCAGGCGATGACGATAACGACGACGTCCACTTCGTCTCGTCGAACGACCTCAGCAGCAACGGCAACAGCTACTACCCCTCTTGCTGGTGTGGATAGTGCACGGAGATCACCCAGTTGGACCCGCTTCGCTCGTCGTCGCAGTCGGATGGAACATTCCTTGCCAACCCCACTCCCATTGGCTATTTGGGAAGACTATTAAGGCGGTGCGGTATGTGTCCATAGCACAGTGTGCGCCGCGATGTGCGATCTACAGGACATGTACCGTTCCGTCGTCGTTGCGCTACTTTGCGGTGGACTTTACTTGCTCGCTATCGCTCAACGTCTGATACTAGTAGGGTCACTATTCGGGATGTGGTCTCACTACTAGACAGTCGATCCATCACCTTCGTTGTGGGCGTGGTAGGGCCTGTTCTGCTTTCCGTCGGCATACTACTCCTCTTCACTAGTCAAGACCGTGCTGCGGTGTCACTACCACCATTACAACCACAGCCAACCTATCGGATAATTTTTTAATGGCACCGAAGAATAAACACCTGAAGAGGGTCTACTTCGATCCGAAAAGGGTGTCAAGTTATGGCGGAGTCGACGCCTTGTGACGCGTTACGCGCGTGCCGAGGAAAATCGTCGAAGAATGGTTGTCGGAAGAGGACGCCTATAACCTACACAAACGAGCGAAACGTCATTTCAGGAGACGATGCGTTGTCGTGGGACGTCCACGTCAGCAATGGCAAGCCGATCTCGTCGACTTGTCGAATTTAAAAATTTAAAACGATGGTATGACCTTTCTCCTCACGGTGATCGACGGATTCACGAAAGTGGCCTGGTGCATTCCGCTGAAGAACAAGTCGGCGGCGTCGTTAGGTTACCTTCTGCCCAATCCCACTTTGAGACGTTATGACGAATCATTTCTACCTGATGCTTCATAGCAACGCTTCCTTGAATATGTATCGCGACAATACGTTGGCTCATTACATTACGGACTTGCCTCAACATATGGATTTGACTCTCGAGTGGGAGAGCGAGTTGGCAGGTATACAGTACCCACATACTTGGTACAACATCGGAATGAACGACAGCTGGTTCTTTCTAAACGAGCAGGAACCTATGGGTCAAATACCAAGTGCGAAGATAAGTGTTGGATGTCACAAAGGTCATGTGATATTGATGAACCATGTCAACAAGGGACTGAACCGTATAGGGACGGATAAGACACGGGCAAAATTGAGCTACAGTTCTATCTCTAAAAAATGACGATACACATGACACCGAGCACCGAGTTCACTGTACCTCACCACAGTGCGTTGGTAAGAATGTTACGATTCGAACCTCGGTGGTCAGCAGTTAGTTCACTAACATTCACTACGTGCCTGTGTTGTACTCACACTTCCTCTAGATAGATATGGATATAAGAGACGACACCGGACGGCGCGTACCATTCGAGTACGGTAGAGTGACGGTGACCCTTCCTTTTCGACGGCGTAGGAGCTGACTGTTCTGGAGATGAATTACAACGACTGTTACGCACGTCAGGCGGGTGGTGCGCTGCCCTACTTCGCCGGTGCCCAGTACCATCGGGGTCACGGACTAGGCAGTCTGTTCGGGGGTCTGCTGCGCAGCGCCATGCCACTGTTCAAGAGAGGTGCCGTGGCTTTGGGAAAAGGAGTGTTGAAGACCGGCGTGCGCATTGCCGACGCCGTCTTGTCCGGACAGAGCATAAACAGAGCTTCCAAAAGTCGCGTCACGGTAAGACTATGCTGCGTGATCTTTTGATACCTGGCGTGCGACCTCGTAAACGTATAAAACACACGTCTGCGAAGAAAGGAGGCACTACAGCGACGAGATAGCGCAAGAGACAGACGTTCAAGAAACGTTAATAATATACGGAAGGTTCTGAACAAGCCTATGCATGACCATATGCACGATTGACTTCCGCTTCCGGTTTATTGCGCATGCCATAACTCCAACCCCAACCTGTTGACGGCTGTGTAACCCTAACCTTATGTCATCTGCGGTGAACCCTGACCCTGAAGGAGTGACCTCTACCCCGAGCCCAATCGGTGAGCTAACCCTAACCGTAACCCATCTCCCTAACGATTGATCTAACGCTAAGCCATTCTATCCAACTGTAAGCATGGTTCACTCAAGGGCCTCAGGTGAAGGAGTGGTCAAGGAGTCCTGTAATAAGGTCAGAGGTCATCGGATATAAGGGAGCAGCGGCGGCGGCGGCGGCGGCGGCGGCGGCGGCGGCGGCGGCGGCGGCGGCGGCGGCGGGAGAGGACTTTTATTCATTAACAGAGATCCGGTGCGGCATTCATTGACAGGGATTAAATATTGGAATATAATTAATATAATATGAAAGAAATGTCATTGTTCAATCGACAGCGTTAAATTGCAGCAGCATGCGTCGTCGACAATACACACATACATACGTGCATACACATATACATACATTACAATTTATTTATTTATTTTATTTATTTTATTCATTAACAGAGATTTGGCGCGGCATTCATTAACAGGGATCAACGTGCATGTTAGCATAATTCATTAACAGGGTCATTAATAGTGATATCATTGTAAAATATTGGTAATACAAATGTAATTTTAAAATATTGGAATATAAGTAATATAATATGAAAGAAATGTCATTGTTCACTCGACATCGTTAAATTACAGCAGCAGACGTCGTCGACAATACACAAATACATACATGCATACACATATACATACATAAATACATACACACACAAACAAACACACACACACACACACAAACACACACACACACACACGTACGCATGCATGCAAGCATACATATATAGTTCCTACGTAAGCTATACATAACTTCCAAAGACCGTTCTATCACATTTCGCACGTGCCCAGACACACTGCGGTGAGATAAGGAATTGGCGCGATCAGCACTGGAGGACCTTTATAAAGCCCCCAGCGAGCGCAACGGCATAACCACTCTGAATCGATCAACTACTCTACGTACAGTTTGTGGCATCTGCACTAACAAGCCTTTATTACCCACCTGCCAGCCCACTGCGTCATAACGGGTCTGATTCGACATAGACAACTCTTCTCTCTACATCGGATTAACCCAACTATCATTGACGCTCAATGAAAAAGGTAAGTGAATAATTTATTATTTACGTCATTATAACATTTACTGTATCATATTGTTATTTTTATTATTTCTTCTTCTTGTGGCCCTATTTGGTTATTACATTGGTTATTACATATTTAGTATATAAAACATATAACCTGTACTTTATATTATATTTTTATTACATAAACGTCTCAGCATACATTTATTTAATTTATGACTCTATAGACACGCCCGATATAGTGGTGCCACAAGTATCCATTCCCTTCAGCTCACACGGTATCATACACCACAACCCCGCACACGCACGCACGCATACACGCACGCACGCACGCACGCACGCACGCACGCACGCACTTACACAGCTAAAATACAAAATAGTCACAGTGTCTCCAGTACAGTTTTCTGTACTTTATTACTTTGCCTCCAGCCTGCCTTTTTGTTTCTCATCGTATCAGCATACAGTTATTTGTCTTATGACACTTTTCCACCGGGCTTTGCTGTTTCACATCGTCTCAGCATACATTAATTTATTGTGTGCAGTTTCTCACTCTCTCAGCACACATTTCTATAATTTATGATATTGTCTCCAGACTGCCTTCCTGTTTCCCCTTCCCCATCTCAGCATACATTTATTTATTTTCTGACACGGTCTCCACCCTGCATTGCTGTTTCTCACCATGTCAGCATACATATCTGTACTTTAAAACACTGTCTCCACCCTACCTTGCTGTTTCTCACTGACTCAGCATACATTTATATAGTTTATGACACTGTCTCCACCCTACCTTGCTGTTTCTCACTGACTCAGCATATATTTCTATAGTTTATGACACTGTCTCCACCCTACCTTGCTGTTTCTCACTGACTCAGTATACATTTATATAGTTTATGGCACTGTCTCCACCCTACCTTGCTGTTTCTCACTGACTCAGCATACATTTCTATAGTTTATGACACTGTCTCCACCCTACCTTGCTGTTTCTCACTGACTCAGCATATATTTCTATAGTTTATGACACTGTCTCCACCCTACCTTGCTGTTTCTCACTGACTCAGTATACATTTATATAGTTTATGGCACTGTCTCCACCCTACCTTGCTGTTTCTCACTGACTCAGCATATATTTCTATAGTTTATGACACTGTCTCCACCCTACCTTGCTGTTTCTCACTGACCCAGCATACATTTATATAGTTTATGGCACTGTCTCCACCCTACCTTGCTGTTTCTCACTGACCCAGCATACATTTATATAGTTTATGACACTGTCTCCACCCTACCTTGCTGTTTCTCACTGACTCAGCATACATTTGTATAGTTTATGGCACTGTCTCCACCCTACCTTGCTGTTTCTCACAGACTCAGCATACATTTGTATAGTTTATGGCACTGTCTCCACCCTACCTTGCTGTTTCTCACTGACTCAGAATGCATTTGTATAGTTTATGGCACTGTCTCCACCCTACCTTGCTGTTTCTCACTGACTCAGCATGCATTTATATAGTTTATGGCACTGTCTCCACCCTACCTTGCTGTTTCTCACTGACTCAGCATACATTTATATAGTTTATGGCACTGTCTCCACCCTACCTTGCTGTTTCTCACCGACTCAGCATACATTTATATAGTTTATGGCACTGTCTCCACCCTACCTTGCTGCTTCTCACCGACTCAGCATACATTTATATAGTTTATGGCATTGTCTCCACCCTACCTTGCTGTTTCTCACTGACTCAGCATACATTTATATAGTTTATGACACTGTCCCCACCCTACCTTGCTGTTTCTCACCGACTCAGCATACATTTATATAGTTTATGGCACTGACTCCACCCTACCTTGCTGTTTCTCACCGACTCAGCATACATTTATATAGTTTATGACAATGTCTCCATCCTACCTTGCTGTTTCTCACCGACTCAGCATACATTTATATAGTTTATGGCACTGTCTCCACCCTACCTTGCTGTTTCTCACTGACTCAGCATACATTTATATAGTTTATGACACTGTCTCCACCCTACCTTGCTGTTTCTCACCGACTCAGCATACATTTATATAGTTTATGACACTGTCTCCACCCTACCTTGCTGTTTCTCACCGACTCAGCATACATTTATATAGTTTATGACACTGTCTCCACCCTACCTTGCTGTTTCTCACCGACTCAGCATACATTTATATAGTTTATGACATTGTCTCCACCCTACCTTGCTGTTTCTCACTGACTCAGCATACATTTATATAGTTTATGGCACTGTCTCCACCCTACCTTGCTGTTTCTCACTGACTCAGCATACATTTATATAGTTTATGACACTGTCTCCACCCTACCTTGCTGTTTCTCACTGACTCAGCATACATTTATATAGTTTAAGACATTGTCTCCACCCTACCTTGCTGTTTCTCACTGACTCAGCATACATTTATATAGTTTATGGCACTGTCTCCACACTACCTTGCTGTTTCTCACTGACTCAGCATACATTTATATAGTTTATGACACTGTCTCCACCCTACCTTGCTGTTTCTCACTGACTCAGCATACATTTATATAGTTTATGGCACTGTCTCCACCCTACCTTGCTGTTTCTCACTGACTCAGCATACATTTATATAGTTTATGACACTGTCTCCACCCTACCTTGCTGTTTCTCACTGACTCAGCATACATTTATATAGTTTATGGCACTGTCTCCACCCTACCTTGCTGTTTCTCACCGACTCAGCATGCATTTATATAGTTTATGGCACTGTCTCCACCCTACCTTGCTGTTTCTCACCGACTCAGCATGCATTTATATAGTTTATGGCACTGTCTCCACCCTACCTTGCTGTTTCTCACCGACTCAGCATGCATTTATATAGTTTATGACACTGTCTCCACCCTACCTTGCTGTTTCTCACCGACTCAGCATGCATTTATATAGTTTATGACACTGTCTCCACCCTACCTTGCTGTTTCTCACCGACTCAGCATGCATTTATATAGTTTATGACACTGTCTCCACCCTACCTTGCTGTTTCTCACCGACTCAGCATGCATTTATATAGTTTATGACACTGTCTCCACCTTACCTTGCTGTTTCTCACCGACTCAGCATACATTTATATAGTTTATGACACTGTCTCCACCTTACCTTGCTGTTTCTCACCGACTCAGCATACATTTATATAGTTTATGACACTGTCTCCACCCTACCTTGCTGTTTCTCACCGACTCAGCATACATTTATATAGTTTATGACACTGTCTCCACCCTACCTTGCTGTTTCTCACCGACTCAGCATACATTTATATAGTTTATGGCACTGTCTCCACCCTACCTTGCTGTTTCTCACTGACTCAGCATACATTTATATAGTTTATGACACTGTCTCCACCCTACCTTGCTGTTTCTCACTGACTCAGCATACATTTATATAGTTTATGGCACTGTCTCCACCCTACCTTGCTGTTTCTCACCGACTCAGCATACATTTATATAGTTTATGGCACTGTCTCCACCCTACCTTGCTGTTTCTCACCGACTCAGCATACATTTATATAGTTTATGGCACTGTCTCCACCCTACCTTGCTGTTTCTCACCGACTCAGCATACATTTATATAGTTTATGACACTGTCTCCACCCTACCTTGCTGTTTCTCACTGACTCAGCATACATTTATATAGTTTATGGCACTGTCTCCACCCTACCTTGCTGTTTCTCACTGACTCAGCATACATTTATATAGTTTATGACACTGTCTCCACCCTACCTTGCTGTTTCTCACCGACTCAGCATACATTTATATAGTTTATGACACTGTCTCCACCCTACCTTGCTGTTTCTCACCGACTCAGCATACATTTATATAGTTTATGACACTGTCTCCACCCTACCTTGCTGTTTCTCACTGACTCAGCATACATTTATATAGTTTATGACACTGTCTCCACCCTACCTTGCTGTTTCTCACTGACTCAGCATACATTTATATAGTTTATGGCACTGTCTCCACCCTACCTTGCTGTTTCTCACCGACTCAGCATACATTTATATAGTTTATGACAATGTCTCCACCCTACCTTGCTGTTTCTCACCGACTCAGCATACATTTATATAGTTTATGGCACTGTCTCCACCCTACCTTGCTGTTTCTCACCGACTCAGCATACATTTATATAGTTTATGACACTGTCTCCACCCTACCTTGCTGTTTCTCACCGACTCAGCATACATTTATATAGTTTATGACACTGTCTCCACCCTACCTTGCTGTTTCTCACCGACTCAGCATACATTTATATAGTTTATGACACTGTCTCCACCCTACCTTGCTGTTTCTCACCGACTCAGCATACATTTATATAGTTTATGACACTGTCTCCACCCTACCTTGCTGTTTCTCACCGACTCAGCATACATTTATATAGTTTATGACACTGTCTCCACCCTACCTTGCTGTTTCTCACCGACTCAGCATACATTTATATAGTTTATGGCACTGTCTCCACACTACCTTGCTGTTTCTCACTGACTCAGCATACATTTATATAGTTTATTTCACTGTATCCACCCTACCTTGCTGTTTCTCACTGACTCAGCATACATTTATATAGTTTATGGCACTGTCTCCACCCTTCCTTGCTGTTTCTCACTGACTCAGCATACATTTATATAGTTTATGTCACTGTATCCACCCTACCTTGCTGTTTCTCACTGACTCAGCATACATTTATATAGTTTATGGCACTGTCTCCACCCTACCTTGCTGTTTCTCACTGACTCAGCATACATTTATATAGTTTATGACACTGTCTCCACCCTACCTTGCTGTTTCTCACTGACTCAGCATACATTTATATAGTTTATGGCACTGTCTCCACACTACCTTGCTGTTTCTCACTGACTCAGCATACATTTATATAGTTTATGGCACTGTCTCCACCCTACCTTGCTGTTTCTCACTGACTCAGCATACATTTATATAGTTTATGGCACTGTCTCCACCCTTCCTTGCTGTTTCTCACTGACTCAGCATACATTTATATAGTTTATGGCACTGTCTCCACCCTACCTTGCTGTTTCTCACTGACTCAGCATACATTTGTATAGTTTATGGCACTGTCTCCACACTACCTTGCTGTTTCTCACTGACTCAGAATACATTTGTATAGTTTATGGCACTGTCTCCACCCTACCTTGCTGTTTCTCACTGACTCAGAATACATTTATATAGTTTATGGCACTGTCTCCACCCTACCTTGCTGTTTCTCACTGACTCAGCATACATTTATATAGTTTATGGCACTGTCTCCACCCTACCTTGCTGTTTCTCACTGACTCAGCATACATTTATATAGTTTATGGCACTGTCTCCACCCTACCTTGCTGTTTCTCACTGACTCAGAATACATTTGTATAGTTTATGGCACTGTCTCCACCCTACCTTGCTGTTTCTCACTGACTCAGCATACATTTATATAGTTTATGACACTGTCCCCACCCTACCTTGCTGTTTCTCACTGACTCAGCATGCATTTATATAGTTTATGGCACTGTCTCCACCCTACCTTGCTGTTTCTCACTGACTCAGAATGCATTTGTATAGTTTATGGCACTGTCTCCACCCTACCTTGCTGTTTCTCACTGACTCAGCATGCATTTATATAGTTTATGGCACTGTCTCCACCCTACCTTGCTGTTTCTCACCGACTCAGCATACATTTATATAGTTTATGACAATGTCTCCATCCTACCTTGCTGTTTCTCACCGACTCAGCATACATTTATATAGTTTATGGCACTGTCCCCACCCTACCTTGCTGTTTCTCACCGACTCAGCATGCATTTATATAGTTTATGGCACTGTCTCCACCCTACCTTGCTGTTTCTCACCGACTCAGCATACATTTATATAGTTTATGACACTGTCTCCACCCTACCTTGCTGTTTCTCACTGACTCAGCATACATTTATATAGTTTATGACACTGTCTCCACCCTACCTTGCTGTTTCTCACTGACTCAGCATACATTTATATAGTTTATGACACTGTCTCCACCCTACCTTGCTGTTTCTCACTGACTCAGCATACATTTATATAGTTTATGGCACTGTCTCCACCCTACCTTGCTGTTTCTCACCGACTCAGCATACATTTATATAGTTTATGTCACTGTCTCCACCCTACCTTGCTGTTTCTCACCGACTCAGCATACATTTATATAGTTTATGGCACTGTCTCCACCCTACCTTGCTGTTTCTCACTGACTCAGCATACATTTATATAGTTTATGGCACTGTCTCCACCCTACCTTGCTGTTTCTCACTGACTCAGCATACATTTATATAGTTTATGACACTGTCTCCACCCTACCTTGCTGTTTCTCACTGACTCAGCATACATTTATATAGTTTATGGCACTGTCTCCACCCTACCTTGCTGTTTCTCACTGACTCAGCATACATTTATATAGTTTATGACACTGTCTCCACCCTACCTTGCTGTTTCTCACTGACTCAGCATACATTTATATAGTTTATGACACTGTCTCCACCCTACCTTGCTGTTTCTCACTGACTCAGCATACATTTATATAGTTTATGACACTGTCTCCACCCTACCTTGCTGTTTCTCACTGACTCAGCATACATTTATATAGTTTATGGCACTGTCTCCACACTACCTTGCTGTTTCTCACTGACTCAGCATACATTTATATAGTTTATTTCACTGTATCCACCCTACCTTGCTGTTTCTCACTGACTCAGCATACATTTATATAGTTTATGGCACTGTCTCCACCCTTCCTTGCTGTTTCTCACTGACTCAGCATACATTTATATAGTTTATGGCACTGTCTCCACCCTACCTTGCTGTTTCTCACTGACTCAGCATACATTTATATAGTTTATGGCACTGTCTCCACCCTACCTTGCTGTTTCTCACTGACTCAGCATACATTTATATAGTTTATGGCACTGTCTCCACCCTACCTTGCTGTTTCTCACTGACTCAGCATACATTTATATAGTTTATGGCACTGTCTCCACCCTACCTTGCTGTTTC
The DNA here is from genome assembly GCA_033239005.1 of Lamellibrachia satsuma. NCBI lineage: Eukaryota > Metazoa > Annelida > Polychaeta > Sabellida > Siboglinidae > Lamellibrachia > Lamellibrachia satsuma. The sequence goes on along the minus strand of BSQZ01000012.1, from coordinate 2,898,389 downwards.
TCACTGACTCAGCATACATTTATATAGTTTATGGCACTGTCTCCACACTACCTTGCTGTTTCTCACTGACTCAGCATACATTTATATAGTTTATGGCACTGTCTCCACCCTACCTTGCTGTTTCTCACTGACTCAGCATACATTTATATAGTTTATGGCACTGTCTCCACCCTTCCTTGCTGTTTCTCACTGACTCAGCATACATTTATATAGTTTATGGCACTGTCTCCACCCTACCTTGCTGTTTCTCACTGACTCAGCATACATTTGTATAGTTTATGGCACTGTCTCCACACTACCTTGCTGTTTCTCACTGACTCAGAATACATTTGTATAGTTTATGGCACTGTCTCCACCCTACCTTGCTGTTTCTCACTGACTCAGAATACATTTGTATAGTTTATGGCACTGTCTCCACCCTACCTTGCTGTTTCTCACTGACTCAGCATACATTTATATAGTTTATGGCACTGTCTCCACACTACCTTGCTGTTTCTCACTGACTCAGCATACATTTATATAGTTTATGGCACTGTCTCCACCCTACCTTGCTGTTTCTCACTGACTCAGAATACATTTGTATAGTTTATGGCACTGTCTCCACCCTACCTTGCTGTTTCTCACTGACTCAGCATACATTTATATAGTTTATGACACTGTCTCCACCCTACCTTGCTGTTTCTCACTGACTCAGCATACATTTATATAGTTTATGGCACTGTCTCCACCCTACCTTGCTGTTTCTCACTGACTCAGCATACATTTATATAGTTTATGGCACTGTCTCCACCCTACCTTGCTGTTTCTCACCGACTCAGCATACATTTATATAGTTTATGGCACTGTCTCCACCCTACCTTGCTGTTTCTCACCGACTCAGCATACATTTATATAGTTTATGGCACTGTCTCCACCCTACCTTGCTGTTTCTCACCGACTCAGCATACATTTATATAGTTTATGGCACTGTCTCCACCCTACCTTGCTGTTTCTCACCGACTCAGCATGCATTTATATAGTTTATGGCACTGTCTCCACCCTACCTTGCTGTTTCTCACCGACTCAGCATACATTTATATAGTTTATGACACTGTCTCCACCCTACCTTGCTGTTTCTCACCGACTCAGCATACATTTATATAGTTTATGACACTGTCTCCACCCTACCTTGCTGTTTCTCACCGACTCAGCATGCATTTATATAGTTTATGACACTGTCTCCACCCTACCTTGCTGTTTCTCACCGACTCAGCATCCATTTATATAGTTTATGACACTGTCTCCATCCCTACCTTGCTGTTTCTCACCGACTCAGCATACATTTATATAGTTTATGACACTGTCTCCACCCTACCTTGCTGTTTCTCACCGACTCAGCATACATTTATATAGTTTATGGCACTGTCTCCACCCTACCTTGCTGTTTCTCACCGACTCAGCATACATTTATATAGTTTATGGCACTGTCTCCACCCTACCTTGCTGTTTCTCACCGACTCAGCATACATTTATATAGTTTATGACACTGTCTCCACCCTACCTTGCTGTTTCTCACCGACTCAGCATACATTTATATAGTTTATGACACTGTCTCCACCCTACCTTGCTGTTTCTCACCGACTCAGCATACATTTATATAGTTTATGACACTGTCTCCACCCTACCTTGCTGTTTCTCACCGACTCAGCATACATTTATATAGTTTATGACACTGTCTCCACCCTACCTTGCTGTTTCTCACCGACTCAGCATACATTTATATAGTTTATGGCACTGTCTCCACCCTACCTTGCTGTTTCTCACCGACTCAGCATACATTTATATAGTTTATGACACTGTCTCCACCCTACCTTGCTGTTTCTCACCGACTCAGCATACATTTATATAGTTTATGACACTGTCTCCACCCTACCTTGCTGTTTCTCACCGACTCAGCATACATTTATATAGTTTATGACACTGTCTCCACCCTACCTTGCTGTTTCTCACCGACTCAGCATACATTTATATAGTTTATGACACTGTCTCCACCCTACCTTGCTGTTTCTCACCGACTCAGCATACATTTATATAGTTTATGACACTGTCTCCACCCTACCTTGCTGTTTCTCACTGACTCAGCATGCATTTATATAGTTTATGACACTGTCTCCACCCTACCTTGTGTTTCTCACCGACTCAGCATGCATTTATATAGTTTATGACACTGTCTCCACCCTACCTTGCTGTTTCTCACCGACTCAGCATACATTTATATAGTTTATGACACTGTCTCCACCCTACCTTGCTGTTTCTCACTGACTCAGCATACATTTATATAGTTTATGACATTGTCTCCACCCTACCTTGCTGTTTCTCACTGACTCAGCATACATTTATATAGTTTATGGCACTGTCTCCACCCTACCTTGCTGTTTCTCACCGACTCAGCATACATTTATATAGTTTATGACACTGTCTCCACCCTACCTTGCTGTTTCTCTCACTGACTCAGCATACATTTATATAGTTTATGACATTGTCTCCACCCTACCTTGCTGTTTCTCACTGACTCAGCATACATTTATATAGTTTATGGCACTGTCTCCACCCTACCTTGCTGTTTCTCACTGACTCAGCATACATTTATATAGTTTATGACACTGTCTCCACCCTACCTTGCTGTTTCTCACTGACTCAGCATACATTTATATAGTTTATGACATTGTCTCCACCCTACCTTGCTGTTTCTCACTGACTCAGCATACATTTATATAGTTTATGGCACTGTCTCCACACTACCTTGCTGTTTCTCACTGACTCAGCATACATTTATATAGTTTATGGCACTGTATCCACCCTACCTTGCTGTTTCTCACTGACTCAGCATACATTTATATAGTTTATGACATTGTCTCCACCCTACCTTGCTGTTTCTCACTGACTCAGCATACATTTATATAGTTTATGGCACTGTCTCCACCCTACCTTGCTGTTTCTCACCGACTCAGCATACATTTATATAGTTTATTTCACTGTCTCCACCCTACCTTGCTGTTTCTCACTGACTCAGCATACATTTATATAGTTTATGGCACTGTCTCCACCCTACCTTGCTGTTTCTCACTGACTCAGCATACATTTATATAGTTTATGGCACTGTCTCCACACTACCTTGCTGTTTCTCACTGACTCAGCATACATTTATATAGTTTATGGCACTGTCTCCACCCTACCTTGCTGTTTCTCACTGACTCAGCATACATTTATATAGTTTATGGCACTGTCTCCACCCTACCTTGCTGTTTCTCACTGACTCAGCATACATTTATATAGTTTATGGCACTGTCTCCACCCTACCTTGCTGTTTCTCACTGACTCAGCATACATTTATATAGTTTATGGCACTGTCTCCACCCTACCTTGCTGTTTCTCACTGACTCAGCATACATTTATATAGTTTATTTCACTGTATCCACCCTACCTTGCTGTTTCTCACTGACTCAGCATACATTTATATAGTTTATGACATTGTCTCCACCCTACCTTGCTGTTTCTCACTGACTCAGCATACATTTATATAGTTTATGGCACTGTCTCCACACTACCTTGCTGTTTCTCACTGACTCAGCATACATTTATATAGTTTATGACATTGTCTCCACCCTACCTTGCTGTTTCTCACTGACTCAGCATACATTTATATAGTTTATGGCACTGTCTCCACCCTTCCTTGCTGTTTCTCACTGACTCAGCATACATTTATATAGTTTATGGCACTGTCTCCACCCTACCTTGCTGTTTCTCACTGACTCAGCATACATTTATATAGTTTATTTCACTGTATCCACCCTACCTTGCTGTTTCTCACTGACTCAGCATACATTTATATAGTTTATGACATTGTCTCCACCCTACCTTGCTGTTTCTCACTGACTCAGCATACATTTATATAGTTTATGGCACTGTCTCCACACTACCTTGCTGTTTCTCACTGACTCAGCATACATTTATATAGTTTATTTCACTGTATCCACCCTACCTTGCTGTTTCTCACTGACTCAGCATACATTTATATAGTTTATGGCACTGTCTCCACCCTTCCTTGCTGTTTCTCACTGACTCAGCATACATTTGTATAGTTTATGGCACTGTCTCCACACTACCTTGCTGTTTCTCACTGACTCAGAATACATTTGTATAGTTTATGGCACTGTCTCCACCCTACCTTGCTGTTTCTCACTGACTCAGAATACATTTGTATAGTTTATGGCACTGTCTCCACCCTACCTTGCTGTTTCTCACTGACTCAGCATACATTTATATAGTTTATGGCACTGTCTCCACCCTACCTTGCTGTTTCTCACTGACTCAGCATACATTTATATAGTTTATGACACTGTCCCCACCCTACCTTGCTGTTTCTCACTGACTCAGCATGCATTTATATAGTTTATGGCACTGTCTCCACCCTACCTTGCTGTTTCTCACTGACTCAGCATACATTTATATAGTTTATGGCACTGTCTTCACCCTACCTTGCTGTTTCTCACTGACTCAGCATATATTTCTATAGTTTATGACAATGTTTCCATCCTACCTTGCTGTTTTTCACCATCTCAGCATACATTTTTTTATTTTTGATACTGTCTCCAGTCTGCCTAGCTGTTTCTCAGCATCTCAGCATATATTTCTGTACTTTATGACAATATCTCTAGCCTGCCTTGCTCTGTCTCACCATCTCAGACACTGTCACACACAGCTAGAAGAAAAAGAAGACACTTCTCAAGCTCAGCATATATTTGTATAATTTATGAAACTGTCTGCAGACTGCCTTGCTATTTCTGACCGCCTCAGTTGGCACCCAGTTTGTCTGACACATACCTCCACAGAGACAGAAACCTGTGGCCTGACACATTTTTTTATTTTCTGACACTGTCTCCAGCCTACCTTTATGTTTCTCACTGACTCAGCATACATTTGTATAGTTTACGACACTGTCTCCGGTCTGTCTTGCTGTTTTCAACCATCTCAGCATATATTTGTATAATTTATGAACCTCTCTTCAGCCTGCCTTGCTATTGCTCACCTTCTCAGTTGGCACCCAGCGTATCTGATACAAACCTCCATAGAAACAAAGACTTGTGGCCTGAGGCGGCCAGCGTAACTGAACCATACCTCCATATTGACAGATACCTGTGGCAGTCAGCATGTCTGACACATACCTTCATAGAGACAGAGACCTCTGACAACCAGCGTATCTGACACATCCATAGAGACAAATACATGTGGCAGCCAATGTATCTGACACATACCTCCAAAGAGACAGAGGCCACGCAGCGTCACGTCGAGAGTCAGATGTCGCCGATGAATCTGTCTCGTTTGGATTGAAGGTAAGGGTTGTTAATTTATTATGCATCTCTATATACGTAGAAAACCTATTCAACTGCCGGGCTGTTTTTTATTTGCACTCTTGAAATCACACGAGTTCCGAACAAAATGCTCTATTACAAATCCACCAGATACGTTTAATGTATTAATGTTTTCGGTTCTTATTATCTTTACCAAAACGTATCATTTGTGTTTATTGTTGGCATTAATTACGTAATTTTAATCGGCAATATAACTTTTGTGGTGATTTCATGTTACGGCTGCGATGCGCAGTTAGCTTGATTTCTGGGTAGGCGCCTACGTTAAATCCAATATTATACATAGGTTTCCTTAGGGGGTAGCAATTTCCTGACCTTCCTCTGCAGAGCGATGACGACGTCGTGACGTCGGGTGTGTGACGTCACGACGGCCACTGCCTCAACAATAGTGATGATTCCGGTTCTAACAACCGCGGTCATCTTGCTCTTATATTGCAGTTTGTTCCAAACAAACGCCGATGATTCTGTTACGTCGAAAGATACCTCTGGCGACGTCAGTGACAAAGCGCAAGCGAGAAGCATACACCATATGTGTGAAGATGAGTTTGAGACATTGAAAAACACATTCTATTCCAATCAAGCAGGACATTTTAATGTGGCAGATGGCAATGTCAGTGTTCCAAGGCAGTGCTTAGATTGGTGTATGCAGAAATTGAGTTGCGTTTCCGCTGTGCACCTCGAAGTGTCAGGTCAGTCGGTTTGTTATTATAGCGAAACATTCGCAATGACACAAGATGCAACCAATCAACATACTTACTTCAGGATTATTTTTCGCTGTCCAAAGCATTACCGATGCAGCGATACTCCGTGCCAAAATGGAGCGACCTGCATTAATGCGACGACGAGCGGCAGAGGAGTCACATGCATTTGCACTGACGGATGGGAAAGTTGGTTTTGCGAGAAACGAGAAATCTGCCTATACCATAAATGCCAAAACGGTGCAACGTGTCGCTACACCGAAAAACTCGGAATCAACTGCTCATGCCCTGCTGGTTACGAAGGTTTCTATTGTCAATGGCCCACTAACACCACCGCCACCACAATTAACTTAACTACCACAATTATCACCTCAATTATCACGACGGAGGACAACAGCGACGGAATGAGTGCAAAGGAGAAAACACTGGTCGTGGCGGGTGTCACTGCCGGTGTCGTTGTCACCGGTGTGGCCGCCGCGGTAGTCACTGGGGCCGCGGCAACGACAACAACAGCAGCAGCATCGACAACCGGCGGAGCAACCGTAGTGGCAAGGTAAGTTATGTAAACGCTGCTTAAATGTCAAACAATTTCGCTCGCTTCGTTTTTAGAATCATTTAAAAAAATACATATAGTATAGGACTATGTTGATGGTGTCGTTAACAAATTACTGGTTTGTGTTGACTGTTATGTTTTCCGATAACGAGTTTGTGTTTTCGTACTATCTTTATACCGCCATTGCCGCCATGTTTTTTTACAAAGTGACATGTGCATATGCGTAGTAGATATATGAGAAGTTTGAGTGTTCTATGTGGTCATGTTCATGGTTAGGTTAGAAAGTAAAAGATCGCCCATTCATTGCACACATTAAATTTGATGATGGCGATACATTAAACTTACCTCTGTTTCGGTCGAATACCAGTGCTGTGATTGTGGTACGATCCGGAGTGCTTGCACACTGAGCAAACATAGCTGTAGCGGAGGTTTGCTGTATATTCATTGGTGCCTTTCGCGATACGATTGGCTTGACGAACGCTTCTTATATCGTCAGCCTCCAAGAGACACTCGTGTGTGCCTGTACAGATGACAAACTATCCAAAATCTAGAAGCGTGGCTTTTCATGCCTGCCGATCAGAAAAATATGTTGCAGCACAGTTGCTCAAAGTCATTGTCCATTTCGCAATGATAATTGCACGAGCACTAACTTGGTAAAGTAACACTTCCCACTGGCCCTGGATTATTTGTCATGATGTGAAACACAAGGCATGGCTCCTTATCTCTCCTCTGTAGAAGCAGCCACTTTGTCTGTTGTTCAGTCTGGTCTTTAGTGGCAGCATCAGAAGAATAAAAAGGCACATTAGAATGATTATGTTATATATTTATTTATTTGATAATTATTTAATAGGAAAATGTTGGTGTGCATTTCATTTGTTATTTAAACGATATTTACCTGTATGATCATTTCTATATTTTAGGCCAAATGTTGTCCCTGCCTATTTGTAAACATTTGTGCAATGTGGCATGTTTACGATGATAATGTGCAAATTTGTCACTGCAAATTGTATTACCTAACGTTCATGATTACTTAAAGGTAATTAATCAATTCAATTTTTTTGATGCTAGTCTAATGTTAAATTAATTTTGCCAGAAAACAAAACTACCTAGTATCAACTGCAACATGCTGGCTCGACTGTTTCACTTTTTATGTAGTTTTTGTGAAATCATCAGACCTACTATTAAATTAGTTAATGCTTGTTCAAACATTAACTGAAGCAAAAATAGAATTGATGAAAAAACACGATTTTCTTCCTTCGTGAAATTTCTTAATTTTGTCATGTAATCGGTGAGAGGATGGAAGTCTCGCGTATGATCAGCATTGACCAATACAGTGCTTACCTTTTGGATATCCATTATTTTGATCCTTACTACGTCCAACGACTAAAGTCAATTACTTTTCAATGATTGGAACGAAAATAGGCATTTTTTTATTAAATTGACTGCGGATGTTATATAAACTATTCATATACTACAAATTTGGACACTATTGAACTGGATTTGCGACAGGCTAAATCAGTTGACGAAGCAGTTTTAAATTTAACAAAACAATTGCATGTCTGTGGGTGAAAGATTTCTTAGCTTATGTTTGTGTACTGTAACATGTGTGTCCGTCACCAGCATATTCAGAGGTGCCAAGTAACATTGCACCGCAAAAAGTGCTAGATCTACCACTTGTCATGAAAAACTCGTGATGTGAGGGTGGTAGTGTCGATGCTGCAGGCCTCGTGCTATGGTTCTGGCAGAATAATGTTTATATTTTACAGTAGATTTACTTAATCCTTATGCATTTTGAAATGGTGATTTCTACACATTTGGATTCAAAATGAGTAAATGTTTGCCGTTTTGTGGTACATTTTGACTCGAAAGTGGGGGATAGTGAGATTTAGGAGAACATTTTAGAAAAAACGATAGTTCCACTGCCAAAGTGGTAGACTCTGCATGTTCTATCACTTACATGACGCAGGTTTATTGTGGCTGCTGCAATAGGCTGCATGGATATTATGTGCACTTATTACTGTCCATAATATTTGGCCAACGACTTGAAATGTTGATCAAGAGATAACATCTATACCATCCATTTGTTAAATTGTATGCCTTCGATATTGAATATATAGTAATTCAACATGTTTTCATAATTTGTTCAATAAGTTACTATTCTACAGATTGTTTTCTGTATTTAAATATGGTGCTAATGCAGATGTGTGCTTGTCAGTGACATGTAGCATGTGAACTGCATGACATGCTAATTGATTTAATCCTTAAAATTAGAGTGATCAAGCACAAACTCAGCTTTGCTGGGGATATTACTACAATGTTTAGATATTATACTGTATAATGTATTTGGTATAACTTATATCACTATAGTTGATTGTATGCCCAGAAATACCTAAAATGAAGCTAAGAATACAGAAACCCTTGTACACTTAATAAGTAAATAATGATAATGTAAAAAAAGCAGACATCGCACATATATAAAAAATTATTAAAAGTTCACAAATCGTGCAAATATCTAATTTTTTCTTAGACTGCGTACAAGATATTTGTCAGTGAAATCACCTGTCCGGGTTTTTTAACATTAAATTGTCGATTTTTAGAGGTTTTCGTAAAATTAAATTGCACTTTTTCTTATATTGCTCGTATTTTCTTACACTGCTGTACGAAATATTTGACAATAAAATCGCCTTTCCGGTTCTGATGCCACCGTGATAGTGTTACAGCACATTTCGTCTGTCACTGTCAGCCATGTTGCCTGAACGTCAACAAACTATAAGCAAGTCGCGAATGTTCGCGCGTCGACCCCGCGATCACGTGATATGCATCTTATTAACGTTCGGCATAGCAAGCTTCGCCTAGCTCCGCCCCTGTGGTTTTGCGCCATAAACACTTTTCGCAACTTTTATTAACGAAACAGTATAGATGCAAACATATGCATCTGCCTTATTAAACGCATTTGGCGGGCAGTATCATTTACAAATGTTTATTCTAATACCAAGAACATTATATTATTACATGAGCAGCAAATCCCTTACCTTTAATGTTACATGTGATTAGCTCCTTTTGTACAAGTAGTATACATGTTAACCTGAACAAGCAACGATGGGTTCCATGTTTCGATGGTAACTAAAAATAGATTTTTAAGAAAACCCTGATGATATGATTACATGGGCATCATCAGCTGTTGTTCTGCGCGCCCCACCCCACCTGTCAACAGATGTTCCATGTCAAAGAAAACACAGAGGGAGGATGTACCGCTACCACAAGCCCCGCCCCTCCTGGCAGCAGATGTTCCATGTTAAAGAAAACACAGAGGGAGGATGTACCGCTGAAAACAAGCCCCGCCCCACCCGTCAGCAGATGTTCCATGTCAAAGAAACACAGAGGGAGGATGTACCGCTGCCACAAGCCCCGTCCCTCCTGTCAGCAGATGTTTCATGTCAAAGAAAACACAGAGGGAGGATGTACCGCTGCCACAAGCCCCGCCCCTCCTGGCAGCAGATGTTCCATGTCAAAGAAAACACAGAGGGAGGATGTACCGCTGAAAACAAGCCCCGACTCACCTGTCAGTAGATGTACCATGCCAAAACAAGGCTGATGCTGTTGCGCAGCAGATAGAAAGATTTACACTAGGCTAAAATTTCATGAAGACTATCTGTTCATTGGCAACATATATCTGTGAATCTTCAAAGAAAAAGTTATTTCGCCAGTCTGGCGAAAAGCCTTTGATTTTCTTTCACCAATTGAAGCATTCACCAGGCGCGATTTGGCGAATGTATGTGGCAAGCATAGTTACACATAGCAATGACAAATAACTGTGTCCATCGGTAGTTACATGGTTGGGTATCTGAAACCAACATAGTCCCCATTCGGTTCAGGGAACTGATGGCCTGGACTGTACATGGGGGTAGAGTCATCCGGATTCTTCTTCCTAGGCAGCCCCAGACCCAACACACAAATGGGGTGTAGCGGGATCTCCTGGGAAACAAGAATGTATTTTTATTTAAACAGTGTCTCTAATAAAAAGATTACGTAAGTCAGGGTCCTAGCCCGACACATGCCTCTTCACTTTATATGGGAAAGTATACTAGTTGTGAATTTGTGTAATAATTTTATAAACTTAGTATTTTGCGGCTAATTTCAGTGAAAACATTTGTGTGGTATCCACAACATATATGTCATCTTAAATAATTTGTGTAAGTTACCACTTATATTGATATTAGTGTTCCATATGTATTGTTTGCAAAACAAACAGGTGTTACTGCAATATTGCACTATTGTTTTGACATGACAATAAAATGTCCATACAACAGTACTGCTTATACGTTGAAATGATGGTTTGACAACTCATGGTGTAATTAATATGACGGTCATACGCGAGTGATAAATGCAATATTATATACGAGTATAATGTAAGGATAGACTGCAGAGACACAAGAGACGTTGTTTCCAAACATATAATTCTAGCAATGTTCGTTGCTCTGTAACTTTGATCGTAACACATTTTCAAAGCTGGTCGATGTCACATGCAGAAGTCCATTACTTTTTTTTATAAATACTTCGTCCAAACTTGGGGAACAAAGAATGTAGCTAATGCAGTAGGCTAAGCCTGAGTGGCGTGTCTACATACCATTCATCATTCATGGTGCTGGAATCCATCGATGTCTTCGTTTACAATTGGTATCTCGCTCCTAGGTTCCGGTTTTTCTGCGGCGTACGGTTCGAATATGAATGCACAAGAACCCCTAGATGGTTTAACATCTTGTGCGCTTTCGATGTCACTTCTTTCATCCGCAAATAAACAATAACGACTAGAGGAATGAAAGGAATTAGACTCGCTGGACGCCATTGTGAAACCAGGTGTAAACGACATTGGCGACATAACAGAAACGTGAAATAAAAATATATAAAAATGTAACTTCACGGAAAATGAGCAGATGGGCATTGCATGAATGAATGAATCCAAAAAGACGTATCCTGTCGAATATTAAATGTGAAATATGTAAAAAAAAATTGTGCCTTCAAGATACGGTATTGACTTGGCGACATGCCAGTGTTAAGGCACCCCCGTCTATGCGAAGGGTTAAATTAAGCCAAACAATAAACACATTCAATATTTTCCCGTTGTATTTTACATTTCTTATGTATAGATTAGTTTGGATATAGATAGAGACATAGATATTTTGCAAACAATAACTTTATATTGAACTCAAACCACTGGCGATATAAATGCGTCCCTTTACTGGTGATTGACCCTACAAATGTTTATTCTAGTACCAAGAACATTATATTATTACATAAACAGCAAATCCCTTACCTTTAATCCTTAACGCGTCGTCTAGGTTAACAGGTTTACATGTCGTGATAGTTAACATGTCAGCCCTCAATCAACCGGAGACATAATCTTCCACCTTTAAAGCACATTCTGAGTAAACCACTAGCTCGATATTCTTGAATTTAGCTGCACATGGTTAGCTTTTCTTTTGGGTGCATAGTCACAAAAGCATTAAGGAATTTTTTACTTTTTGGAGTAATTGTGTAATGATGCGTAAGTTTTGCTGCGTTAGTGGAAACTGGTACAGTTAAGACGATACTAATGCGATGTTTAAGTCATTCTGCTGCTGCATTTAATGCATTTTTGTGGTTCATATGAAACGTACAATATCAACCGCCTTTCGCTGCAGCGGTGGTGGCAACGTAGCAGACATCAGCGGCAAAGCTGGATCATCAACAGCGTCGTCAGTCATGAGGAAATGGAATAAGGGAGTTGGGAAACGAGGTGGTTTGGACGACGAGGAGGAGAACGAGGCGTCGACCTCAGAAATAAGCGTAATCGACTCCTTGGACGCCCAAGTAAAAGCATTGATGATAGCAGAAGATGATAAGCCAACTTCTGGGAAATGAGTCCGCGTGAAACTGTGGTGATTTGTTGCAACCCGGATTACTGACGTATGGTGAGATTGGCTCGTTGAGATTCCTCGGTGGCGGTGCCTACCTTACCAAGCAAACTCATTGAATATTTGTAGAATGTTATGTAAGATTTTAGCGGACGCATTTCAGAAAATGTTTTGTATAATTGTTATAAAAAGTTATGTGGAATTACCGTTGTGGCATTCTATAGTTTTCTGTAATAACGTTCTACTATGCAGTGTAGAACTATATACAGTTATATATAAATCAATAGAAGATTGTTTATATGCCCTTAATAATTCAGTATATTTGTTTTTATAATTTTATAAATTATATAGATTTGTTTGCTAACGGCTACTGAGATTACGTTCGTCCGAGTATGCGCATTCTCCGCATTGGTGGCAGTGTCGGTATCATTACGGTTGCTTGCCTGTATGTTGGGGTTCTAAACTAAGGCTTTTCAGGCTTGTAAACATCCTCTTTTAAATTTTCATAATATATTTATGTGAGAACTCGGCTTTTGCATATCAATAAATTATGTTTATTCGTGCTTGGTGGCTTTGCCTTGTGGGTTTTCTAATGCTCATATTGTGTAGTGTGGATTCCGAATGGAGTCGGCATAATCCATATGTCGCCTCATTGATGCTGTATAGAGAAACGTAAAGAAGATAGAGTCCATAAGTTTAAATGTGTGTCTGATGAAATGAAATATTTTCTGCACCGTAGTCAATATACTAGCGAAATTTCATTGAGCGATTGCAACTTACTCATATGTCTTGTTCTGTAGCTGTCATTTCTCTGACCATGCTGTTAGTTTATTGAATTCTTCTTGTAGTATTGTTTGTTCGTTTCACCCCTAATATATCTGCAAAAATGTGTGTAGTCAACAAAGATCTTAAGTCCACTGTCAATCCTTTCTGGCTGCCCTCCCAATGAAGGCTCCACTCGTTGTGGCGCTTTTCGTTGAAAGCCATAAGTTAATGTGTTGATAAGTCGACAAAGGGGCACTGTATCGAACGTCTGTGCAAAGTCGAAACATCGTTGTGTCGATACTTCAGCGAGAATCCAAAATATCAGTCCATCCTTGCGAGCAGTTGGATAGCACATGATCTGCCTGATCTGAAACCATGCTGCTTTTTTTAAAGGTCGTGGACAGTCATGCGTGCTAATACGTGGTATCGAATACTACTTTCCCAGATATTACAGGCTACACACGTCAAACCGATTTGCCGGTTGTATGATGCTTTCTGTTAGGTTTTGTTGTAAAGGGCTGTCACATTCCACAAATCTGGGAACGCTGCGTCCTTCATTAACGTGTTAAATATCACAAGGAGAGGCTCAACCAGCATATATATACATATATATATATATATATATATATATATATATATATATATATATATATATATATATATATATATATATATATATATATATATATATATATACACATGTATAAGATACACACTAAGAAGACTCACTGAACCTATCATTGCTAAAATATACTCTTCTATATATATATATAATATATATATATATATATATATATATATATATATATATATATATATATATATATATCGTATACCCTAGAAGAGCATCTAGCATATATATATATATATATATATATATATATATATATATATATATAATAATTTAAGGCAGCATACGTCGATCAGTGGCTGCCGGTTCATACCGGCCCGCTTGAAGAGGACCGGGCATATATTTTATTTAGTAGATTTTTTAACGATGTGAAGTTGGATCATTATTTGTAAAACTAATTTAGAACATATATGCTAAAGGTTCATTGGAATATTTCAAAGAATTACATATATACAATAAAATGCGGTCTGCTTAAAAACTTTATGCGCAGATGCCGACTTACGCAGACCGGAGCGAGACCGGAAGTTGTATATATTTTGTTAGCCTTTTTTGTGATAGTATCACAGCTAGTGTATACCGAGCTGCGTCACTCCGACCTGCGCCATTTTGTATATTGACGTTCAGCGCCACCAAGTAGGGAGTAGCTACAACTTTCGTCAAGGCATTCGGTAACTCGGCTCGGCATGCGCCAACTCTCTAGTTACATTTCCGGGTGAGAGGGCTATCGACCTCATAAAACGCTGTTGACAATGCGATTGCGTTTCATCCTATCTGCTACACAAACGCAAACTGTTCTCGAATATTATTGCTTTTACTACAAACCTCCTTAAACTTGGTAATGTAGTTTTCACAACTGACACGGTTATACAACTGGACATCCGTTGAATCAAGGTAAGAACACAAACGAACAATTGCACGCATAGCCACAGGCCATCGCCATCTGGGACAGTGTCAGTGAGTGTAAGTATGTTACAAAGTGCAAAGCTTAGTGCATAAATATTCATATTTTAATGTTTCAAATTAATGTCATGCATTTCTACATGAAGTAGTGTTTATAATGTTCACATTATACTGTCGGCTAAGTGTACACATACTCAGAGTTCACTATTTCGTAAATCCATGCATGTGTAATGTGTCAATGTCCATTGTAGACTCGGTGTACATATATTCACCATTTCTACACAGTCTTCACAAATTTCGTCTGTCTTCTGCTGTGTGTAATAGCGTCTGCAAGCTTTGCTTTGTCCATTCCTCTATATTATCCAGTGAAATCCGTGAAAGGTGTAGTGTGTCTTCAAACATGCAGTGGAATCCTTCAACATGAAATAGAAATAAGAAATATATAAAGATTACTAAGATATGTACAATGTTTGATACAAAAAAGATAATGTTGTTTTACTACTGCTAATTATAATAACAGTATTCCAAATCACACAAGAATCTGTTATATTGTGTATGTTAAATAAGTAACACAGTTGTGTGCGACAGTAAAACAAAATTTTACAATTGTGTTATTTAATGCAGAATACGAATTTGGGCCATTCCATAATTTTTTTTAGCTTAAAACAGTCTGATTTGACTTAATTTATTTCCCATTGAAACAATATAAGAGAAAGATAACATGGGCTACATGAATGTGTGTGTGCGTGCGTGCGTGTGTTGTGTGTGTGTGTGTGTGTGCGCGCGCGCGCCTGCGTGTGACCGTGCGTGCGTGTGTGTATTGTGTGCGTGGATTTAAATTGTTAAATATCACAACGTCTGGTGCAGCTGAAGTCGCGTGAATACCGGAAGTCACAAATATAATTTTAAAACTGTGAAACTATTTCATTTTAACGACCGCTACAGTAAAAATAAGTAACGACATGCAACAACTGCACATTTGTAATTACTACGTTTGCATTAAATTCATCAGATGGCAGGTTTAAATAGTTCGATTCCGTGGATTTTTGAATAGCTGTGTCAACCACATGGCACTGGCAAAGTGAGCTGCGCGCACGGCGCTCCCAACCCTGACGAAGTCTGATACCCATCCAATATAGCTTTGTAAAACCATAAAACTATCACTTAATTTTACTAACAAACTATAACAATTGAGCACTTTTATTACTAGTCCACAAATAAAGTTATCAACAGTATTTTGTATGGCGCGCACACCACACACAATGAATGAGGGCGCTGGGCGACGCCTGAAGCTGGGCCAACGCCGGCGGCGCTACCTAAATTTGAGCGTGGCATGCCTGTTTTTTAAACTCGACTTCCTTTTTCGGACAATACTCATAATATACATATCATTATAAAGCTAATATACTAAAGTATCCGAAAATCTGGATAATGCTTCTGTAGACTTATAATTTACTATTATTTTACGCTATATTACGCAACATCTAAGTTCACAAACGCTTACCTCGGTGAAAATCTCTTCAGACAGGCCCGCCAAATTCTGTTAGCGTCTACAACTATTCATTGTTTGATATCTGTGTCGGTTAAGGTCAGTCGTTTGCTGAAGTAGTTGTACTAACCGCCAAACACCAAGCGGAATGTAATATACCCACTGAGTGACACTTGTTGATGTTGTGGATATCAATGAAAAGTTCACATTGGCACCGCAGATATATTTTGTTTGATATATGTTATGATATTGCTGAAATTCATATCACGCTTTGCATTTACCATCTGATGTGCTATTTCCAAAGAAATAAAACCTACCCTGTACATGTAAAAATGTCCTAGGCAAATGTTCGGCATACCAAGTAAATGATTAATAATGGCTGTCCTAACGACAATATCTGTAAACTAGTTCTATTAACCTACTAGTCAACCAGAGCATTATCGCAAAGCCGATCTCTAGTTTCTTTTCATATTTTTTTTGCATTCAGACACAATCAGACTTGGTCTTGAGTTGAGGTCAGTGTCACTGTAATTGGAACGTATAATCTAGCTCTGATAGTATCACATAAACACTTGCGAAATGTAAACGAAGTCGAAGGCCGACACCAGTAAAGTTCTGTTTGAACACGGGATGTCTCAATACGATAAAAAAAAATATATTTAATGTACAGTATAGTACAAGAGTAATATTGGGTCCGTCGACGGCATCGAGGACAGAGCCGTATTTTATGCGAGGACGAGTTATTGGAAGAGGACAACATAAATAATAATTAATCTGTCTGTTGTTATTATCAATTCGCTAGCCCATAGGAATTACACAATGAACATTTAGTATATTATGCATTATATGAATATAATTATAGTAAGTGAACAGTATATTATATTGTTGTTAGTAATTATTTAATATGCAATTAGTGATTGACGGAAATACGCGTGACGGTACTCAGTCTCGGACACTTCCTATCCTGGCCACGTAATTTTTTTCCTATCAACGTTCCGGGCTATTATCATAAATGGGCGGAGATTTTACAAAAATGACTGTGACGGATCATCACGTGATGTGCATTCCGCCGACTGTTACGCGTTATCACGTGAAGCGCATTCCCTTCGAAGATGGCTGGTTGTTTGTGCGCGAATCGATCGTTTGGTGTTTAGTTGTATTCATTGAACTGTTCATATGTGTGAATCATATGTTTTTTTGCAAAAATTTATAGTCAGTGCACACATGACACATGTCACTGGTGTGTGCATATATAAAATTATATAATTGCACATTACGCACACACACGCACGCACGCACGCACGCACGCACGCACGCACGCACGCACGCACGCAGGCACGCACGCACACACACACAACTACACACACACACGCGCACGCACACACACACACACACACACACACACACACACACAAAGTTTTAGCTTCAGTTTCCTGATTTTTATTGTAAACTTCTGACGAACATACAGACACGAACGCTTGTATATAGGCCTAGCTATGCATGTAACATATCATTATTACAATTATGTAGCGAACATACGAACACACGTGCAATGTAGCAGACGATTATTATTTATATCTGTAACCTAGCCAGTATTCTTCTATTTAGGGCCCTCGCGATATCGCTCATCCAGCATTGTCGAGTAATCTCTGCCAAAACAGGTGCAACGTAGCCGACAATTATTATTTATAGTTCTATCCCATAATATTATTCTGTTTAGGTCACTCCCACTGTCACTCAACCCAGCATTATCGAGTAATCTCCGCTCATTTATGTTAATAGCCCGGAACGTTGATAGGACAAAAATTACGCAGCCTGGCCGTGGCTGCGTGGATTGATTCTTCGAAACAAATTCGGTTGGCTGCGATCACAACCGATGTTATATGAACATTAATCCTACCTAAAATTATTAATGAATAGTTTTCACAATTCGTAAAATATTGCGTTGTAATACAAGTCTGCTGAGTGATAGTTACATGATAGGATTACGTACCTATACTAGTATACTATAGCAATAATCCGTAGTATACCTGAAAACTTGAGTTTCGAAGTCCAGGAGATTTCAGGCCCACCAAAAGCCTCCACCCCCCTTTAGGCTCACGAAAAACCTCCAGCTGCACCCCATTGGGACCTCCAAATGCACCCCTTTGACGGGCTTTGAGGGTCACGAAAAACTTCCAACTGCACCCCCTTAATCATCAAACTGTTTATCTCATTGAGGCTCACCAGAAACTTTAAACTGCACACAAAAACCTACAATCCGAGATTTTCTTCTTTTCTGGGAGTTTCACAACACATCTGGGAGGGTTGTCAAGTATACCACATTGATATTTTTTTATTTCGTTTATATTAAATGTTGTATAATTCATTAAGTTAAGTAGTGGTAATAAATATCAAAACTGGCTAGTAAGCATTTTAGCTTGTACAAAATGATGTGAATAAACACCATGACTAAACTATGAACCCATGTTAATGAATTTGTAAACCACCATGGCATTGTCATTCACATTTTACTGTTATGCTTTAACAAATGAATACCCACAATGATTGAAACGGTGCTACTGTTGTTTTAATAAATCATCCTGGTAAAAATTCTAGTTTATTATTTCATTGAAAAGCGTTTTATTCCAAATACATGATATGCATGAATACTACAGGTCTACACAATCCAATTTCACTTGTCTTGAGGTGGTCAGGAGGGTGTGTGGCTGGGGTATCAACATCCCATCTCCCTCCTATTTTAAGGGCCAACCTCTCACCAATAATTAGGACACAAAATGCATTTAAAAACAAACAGAGCACCATTTAATCAATGTTTTAGTACCACCAATTACAATAGTAGGGAATTTATAAAGTAATATATTGAAGAGAAATATTATTTTTAATCACTTCAACCAGTCATCAATTCAATCAGTCGTTTATTTCATACAAAACAGTACATTAATATACGTCATGTCAACATAACAATAAAACATGTAACAATACTACACAGTACTAGATTTCAAGAGTGTGTAAACTGCAAGTACCCATTTCATGCAAAGTACAGAGGAGTTGTACTCTTACCTATTTTCAATACTTTGAACAAAGTTATTCGTGGATGCAGATATCCTGCATAACATCAGCTTGCACTAATACTTTTTTATAATCTGAGTATTACAACAATCAATGCTTGGATAGCAAGCATAAGACTAACACTACATTTCATCTAGGTAGGCTGTACAAAATGCTAAATGCAATGTAACACCAAACTTAATATAAATTATAGAACATTATTCGAAACCTTACTCTATTAAAGAGTACATCATTGTCAGTGCCACATCCTTGAGTATAAGAAACATCTAACAATCTTTGCTTATTTCCTTAGTTTATGGAACAAGCATTTCAATGTCATCAGCATGAGATGACTAACAACATCCACTCAGGGCAGCTCAGCATCTGGTTTTCTTTCAAAATTACACATCATAACAAGATTATATTCTATGCAAATTTATAATAGAATGTTTAGTAGATACAATATGTTTATTATGAACTTAACATAAATAGATTTAGCTGATATATGTTAAAATTGTTCCTGTGAAATTGTCACTTGTCGGTAGGTATGTTTCCAATTCTCTGCTGCCTTGCCCATATAAGATCATATATATGAAAAATTGCTCTCTCACACCAAGTGTACCCACAATCGTATTCAATGCGATGATGCTTGGATCTCTGTATGCTACATACACACTGTGAGAACGGTCTTCAAACAAGAGTTGAAGACAATGTGTTTCCTCATCCCAAAGTTCATCTGCTGCAGCGATACTGTAATATAAAATGAAAAATATATCATCTACTTAAAAAATGCATTACTGTGTTCACATGTGTTTTTTTACAAATGAAAACATTCAAATATAAAATATGCAAAGATAATTTGCTATTTAAAACCAGTGACTGGCTAAGAACTAAGGTTTTAAAGATGAGTCATGCTTATTAATACAATGTTGTATTCATGACACTTGAGAAACCCACATTACTGCCACCTTAAAATAACATTCTAGAAAATACCTCAAAAGCAGAGGTAATTCCTCAAAATGGGCATAATTGCACATTGTTAAGATAATATCATAATTAGGTGATGCAACTAAAGCGTACAAACACTACTTTACAAAATTTACCTAGAGAACAAATTGTCAGTGCAAGTGTTGTTTTGAATTTGAGGCTGTGTGTAGTTTGTGTATAAGAGACAAGGAACAATTAACTAAAAGATTTAGTTACATTACCATGAATTAAGATATTTCCCAATAAAAATATATTAACCTCACACCAATTCATGACATTTAAACTTCAATTTAATTAAAGTTACAATTACATTTATGTTGATAAAATTGCTAATTAGATGCAAGTGGACTGTTATTTTTTATTTTATAAGTCTATGTACTTGAGTTGACGGAAGGCACCATTGTCGATGTTTGCACCTTTAATAACATTAATTGCTATAAAAGTAACTAACACTATTCATGCTAATTTTGCCTAAGTACCAATTTGCCCAATGTGGTGTTCTGTCTAATTAGGGCTTTCTCAGTTTGTCTTCTGACCAATTAAGACCTACATTCTCTGCCTACTCACTTGGCCTACTCGTTACTGGCACATCAAAGGAGTTGATTCCTTTTTGTGAGCACAATGTTAATTTTTACAAGATATTCCCCAAATAACCAATTTAACAAATCTCACATTTTAGCTTCCTACTTCTTAGTAGATTCTGAGATTAATAATTTTGTGACCTTCTAGTACAGCGGTTAACAAATGCTTGAAGGCATGGGTTGCCAAACAAGTCCCGAAACCGGAATTCGGGTTAATAACAAAACAGGTTAAGAAAGTTAAAAAGTAAGTGCATGTTCTTATAAGGGCGGCTTCTAGTCATTATGACTGCTGAAAGTGCTTTACACTTCATCCCCTGGCAGACCTGTTCGTTGGAATGCCATCTCAACTTCTCTGGGAAGCATTCAGTCATGCTGCAATTAATGCGTGACGACTATTTATACACAAATATCCCCTGGATTTGAAGCCGGACTCTCTTGACCAAGAGTCCGAAGCTCTATAGCCACTACGCTACCGCGGTCTCACATATAACTGGTTTTGTACACAAATTACTGGCATTATCATTTTGGTATATGTTTGAGCTCCAACAACTCAGTAACGAATACTTCCTGAAATGTTGTTTTGCTCTCCCTCATGAGTACCAGTTGTGTATATGAGTACCTGGTGGACACAGGAGCGAAGGAAACGGGAGGGAAGGAGACGAGAGTGAAAGCGATGGGGTGAGGGAGACAGGAGGGAAGGTGTCAAGAGGGAAGGTGACAGGAGCGCAATTTAGCCAGGAAACGGGAGGGAAAGGTGACCGGTTGATGGGTGAGAGAGACAGAATGATAACAGTCTGCCAGGTGACAAGGCTGCAGGACAGAATGTGATGGAAGGGATCCAATGGAAGAGCTACCAGTTCCAGATGCTAAATTTCAGGAGGGTAAATATGCCTATATAGAGCCGTTAATCGTAACTCCAGAAATAGTAGCTAAGAAAATAAAGGAAATGAAGGATAGTAAATAATAATGGAATTCTTCCAAAACTCAGTATACCACTTGCAAGAATGTTTAACTTGTCATTAAAAGAGGGAGTTGTTCCATTTGAATGGAAAGAAGCAAACATCATACGATTATTTAAAAAGGATTTAAGAAATAAGTCAGATAATTACAGGTCAGTGAGTTTAAAGTCAGTAATTTGTAAATTATTAGAAACGTTAATTAAAGACCATATGGTGGACTTCCTTGTTAGGCATACATTATTAATTTCATCTCAACATGGATTCCTAAAAGCGAAATCATGCTTAACGAATATATTGTTTTTTGGAAGAAATCACCAAGTGGATATACGAGGGATAGTCATTAGATATTATCTACTTAGATTTTCAGAAAGCTTTTGATAAAGTACCACATAAAAATACGACTTAAATTAAAAGCCCATGGTATCAGGGATGTCATAATTGACTGGATAGAACAATGGCTGACTGACAGAAGACAGCATGTTGTAGTAGATGGAGAAGTTTCCTGAAATAACTTTTGAGTAGGGTACCACAAGGATCAGGATTAGGACCTTTATTATTCTTTATTATATCAATGACTTAGTTGACAATATAACAAATAATGCATTGACATTTGGGGATGACACAAAAGTGTTTAGAAAGGTTAACATTGATGGTGTTAAACAACATTTACAAAACTATCCAGACATAATAGTGAAATGGTCTGAGAAATGTCAGATGTTAAATTTTTGGAAATGTAAATGGCTACATACAGGACATGGAAAATTTGATGTAAAGTATAAAATGGGAGATACTGTTCTGGGTACTACTATAAAAGAAAAGGACTTAGGAGTTACAATAAGCGCTGATATGAAAGTTTCAGAGTTGTGTGGTATTGCAGCTTCAAAGGGTAATGAAATTATTGGGTTGATGAGGAGAAACATAACATACAAAAAAGGTAATTTTACCTATGTATAAAGCAGTAGTTAGACCTCATTTATAATATTGTATACAAGCGTGGAGACCATATCATAAGAAAATATAGATACGCTTGAACACATAGAGAGGAGAGCAACTAAGATTATTCCAGGACTGAGAGACCTTAGTTATGAAGAACGCTTGAAAGAATGTGGTTTGACAAATATATAGAAATAAGGAGGTTAAGAGGAGATCAGATTGAAGTCATTGAATGGGTATGAAATATTGATAGAAATAAGGTTTTCTCACTCAAGAAAAATAGCAGGACTAGATGACATGATGAAAATTAGTAAAGGATCAGTGTAGATTCGATATCAGGAAGTACTCTTTCATACAAAGGACAATAAATTAATGGAACAAATTGTCTACGGATTGTGGATCTGCTAGCGCATGAATATGTTTAAAAACAGGATTGACACATATCTCAGGAGGGCGGGTTATACGTAGATGAATATTGTTGGACTCTCGATAAGCCAATAGCTTCCTTGTCCACTTGCCATATGGGCCTTTGGCTTGGATGGCTAATATTGTTAAATCTTGATAAATAATAGATAGAATATCAACGAATGGGTACATTGACTTTATTTATAATTAAATCAGATAGTTGTGCATCCAGAGCCTGGAATATTTGTAAAATCACAGTTGCTGTTTTGCAAGGTACCCTGTATAAGGGCTACAAATGAACACTTATGTATATGGTAACTCCAGAACAATTTATGAATCATCAGTGTGTATAAAATTAATATATAATTTGAATTTTGGATGGTAAATACTGTAGTTATAATTTATGAAAAGTGAAGCACCAGTTGCGCGGCTGATTTTTTTTTATTTATACGCAATTCATCAAATATGTTGGAACCTGAATTACTTCCTTTTATAGCTTAGGATGTCTAGTATCTTGTACATAAATGTTGTTTTCAGCAGAATATTTCTTTAAAACAAAAATATGTTTCACAGATGGTATCTCGTGAAATGGCAAATGTGATTTTACAAACTTTCCCACACTTCAGATGCAAAACGATCTGACACATTAAAATGAAGGCACATGGAGTATTCTGTCTATATGAGAGTAAACATTCGCATTTTCAAGGCTCTAGCCATACTTAGTTATCGCACCTCAAACTTTCCTAAAATTACATTAACGGATATCTAAGGTCATAAATTATTGTATTTTCAGAAGTTACTAAGAATAGGAAGCTAACAAGTGACATTTGGTGAATATCTTGCATAAATATTGAAGAGATCTGAAGAAAAAGAGTCTGGACTATCCAGTGATTTGATGTAAAAATTCATTGTTGACAAAAAGGTCATCACAAAGATAACAGTTAGGACACTATATATTAATAGCATTGAGATGTCACCAGTTTGAAGAATCATGAATTGTATCAACACTGTGCACGTGAATGGTTCATGGGTGTTAAAATCTTGCACCATTGAAGAATAAAGTTCACCATCACAGACTTCCAAATGGATCACTACAGTTTTCACACATAAACTACAAATCACTATCGTTAAAGTGAGACCAGTTTCATTTATTATGCCTACATCTCCGAAACTACTAGGAACAGAAAGCTAACATTTGATTTTTTCAATTTGGGTATTTGGGGAATATCTGATAAAAATCCTGAAGAGATCTGAACTTCTGAAAATACAATGTGTGGACCATCTAGTGATTTGATGTGGAATTACCTATTATTGCATATTACAGTTCATCATGCATGAAGAAATGTTCTATTATAGATGGAAGTTAGTATACATAACCAATATATCAATAGTACTGAAATTACAGTAGTTTCAAGAATCAGGAATCATATTAACATTGTGGTGTAGCACTTGGTTATGTGCTCGTGAATACCTCGTGAGTGCTAAAATCATGTATCACTGAAGAATTATGTTTACCAGGAATTCTGAATGGATCATGAAATTTGGCACACAAATTACATACCATTATCCTAAAAATAAGACTGGTTTCATGAGTTTTTAAATGTAGCCACACTGGGTTTACTCCATTGAAAATGTCCCCTAAATATTGTTTTCTGAATTCAAAAGGGTATTGCTCCATAATTAAAATTTACCAACGAATCAATGATGCACTTAATATCACGTTTTAAAATATTCAGCATTCTATTGCTGTCTTATTATTCAGTATGTTATTCCAGTCTCTCTTTGCTAAATAATTCTTCATATCTTTATCTACCTTTGTGGAACTTTCTCCTGTACTGCTTTTTATTGTTCGTTTCTTATTTAACTTTGATGTAACATGTCCTTATATTTATCTTAACATTTTCGATTAATTCATTTAGTAAGGACAAAGTTATATATAATACTTTCTCTCCCTTGTATGATTCTAGCACATGCTGAAAAAGGAAACTATGTTGTATTAAAAATAGGAATGTTTGATCCACAACACTTGTACTCTACATATTTCTATTGTATAATATGTGGTTAATCTTGATTAAACATACTTCAAACCAATTGATGTGAGCGATCATTTTAAGAGTGACCTGTTTATAGCATGTTGAGGGTTTGCACTGATTCAGGTGTTAAATGAAAATCATCATCTGTGTTTGATTACCTGATGAGGTTTCCATGTCATTATCGTCTTGTGATCCATCTGGTATTTCAATGTTATCACATTTCTGTGAAAAACGTTTTTGAATATGCATTAATATCAGAAAGAATGTCATTTCTGTAATGCAAACATATAAAAGGATATTCTGTAGGATTGACATTATTTTTTTTAAATGACAATATATGTGATATACATAAATCATTTTGTTTTTGGTTGAAATTACGTGAAATTAATATATTTCAATGGTTTGTATATATTTTAAAAATTAACTCTTAATAGCGTATCTGATCACGAACATATCAGGACTCATTTGCTGCATAGCTTTGCAGCAGTTGTTTTGCTTTAAACAAGAGAAGATCTAGGAAACTCTTGCACTATACTACTGGTATACACTATTGAGTATTCAGTGCCAGTGGTTGATGGATCAACAACTTAATGTACGACAATGTGCACAATTCTTATTATCAACTAGTACAAATGTTATAAATCTACAAACGTGTAGTGGTATGTTCAATTGGAAGCGTTATACTACCTCGCCAATAGAACATGGATTAAACTAAATAAAAAAAATTATTCATAGCTTTGAGTTTTATATTCTTATATAACGATTTTGCAAATTAATTATCATACGAAGTTATACTCAGTGTATATTTGAGATGAGTATCATTATACAGACCATCTTTTTTGTTAAGTAAAGGATCATATATGCCACAGTATTTATGTGTCATATTTGTTACACTAGTTAATAACATGACAAGATACCTTTAAGTTTTGTTTGTTTTCTGATGGTTTGCAGAATCTGAAAAATTAATAATGTGAATTAAAACAACAAATTTATTTTATTATTTATTATATTAAACGAGTTTCCAGGTCTACAACAAATGTAGGGCTGTAAAGATATGATACCTATCAGAATAATTGCTAAAACGGCATTGGTTGTAAAAGCTGTTATAGCTAAGAGTTATTATGTGTAGTATGTTTGCTAAAAGTATTTACAATAAGTTGAGTGTGCAGACACAATAAAAATGTGTATATGTAATAAGGCGGCAACAAATTATCAACCATCAACAAAACACAATGTGATTAAATTGACAAAATAAGTCTTCAGCATGTTTAAAGATCTGCATCCATAAGGTTGCTTCTATTAATGTAGTTTGACTACCATATAATATACATGAAAAATAAATAAATATATATATATATATATATATATATATATATATATATATATATATATATATATATATATATATATATATATATATATTATGTATATGTATATGTATATGTTGTTATATAATTTAGTTGTAACTCATTTTGCATGCTATTCAAAGTGAACACTATTTTGGACAATGCATTATATTTTAACCATATCTTGTGATTAAAACACACATTTAAGTAAATTCAGTGTATTTTTTAATATGATTACTAAAATTTATTTTGTGTCATATCATATATAAAATCATATATAACATAATTGATGTGATTTTTAATTACACAGTAAGAAATCAATTACAGTTACGTCATCATGTCATAAACTGAGTCGACTACATGCTGTAGATACTTGAACTAGATCAATTATAATAATGGCATTATATCAGAACCAGAATAAACTACATGTTGTAGTTATACTGGTCGGGGTAGTTTTTGACCTACTTAATAGAATATGACGTTAAAAAAAATCTGAAGAAACATTTTGTGTAAGAGATCGATATACCAAATCAGCAAAAGCTATTTCATTTATTTAATGCAAAAAAATATTAAAACAGTTGTTTTGAGATGAAAAACTTAAGAATATTGAACGTCTGAACCATGTCGCGCTAGTCAAGGAACCCTGCGGAATTCGACTCATATGTATGGCTAGCCATATAGACAATCGTTTTTAATTTTACCAATTTGTTCCAATTATGTCAACCTTTTAATCAACCAGACTTGACATAGCGCTTTATAAAACACACATACACATATATTTGCATTTAACATATAACGTTAATGTAGTACATTTTTTTCTCGTATATTTAACACATTTTAATTATTCCTACTTTTATGACAAGACTAGCTTGTCATACATCTACCACAAAAAGGACTATTATTGTCACGTGGCCAAAAACGAGATATGTGTCAGCAGATGCTCAATAATAATGTCTTGTAAGCATGCAACATCGTTTTTTTTTTATCAAGGCATGTATATCATAAACGTGTTCCATGTTATATTATATATAAAAATATATTTTGCTCAGACAACACTCTGTATCGTTATTGTCGTAAACAGGCGCTGTGACGTCTGTAACGCGATATCAAGCGATATTTCAATGGATCGAAAACTGGCGTGGGTCGAAAACCGCACCGGTAACTATACGCGACAAATTTGACACTTAAAAAATATACAAGGCTCTGGAAAAATACATGCTCAAAATCGAGGAAAATATAATTTAGTTTTGGAAATAATTACACATGCTATTTCATTTTCGGCTAAACTGTGTCCACTATCAATGATAATGGTAAACTCAAACGTATTAGCATATATATATATATATATATATATATATATATATATATATATATATATATATATATATTAGTCTACATACCACATTACCTGTACATTCAATGCCAAAATCGCCATACTGCCTGTACATCTATATTGCCTGTACATGTACGTGTACAGGCAGGGTTAGAATTTAGCCTGAAATTAGTGGGGGACAGCAGGGCTCCAAAATCTAGGGGTCCTTCACCAAAAGGGGGCCAAGAAATAGTTGCATCAAAAGCCATAACAAACAACTTCTATATATATATATATATATATATATATATATATATATATATATATATATATATATATATATATATATATATATATATATTAGCCTAGGTGTCGTATGAAACTGCTTAATACAATGCTTAAATAACACCCTTGTGTATTTGCATCGATGTTTATGTAGTGTAACAACTTACACGCATCTTCAGCAATGAATAAAAGAGTATAAAGCACAGTACCGTATGGGTAGATAACAAACTGTAGCGTTCTCAAATGCTCGAGAAATGATACAGGTTCAGTTCTCCTACAGTCCACTAGGGGCATACTCCATTATGCCCCCAAGTCCTCGAGGCCGAGGGCTGACAATGGAAGTATGACCCTCTACATTTCCTCCACTAGTCTTCTTGGAGCTTGCCTGGTGCGACCGCCAAGTCGTCGAACAGCGGGAGACGGAACAAGGGTCGGTGGCGGAACCTCGGCGGCTGGTGTGGGTGGGTGTGCGGTCAGCTGGAGCATCTCACGACTAGCACGAAGAGGCTGCACGGCACCGGACTCGAGCCTGGCAGGGTTCGGTGTAGGCACGGGTGTAGTCGGCCTGGGTAGGGTCGACACTGGGTCGTCGGGTTTGGTTGGTGTCTCGGGTAGCATGGACGACGGTGGTATGGTCGTGGCGAGGGATACGACCGATGGTGAGTTGATCAACGGTGATATGCGGCTGTACTGGCGTAGGTGCTTCCTGTTGCGGAGCGTGACACGCCCCGACCCGTCCACTCGTATGACGTATTGGTCGTACTGTCGTACCTCAACCACGATTCCGGTGCGGTCTCACATAGTTGGATGCGGGCCAACCAGGTTATGTAGCCTTACACAATTGCCGATAATGAGTGGAGGTAGGACCCGTGTGTGCTCCGACAGTCGCTCATGTGCCCTCGTGTGTCGGATAAGTAGTTCGTCCTCTTTTGCTTGCAGTTTCTCACGCCATGTCCAATGGGGTAGGTACTGTCCACGCGGCACTAGAATGAAGTCCCGCATGCAGCGTCCAAATATGATTTCGGCAGGACTGACCTTCGACATCGGATCTGGCGTGTTTCTGTAGGCTAACATGGCATGTTGGAATGCGTCGGTGTTCAGGGAACCGCCTGGGCCCGTGCTGCCAACCAGCATCCGCTTGACCGTTTTCACTCCGACTTCTGCCTTGCAGTTGCTGTGTGTGTTTGCTACGCTGATGATGCGGTGACTTATAACCCAGTTCTTGAGGAATGTCTTTGTAGCGCCTGTTTTGAACTCAGGTCCCCCGTCCGATGAGAGCTCCTCGGCGATGCCGAAGGTCACGAATACTCGTCGGAGCGCGGCAATGGGGCCTTTGAAGCCCTCTGCGTTCCCTTCTACGATAGGCCAGTTGGAGTATCTGTGTACGGCGACGAGGTAGTGATGACCGCCATGGCTGAAGTAGTCAGCGCATATCGCCTGGAAGGGTGTCACGATTTTAGATAAAATCTGATAAGTTTCGTTTGTCTAGGGGTAAATAAGTAACGGTGGATGGGCCGACGTGACTTTATTTCGTTTGTGTGTTCTAATAATCTATAAATACTATGGCAAATATACACGATATATATAAGAGACTATAACACGTAATAATAGTTTGCACATTTATTACATAAACAATGAAACAATATGTTCTTGTCACAGTCAATCATATATTATTATAAATACCTTCCTCTCTTATATATATTTTATAATATGCATTTGTAACATCATCAACCATATATTATAACAAATATGTTTCTCTAACAGTTATGTTACTTCCCTATTACCATTTACACGGAATATTCTACTAAAAATCTAAATACTAACAATTTATGTAGATTACCGGAAATAGCGTTCATATAAATACAAGGTCCGAAACTGTGCACACATCTTTTCCCTAGATGTGGGAAAATCAATCAAATAACCTATCAAGAACTCCTACCCTGGGTCGTCACAGGGATTTTCTAACACTGACGATCGAAATTTTAAGAATGACTGGCGTGTTGTCGACGGAACGGAATATGTAGGAGAATCACGCGATCATCAGGACGAACGATTTGTAGCTCACGGTCGGAATTCAAAGTGTCGTCGTAGACGTAGAAGTTTGATTGTCACGCGATCATCAGGTCGACATATCTCTCAGAATCATACGGGAAGAGTTGTTGTATACGTGCATCGATTCGTCGAGTGTTTTATCATCAGGTTGAACGTTTCGGTATATTCATTCACATGTAGAATTTTGAAGACTTGGAATAAATCTGGGCTAAGCTTAAGGTTACATTTCTATCATATCATAAGATTACTACTCTACAGAACCGTAACATCTTGTAAGGATTAATTCATCCTTTTCAGAATAATATAAACTTAACATATCAACTTATTAACTAAACAGGGCATTGTTCGCCCTAATTTGAACTTCACATCGTTAATAAACGAGTGGCGCACACACGCGGGGAGAAATAAATTTACGCCTTTCTAAAGATAAAACTCCGAATGACGCTCGCTGACGCTGACGCTACTAACGGGTTTGGAGGTTTTTGGATCTGACCAATCAAATCGTATCCCTTGATAATTTCAGCATCCCTACGTTATATTCAAGTGTAGACTACTGGTGTTTGCGGGAATTTTATGTGCGTTTTGCACCGGGCCCTTAACGACATTCGTTAATCGATGAAATAAGTCTCATGTAACTAAGTTTTGTCGTATCCGATATACCGACAATTTGATAAGTAAATAATGAACCTTTTATGATAAAGTATTTAACTCTGGTAAAATATCGAACTATAAAACTAGAACTTTGCATAGAACATCAATCACTAAATATTAGATTCTATATAACGAATAAATTACATGTTTACCGTTACTATGGTACGGTAAAATTCGTTCGAACTGAGCATTCGTTCGTTTTTATTTCATTCATTGATTTGGCTATGTGGAAAGTAGATTAGTTCCCTGTAGGTCAAAATAATGTAGTGTTGTTTTTTCGTTAAGAATGTTGACATAAAATAAAAACCGTAACAATCCTCCCCTCTTTTTTTTTGTCAATACCCTTGCAATAACATGAAGAATCCTACGCGTATGCAATCTTGGGAGTAAATCTCTTTGGTAAATTTACTGTTCCGTTAAGAGATAAAGTAATAATATTATAATGTGTATCCACCGCTTCATGATTGAAATTCGTGATCATAATTGTAGAAGCTCATTGTAAATACTAAGGAATGTTAATTAACGTATAGAAAATAATGTTATAAAAAATCAAACATTCAACCCTTTGACACTGCAGAGGTCTTCGGCGTAATAGGAGGTACCCCTTATTTACCGGGCTAAAATTTTCCCTCAATCGGGTATTCGACTAAGGAAATCTGATCCGACATTCTTAAGTCCTGGGATCACTTCGACATGGAAATAAAATGGTTGAAGTTTTAATGCCCATCGCATCAAACGGTGATTGTTTAGTTTTGCTGATTTGAGATAAGGTAAAAGTTGATGATCTGTTTGGATGGTGAATTTTCGTCCATATAGATACTTACAGAATTTGTCTAGTGCCCAAACTATGGCTAGGCATTCTCTTTCCACGGTAGAGTAAGCACATTGTGCGGAGGATAATTTTTTACTTGCATAAGCAATCACGTGGGAATCACCATTGTATTCTTGGCACCCAATCCTACTCCAGACGCATCTGTTCGAAGAATGAACGTCTTGTCAAAGTTTGGTAACCTAAGGACTGGATGTTCACACAATATGGTCTTTAAATATGCATACGCTTGATTCGCCTTTTCGTTCCAGATAATTTGTGTAGGTAATCCTTTCTTTGTAAGATATGTGAGCGGGGCTGCTATACTTGCATAATTGGGTATAAAGCGTGAATAGTATCCTACTAATCCTAAGAATGCTCTGATTTGAGTCTTTGTTTTTGGAATAGGGGCATTTAATACCTTGACCACTTTGTCTTGTTGAGTTAACAGGAAATTCTGTTTCACATCATGACCAATGAAACCAACGGACTTCTCCCCTGTGTAACATTTTGTGGGTTTCAAGGTTAAACCGGAAAGTTTTATTCCATCAAACAGTTGATGGAGTATCGACAAATGTTCCTCCCATGTGGAGGTATGCACCAGAATGTCATCGACATAACTATCAACACAATCGATGTCTGACAGCAATTTCCTCATCATACGGCAATACGTAGCACCGGCATTTACCAAACCGAAAGGCATACGTTTAAAGTGAAACAAACCCTTTGAAGTGGAAAAAGCTGTTTTTTCTCTGTCTTCATCATTCATCAATATTTGCCAGTATCCTTTGCAACAATCAATCTTTGTGAAATATTTCTTTGAATTTAACTTGACTTAAATGTCTTCAGGGTTTGGGATAGGCTCTGAATCAAATTTGGTGGCCTTGTTCAATTTCCGGAAATCAATACAAGGTCTAAATGATCCATCACTTTTCTTTACTAACAATAAAGGAGCGCTATACGGAGAATTAGAAGGCTCGATAATATCCGTTTCTAACATCTTTGAAACTTCCTTCTCAGCTGCTTCGATCTTTGTGAAGGGAATAGGATAGGGTTTGACTTTGATGGGTATATTTGTGTTTAAAGATATTGCATGTTGCGTATGTTTGACACAACCTGGAATGTCTGAAAATATTTCAGAAAATTCTTCCAGAATTTGTTGTACTTCATCTTTTTGTTTTGATGACAACTGGGACGCTACTTGAACATTTCGAAAGGTTTCTTGTCTTTTGTCTAGTAATAGATATACTTCCAAATACTCGCTGTCTTCATAATCTAGGATAGCAGCGGTGATTCCTAATTTAATTTCTGGTCTTTCGATGTATCTCTTCAGCATATTTATGTGAAAGATTTTTGCTTTGTTTCCCATTTGGATTCGGTAATCTGTTGGAACTATCTTTTCCTTTACTGTGAATGGACTTTTCCATTGCATAAGCAATTTGTTTTTCTCTGTTGGCAGGAGGAGTAGGACTTTTTCTTCTGCTTCTAAGATTCTCATTTTGGACTTTTTGTCAAAATGTGATTTGTATTTGCTCTGAGCATTTCGGAGATTTTCGGCTGCTAATTCACATGTTTTCTCATGTCTGTTTCTTAAATCAACTACGTATTGATATACATGTGATACTTCTTCTTGCATGGTTTCATTTGTCCACAACTTTCTCAAAACGTACATGGGTCCCTGTACAGTTCTCCCATACAGTAATTCGAAAGGAGAACACCCGGTGCTTTCCTGTGGGGCTTCACGATACGCAAACATTAAAGGTTCAAGATATCTGTCCCAATCGCGGGGTAGTTCTGATGACATTCTTTTGAGCATAGTTTTCATGGTGCCATTCCACCTTTCGCATAATCCATTAGACATGGGGTGATATAGGGAAGTGTGAATGAACTTTGTTGAGAGTAACCTTGCTACCTCTTCCATCATTTTGGAGGTAAATTGTGATCCATTGTCGCATAGGACTTGTGATTGGAATCCCACTCGAGAAAATATACCCAGTAGCTTTTCAGCAACCTCTACAGTATTTGTTGTATGTAATGCAACGGCCTCAGGGTAGCGGGTAGCAGAGTTTACTAATGTAAGTATCCATCTATTTCCTCTCTCTGTAACTGGGGAAAGGGGTCCGATTAAATCAATCGATACCTTTTGAAAAGGTGTATTGATGATAGGCATCTTCTGTAAAGGAGCACGCCTAACGTTGCCCTTGTTTACCGTACGTTGGCAAATGTCACAAGAAGCACAGAAACGTTTTACTTCCCCGGAAATACCGGGCCAATAGAAATTCAACATGATGCGTTGAAGTGTCTTCTTGGTACCTTGATGTCCTGAAAGTAACGTTTCATGGCCAATTTAAAGTACCTGCTGTCGGAATTTGTGAGGGACTACTAACTGTTGCTGTATGTTTTCTGATATGTTTGGATGAAACAGTCTGAGAAGGACTTCACCTCTAACTTCGTACCAACTCATAACATGTTTGTTCTGGGTGAAATTGTTGTCTTGATTTGCTAAAAGGAACAATTTTCTCAAGGAAGGATCATCTTTTTGTGCCTGTTTGAAATTGCAAGCGGAAACGTTGATATCAATGGGAGGTCTTACTATCAATGGCTCATTCCCATGATTTTCAATAATACCATCATTTCTTGTCCTTCCTACACATCCCAAAGTTTGGGTTTTTATTTCTGTGTTCTTTGACTCTATCTCTTCTGGAAAAGAATCGTTTGGAGTGATGAGATTAGGATGGTCTTTTCTGATTTGTTTTCGGCAAACAAGATTTTTACTTCTTCACTATCACTTTCTGTACTGGGGTCAATGAAAGGGTGGACTCCTTCTACATTTCCTATGATTAGATCATAGACTGGGTCATCAATGCATAAAACATCTGTATAGCCTGAATACCAAGGAGTATTTACATGACAATGGGCAACCGGCACCTTTATAATGGTGCGGTCCAACAACATCATGAGTTTATGGTTTCCGGTGAAATCTTTCGGGTTTACCAACCCTTTTCTAATCACTACACCGTTGCATCCCGTGTCACGAAGAACATGGACTCTTTATTTGCCTATGAATCCAATTGAAGTGGGGAGGTTATTGATGTGGTCGACACAAGCACGTCCCATTATGGGAATACTACACCCACAACTCAATTTAACTTTATCATCATCGATAGAGCAATCATGCGAAGAAATAACTATCCCCGCATTTCCGTTGACATGTTTTGGAAATTCACTATGTCCTTTGTTGAAATGATTTGGTCGAGTGGGTTGCACCCGACATTCGTTAGCTTTGTGACCCGGCCGGTGACACAAATAACAACGAATGCTTGAGAAAGGAGGTCTAGGTGAATTTTTTCAGATCTTACATGATGAGGATGAGTCGGTGACATATGATCAACCCCCATTGTGAGGCGAATGTTTTCCTTTTCTTTCTTTTTCGTGACTTGGAGCATTGTGTGCCAAATTGAATTTGTTGGCCAAATCTATCATTGTCTCTAGATTCGATGGCGAATGTTCCCTAATGAAAGTTGCCAATTCCTTGGGACATGAGTTGAGGAACTGATCTTGTAACAAGAATTCTTTCAAAGACTCGAATGTTTCGGAAATTTCCGATAACTGTATCCAGGAATTTAAGAAATGTTCAAGCCTACTCACATACTGAGTGGCGTTTTCATCCGCATTTTGCTTCGTATAGTAAAACTTCTTACGATAGTCATCAACCGTCAGTTGGTATTGTTGAAGAAGAGCCTTCTTCAAAATGTCATAATCGTTCGCCAAGGCGAGGGGTAGTCGAGAATAAACATTTAAAGCCTTTCCCGTCAAAAGAGATGCTAGGTTAAGAGCATAGGAATCACGTGGCCATCTTTTATTCATAGCATAACGTTCAAATCGTTGCAAGTACGAATCTAACTCATCTTTGGTTTCCGAAAACATAGGTAATCTAGGTCCGTGGTTTGCCGATGGGTGATTCTGCATGGATGTGGTTTCAGAGTCATTACTGTTGTTGAAATTCAGAGACAATTCGGCTAGCCTAATTTTTTTTTCAATTAACAAGGACTCTCGTTCATCCCTTGCCTTCTCTATTTCTGCTTGGATCCTGGCCGTTTCCCTATCTCTCTCTAATCGTTCTTTCTCTAACTCCCTTTCTAATGCTCTGGCAGTACGTTCTTTATCTTGCTCAGCTTTCACAAAGTTAAGAAGCTCTTGACTTACTAAACCGTACCTTTCACCTAACTCGGTTAGACTAATCATGTCCATAATGAATAATCGAGGTTTCGAATGAAATTTCAAAGTCACCAATGGTATAATAATACTAATGGGTCTACTTTTCGTTCTACTATCTCGTATGAGATATCGAGAAAACCCAAAGCTACTGTTAATCCAGCGCTTGGAAACAAATATACAGTGTTGGGTATGGATGCTCCAAATTTAACTGTATTAATCGCAATACCTTTCTAAGATATATACAAACTAACAATAATAGCTACTGAACTCTTGCAGTGCTAAAATGTTTAAACTTTAGACAATAAAGTTCCTAGTATCCTCCCTTTCAGATACTTAAAGAGTCATGTGTACACCCACTGACTATCATTGGCCTATGCCACACTACCAATAGTTATACGTAACTATGGCAAAAACTCGCACACTAAGTTAATAGCGCTACGATAAGTGAATAATATCACTGACTTGGAAATTCTAGTAACAAAGCCACTGTTAATCCAGTGCTTAAGAAACTAATCCACAGTTCTGGGTACTACCCCAAATTCAACTGTATCCAGTGTAATCTTCCTTCAAGATATACACTAATCCATGAGCTACCACCAGCTAAATGGATATCACACTAACTTAATAGTGTTAAAGTGATAATAATCACTAGCTCGGAAAATCTAGTAAGAAAGCTACTGTTACACCAGTGCTCAGGAAACCAATATACAGTTCTGGGTACTACCCCAAATTCAACTGTACCTATTGTAGTCTTCTTTCAAGATCAACAATTTATAAGCCATTTAATTAGTCTGTGCCTAACTATAAGTAGATGCTATTCTATCCTGTACTAGATATTCGATAAATAGTCATTTAAATGAAATTAACTATTTCAGTTATCTTCCTGGCTAAAAGTCCATGGAAATAACTATGTCTCGTTAAATAATGATTTCTGATTTCTTAACTCTTACAGATGATAGATGCAGTTACTTAACCATAACTTAAGAGTACGTCTACCCAATATATGATAAAAGAAACTATATACTTCTCCGCGTTATGAAATTCTTTAGATAATCATTATATAACGAGCGTCATTCGGAGTTTTACCTGGGACATACGACCGATACAATGTTTCATAACATGACAATTCATGCTGACTCAAAAATCATAATTTCAATAGTTGTTTACACAATGTGCATTCTCTTATATCATATCAGTGTATATTGCCATATAAATATTTATAACTCCGTACACATTTGTCCATCATCAACCATATATTATAACAAATATGTTTCTCTAACAGTTATGTTACTTCCCTAATACCATTTACACGGAATATTCTACTAAAAATCTAATTACTAACAATTTGTGTAGCTTACCGGAAATAGCGTTCATATAAATACAAGGTCCGAAACTGTGCACACATCTTTTCCCTAGATGTGGGAAAATCAATCAAATAACCTATCAAGAACTCCTACCCTGGCCCTGGGTCGTCACAGGGATTTTCTAACACTGACGATCGAAATTTGAAGAATGACTGGCGTGTTGTCGACGGAACGGAATATGTAGGAGAATCACGCGATCATCAGGACGAACGATTTGTAGCTCATGGTCGGAATTCAAAGTGTCGTCGTAGACGTAGAAGTTTGATTGTCACGCGATCATCAGGTCGAAATATCTCGCAGAATCATACGGGAAGATTTGTTGTATACACGCATCGATTCGTCGAGTGTTAGATCATCAGGTTGAACGTTTCGGTATATTCATTCACATGTAGAATTTTGAAGACTTGGAATAAATCTGGGCTAAGCTTAAGGTTACATTTCTATCATATCATAAGATTACTACTCTACAGAACCGTAACATCTTGTAAGGATTAATTCATCCTTTTCAGAATACTATAAACTTAACATATCAACTTATTAACTAAACAGGCCATTGTTCGCCCTAATTTGAACTTCACATCGTTAATAAACGAGTGGCGCACACACGCGGGGAGAAATAAATTTACGTCTTTCTATAAAGATAAAACTCCGAATGACGCTCGCTGACACTGACGCTACTAACGGGTTTGGAAGTTTTTGGATCTGACCAATCAAACCGTATCCCTTGATAATTTCAGCATCCCTACGTCATATTCAAGTGTAAACTACTGGTGTTTGCAAAAATTTTATGTGCGTTTTGCACCCGGCCCGGAGGTCGCGGAATGGTTGCATGTGGTCCGCCATGGCATTCCTCGGTATCGGAAAGTCCTTTATCGCCTGCAATACCTTTGAGAATGGTTTCACTGACGTGGGTGATAAATCAAAGCCTGCAAACTCGACGGTGTCTTTGGCGAATACATACTTGTCTGGATTCTGCGTGATGCCATTGCGGCCACACGTGTCCAGCCACTGCACTGCCTGCCAAAAGGCCTTCTCGATATTGTCGACGATGTCATTGAACCGCCGTGTGAAGCCATCGCCAGACGCCACGTATCATTGGGGTGCAAAGCGGTATCGATAGTGGCACCAAGGCGTTATGAACGTCGTGAGGTGCCTGTCGTCATGGTGGACTGGGACAGCGTGGCAGCCGTTCCAGGCGTCACACATAGTTTTCTTTTCTTTGTTCCATGAAGCACCGATCTCGCTTGGTGAAATGGTATCTGAGTGTTGTAGGTCTCCCTGGTGGCACTAGCGTTGAGGGCCTGGAGATCCACAGTCCGTCGAGGCTTCCCGTTCTTCTTTGCGCCAATAACCATGCGATGACACCAGGTGACAGGGGTGGCAGTTGGTACCTCCTCGATGACGCCCATACTGCAGTCTTGGTCGAGGCCGGCCTTCATGTCGCTTCGCCAGTGAATTGGGACATTGATCGGTGTGTGGCATGCGACAGGCTTGGCGTCTGGGTCAACCATTAGTCGGAGTGGCGGGCCCTCCATCGGTCGGAGAGGTTGGTGGTGACACGTGTTAAATGTGCTAGCCTAGCCTAACCATTGCTCCAGTTTGCGGCGGTTGTCCTCAATGGCTGGATAGGGCAGCCCTTGCGGAGGCAGCGGTGGAGGTTGACGGCGGGGACACTCAGAGGCCGCGATCATCGACGACTCTGAGACGGCGCTAGTAGTATATGGGGGCATTTCAATCCTTAAAAAATTAGGAGATTTTGGGGCTCATTCTGATTGGTCGAACTTTCAAGTGGAGCGTTCTGATTGGTCGAGAGTATTTCACCACCAGGTGGCGCCACGGTATAATCCCATATTATCGCTCAAATGAGGAGATTTTGAGGCTTTTTCTGATTGGTCGAGAGCAGTGTCACCACCAAGTTGCGCTAGATATCAATTGTGTCGACGGTTTTGTTTGGTCGAAAGTCGTCACGTGACCTATGACGTCACAGCTCATTTGCATAAATTAATAAAAAATTGCACCTTCTTGTGGTGAAACCGTCGCCAGGGGCACTACGATTCAATTGTGTCGACGGTTCTGATGGGTCGAGATCAGTCACGTGACTAACGACGTCATAGCTCTTCATTTGTATATCACGTGACCTCTCTGTGGATGCCGCCATCTTGTTTTGCATTGATACAATTACCAGACGGCACTGCCGGGCAAGGTCGAAGGTCAAAGGTTACCGACATTTTGCGTTGATACAATTGCTAGTTAGGGTTAGGGTTAGTAAACATAATGTAAAATTAGTGAAAAAACTGGTAAACTGTAGGAATAATTGTCAGTTAGAGTTAGTAACCCTAATGAAAGGTCAAAGGTCACCGACCTTTTGTACTGATACAATTACCAGTAAGGGTTAATAACCCTAATTATATCGTTTGTAGTAAATCCTGATACGAATCCTGACCATAACCCTAAAAGAACACGCAGGAAGAACAGTTGTGATGACAGTGACGGTTCGGTTTAATACTGACGATTATGGCGCGCATTTCGAGACGTGTCTGAGTAGAGAACCGGTTTGAACCTGTTTATGTAGTTGTTTTCTTCTTTTCTGGAACGTTCTAACGACGTCATGGAATTTTCCATACACACGAAAAGAAACACGATCCCACATTTTCACCCTGCTACCAGACTGAAACATATCGATCGAATGTTCGTTCATGCAGTGTGAAAAACGTAGCCGTGCATGTAATCTATACGACGCATATCACATCATCGCATTTTCTCGAGAACTTTTCTACGTATGTCGGTTCGCGTCGACACCTACATATAGCCTATTTCACCACGAGTCTGCAAGAAAGCCGCGAGGTCAAAACGTCAAGGTCAACCAAAAAAAAAAACACCGCCACTTTCTGGAGCGTTCGAACGAAGTCACGCCTTGTCACCCAGCCAGCAGACTGAAACCTAGCGGAAGAAAGTTGGTGTATTCAACGTGAAAAACGTAACCGTGCATATAAGCTATACGACGCATATCGCATCATTGCATTATATCGAGACTTTTTCGACGAATGTTGTTTCGCGAAGGTCAAGGTAAAAAAAAACACCGTCGCTTTCTGGAACGTTCGAACGAAGTCATGGAATTTTCCATTAACACAGCGAGGTCAAAATATCAAAAGGTCAAGGTCAACAAAAACACAGCCGCTTTGTGGAACGTTCGAACGAAGAGGATCAGGGTTAGGCTCAAACCGGTTAAAACTGGTTCAATCCGGTTCAAACCGGATCAAACCGGGAAAAACCCAGGAAAAAGTGCACCGTCAGCAGTAGCGACAGGCTATATAAACCGAACCGCTATTGCAATTGCCTTCACAACTGGTCTCCGATCTCCGATCACTTCGATTCAACACCACAGCCATGAACCAACACGTCGAGATGCCGCGACGGTAGCGGTACACCAAGTTTTGCAAGTATCTATGTTATCTAAATATATATATATATATATATATATATATATATATATATATATATATATATATATATATATATATATATATATATATATATATATATATATATATATATATATATATATATATATATTACAAAACCAACCATTTTGGGACATGTACCAAAACCATTTTGGTACAAACCGAAATACGGTATATAATTAAAACATTTTGAAGTAAATTAGTAAAACACACATAAGTAAGCTTAACTTTATGTTCTCACGTATGTAAAATATAAATGTGTACTTTTATTACAAATATACATTTTGTGTTCCACATTAGTTGTTCCAAAAAAGTAAACATCAAATGATTATGCACAAATCCGACCATTTTGGTACTTATATCCACAATACCAACCGTTTTGGGTCACATGCGAAACAGCCAATGAAAATGCAGTAGCACTCGGCAGAGAAAATGTCGGACAGACTTAATAAGTACCAAAATGTTGCGTTATTTCAGTCAGTTCCATGTTTATTGAAATATGTATCGACTCCATACCAACGGAAAGAAATCCGGGATGACGCATCCCCCAACTTGGCCATAACAATTACGCAGAGGAGTGGAACACATTTCATACGTAGGTGTTTGTTTGACATTAGAGTAGGAACTGCTGTTTTATCGCCAACACACTGCACCGCAAACCCGGTCAATTGTTATTGTAGTGCTATTAAACTTAGTTGTTTATATGTTTTACCATCATTATATTTTGTTTTACATGAACTATTGTATGATTGGGTGATTATAAATGTACACATAAATATTTGCGCATAGTCAACGCAACGCAATTTATTTAATCAGTGAAATGTGAAAACAATGAAGTCGTTGCATAGACATGGCATAGGCAAAGCCATGCATAGGCCATAGCCAAGCAGAACTAGAAGTGGCGTAGTTCGTGTGTTCGACAATGACAATGGCTATTCCGCTTGTTTGTTATCATCCCTCAAAAATATGTTGTAATTTATAGAGTAGCCTATAGTTAAGGTTTAAATGTATTAAGTTTGGTGTTATGGTTAATACTAGAGTTCAGACCTATAAAATTGGCTGTTTCAGCTTGTCGGTGCCCGGATCCGTAACAACGTCTATTTATTAAATAAGGGTCGATTAAATAATTCAGATCTAGGCCAATCTAATAGTATAGTAATGCATATTTACCTATATATATATATATATATATATATATATATATATATATATATATATATATATATATATATATATATATATATATATAATGCATTTACATTATAATTTATTATAAAAGTTAAATTGTACAAATATATATACAATTTAGTTAAATAAATGCTGTTCTGGCTGCTATTCAATACATCAATTTAAAATGTACAGTTGACACAACAGTTAAAACAAATACAACTGTTAATTAGTAGCTCCCATGTTTTGTCACATTATAGTATTACCTGTATTTATTACAAATATTTATACCAACTTCCAGTGAATACAAATCCACCTCGCTAATCCCTGCGAGTCGGGTCAATGTCCCTACACCTAGTCAGTCTGGCTCTACATCTATTTCACAAATTTACCTGGATGTCGTTTGCTAATCTACTTAAATGTTAGCATTAAACATATTTAAATGCTTCTCAAAATAGCTATAATACATGTTTACTGTTACATGCAGATCCTTTCAAATGTTAGTGTACATAGCCAGATAGTTAGGACAAATGTTCTGTTGTCTAATATTCATTGGGTAACATAGTTTAAGGTCATCTACATTTAGTAGCGTTAGTCGGGTAAACATGCACACATATATAATCCAGTGTTGCCAGTATTTTCAAGTTAATGTTGGCATTCATACTACTACATACTACAACATCAATACATTGGACAACACAATATATGCATTAATGAAGCAACATCAAAATTGTCAGAAAGTGTAATAGTGGTGCCATGTATGACAATCAGACATATACACTTTTTGTTCAAATAATTGGGGTATGCCACATCAATTAAGTAAGACACAATGTCTCTTTCATGAATTCTGCATCACACAAGAATCACAGCAAGAA
The DNA here is from genome assembly GCA_033239005.1 of Lamellibrachia satsuma. Lineage (NCBI taxonomy): Eukaryota > Metazoa > Annelida > Polychaeta > Sabellida > Siboglinidae > Lamellibrachia > Lamellibrachia satsuma. Next base: position 2,855,563 of record BSQZ01000012.1, on the reverse strand, counting down.
CTGCTCTATGCTTCAGTGGAATTGAACCATTATTTTGCTGCGACACCAAGTACCAAGTATCAAATACTATTAAAGCACTGAGGAATCTACTCTCTATCAGAACAGCCTAATCATTCTTCCTACGAATAAAACAAATTGTTTGCTGATTCAGTCCATATATACATAACGTGCAATGTCATAACATCACAACACCATTCTGAAAGTCAACAGTCATATTAAAAAGCTACAGTAAACATCGGGTACAGTGAATTCGCTTATAGCGAATTGTCACTTATACTGAATAAATCAATTGGACCACATTTTCTAATTGAATTTCTTATGAATTTCTGCGCGTATAATACATTTTTATAACCTATTTCAGATATAATGCACAATTTTGTCGGCCCAACGGCCAACATCCATTGAAATATCATCGAATATAACGAATCGACAATGTGAAATAAAAAACAATAGAGGCCTGGCCCCATGTTTTGATCTTATGACCACCATTGGTACATATCTTCTATTCCATTAAGTGGCAAACTGCCCAACCATTATGTAACACATTTTGAATCTAACGAATTTCAGATATAACAAATAAATTGGCCAGTCCCAAGCAATTTGTTATATCCGAGGTTTACTGTATTTACGTACATTAGTATGTTTGTCAATACCATAACTTGTCAAAGGGTCTACTGAAATTTGCAAAAAGACAGCGTAACAGCAAAACTGCGAATATCAACCACTAACATAATCAGTCTTACATCCCATGTTACACCTGACCGACTGAGGGAATCGCACGTTAGTTTATGTTCACACTTACAAAGTTTTTTCTTCTAAACTAGATGCAAATGATGTTAATTAACATTTACAGTACATCACCAAGTCATACACAAGTTTAATGTTTGTAACATCACGAAACTATATTTTGTCTTTATAATATACACTGATAATGAATTAAATTGTAAAAAAATTGTTATTTTATCCATCAATTTAAGTTAACAATTTCATTTGTCGTACAACATTTTGCGGGCCTTCATTTGTATCTTGCGCTGCTCATTCATGATCTTGGTCCTGACCTTCGCATACAGGCTGCAGTGAATCTCCTTCTCTTTCATGAATTTGAGCAATACCTGTTTACCTGCAATGATACAGTAAGCAAACCACCAATTTTTGAAATTAACCATGAAACTTTTTTGTATATATTATGTCCACCATAATCAAATTGTGGCACTATAATTTTTGTGTCACAATCACTAAAATACAAAACACATGCCCCATCTTATCACATTTAACCCACATGTCAGGGTTATACCACTATTGTTTAAGCAAATGTTATTCCAGTTGATGAAAGCATGCAACACTTGTAGTTGTGAATCAAAGATTGAATATTGCTTGATCAAGAACATCCAGTGCCTCTGGCACATTCCAAAATAATTCCTAATAATAAATGCCCCCCCAAGGATTCCCAAAATTGTATCCAAATAGAATTGTTTTGCTGACAGAATGCGTCTAGCAGTATTGCGTATCCTTTGATATGGTCAAGCACATCTCACCAGACAGCCTCTTGCATTGACTTGGAAGACTCAACCATTCATGGAAAGACTTCCTAAAAAGTGCTGTTTTCCTGGGTGTCCAATTCATGCGCTGACCTACACAAAATTAATATACGCGTACATTAGCATGGTGAATGAGACACAAGTTATACACACATATATATATATATATATATATATATATATATATATATATATATATATATATATATATATATATATGTATATTGAAAATGATGATACCAGAATGCATGTCAGTGTGGGTGTGTATGTGTATGAGTGTGTGTATGTTTGTGCAAGCAGTAAACTAGACTTATAATCAATATACCCAATAGAACATTTAAACATGCAACATATTTACCACATGAATCAACACTGGTGTTTCCTTCATCTGCACGCTCATTCTCTGTGTTCTCCACAGTCTCCACTACAAGAAAACAACAAATTAACCGCAGTAAACATGTTCAATGTGGCTAGGTTTGTGGAGAATATAAAATGGATGCACATGCTTCAAATACAGCCTTTTCTTACATGGGTTCAAAAGAGTGCATACAAAATAATCGATATATTTTCTGACTGCAACAAGTATAAGATATGAGAAAAAACGTTGATATACTTGTCCTTACCTAATCTGAAGGAAACCTGTACAATGGCTTTCAAGTAGCTTTGCACATTTTAGTTTACAAAATTAGAGTGTACCATATTTTCATTTATGAAATCTCACCTGCAATATAACAGCAGCACACAAAAAATAAGATGCACAAGGTATAATGGCATATAATTTGTTCTGTGTATGTTGTTTAACCTTTTATTTTCTAGTCTACACAAATATCAATATGGTATAGTGCTTGCAATATTCCTTTCTGTCTGAAACATCTTCAGCGTCATGTACCCTACTATAATCATCAAATGTGTACGGACGTTGCTCTGCAGTACACCAACAGCATTTCTTATCAATGGAAGCACGATAATCTCTATTGCTGGGACGCAATCTTTCGGGATCATACAGCTGACGAGGTGGCTGCCTTTCCCCGTACCATATACTATTTCCAGCTCCTTGAACATTTCCTTCTCACTGTCATCAAGTTCACCCATAGCGGTTTTATCGATCCATTGATGGCGATCTATCCATTGTGCAACTTTCATTCTAGAGGGCTCTCCGCCTCTTCTCGCATTGAATAAAGTCACTCTGCAGCACACTAAATTTCTCAGTTCCACAAATCCAGATCTTCCTAGTTCTCCTGTCTCTCGGTGAATTGCTGTCAAGGTTTTAATCCTGTCAACAGTGTAGTCTCTCAATTTCTCCATGACTTCACCTGGAGGCGTCCGTGTTGGTAGTCTTAGATGCTTCTGTCTTTACTTATTTATGAAGTATTTTGCATCGCCAAACACCGAGTTTTGGTGGTGTTTTAACAGGGTAATGAAATGTCCCATTTCTTCAACATCCTTCTTGCCTGCATCGCCTTTTACAGTTAACGCTTCTCTCTGCAGGATACCCGCTGCTTTCATTAGCAAGTAGTACAATGTATTTTTCAGGCCGTACTTCAGGTATGATTTAGGTTTTTCTTTTGTTGTCATCGTGGTAACTGCTTCCTGGAGAATACCTCAATTCTCACTGTCGAACATTGCTTTGGAATCAGTGCTCTGTGGTTCTTGGTGTTTCTTGAATTCAAGAGACAGCGCCGACAGATTTCTCATGTCAGCCTCTTTCTGACTTCGTCAAGTTTATCGACTTTTGTGCGGTCTTTTCGCCAGAGATGTTTGCCAATCAATCGAATTGTTTCATCTGACCGGCATGTATTCCCAATGGAGTTGTCTTGAAAGCTAGACAATATACCCACAAAATCTGCTTCTTCGTCCACTCCTAGAATAGCCACGGGTATTTGTCTTGGCATTGGTGACTTTGTGGTTTCTTCGTCTTTGTGCCAACGCTTCTTGTGTCTGTAGAAATATTTTTTCGTGTAACTTTCTTGACATACAGTGCAGTGCACAGTTTCACTGGCTTGGCCTTTCTTTATTCTCTCGAAATTGTGATTGTCCTTGACAAATCGTTCCTTGTTCACTTGAACAAAGCCTTGATTTCTCAGCTTTGCAAATGCTCTCCGCTGACACAGACGTGACATATTTTCGCTCAGAATATTCGCTACGTCAGGTTCACCTGCATGCATCTGACGAAGCTGTCGTGTCAGTTTCTTCTGGCAACTTCCACAGTAAGGGCATCGTCTTGAGAGTCTTTTGTAAGGTTCTTTTCCTGAAATATTAAGTTTATACTGTCAACAGTCAGAATAACTTTATTGGTCCATTACATTGTTTTAATATTCATTCCATAATGTGAAAGTATTTCATGAACTGTCATTATATTAGTTGTTAACCTATATTTATGTACAAGGTCTCGTAGCTTAATATATGTAACCAGCCAATGTTAATTTTTGGGGTGAAAAATATTGAAACAGGGTTATTGTAGTGAATAAATTATTGATATTTTGATATGACCCCTAATATATATGGGTCACATTTTCGTTACGGAAACATTATTTAACATTCAGCCACTGGTATTTATTATTGTGATTTTACATTTGTCTAGTTTAATTATTAATTGATCAACTTGTGATTTTAGTTAATTTTAATTGTTTTCATTTAAATATGTCTGTATCGATATATGCATTTATAAATTTTAATTGTTACATTTGACATTTTGTGGAACATTGTAATGCTTCAGAACAATTATTTGGATGGGGCAGTTTGTAAGAAATGTAATATTATCTGTAATTACCTGATGCAGTGTGAGTTCTCATATGCATTACTAAGCCGCCTTTCTTCTTGAAGGTGACATTGCACACATCACACACAAGTTGCTCTGAAAACATTTATTTGTACCTGTAGAAACAATACTTAATATTAAGCTTAATGTTTGGACTGAATATGGAAAAAATAGACGGATGAAGGGAACATGCATGTAATAGAGAAGGTGACAGATACAAAGGAAGGACAAGTAGGTAGAGGAGACAAACTGGATATCACAGACAGTTGAAGAGCTATGGTGAACAGAACAGGTTGGATGTGAGGGATCCATTCAGTTAACGCAACAATGTATTGGGTCTAACAGCAGAGAAAACATAATTATACTAAACATAGCTCAAACATGTGCAGATAGTCAATTTGTAATACAGATTCAAATATAATCCTTTTAAGAGTTTTCCCGTTTTGTAGAACTATTTAAGGTTTTCCCATGTCGGTTTTTACCAGTATTTACCGCCCAGTATTTACCGAGGTGGGAAAAAGGTGCCAACCCTGATATCACATTATGACTTTGCTAAAATGTTGAAACTTGCAGTAATAATTTAAATAAAACGGTGATAAAAACACATCTTAATTTACAACTTCTTCTCTTTCATCATCAGTGAAGGGATTCGAAATGAACTCATCTGCAAATGAATATTTTATAATTTTTAATATGATTCAGCAAAGAAAAAGAATAGATATTAACAGGTCTGGATTCAAGATGTACTGCCTGGTCAGCTTTAATTTGTGATGTATTTCCATGCCCCTTCAAACATTAGTAAATAATGTGTATATGGTGCTAATGAGCACACCTGATAATGCCTACACGCTAACAATTCACACCATACTTTAAACAATGAAACTGACAATTGCTAATATATTATATTAAAAAATATAAATAAGTAGTAGAACATTATTGTATTATGGTATATGTTACAGACTATGCTTAATAATTAATTCAGGCAATGTAGGTAAACATGCATCCTCTTCTAAAAACAATTGATTATATAAAACTTTCCCAAAACAATATTAACATGTGAAATAATGAAAACATTTAGCAAATAGTTTTCTTCTTCCACAACAGGTATATATTTGATTAATTCCGAATAGTTAGTATAAAATAATATGAATAACATATCTACCATGCTTAGTATACATAATATAGCTCAAACCTTCATCAACATCATTCAACGTTTTAGTCTGAAAAATAAAACTGGCATTATACGAATGGAAATATGTTTACACATAACAGCTACATTAACATGACACTAGTTGTAACAAAAAAACTTAGTAATAAATTACCATTAATTGTACTGCAGTACATCCTATCCAAAATGTATGACTACAAACACAATCCTTTGCACCTACTTGTCGTTTTCATATAAAACAACTGACACATAAATTTAAAGTGACAACCATGCAAGGGTTAACCACCTTTCTTTATAGTAGAAAGGTAAACAGAAAATAGTAGTCTTTTTTAATTGTTATGTCATTACTAAATTTCGAAAATATACGGCGTACAAATTAATTACCTCAATATTCTTCTGCCAGAGATTCATTACAGGGTATCGATGCAGAATATCTTCCCCAACTACAATGTCTCGTTTTGCAAATAAAACCAAGTGAGGTATATTCACAAAGACAAGCTTCTTCATCATTAATTTGTGTTAATTTGTGACTATTAGCAGCTATATTGCAGTGAATTAAATATAACTATGTTTGTTAGTTTCATATTGGTGCAAACAACATCAAATTATATTACTTTTTAAGATAATGAAGGTTATTCCCCCAAGCCCGCCACCCCTACTTACACAAATGGAGTGACCCATCACCAGCAACAGGCTGGTGGTACAGCCCTGGCACCCAGCAGCCCCATACAAGGCGTTTGACTGTTTACGTAACTAAGGGCAACACTAAAGAGAGTATGGTTGCATCGCATTACGTGAACTGGCAAAGTGTAGCTTTATCACTGGCAAAGACCAAAGTTCACGTTTTGCCCGCGAAACAGCGGTATGGTATGCCGGCGATCTTTCTAAATGGGGTTTTATCTCTCTCAGAACATTTACAATTGTATCTGTGATGCATATAATTATAAATATCCACATAGACCCCAATAAAAAAACGTATATGATGAAATTGCCTAAATTAAATACGCGTGCAGACCCGAATAAGACCGTATAGTCTGACATTTTTAATCGAAATAAATAGCCGTACATCACATGCAGGGCCTACGCATATTTGGAATGCAACATAATTTAAGTTAACATGCAAACGCTGATACTTCCGCTCGGACACTCCACAACTTCGTATAATTAAACAGGAACGGTTTTATATTTATATAAACATATATTAAATAAACTCACTAACAAAACGAACAGAACTCACCCGTCTCCGTGTAATTTCTACAGCGGATGTCACCGACGGAAGTCGTTTATATCGTCATCGGGGGAAACTCGACCCAAGGTCAAGAACAACAGCGATGGATAAATATGCGTTTTTGTGTTTGTTCTTGGCCTCCGACTTCGCGTCTTCGACTTCGACTTGGCGTTTGTAATTTGTATAATGTGTGTTTAATTAATGATGTGTAGTTCGATTACTTTGACAAATATTATTTGTCGTAAATCGACATCGCGAAACGACTTCCGGCATTGGGCGGTGTCTGCGAAATGCGTCGTTGCCCGTTGGATGTGCATTCGTGAGTATTTCACTCAAAATCAACTTTGCTAATACTTTGTTCATACTCAGTGGATTAACATTTGTTTAGGGGTAAGGTAATTGTAATTACTTTCTGTTATGTAACTACAACAGGTAGTTGATTCAGGTTCTGAATTAATGTCGTATACTTGTTTGTGTAGTTTTCGACTTACTTAATAGAATATGCCGTTTAAAAAAATCTGAAGAAACATTTTGCGTAACAGATCGATGTACCAAATCAGCAAAAGTTACTTCATTTATTCAATGCAAACAAAGTATTAAAACAGTTGTTTTGAGCGAAAAACTTACGAATATTGAACGTCTGAACCATGTCGCGCTAATCGAGGAAACCGGCGGAATTCGACTTATATTTATGGCAAGCCATACAGACAATCGTTTTTAATTTTTCCACTTTGTTCCAATTATGTCATCCTTTTTATCAACCAGGCTTGACATAGCGCTTTATTAAACACATACAAATATATTTGCATTGAATATATAACATTAATGTAGTAATTTTTTTCACGTATATTTAACACATTTTAATTATTCCTACTTTTATGACAAGACTAGCTTGCCATACATTTACCACAAAAAGGGCTATTATTGTCACGTTGTCAAGAACGAGACATGCGTCAGCAGACGCTCAATAATAATGTCTGGTAAGCATGCAAAGTCGGTTTTTTATCAAGGTATGTATATCATAAACGTGTTCTATGTCATATTATATATAAAAATAAAATTTGCTCAGACAAGACTCTGTATGGTTATTGTCGTAAACAGCCGCTGTGACGTCTCTAACGCGATATCAAGCGAGATTTGAATGGATCGAAAACTGGCGTGGGTCGAAAACTGCACCGGTAACTATACGTAATTGTAATTACTTTCTTTCTTGTAACTACAACATGTAGTTTATTCTGGTTCTGAGATAATGCCATTATTATAATTTATCTATTTCAAACATCTACAACATGTAGTCGACCCAGTTTCTGACATGATGATGTAATTGTAATTGATTTCTTACTGCGTAATTAAAAATCACATCAATTATGTTATATATGATTGTATATATGATATGACAAAATATACAATTTTAGTAATCATATTTAAAAATACACTGAATTTACTGAAATGTGTGTTTCAATCAGAATATATGGTTAAAATAAAATGTCCAAAATAGTGTTCACTTTGAATATCATGCAACATGAGTTACAGCTAAATTATATAAAAAAATATATATTTATTTACATGTATATTATATGGTAGTCAAACTACATTAATAGAAGCAACCTTAGGGACGCAGATCTTGTTTTAAACATGCTGAAGACTTATTTTGTCAATTTAATCACATTGTGTATTGTTGATGGTTGATAATTTGTTGCGCCTTATCACCTATACACATTTTATTATGTGTGCACAATCAACTTATTGTAAATGCTTTTAGCAAACATACTACACATAATAACTCTTACTTATAACAGCCATTACAACTAATGCCGTTTTAGCAAGTATTCTGATACGTATCATATCTTTGCAGCCCTACATGTGTTGTAGACCTGGAAACTCATTTAATAATAAATATAAATTTGTTGTTTGAATTCACACTATCTATTGTTCAGTTGCTGGAAGCCATCAGAAAAACCAACAAAACGTAAACGTATCTTGTCATGTTACTAACTAGTGTAACAAATATGACACATAGATACTGTGGCAGATATGATCCTTTACTTTACCAAAAATATGGTCTGTATAATAATACTCATCTCAAATAAACACTGAGTATAACTTGGTATGATAACTAATTTGCAACATCATTATGTAAGAATATAAAACTCAAAGCTATAAATAATTATTTTATTTAGTTTAATCCATTTCTGTTGTCTATCATAAATCATTCTACTTGGGGTCTTTTTACCAATCAATGAAATGTGAATCAGTAATCATTATTATGGACACCTTGTAAATATGTTAATATTGGCGAGGTAGCACAACACTTCCAATTGAACACATCGTTACACGTTTGTCAATTTATAACATTCGTACTAGTTGATAATAAGAATTGTACACATTGTCATACATTACGTTCTTTATCCATCAACACACTGGCATGGAAAACTTGGTAGTGTATAGTATAGTGCAATTTCTAACATTTGTACTTTTTCGAGAATAAGAATTGTGCACATTGTCATACGTTAAGTTCTTTATCCATCAACCACTGGCACTGAATACTCGATAGGGTATACCGGTAGTATAGTGCAATAGTTTCCTAGATCTTCTCTTGTTTAAGGCAAAACAACTGCTGGCAAAGCTATGCAGTAAATGAGTCCTTATATGTTTGTGATAAGATACACTATTAAGAGTTAATTAAAGAAAATATACAAACCATTGAAATATATTAATGTCAAGTAATTTCAACCAAAAACAAAACGATTTATGTATATCACATATATTGTCATTTAAAAAAAATAATGTCAAACCTACAGAATATCCTTTTACATGTTTGCATTACTGAAACGACATTCTTTCTGACATTAATGCATATTCAAAAACATTTGTTCACAGAAGTATGATGACATTGAAATACCAGATGGATCACAAGAGGATTATGACATGGAAACCTCATCAGTCAATCAAACACAGGTGATGATTCTCACTTAACACATGAATCAATGGAAACCCTCAACATGCTACAAACAGGCCACTCTTAAAATGATCGATCACATCAATTGGTTTGAAGTACGTTTAACCAAGATTAACCACAGATTATACAATAGAAATCTGTAGAGTACAAGGGGTGGGGATCATACATTCCTATTTTTAATACAACATAGTTTCCTTTCTCAGCATGTGCTAGAACCAAACAATGGAGAGAGTGTATTAGATATAGCTTTGTCCTTACTAAATGAATTAATTGAAAATGTTAAGATAAATATAAGTACATGTTACATCAAAGTAAAATAAGAAACGAACAATAAAAAGCAGTACAGGAGAAACTTCCACAAAGGTAGATAAAGATATGAGGAATTATTTAGCAAAGATAGACTGGAATAACACACTGAATAATAAGACACCAATAGAATGCTGAAATATTTTTAAACGTGAAATTGAGTGCATCATTGATTCGTTAGTAAATTTTAATTATGGGGCAATACCCTTGTGAATTGATAAAAAATTATTTAGGGGACATTTTCAATGGAGCAAAACCCAGTGAAGCTATATTTCAAAAATCATGAAACCAGTCTTATTTTAAGGATAATGCTATGTAATTTGTGTGCAAAATTTCATGATCCATTCAGAATTCCTGGTGAACTTAATTCTTCAGCGATACATGATTTTAGCACTCACGAGGTACTCACGAGCACATAACCAAGTGCTACACCACAATGTTAATATGATTACTGATTCTTCAAACTACTGTAATTTCAGTACTATTGATATATTGGTTATGTGTACTAACTTCCATCTCTAATAGAACATTTCTTCATGCATGATGAACTGTAATATCCAATAGGTCATTCCATATAAAATCACTGGATGGTCCACACATTGTATTTTTAGAAGTTCAGATTTCTTTAGGATTTTTATCAGATATTCCCAAATACCCAAATTGAAAAAATCAAATGTTAGCTTTCTGTTCCTAGTAGTTTCTGATATGTAGGCATATTAAATGAAACTGGTCTCACTTTAAAGGTAGTGATTTGTAGTTTATGTGTGAAAACTGTAATGATCCATTTGGAAGTCTGTGATGGTGAACTTTATTCTTCAATGGTGCACGATTTTAACACCCACGAACCATTCACGTGCACAGTGTTGATATAATTCATGATTCTTCAAACTGGTGAGGTCTCGATGCTATTAATATAGGTTTGTGTCCTAACTGTCATCTTCTATCCATTCAAATGGAACAACTCCCTCGTTTAATGAAAAGTCAAACACTCTTGCAAGTGGTATACTGATTTGATCTACTGTTTCCATTTGTAGTTTTGGAGGAATCCCTAGCACTCCCAGTGATTTATTATCCTTCATTTAATTAATTTCCTTAGCTACCATTTCTGGAGTTACCATTAACGGCCCTAAATAGTCAGCTTTATCCTCCTGAAATGTAGCATCTGGAATTGGTAGCTTTTCCATTGGATCTCTTCCATCACATTCTGTCCTGCGGCCTTGTCACCTGGCAGACTGTTATCATTCTCTCTCTCTCTCTCTCTCTCTCTCTCTCTCTCTCTCTCTCTCTCTCTATCTCTCTCTCTCTCTCTCTCACTCTCTCTCTCTCTCTCTCTCTCACCCATCAACTGGTCACCTTTCCCTCCCGTTTCCTAGCTAAATTACGCTTCTGTCACCTTCCCTCTTGACACCTTCCCTCCTGTCTCCCTCACTCCCATCGCTTTCACTCTCGTCTCCTTCCCTCCCGTCTCCTTCGCTCCCACATAGTCGACGGACCTGCGGCTAATGAAGGGTTCGTGGCTCGACGAGGGTACATCGTACGGAGTCTGGTCGTCGACATGATGGGTCGTCTAATCGTAGATATGTTTATGCAAGATCAATTCCTGATCAACGGCGTCGATGTCAAGATACGTGTGGAGTGCAGAAAGTCTGCGTTTGCACTGATGGCTGGCGGGGTCAACCCCGATTACAAGATCAACATCGTCAATGCCACTGTGTTTGCAAAGAAGGCCACCCTGAATCCGACCGTGCAGATGACCCACATCAAGGCTCTCGAGAAGAGCACGGTCAAGTATCAGATGGGATCCGTCAACTGCAAGGAGTACTCCATTCCAGCGGGCGCTCGGTCGCACACGAGAACCTGTTGCTTTGTACCATGCCGTCTGACATCTGGTGTTCTGCTGCATCGATAACGATGCGTACAACGGTGCGTACGACAAGAATCCATTTCACGCCAAGAACAACGCCTTCACCTTCATTGCAGTGTACGTGCACGGACGACAGATACCCTCCAAACCTTTCCAGTCCAATGTCGAAGACGACATCTTCGTCAGGAGCAACATGAGCCTGTTCACCTCGACCGGCAAGATTTGGAGGGACGAGGGGAACGGACAGATTCGCAGCGGCTACACTTTCTTCGGTTTTGACATGACCCCCGATCAGTGCGATGGTCCTGGCGTCCATCTGGTACAAAAGGGCAACCTGTGCATAGAGCTGCATTACCGTAACGCGCTACCGACCACCGTGAAAGTCATCGACTACGCGGAATTCGAGTTCGTGCTGGAAACCGACAAGAACCGCAACATCTCTACAACTAATGAGATGGACACCCTGTAGATCGCCAGACTACTGGCGATGGACCCGCGCACCAGTTCGCCATTTCGCAATGTCGTACCCAAAGACGGAATGCCTACGACGACGACGATAGACGGCGCTCTGCGTGCGGCCTTCGTGTGACCAACCGGGCGAACATTGGATAGCGCTGTAACTGGACGTCGGCGGACGCTGCTATCACTTCTGCTCGTACGGCCTGCCGTCACGACAAGCTACGTTCCACACCTTCATTAACGAACATTGTTCCGAGTGGACTCATAATAGCAAGATATTTCAAAGTCCTCTGTTTTATGTTTGTGGACAATATTGCATAGTTTTATATTCCTTCGTTGTAATTGCTTTCCAATGAGAACTTTTATCAACCTATTCTACACCGATTTAGTAGCTAACGATTGCCGCGTGTTTGATTGGCTTAAACAGCTGCGACAAGGTAGACTCTACTAGCGCACATCGTACATCGATTCAGCGTCTTGCGAGGTGGACGCACCACCCCTAAGCTCGCGATCTCTGGCGTGATGGTAAACATCCGAAAGTCGCCTCATTATCATCATCATAATCACCCTCGAGCCTCTGGCGAGGTGGAGACACTCCTAAGCTCGCGAAATCTCGCGTGATTGTCAACATCCGCAAGTCGCCTGATCATCATGATAGTTGTAGTTTTAGTGATATTACATGCTACCCTTGTTGTATCAAGCGTGTGTTGTTTAATAAAATACGTGTGCATTCGTACGATATCGTATTGTGTTCGTTTCTCGTTTTCTCGTTAGTCCCCTTCGATCCCTATCAATGGCCCTGTTAATGTCCGCTGCTGCTGCTATAGGACCTTTGGATCCCTGTTTACCAATACCCCCGCTCCCGTCCCCAATACCAAATATGGAAGTGCGTGACTTCGTTCGAATGTTATAAACGTGTCAGGACATGCACACACAGCTGACGTAAGCCGCACACAGAACAACACCAAATAAGGACAAGCAGCTGACGTAAGCCGCATACAGGACAATACCAAATACGGTCGTGATAAGAAAGCGCGCTGCACACCGAGTCTTATGCGATGCCTGCTGTCGGAGTTCAACGCCACTGTCGAACGAACAATGACATTTGCGTTCCTTTACCTATTCTACTATTATTTTATATTTTCGTTATATGTCAATACTGTGCTCTGATCATAACATGATATTTATTAATTATTGAAATACAAAACTTGCAGGAATATTGCATATGGTATGTTCAGTATATTATATAGAACATAACAGCAGCGGATACAGGGGGTCTTAGGGGTCTCAAGACCCCCATAGGCCATCTTACACCAACTATGTCCTTTGCAAATATTACTGTAAATGACAACGTGTGTATAGTCCTACATCGGAAGTAGTGCCAATGCAGAGACTGGTGTATTACCAGTCGGCTAATATTAACCCTTCTGTAATTAAGTAAGAAGGGATCGAGGAACAAGTCAGAAAATTACAGACCAGTGAGTTTAACGTCAGTTGTATGTAAATTACTCGAAACATTAATTAGAGACCACATGCAATTCCTTGTAAAACATAAATTAATAAATACATATCAACATGGGTTCCTAAAAGCAAGGTCATGTTTAACTAATCTCTTATATTTTTTTAAGAAATTTCAAAGTTGGTAGATGACGGGTCACCAGTGAATGTTGTCTACTTAGATTTTCAGAAAACTTTCGATAAAGTGCCACATCAAAAATGTTTACTTAAACTAAAAGCCCATGGCATAGGTAATGATGTAATCAACTGGATAGAAAAGTGGCTTACACACAGAAGACAGAGAATAATAGTAGATGGTGAGATTTCAAACTAGAAATCTGTTAGGCCCTATACTGTTTTTAATATATATATATATATATATATATATATATATATATATATATATATATATATATATGTATATATATATTTGGAAGATGACGTATCTAGCAAAGTACTCAAATTTGCAGATGACACAAAAGTATTCAGAAAGGTTACTAGTGATACAAATAAAAAAGTTTACAGGATGATCTCCAAAAATTAGTTAAATGGTAAAAAAAAATGGCAAATGTTATTCAATTTTGGGAAGTGTAAATGTATACAAAGGACATGGAAACATGTACGAAGAATATAAAATGGATACGAAAAGGACATAGGAGTAACATTTAATGCTGATATGAAAGTTTCAGAGCAATGTGGGATTGCTGCTTCGAAAGGAAATCAAATTCTAGGGCTAATTAGGAGAACTATCACGTATAAGGAGAAAAACTAATTGTACCTCTGTACAAAGCAATAGTTAGACCACATTTGGAAAATTGAATTCAAGAATGGAAGTCATATCGTAAAAAGGACATATACAAGCTAGAAAGAAGACAACGAAGAGCAACTAAATTAATTCCAGAATTGAGAGACCTTAGTTATGAAAGCCGCTTATTACAATGTGGTTTGACAACACTAGAGACCAGGAGACTAAGAGGAAACCAAATAAAATTGTTTAAAATAGTGAATGGTTATGAAGATGTTGACAGGAATATGTTCTTTTAATTTAAAGAAGGCAGTAGAATCAGAGGACACAAAGCAGCATTAGTTAAGGAGCAGTGTAGGTTGGACATGATAAAGGACTCTTTCTCGCAGAGGTTGATAAATGAATGGAACAAACTGTCAAATGATTGTTTTAATGCTAGTAGCGTGAATATGTTTAAAAATAGAATGGACAGATATCTGATAAGGGCGGGCTACACATAGATGAGAACATTGTTGGACTCTCAATAAGCCAATGGCTTCCTTGTCCACTTGCCATCTTGATCTTGTTGTTTGGGATAGCAATCTTGTTAAAGTAAAACGACAAGTGTCGTTCCCCCTCCAGGTTCGTAAGTAGTCCGACATATGACTACGACTGTCTGAGACCCCCCGCCAATCCTAAATCCATAATATGTAAACTATGTATAAAACAATGGAAACATTAATTATTTAACGTATTTTAGTAAGTTGCGGAAAACATAGTTTAGCTCAATTTAAACAATATTAAATATTTGACCACCAAGGAAAGTAAAACTTTGCAAAAAATTTCATTTATTATTTACCTCCATAAACAGCCAAACACGTTGGAGTGCCGTGCAAATTTGTGAAATATGTGACATGATAACAGCTACACCAGCAGCAAAACTCAAAATCAAAAGCTCTTCCGCCACAACAGTCGGCTAGCAGCTGGCATATGGTTGAACAGCTGGTGTCTGGTATATGTAGTTAGTCGTGATCGTTCCATGCGGCTGGCAACAGTTCTCCTGATTTGAGGGGGATCTATGCCGGCCAGCAAGTGTACGCTGTCGACGTTCGCCGGTTTGAGGCAGCCTGAGATGATTCGGCAGCAGTCATGTAGAGCAGGGTTCAACTTGCTTGCGTGTGTGGACCTTTACCATACCGGACAGGCATATTCGGCAGCTGAGTAGCAGAGAGCGAGACAACTAGATCTTAAAGTTGATGCTCTGCACCCCCACTTCGAGTTGGCAAGTTTGCGGATGATGTTGTTTCTTGCGTTTACTTTCATCTTGGTTTTTTGTATGTGTGTCTTAAAGGAGAGAGTTCTATCGAGATGAACGTCGAGGTACACTGGTGTTGACGTGTTGTTGAGACGGGTCCCATTTCAAACAACTTTTGTGGTGATTTCATGTTACGGCTGCGATGCGCAGATAGCTGGATTTCGGGGTAGGCGCCTACCTTAAATCCAATATTATACATAGGTTTCCTTTGGGGGTAGCAATTGCCTGACCTTCCTCTGCAGAGCGGTGACGACGTCGTGACGTCGGGTGTGTGACGTCACGACGGCCACCGCCTCAACAATAGTGATGATTCCGGTTCTAACAACCGCGGTCATCTTGCTCTTATATTGCAGTTTGTTCCAAACAAACGCCGATGGTCCTGTCACGTCGAATGACACCTCTGGCGACGTCAGCGACAAAGCGCGAGCGAGAAGCATACGCCAGATACCCATGTGTGAAGATGACTTTGAGACATTGAGAAGCACTTCATATTCCAGTCAAGCAGTATTTTCTGATTTGGCAGTTGGCAATTTCACTGTTCCAAGGCAGTGCTTAGATTGGTGTATGCAGAATGTGAATTGCGTTTCCGCTATGCACGTCAAAGGGGCCACAATGAAGCTGTCTGCTTGTTATTATACGGAAACACTGAAAACAACAGCCCCGTCACTGATTCTGTGTACTTATTTCAGGATTATTTTTCGCTGTCCAAAGCATTACCGATGCAGCGATACTCCGTGCCAAAATGGAGCGACCTGCATTAATGCGACGACGAGCGGCAGAGGAGTCACATGCATTTGCACTGACGGTTGGAAAAGTTGGTTTTGCGAGAAACGACAAACCTGCTTAGATCATAAATGCCAAAACGGTGCAACGTGTCGCTACACCGAAAAAGTCGGAATCAACTGCTCATGCCCTGCTGGTTACGAAGGTTTCTATTGTCAATGGCCCCCTAACACCACCGCCACCACAATTATCGTGACGGAGGACAACAACGTCGGAATGAGTGCAAAGGATAAAATACTGGTCGTGGGGGGTGTCGCTGCCGGTATCGTTGTCACCGGTGTGGCCGCAGCGGCAGTCATTGGGGCCCCGACATCGATAACAACAGCAACAGCTGCGACAACCGGCGGAACAACCGTACTGGCACGGTATGTTATGTAAGACGCTGCTCGAATGTCAAATCATTTCGCTCGCTTCGTTTTTAGAATCATTTAAAAATACATATAGTATAGGACTATGTTGATGGTGTCGTTAAAAAATTACTGGTTTGTGTTGACTGTTACGTTTTCCGATAACGAATTCGTGTTTTCGTACTACCGTTATACCGCCATTGCCGCCATGACGTGTCGAGTAATTAAAACTGTAGGTTTTTTCGGATATCATGAACTAAATTATTTATTCCATATCACCCCATGTACACATGAAACATACATTCTTTAAAAAAAGTGTGCACTTGTTTAATCCATCTAGTGCCCACTGCCCCGTTGCATCAACGTCTTCAGCAACGAGAGTGAGAAGCCTACATTTTCGCTCACCGCGGTTGCATTTAGCAGCGCTTTTTGGACAGCAAACAAACACACAATATTTTTAACGAATGTATGTTTTTTTTGTGCGTGGAATGATTGAATGAATGTATTTACATAAAAAATGAGACAGGAATGTCGCTTAGCCGTCGTGTCGTGTATACTTTATATCAATCTAGTTCTTGTTATCTTTATTATTTCGTTCCAGGTGTAACCTATCTTCTTAACTTCTGCTTTCGGTACGTTAATAAACAAACAATTTTAATTATACGAAACTCCTAACCAGTTGACCAATGAAAATCGTCGTACATTTCTTGGAGAAAAGAAGGCAGTAAACCTCCACGATATATGGGAAGGTGTAATAAACGAACAGTGCAGATTGGCTACGAAAAAAAACACTATTTCTTATTGAGAACAATTAGTCAAAGTAATATATTATTTACTGATTGTGTAAATGCGAGTAGCTTTAGTACGAGCAGGAACAAAATTAATTACCGAATGTATATCTGATAAGGAATGGCTATGCATGAATGACAAATGGTAGGCTGTCGATAAATCATTTGCTTCCTTGTTCACATCTCAAGTTTATAACGGTGCGTTGTGGACGACGAATGCTCACAGTGATTGTTGGCAAGGAATTCACATATAGATATGGAAAACACGAGCATACGGGGCGTTGCACGGGGCGTCAGACGTGATATTGGTTTTATGCAAAGATGCCCACAATTACCCATAAATATTCACTTCTGGCCCCCAACGACACGCTGCCCGCTATCACATGTCACACATAAACACATTTGAAGACAGAGAGAACAAACAATAACACATTTACGCCAAATGTTTATTACTAAAACAAACTAGCATTAAACTATGATAATACTAATGCTAATAGCAATGTTTTATTTTAAGATGACATAGGTATGTTTAACGTGTTATGGTGCGTACAACTTGAGGGCTGGAAGTGCATCTCGACAACTGTCACATCGAAACGAATATCATTTGTGTCCAGTATTGCTGCAATCGCACTTGTCTCCGTTTAATTACCCTTTTACCACAACGCCCATTTCATAGGCAGCTTAATTTCTGTGGAATTGCCAAAGGGTGACTTTACAAAAATAACTAAATCTTTATTAAAGGGAAACAAAAGTCATGGTTTTGGGCCTATGCTCCCATAAAAGTTACTAAAACATAACCATTTGCTACTACAATTAAGAATATCACGCTAATGATTTACTATGAATACCTTCTTAATTTCACGGGCCGTGTCCGCTGTTAGACAACCCTACGCCACGAGTGAAGTAGTCTAGCAAATTTCGATCGCCAAATGCAAATGTATTTTGTATATACCTGTTAACATATGTTGGCCTTTGTTTACTAAACTAGTGCTCCTTATGACAAAATAACTAATTTTATTGAGACTCTATCTTAATAGGTTCTGTGTGTACCAGTATCAGTTAAAGGTAAAAGGTTTGATCGTAAACAAATTGTTATCATGAAATCATTTTAATTATCCCAAACTATATTATATGCTAACATATATCGACCGGTCAAACGCGTCTAAATGAAGAATACGCAATTTTTAAATCAACGTTTCGACGGTTACAAATCTCGAATTTTTTTGTAAATTTTGATTGTTTTGAGAAAGCAATTGTTTTTTACAACGTGACATGTGCATATGCGTAGTAGATATATGAGAAGTTTGGGTGTTCTAGGTGGTCATGTTCATGGTTAGGTCAGAAAATAAAAGTTCGCCCATTCATTGCACACATTAAATTTGATGATGGCGATACATTAAACTTACCTCTGTTTCGGTCGAATACCAGTGCTGTGATTGGGGTACGATCCGTAGTGCTTGCACACTGAGCAAACATAGCTGTAGCGGAGTTTTTCTCGATATTCATTGGTGCCTTTCGCGATACGATTGGCTTGACGAACGCTTCTTATATTGTCAGCCTCCAAGAGACACTCGTCTGTGCCTGTACAGATGACAATCTATCCAAAATCTAGAAGCGTGGCTTTTCATGCCTGCCGATAAGAAAAATATGTTGCAGCACAGTTGCTCAAAGTCATCGTCCATTTCGCAATGATAATTGCATGAGCACTAACTTGGTGAAGTAACACTTCCAACTGGCCCTGGATTATTTTTCATGGTGCGAAACACAAGGCCTGGCTCCTTATCTCTCCTCTGTAGAAGCAGCCACTTTGTATGTTGTTCGGTCTGGTCTTTAGTGGCAGCATCATAGGAATAAAAAGGCACCTTTTAATGATTATGTTATATATTTATTTATTTGAGAATTATTTAATAAGAACATGTTGGTGTGCAATTCATTTGTTATTTAAACGATATTTACCTATATGATCATTTCTATATTTTACGCCAAATGTTGTCCCTGCCTATTTGTAAAAAAAAAAACCTACCTAGTATCCCCTGCAACATGCTGGTTCGTCTGTTCCACCTTTTTATGTAGTTTTTGTGAAATCATCAGACATACTATTAAATTAGTTAATGCTTGTTCAAGCATTAACTGAAGCAAAAACAGAATTGATAAAAAAAACACGATTTTCTTACTTCGTGAAATTTCGTAACGTTGTCATGTTATCGGCGAGAGGATGGAAGTCTCGCGTATGATCAGCATTGACCAACACAGTGCTTACCGTTTTGGATATCCATTATTTTGATCCTTACTACCTCCAACGACTAAAGTCAATTACTTTTCAATGATTATAAAATTATAAAATAGGCATTTTTTATTAAATTGACTGGGATGTTATATAAACTATTCATACACTACAAATTTGGACACTATTAAACTGGATTTGCGATAGGCTAAATCAGTTGACGAAGCAGTTTTAAATTTAAAAAAAATTGCATTTCTGGGGGTGAAAGATTTCTTGGCTTATGTTTGTGTACTGTAGCATGTGTGTCCGTCTCCAGCATATTCAGAGGTGCCAAGTAACATTGCACCGCAAAAAGTGCTAGATCTACCACTTGTCATGAAAAACTCGTGATGTGAGGGTGGTAGTTTCGATGCTGCAGGCCTCGTGCTATGGTTCTGGCAGAAGAATGTTTATATTTTACAGTAGATTTACTTAATTATTATGCATTTTCTGTTTGAAATGGTGATTTCGGCACATTTGGATTCAAAATTAGTAAATGTTTGCCGTTGTGTGGTACATTTTGACTCGAAAGTGGGGGATGGTGAGATTTAGGAGAACATTTTAGAAAAAACGATAGATCCACTGCCAAAGTTGTAGACTCTGCATGTTCTATCACTTACATGACGCAGGTTTATTGTGGCTGCTGCAAAGGGCTGCATGGATATTATGTGCACTTATTACTGTCCGTAATATTTGGCCAACAACTTGAAATGTTGGTCAATAGATAACATCTACACCATCCATTTGTTAAATTGTATGCCTTCGATATTGTATATATAGTAATACAACATGTTTTCATAATTTGTTCAATAAGATACTATTCTACAGATTGTTTTCTGTATTTAAATATGGTGCTAATGCAGATGTGTGCTTGTCAGTGACAGGTAGCATGTGAACTGCGTTACATGCTAATTGATTTAATCCTTAAAATTAGAGTGATCAAGCACAAACTCAGCTCTGCTGTGTATATTACTACAATGTTTAGATATTATATTGTATAATGTATTTGATATAACTTATTTCACTACAGTTGATTGTATGCCCAGAAGTACCTAAAATAAAGCTAAGAATACAGAAACACTTGTACACTTTATAAGTAAATAATGATAATGTAAAAAAGCAAAGACATCGCACATATATAAAAAAATATTAAAAGTTCACAGATCGTGCAAATATCTTATTTTTTCTTAGACTGCGTACAAGATATTTGTCAGTGAAATCACCTGTCCGGGTTTTTTAACATTAAATTGTCGATTTTTAGAGTTTTCGTAACATTAAATTGCACTTTTTCTTGTATTGTTCTTATTTTCTTACACATCGGTACAACATATTTGACAATAAAATCACCTTTCCGGGTCTGATGCCACCGTGATATTGTTACAGCACATTTCGGATGATCGCCATATTAATAACACCGGTTACTGCCTGTATAGCGTTGTCTTGGGAGTGATGCAAAGAACCCATCGATAAAATTAGGTAAAAATGTAATTTACTAGCGTTAATAATTTCGGCCAGGTTAATGCACCTTTACCAGCAGTTGCGATATCCCTTGGCCTGGGCCTTGCGTCATTGCATAATTATCCCACACAATGCAACTTATCTATAATTTAATTGATATTATAAACATGCATTCTGGAAACAACTTAACTGGTGTTAAACGTGAATTGTGTGAAGGCAGCACATACGGTACATATACATCATATAGCCATAGCATATATGAATGTCCCCCGGGGCTCCGGGTATCGATGCGATGCCGATACGACAGGGCCTAATAATAAAAAATACTAACGTGTCGACTAGAACTTCTGCCACTTCACTATCTTTCACAATTTTCAGTTTTAAGACAGTGTTCAAGCGATCCCATCATCTTTTATCAAATTCGTTTTTCCTCCTCTCCGCCGCGGAACGCATCGGTGCATGTACAACTCGTATGTCACTGTCAGCCATGTTGCCTAAACGTCAACAAACTATAAGCAACTCGCGAATGTTCGCGTGTCGACCCCGCGATCACGTGATATGCATCTTATTAACGTTCGGCATAGCAAGCTTCGCCTAGCTCCGCCCCTGTGGTTTTGCGCCATAAACACCTTTCGCAACTTTTTTTAACGAAACAATAAAGATGCAAACATATGCATCTGCCTTATTAAACGCATTTGGGCGGGCAGTATCATTTACAGATGTTTATTATAATACCAAGAACATTACATTATTACATGAGCAGCAAATCCCTTACCTTTAATGTTACATGTGATTAGCTCATTTTGTACAAGTAGTATACATGTTAACCTGAACAAGCAAGGATGGGTTTCATGTTTCGATGGTAACTAAAAATAGATTTTTTTGGAAAACCCTGATGATATGATTACATGGGCCTCATCAGCGCTCCCTGGCGACGAAACGACGGGTGAAGGAGTTGTCAAGGAGTCCTCTAAGAAGGGTCAGAGGTCATCCGACGTAATGGAGCAGCGGCGGCGGCGTCGGTGGCGGCTGTAGCGGCGATGGCGGCGACTAACATAACATGGATCAAAGGAAACGAGAAAGGAACAAAACACGGTATTGAACGAGTGCACTCGTATATTATTGAACAACACAAGCATGATACAACAAGGGTAGCCTGTAATACCCTTACGACTACAACTATGGTGTGCACCACTCCAGAGGTAGTGAGCTGATGGGTGTTTACTATCACACCAGTAGTTCAATTGGTATCGAAGAGATGCCAAGGAATGCTATTGTTGTTGTTCTACGCGCCCCACCCCACCTGTCAGCAGTTGTTCCATGTCAAAGAAAACACAGAGGGAGGATGTACCGCTGAAAACAAGCCACGCCCCACCTGTCAGCATGTGTTCCATGTCAAAGAAAACACAGAGGGAAGATGTACCGCTGCCACAAGCCCCGCCTCACCTGTCAGCAGATGTTCCATGTCAAAGAAAACACAGAGGGAGGATGTACCGCTGCCACAAGCCCCGCCCCATCTGTCAGCAGATGTTCCATGTTAAAGAAAACACAGAGGGAGGATGTACCGCTGCCACAAGCCCCGCTCCACCTGTCAGCAGATGTTCCATGTCAAAGAAAACACACAGGGAGGATGTACCGCTGCTACAAGCCCCGCCCCATCTGTCAGCAGATGTTCCATGTTAAAGAAAACACAGGGGAGGATGTACCGCTGCCACATACCCCGCCCCACCTGTCAGCAGATGTTCCATGTCAAAGAAAACACAGAGGGACGATGTACCGCTGAAAACAAGCCCCACCCCACCAGTCAGTTGATGTTCCATGCCCAAGCAAGGCTGATGCTGTTGCTCAGCAGATAGAAAGATTTACACTAGGCTAAAATTTCATGAAGACTATCTGTTCATTGGCAACATATGTCTGTGAATCTTCAAAGAAAAAGTTATTTCGCCAGTCTGGCGAAAAGCCTTTGATTTTCTTTTACCAATTGAAGCATTCGCCAGGCGCGATTTGGCGAATGTCTGTGGCAAGCATAGTTACACATAGCATTGACAAATAACTTTGTCCATCGGTAGTTACATGGTTGGGTAGCTGAAACCAACATAGTCCACATTCGGTTCAGGAAACTGATGGTCTGGACTGTACATGGGGGTAGAGTCACCCGGATTCTTCTTCTTCCTAGGCAGCCCCAGACCCAGCATACAAATGGGGTGTAGCGGGATCTCCTGGGAAACAAGAAAGTATTTTTATTTAAACAGTGTCTGTAATAAAAAGATTACGTAAGTCAGGGTCCTAGCCAGACACATGCCTCTTCACTTTATATGGGAAAGTAAACTAGTTGTAAATTTGTGTAATTTTATAAACTTAGTATTTTGCGGCTAATTTCAGTGTAAACATGTGTGTGGTATCTACAACATACATGTAATCTTAAATAATTTATGTAAGTTACTACTTATATTGATATTAATGTTCCATATGTATTGTTTGCAAAACAAACAGGTGTTAATGCAATATTGTACTATTGTATTGACATGACAATAAAATGTCCATACAACAGTACTGCTTATACGATGAAATAATCGTTTGACAACACATGGTGTAATTAATAAGACGGTCATCGCGAGTGATAAATGCAATAAAATATAAGAGTATAATGTTAGGATAGACTGCAGGGACACAAGAGACGTTATTTCCACACATATGATTCTACCAATGTTCGTTGCTCTGTAACTTTGATCGTAACTCATTTTCAAAGCTGGTCGATGTCACATGCAGAATTCCATTAAATTTTATAAATACTTCGTCCAAACTTGGGGAATAAAGAATGTTGCTAATGCAGTAGGCTAAGCCTGAGTGGCGTGTCTACATGCCATTCATGCTTCATGGTGCTGGAATCGATCGATGTCTTCGTTTACAATTGGTATCTCGCTCCTTTGTTCCGGTTTCTTTTGCGGCGTACGGTTCGAATATGAACGCACAAGAACCCCTAGATGGTTTAACATCTTGTGCGCTTTTGTTGTCACTTCTTTCATCCGCAAATAAACAATAATGAAAGGAACCAGACTCGCTGGACGACATTGTGAGACCAGGTGTAAAGGGCATTGGCAACAGAACAGAAATGTGAAATAAAAATATATAAAAATGTAACTTCAAGAAAAACAGTTAATGAGCAGATGGGCCTTGCAGTAAATAAATCCAAAAAGACGTATCCTGTCGAATATTGAATGTGAAATATGTACAAAAAATTATGCGTTCAAGTTACGGTACTGACTTGGCGACATGCCAGTGTTAAGCCACCCCCGTCTAAGCGAAGGGTTAAATTAAGCCAAACAATAAACACATTCAATATTTTCCCGTTTTATTTTACATTTCTTATGTATTGATTAGTTTGGATATAGATATAGACATAGATATTTTGCAAACAATAACTTTATATTGAACTCAAACCACTGGCGACATCAATGTGTCCCTTTGCTGGTGATTGACCCTACAAATGTTTATTCTAGTACCAAAACATTATATTTTTACATAAGCAGCAAATCCCTTACCTTTAATCCTTCACGCGTAGTCTAGATTAACAGGTTTACATGTCGCGATAGTTAACATGTCAGCCCTCAATCAACCGGAAACATAATCGTCCACCTTTAAAGCACATTCTGAGTAAACCACTAGCTCGATATTCTTGAATTTACTGCACATGGTTAGCTTTTCTTTTAGGTGCATAGTCACAAAAGCATTAAGGAATTTTTGAATTTTTCGAGTAATTTTGTAATGATGCGTAAGTTTTGCTGTGTTAGTGTTAAACTGGTACAGATAACACGATACTAATGCGCTGCTTAAATCATTGCGCTGCTGCATTTAATGCGTTTTTGTGGTTCATGTGAAATATACAGTATCAACCGCCTTTCGCTGCAGCGGCGGTGTCGACGTAGCAGAAATCGGCGGGAAAGCAGGATCCTCAACAGTAGCGTCAGTCATGAGGAAATGGAGTAAGAGAACTGGGAAACGACGTGATTCGGACGACGAGGAGGAGAACGAGACGTCGCCCTCAGAAAGAAGCTTAATCGACTCCTTGTACGCCCAAGTAAAAACATTGATGATAGCGGAAGATGATAAGCCAACTTCTGGGAAATGAGCCCGCGCGAAACTGTTTGTTGCAACCCGGATTACTGACGTATGGTGAGATTGGCTCGTTGAGATTCCTCGGTAGCGGTGCCTACCTTACCAAGCAAACTCATTGAATATTTGTAGAATGTTCTGTAAGACTTTTGCGGAGACAGTTCAGAAAATGTTTTCTAGAATTGTTTAAAAAAATGTTGTGGAATTATCGTTGTGGCATTCTATAATTTTCTATAATAACATTATACTAGGCAGTGTATAAAGTTATATATGAATAAAGTTATATATGAATCAATCGAAGATTGTTTATATGCCCTTAATAATTCAGTATATTTGTTTTTGGAATTTTATATAAAGATATAGATTTGGTTGCTAACGGTTACTGAGATTACGTTCGACCCAGTAAACGCATTCTACACATTGGTGGCAGTGTCTGTATCATTACGGTTGCTTGCCTGGATGTTGAGGTTCTAGGCTTTTTAGGCTTGTAAACACCCTCTTTTAAGTTTTCATAATTTATTCATGTGATAACTTGGCTTTGCATATCAATAAATTATGTTTCTTCGTGCTCGGTGGCTTTGCCTTGTGGGTTTTGTAGTGCTTTTATATGTATATGGTATTGTGTGGATTCCGAAAGGAGTCGGCATAATCCATAAGTCACCTCATTGATGCTGCATGGAGTAACGTAAAGAAGATACAGTCCATAAGGGTAAAGGTGTGTCTGATGGGGCCTAATATTTTTAATATTTTCTGCACCGTAGTGTCCATATACTGGCGAAATTTCATTGAGCGATTGAAACTTACTCCAATGTCTTGTTCTGTCTCTGTTGTGTCAAAGTCTGTCACGTCTTCGTCTGTGTTAGTCATGGTGTACGGTATTTTGGCTTGCCATATCTTAAATGTTTGCATATCGTCGGACTAAAGTGAAGCTGTCATTTCTCTCACCATTCTTTTAGTTTATTGATGTCTTCTTGTAGTATTGTTTGTTCGTTTCACACGTAATATCTCTGAAAAAATGTGTGTAATCAAAAAAGATCTTAAGTCCAATGTCAATCTCTTCTGGCTGCCCTCCCAATGAAGGTTCCACTCGTTGTGACATTTCTCGTTGAAAGCCATAAGTTAATGTGTTGATAAGTCGACAACGGGGCACTGTATCGAACGTATGTGCAAAGTCGAAATATCATTGTGTCGATACTTCAGCAAGAATCCAAAATATCAGTCCATCCTTTCAAGCAGTTGGATAGCACATGACCTAACTGATCTGAAACCATGCTGCTATTTTAAAGGTCGTGGACAGTCATGCGTGCTAATACGTGGTATCGAATACTACTTTCCCAAATATTGCAAGCTACACACGTCAAACTGATTTGCCGGTAGTATGATGCTTTCTGTTAAGTTTTGTTGTAAAGAGCTGACACATTCCACAGATCTGGGAAAGCTGCGTCCTTCATTGACGTGTTAGATATCACAAGGAGAAGCTCAACCAGCTCATTTACCGACATGCTGTCCTTATCAGCTGATAACTTTTATCGTTGTTTTCAATGCCACTACTAGTACTGCGGTATATCCACCTATTATAGTAGCTTGTCTTGGCTTTTCAGGTTGATGGTACACTAAGCAGGCTCACTGAGCCTATCCTTGCTAAATATACCCTTCTGGGGTATATGATGTTTATATATATGTGTATATATATATATATATATATATATATATATATATATATATATATATATATATATATATATATATATATATATATATATATATATAGGCTTTCGGTAATTTGACTCTGCATGCGCCAACTCTCTAGTTACATTTCCTCGTGAGAGGGCGATCGACCTCATAAATCGCTGTTGACAATGCGATTGCGTTTCATCCTATACGCTACACAAACGCAAACTGTTCTCGAATATTATTGCTTTTACTACAACTCTACTTAAACCTGGTAAAGTAGTCTTCACAACTGACGCGGTTTTACAATTGGACATCCGTTGAATGAAGGTAAGAACACAAACGAACAATTGCACGCATAGCCACAGGTCATCCCCATCTGGGACAGTGTCAGTGAGTGTAAGTATATTACAAAGTGCCAAACTTAGTGCAGAAATATTCATATTTCAATGTCCCAAATTAATGTCATGCATTTCAACATGAAGTAGTGTTTATAATATTCACATTATACTGTCGGCTAAGTGTATGCATACTCAGAGTACATAATTTCGTACATCCGTGCATGTGTAATGTGTCAATGTCCATTGTAGACTCGGTGTACATATATTCACCATTTCTACACAGACTTCACAAGCTTTGTCTGTCTTCTGCTGTGTTTAGTAAGGTCTGCAAGCTTTGCTTGGTCCATTCCTCTATATTATCCAGTGAAATCCATGAAAGGCTTAGTGTGTCTTCAAACATGCCGTGGAACCGTAAACATGATAGTAGTTATTCTACCGGAAAGACCAAGCCAAAGAGTGGCCCAGTATGGGAGGGAATTTCCGTTTCCGGTCGCAGAGCATTCTGGGTATCGTGAGCGCCCCCTGGCGGCGACCTATATCCCTATGCATACCCCTAGATCGCCCCCTGGCGACTGGAGCTAACCCTTAATTAACACTAACCCCGTCGACTGCTGGATCTAACCCTAACTGTCGTAACCCCATCCTGTAGACGTTTGCGGTCTTAACCCTGACGGAGTGACCCATACGCAGCAATTAAGAATAGGGTCATTAATTATCAACGATCAAAGGGACTAATTGAGATGAGAAACCAAGGCAACACGATATGGTACGAGTGCACACGTATTTTATTGAACAACACAAGCAGCATGGCGATACAACAAGGGTATCGTGTAATATCACCACTATGACTACGATGAATATGATGACGATTGGTGATGACTTGACTTGCGGATGTTTACCATCACGCCAGAGGTCGCGAACTTACGGGTGGTGCGTCTACCTCGCCAGAGGCCCGATCGATGTACTACTACTACTACTACTACTACTACTACTACGACGACGACGACGAGCGACAATACAGTCTACCTATCGCAGCTGTTTAAGCCAATCAAATACGCGGCAATCGTTAGCTACTAAATCGGTGCCGAAAATGTTAACAAAAGTTCTCATCGGAATGCCGTTACAACGAAGCAATACAAAAGCTACACAGTATTGTCTACAAACTTTAGACAGAGAAATCTGAAGCCTCTTGGTATTATGAGTCCAATCGGAACAATGTTCGTTCAGGAAGGTGCGGAACGCAACGTGTCGTGGCGGCAGACCGTACGAGCAGATGTAATCGCCGCGTCCGTCGGAGTCCAGGTACAGCGCTATCCAATGTTCACCCGGTTCGTCGCCGTCGTTGGTGTTGCACAAGAAGGCCGCGGGCAGAGCGCCGTCTATCGTCGTGGGCAGTCCGTCTTTGGATACGACGCCGTGAAATATCGATCTTGCGCGCGGGTCGATCGTCAGTAGTCTAGCGATCTGCAGGGTGTCCATCTCAGTAGTCGTAGATGATGTTGCGGCTCTTGTCTATTGCCAGCACGGACTCGAGCTCGGCATAGACGAAGACGTTCAAGGTGTTCAGCAGCGCGTTGCGAAAATGCAGTTCTATGCGCATGTTGCCCTTTTGTCCCAGATGGAAGCAGGGGCCGTCGCACTGGTCGGGGGTCAGGTCGAAACCGAAGAAGGTGTAGCCGTGTCGGTAGTCGCTGCGAGTCAGTCCGTTCCCCTCGTCCTGCCAAATCTTGCCGGTCGAGAAGAACAGACTCACGAAGAGGTCGTCTGCGAAATTGGGCTGGAAAGGTTTGGAGGGTATCTGTCGTCCGTCCACGTACACCGCGTGGAAGTTGATGGCGTTGTTCTTGGCGTGAAACGGATTCTTGTCGTACGCACCGTTGTAGGCATCGTTATCGATGCAGCACAGCACCAGACGTTTCGGCAGGGTACCGAGGAACAGGTTCTCTTACGTGTGCGACCAAGTGCCTGCAGGAATGGAGTACACCTTGCACTCGACTGATCGCATCGGATACTTGACAGTACTCTTCTCCAGAGCCTTGATGCGCGCCATCTGCACGGTCGGATTCAGGGTGGTCTTCTTTGCAAACAAGGTGGCATTGACGATTTGTATTTTGTAATCGGGGTTGGCCATTTTTGATATCCATTATTTTGATCCTTACTACGTCTAACGACTAAAGTAAATTATTTTTCAATGATTAAAACGAAAATAGGCATTTTTTTATTAAATTGACGGCGGATGTTATATAAACTATTCATACACTACATATTTCGAGACTATTAACATAGATTTGCGATAGGCTAAATCAGATGACGAAGCAGTTTTAAATAAAAAAAAAATTGCATGTCTGGGGTGAAAGATCTCTTGGTTTATGTTTGTATACTGTAGCATGTGTGTCCGTCTCCAGCATATTCAAAAGTGCCAAGTAACATTGCACCGCAAAAAGTGCTAGATCTACCACTTGTCATGAGAAACTCGTGATGTGAGGGTGGTAGTTTCGATGCTGCAGGCCTCGTGCTATGGTTCAGGCAGAAGAATGTTTATATTTTACAGTAGATTTACTTAATTCTTATGCATTTTCTGTTTGAAATAGTGACTTCTGCACATTTGGATTCAAAATGAGTAAATGTTTGCCGTTTTGTGGTACATTTTGACTCGAAAGTGGGGGATAGTGAGATTTAGAAGAACATTTTAGAAAAAATCGATAGTTCCACTGCCAAAATAGTAGACTCTGCATGTTCTGTCACTTACATGACGCAGTTGTATTGTGGCTGCTGCAAAGGGCTGCATGGATATTATGTGCACTTATTACTGTATGTAATATTTGGGCCACAACTTGAAATGTTGATCAATAGATAGCATCTACACCATCCATTTGTTAAATTGTATGCCTTCGATATTGTATATATAGTAATACAACATGTTTTCATAATTTGTTCAATAAGTTACTATTCTACATATTGTTTTCTGTATTTAAATATGGTGCTAATGCAGATGCGTGCATGTCAGTGACAGGTAGCATGTGAACTGCATGACATGCTAATTGATTTAATCCTTAAAGTTAGAGGGATTTTTTTTTACAAATAAACGTCCGTTTTATAACTGATCCGATGGGGAGTGATGCAAAGAACACATTAGCATCGATAAAATTAGGTAAAAACGTAATTTACTAGCGTTAATAATTTCGGCCAGGTTAAAGCACCTTTACCAGTAGTTGCGATATCCCTTGGCCTGGGCCTTGCGTCATTGCATAATTATCCCACACAATGCAACTTATCTATAATTTAATTGATATTGT
Source organism: Lamellibrachia satsuma (assembly GCA_033239005.1). Taxonomy (NCBI): domain Eukaryota; kingdom Metazoa; phylum Annelida; class Polychaeta; order Sabellida; family Siboglinidae; genus Lamellibrachia; species Lamellibrachia satsuma. The sequence goes on along the minus strand of BSQZ01000012.1, from coordinate 2,824,687 downwards.
AAACATATATTCTGGAAACAACTTAACTGGTGTCAAACATGAACTGTGTGAAGGCAGCACATGCGGTACATATACATGATATAGCCATATCATATAGGGACGTCCCCCGGGGTTCCATGTATCAATGCGATGCCGATACGACAGGGCCTAATAATAAAAAAAAACTACTAAAGTGCCGACTAGAACTTCTGCCACTTCACTATCTATCACAGGTTTCAGTTTTAAGATAGGGTTCAAGCGATCCCAACATATTTTATCAAACTCGTTTTTCCTCCTCTCCGCCACGGAACGGAACGGTGCACGTACAATTCGTTTGTCACTGTCAGCAATGTTACATGAACGTCAACAAACCATAAGCAAGTCGCGAATGTTCGCGTGTCGACCCCGCGATCACGTGATATGCATCTTATTAACGTTCGGCATAGCAAGCTTCGCCTAGCTCCACCCCTGTTGTTTTGCGCCATAAACACTTTTCGCAACTTTTCTTTACGAAACAGTAAAGATTCAAACATGCACCTGCCTTATTAAACGCATTTGGGCGGGCAGTATCATTTAAAATGTTTATTCTAATACCAAGAACATTCTATCATTACATCAGCAGCAAATCCCTTACCTTTAACGTTACATGTGAATAGCTCCTTTTGTACAAGTAGTATACATGTTAACCTGAACAAGCAAGGATGGGTTCCACGTTTCGATGGTAACTAAAAATAAATTTTTGGGAAAACCCTGATGAAATGATTATATGGGCATCATCAGCTGTTGTTCTGCGCGCCTCATCCCACCTGTCAGCAGATGTTCCATGTCAAAGAAAACACAGAGGGAGGATGTACCGCTGCCACAAGCCCCGCCCCACCTCTCAGCAGATGTTCCATGTCAAAGAAAACATAGAGGGAGGATGTACCGCTGAAAACAAGCCCCACCCCACCTGCCAGTAGATATACCATGCCAAAACAAGGCTGATGCTGTTCCGCAGCAGATATAAAGATTTACAATAGGCTAAAATGTCATGACGACTATCTGTTGATTGGCAACATATGTTTGTGAATCTTCAAAGAAAAAGTTATTTCGCAAATCTGGCGAAAAGCCTTCGATTTTCTTTCACCGACTGAAGCATTCGCCAGGCGCGATTTGGCGAATGTCTGAGGCAAGCTTAGTTACACATAGCAATGACAAATAACTGTGTCAATCGGTAGTTACATGGTTGGGTATCTGAAACCAACATAGTCCGCATTCGGTTCAGGGAACTGATGGTCTGGACTGTACATGGGGGTAGAGTCACTCGGATTCTTCTTCCTAGGCAGCCCCAGACCCAGTACACAAATGGGGTGTAGCGTGATCTCCAGGGAAAGAAGAATATATATTTTTTCAAACATTGTCTCTAATAAAAGATTACGTAAGGCAGGGTCCTAGCCCGACACATGCCTCTTCACTTTATATGGGAAAGTATACTAGTTGTGAATTTGTGGAATTTATAAACTTAGTATTTTGCGGCTAATTTCAGTGAAAACATTTGTGTGGTATCCACAACATATATGTCATCTTAAATAATTTATGTAAGTTACTACTTATATTGATGTTAATGTTCCATATGTATTGTTTGCAAAACAAACAGGTGTTAATGCAATATTGTACTATTGTATTGACATGACAATAAAATTTCCATACAACAGTATTGCTTATACGATGAAATAAACGTTTGACAACACATGGTGTAATTAATAGGACGGTCATGCGCGAGTGATAGATGCAATATAATATAAAAGCATAATGTTAGGATAGACTGCAGAGACACAAGATACGTTGTTTCCAAACATATAGTTCTAGCAATGTTTGTTGCTCTGTAACTTTGATCGTAATACATTTTCAAAGCTGGTCGATGTCACATGCAGAAGTCCATTACTTTTTTTTATAAATACTTCGTCCAAACTTGGGGAACAAAGAATGTAGCTAATGCAGTAGGCTAAGCATGAGTGGCGTGTCTACATACCATTCATCATTCATGGTGCTGGAATCCATCGATGTCTTCGTTTACAATTGGTATCTCGCTCCTTAGTTCCGGTTTTTCTGCGGCGTACGGTTCGAATATGAATGCACAAGAACCCCTAGATGGTCTAACATCTTGTGCGCTTTTGTTGTCACTTCTTTCATTCGCAAATAAACAATAACGACTACAGGAATGAAAGGAACCACACTCGCTGGACGACATTGTGAGACCAGGTGTAAAGGACATTGGCAACAGAACAGAAATGTGAAATAAAAATATATAAAAATGTAACTTCACGAAAAACAGTAAATGAGCAGATGGGCCTTGTAGTAAATGAATCTAAAAAGACGTATCCTGTCGAATATTGAATGTGAGTAGTATGTGTGTGTGCAATTCTGAAGGCTTAAAAGTTGAGATTTTGAGTAAGCTTCTGATTGGTTGAAATTTGAAATGGAACGTTCTGATTGGGCGTGCGCTTATTGCCGCCAGGGGGCTCAAAGGAATAATACCCTATTATCGCTCAAATGTTGAGATTTTGGGTAACCATTTCATTGGTCAAGAGCAGTTTCACCACGTGGGGCGCTACGAGTCAATTTTGTCGACGAATCTGATTTGCATAAATTAGCATATATAGCATCCATTTGTGGTGAAACTGTCACCAGGGGCGCTATGGGTCAATTGTGTAGGGTTAGTAACCCTAATGAAAAGTCAAAATTCACCGAACTTTTGTACTTATTCAATTGCCAGTTGGGGCTAAGGTTAGTAACCATAATTCTATCGTCTGTAGTGAACCCTAATACGAACCCTGACGATTATGACGCGTTTTTCGAGACGTGTCTGGAACAGAACCAGTTTCATGTAGTTGTTTTCTTCTTTTCTGGAACTTTCGAACGACGCCATAAAAATTTCCACGCTCACGAAAAGAAACACTATCCCGCATTTTCACCCTGCTAGCAGACTGAAACCTAGCGGATGAATGTTCGTGCATGCAGCGGTAAAAACGTAGCCGTGCATGTAAGCTATAGGTCGCATATCGCATCGTTGCATTATACAGAGAACTTTTCGACGTATGTCGTTTCGCGTCGACACCTACATATCGCCTATAATGATAAGAGTCTGCAAGAACACTGCGAGTTCAAAAGGTCCAAAGGTCAAGGTCAACAAAACAAACATAGCCGTTTTCTGGAACGTAGGAATGAAGCCATGAATTTTTTCATAAACACTGCGAAGTTAAAAGGTCAAGGTCAACCCAGTTTCCCCGCGAAATGTGTCAAGACACGTCGGTTTGATCCGGTTTGAACCATATTTCGCGCGAAATGTGTCCAGACACATCGATCCGGTATGTAACATGGGCTTGTGCGCTTCCATTCGTCTTGTCTTTTTGACATTGGTCAGCCACTGTTTCGTATTTCACCGAAATTTGAAATGTTAATTTTTTTAAATGTGAAACTCTCTGCGGGAAAAACACAGAAAAAGTGCATCGTCAGCAAACTTTCACGGTAAACTGTAGGAGGTATGGGTAAATTGTAGGAATTATGTGTACACTGTAGGAGTTATGGTTAACCTGAAGGAATTATGGGTAAACTGTAGGAGTTATGGGAAACCTGTAGGAATTATGGGTAAACTGTAGGAGTTATGGGTAAACTGTAGGATGTATGAGTAAACTGTTTTTATGACAATGGTTTGAACTTTGGCTTGTGCGCTCCCACTCACATTGGTCAGTCGCTGTTGGAGGACTTTGGCTTGTGCGTTCCCACTCGTCTTGTCTTTTTCACACTGGTCAGCCGCTGTTGGTGGACTTTGGCTTGTGCGCTCCCATTTGTCTTGTCTTATTTTGACATTGGTCAGTCGCTGTTGGTGGACATTGGCTTGTGCGTTTCCACTCGTCTTGTCTTTTTCACACTGGTCAGCCGCTGTTGGTGGACTTTGGCTTGTGGGCTCCCATTCGTCTTTTCTTTTTGGCACTGGGCAGTCGCTGTTGGTGGATTTTGGCTTGTGCGCTCCAACTCGTCTAGTCTTTTTTGACACTGATCAGTCACTGTTGGTGGACTTTGGCTTATGCGCTTCCACACTTCTTACCTTTTTTATCATTGGAGAGGCGATGTTGACGGACTTTGATTTGTGCACTTCCACTCGGCTTATCTTTTTGACACTGGTTTTTAGGTTCAATGACCTACAATTTTATGTATTGTAGGTCCAAGGATCAACAACTTTATGTATTTAGGTCCAAGGACCTACAACTTTATGTATTGTAGGCCCAAATACCTGCTACTTTATGTATTATACATCCAAAGACTTGCTTCTTTATGTATTGTAGTTCCAAATACCTGCATCTTTATGCATTGTAGGTCCAAGGACATACAACTTTATGTATTGTAGGTCCAAAAACAAGACATTTTCATATACAATTTGAAGAAAACAAGACACTGTTAGTGACAACTTGAAGAAAACAACACACTGTAAAAAAAATTTAAGAAAACAAGAAATTGTCATACACAACTTGAAGAAAACAAGACTTTGTTGGTGACATCTTGAAGAATACAATACACTGTTGGTGACAACTTGAAGAAAACAAGACATTGTCATACACAACTTGAAGAAAACAAGATATTGTCATACACAACTTGAAGAAAACAAGGCACTGTTGGTGACACCTTGAAGAAAACAAGACACTGTTGGCGACAACTTCAAAAAAACAAGAAACTGTTGGTGACAACTTGAAGAAACAAGATACTGTTGGTGACAACTTGAAGAAAGCAAGACACTGTAACAAAACATTTGAAGAAAACAAGACATTGTCATACACTACTTGAAGAAAACAAGACTCTGTTGCTGGCAACTTGAAGAAAACAAGACACTGTTTGTGAAAACTTTAAGAAAACAAGACACTGTTGGTGACAACTTTAAGAAAACAAGACACTGTAACAAAACATTTGAAGAAAACAAGACACTGTAATCAAACATTTGAAGAAAACAATTCATTGTCATACACTACTTGAAGAAAACAAGACTATGTTGGTGGCAACTTGAAGAAAACAAGACACTGTTAGTGACAACTTGAAGAAAACAAGACAATGTTGGTGACATCTTGAAGAAAACAAGACGTTGTCATACAAAACTTGAAGAAAACAAGACTCTGTTGGTGACAACTTGAAGAAAACAAGACACTGTTAAACACAATTTGAAGAAAACAAGACATTGCCGTACACAACTTGAAGAAATCAAGGCACTGTTGGTGAAAACTTAAAGAATACAATACACTGTTGGCGACAACTTGAAGAAAACAAGACACTGTTGGTGCCAACTTGAAGAAAACAAGACACTGTTGGTGACAACTTGAAGAAAACAAGACGTTGTCATACAAAACATGAAGAAAACAATACAATGTAACCAAAAATTGAAGAAAACAAGAAATTGTCATACACATCTTTAAGAAAACAAGACATTGTTGGTGAAATCTTGAAGAAAACAAGACACTGTTGGTGACAACTTGAAAAAAACAAAACACTGTTAGTGACAACTTGAAGAAAACAAGACAATGTTAGTGACATCGTGAAGAAAACAAGACTTTGTCATACAAAATTTGAAGAAAACAAGACTCTGTCGGTGGCAACTTGAAGAAAACAAGACACTGCCATACACAACTTGAAGAAATCAAGGCAATGTTGGTGACAACTTAAATAATACAATACACTGTTGGCGACAACTTGAAGAAAACAAGACACTGTTGGTGACAACTTGAAGAAAACAAGACACTGTTGGTGACAACTTGAAGAAAACAAGACGTTGTCATACAAAACATGAAGAAAACAAGACTATGTTGGTGGAAACTTGAAGAAAACAAGACGCTGTTAGTGACAACTTGAAGAAAACAATACAAGGTAACAAAAAAAATTGAAAAAACAAGAAATTGTCATACACAACTTGAAGAAAACAAGACATTGTTGGTGACATCTTGAAGAATACAATACACTGTTAATGACAACTTGAAGAAAACAAGACAATGTTGGTGACAACTTGAAGAAAACAAGACGTTGTCATAAACATCTTGAAGAAAACAAGACATTGTCATACACAACTTGAAGAAAACAATACACTGTTGATGACAACTTGAATAAAACAAGACATTGTCATAACCAACTTGAAAAAAAACAAGACACTGTTGGTGACAACTTGATGAAAACAAGACACTGTTAATGACATCTTGAAGAAAACAAGACACTGTTGGTGAAAACTTGAAGAAAACAAGACATTGTCATAAACAACTTGAAAAAAAACACTGTTGGTGACAACTTGATGAAAACAAGACACTGTTAATGACAACTTGAAGAAAACAAGACACTGTTGGTGACAACTTGAAGAAAACAAGACGTTGTCATAAACATCTTGAAGAAAACAAGACATTGTCATACACAACTTGAAGAAAACAATACACTGTTGGTGACAACTTGAATAAAACAAGACATTGTCATAACCAACTTGAAAAAAACAAGACATTGTTGGTGACAACTTGACAAAAACAAGACACTGTTAATGACAACTTGAAGAAAACAAAACACTGTTGGCGACAACTTGAAGAAAACAAGACACTGTTACACACGATTTGAAGGAAACAAGACATTGTCATACACAACTTGAAGAAAAAAAGACTGTGTTGGTGGCAATTTGAAGAAAACAAGACACTGTTAGAGACAACTTGAAGAAAACAAAACACTATTGGTGACAATTGGAAGAAAACAAGACACGGTATCAAAACATTTGAAGAAAACAAGACATTCTCATACATAACTTGAAGAAAACAAGACTATGTTGGTGACAACTTGAAGAAAACAAGACATTATTGGTGACAACTTGAAGAAAACAAAATATTGTTGGTGTCAACTTGAAGAAAACAAGACACTGTAAAAAACATTTGAAGAAAACAAGACATTGTCATACACAACTACAAGAAAACAAGACACTGTTAGTGACAATTTGAAGAAAACAAGACACTGTTGGTGACATCTTGAAGAAAACAAGACGCTGTCATACAAAAATTTAAGAAGACAAGACTCTGTTGGTGACAACTTGAAGAAAACAAGACACTTGTAGTAACAACTTGAAGAAAACAAGACACTGTTGGTGACAACTTGAAGAAAGCAAGACGCTGTTGGTGAAAACTTGAAGAAAACAAGACACTGTTACACACAATTTGAAGAAAACAAGACATTGCCATACACATCTTGAAGAAATCAAGGCACTGTTGGTGACAACTTAAAGAATACAATACACTGTTGGCGACAAATTGATGAAAACAAGACATTGTCGAAAAACAACTTGAAGAAAACAAGGCATTGTCATAAACAACTTGAAAAAAAAACAAGACACTGCTGGTGACATCTTGATGAAAACAAGACACTGTTAATGACAACTTGAAGAAAACAAGACACTGTTGGTGACAACTTGAAGAAAACAAGACGTTGTCATAAACATCTTGAAGAAAACAAGACATTGTCATACACAACTTGAAGAAAACAATACACTGTTGGTGACAACTTGAATAAAACAAGACATTGTCATAACCAACTTGAAAAAAACAAGACATCGTTGGTGACAACTTGACAAAAACAAGACACTGTTAATGACAACTTGAAGAAAACAAAACACTGTTGGCGACAACTTGAAGAAAACAAGACACTGTTACACACGATTTGAAGAAAACAAGACATTGCCATACACATCTTGAAGAAATCAAGGCACTGTTGGTGACAACTTAAAGAATACAATACACTGTTGGCGACAAATTGATGAAAACAAGACATTGTCGAAAAACAACTTGAAGAAAACAAGGCATTGTCATAAACAACTTGAAAAAAAAACAAGACACTGCTGGTGACATCTTGATGAAAACAAGATACTGTTAATGACAACTTGAAGAAAACATGACACTGTTGGTAACAACTTGAAGAAAACAAGACATTGTCATAAACATCTTGAAGAAAACAAGACATTGTCATACACAACTTGAAGAAAACAAGACACTGTTGGTGACAACTTGAAGAAAACAAGACATTGTCATAACCAACTTGAAAAAAAACAAGACACTGTTGGTGACAACTTGATGAAAACAAGACACTGTTAATGACATCTTGAAGAAAACAAGAAACTGTTGGTGAAAACTTGAAGAAAACAAGACATTGTCATAAACAACTTGAAAAAAAAACACTGTTGGTGACAACTTGATGAAAACAAGACACTGTTAATGACAACTTGAAGAAAACAAGACACTGTTGGTGACAACTTGAAGAAAACAAGACGTTGTCATAAACATCTTGAAGAAAACAAGACATTGTCATACACAACTTGAAGAAAACAATACACTGTTGATGACAACTTGAATAAAACAAGACATTGTCATAACCAACTTGAAAAAAAACAAGACACTGTTGGTGACAACTTGATGAAAACAAGACACTGTTAATGACATCTTGAAGAAAACAAGACACTGTTGGTGAAAACTTGAAGAAAACAAGACATTGTCATAAACAACTTGAAAAAAAAACACTGTTGGTGACAACTTGATGAAAACAAGACACTGTTAATGACAACTTGAAGAAAACAAGACACTGTTGGTGACAACTTGAAGAAAACAAGACGTAGTCATAAACATCTTGAAGAAAACAAGACATTGTCATACACAACTTGAAGAAAACAATACACTGTTGGTGACAACTTGAATAAAACAAGACATTGTCATAACCAACTTGAAAAAAACAAGACATTGTTGGTGACAACTTGACAAAAACAAGACACTGTTAATGACAACTTGAAGAAAACAAAACACTGTTGGCGACAACTTGAAGAAAACAAGACACTGTTACACACGATTTGAAGAAAACAAGACATTGTCATACACAACTTGAAGAAAAAAAGACTGTGTTGGTGGCAATTTGAAGAAAACAAGACACTGTTAGAGACAACTTGAAGAAAACAAAACACTATTGGTGACAATTGGAAGAAAACAAGACACTGTATCACAACATTTGAAGAAAACAACACATTGTCATACATAACTTGAAGAAAACAAGACTATGTTGGTGACAACTTGAAGAAAACAAGACATTATTGGTGACAACTTGAAGAAAACAAAACATTGTTGGTGTCAACTTGAAGAAAACAAGACACTGTAAAAAAACATTTGAAGAAAACAAGACATTGTCATACACAACTACAAGAAAACAAGACACTGTTAGTGACAATTTGAAGAAAACAAGACACTGTTGGTGACATCTTGAAGAAAACAAGACGCTGTCATACAAAAATTTAAGAAGACAAGACTCTGTTGGTGACAACTTGAAGAAAACAAGACACTTGTAGTAACAACTTGAAGAAAACAAGACACTGTTGGTGACAACTTGAAGAAAGCAAGAAGCTGTTGGTGAAAACTAGAAGAAAACAACTTGAAAAAAAAACAAGACACTGTTGGTGACAACTTGATGAAAACAAGACACTGTTAATGGCAACTTGAAGAAAACAAGACACTGTTGGTTACAACTTGAAGAAAACAAGACGTTGTCATAAACATCTTGAAGAAAACAAGACATTGTCATACACAACTTGAAGAAAACAATACACTGTTGGTGACAACTTGAATAAAACAAGACATTGTCATAACCAACTTGAAAAAAAACAAGACACTGTTGGTGACAACTTGACCAAAACAAGACACTGTTAATGACAACTTGAAGAAAACAAGACACTGTTGGCGACAACTTGAAGAAAACATGACACTGTTACACACGATTTGAAGAAAACAAGACATTGTCATACACAACTTGAAGAAAAAAAGACTCTGTTGGTGGCAATTTGAAGAAAACAAGACACTGTTAGGGACAACTTGAAGAAAACAAAACAATATTGGTGACAATTGGAAGAAAACAAGACACTGTATCACAACATTTGAAGAAAACAAGACATTGTCATACATAACTTGAAGAAAACAAGACTATGTTGGTGACAACTTGAAGAAAACAAGACACTGTTTGTGACAACTTGATGAAAACAAGACACTGTTAATGACAACTTGAAGAAAACAAGACTATGTTGGTGACAATTTGAAGAAAACAAGACATTGTCATACACAACTTGAAGAAAACAAGACACTATTAATGACAACTTGAAGAAAACAAGACACTGTCGGTGACAACTTGAAGAAAACAAGACATTGTCATACAAAACTTGAAGAAAACAAGACATTGTTGGTGACAACTTGAAGAAAACAAAACATTGTTGGTGTCAACTTGAAGAAAACAAGACACTGTAACAAAACATTTGAAGAAAACAAGACATTGTCATACACAACTTGAAGAAAAAATGACTGTGTTGGTGGCAATTTGAAGAAAACAAGACACTGTTAGGGACAACTTGAAGAAAACAAAACACTATTGGTGACAATTGGAAGAAAACAAGACACTGTATCACAACATTTGAAGAAAACAAGACATTGTCATACATAACTTGAAGAAAACAAGACTATGTTGGTGACAACTTGAAGAAAACAAGACACTGTTTGTGACAACTTGATGAAAACAAGACACTGTTAATGACAACTTGAAGAAAACAAGACAATGTTGGTGACAACTTGAAGAAAGATAGTTGTAAATCCTTGAACCTACAAAAAAACCTAAAGTAGCGGGTCTTTGGACCTGCAGTACATAAAGTTGTAGGTCCTTGGACCTACAATACATAAAGTTGTAGGTATTTGGACTTACAATACATAAAGTTGTAGGTCCTTGGAACTACAATGCATAAAGTTGCAGGTATTTGGACCTTCAATACATAAAGTAGCAGTTTTTGGACTTACAATATAAAAACATGTAGGTTTTTAAACCTACAATACATAAAGTTGTTGGTCCTTGGACCTACAATACGTGAGGTTGTAGGTCCTAGAACCTAGAAAAACCCATGTCAAAAAAGACAAGACGAGTGGAAGCGCACATGCCAAAGTGCACCAACAGTGACTGACCAGTGTGAACAAGACAAGACAAGTGGGAGCGCACAAGTCAAAGTCCGCCAACAGCGCCTGACCAATGCCAAAACAGACAAAAAGGGTGGAAGCGCACAAGCCAAAGTCCACCAACAGCGACTGCCCAGTGTGAAAAAAAATGACAAGACGAGTGGGAGCGCACAAGCCAAAATCCACCAAATGCGACTGATCAATGTCAAGAAAGACAAGACGAGTGGGAGCGTACAAGCCAACGTCCACTAATAGCGACAGACCAATGTCAAAAAAAGACAAGTCCAGTGGGAGCGTACAAGCCAAAGTCCAACAACAGCTACTGACCAATGTGAGTGGGAGCGCACAAGCCAAATATCACCAACAGCGAATAACCAGTGTCAAAAAAGACAAGACGGGTGGAAGTGCACCAGACAAAGTCCACCAACAGCGGCACAGTTTACCCATACGCCCTACACTTTAACCGCAACTCCTACAGTTTACCCAATATTCCTACAGGTTACCCATAATTCCTACAGTTTACCCATAATTCCTCCAGGTTACCCATAACTCCTACAGTTTACCAATAATTCCTACTATTTACCCATACCTCATACAGTTTATCCTGAAAGTTTGTTGACGATGCACTTTTTCTGGGTTTTTCCGCATAGAGTTTCACATTTAAAAAAATTCACATTTCACACTTCGGTAAAATGCGAAACAGTGGATGACCAATGTCAAAAAGACAAGACGAATATAAGCGCACAAGCCCATGTTACATACCGGATCGATGTGTCTGGACACATTTTCGCGCGAAATATGGTTCAAACCGGTTCAAACCGACGTGTCTTGACACATTTCGCGGGAAAACTGGGTTGACCTTGACTTTTAACTTCGGAGTGTTTATGGAAAATTCCATGGCTTCATTCGAACATTTCATAAAGCGGCTCTGTTTGCTTTGTTTACCTTGACCTTTGGACCTTTTGACCTCGCAGTGTTCTTGCAGACTCGTATCATTATAGGCGATATGCAGGTGTCGACGCGAAACGACATACGTCGAAATTTATTTGTATAATGCAACGAGGCGAGTAGTATGCGTGCAGGAATGGGACCTCAAAAGAGCAGCCCAGCAGAGAGAGCAAAGTGACTTCCGATCACGTGACTCGCCCCAGCGCCCCCTAGTGGTAACCTACATCCACCACGAGCGCACCCTAGCGACTGGAGATAACGGTCATAACCCTGTATGTGTGGTGACCTATGACCTCCAGGTACTGACCAGGTTGTGACCGCTACCGTGACGATTCATACAGAATAGGGTAATTAGTAATCATCTAATTAATAATAGGGTCGTTAATTATATTAACTATCAAAGGGACTAATGGAGACGAGAAATCAACACGATATGGTACGAGTGCACACGTATTTTATTGAGTATAATACAAGCAGCATGGCGATACATCAAGGGTAGCGTGTAATATCACTACAACTACAACTACGATGAATATATGAATCGACTTGCGTATGTTGACCATCGCGCCAGAGGTCGTGAGCTTAGGGGTGTTTCCACCTCGCCAGAGGCTCGAAGATGATGACGAGGCGACTTGCGGATGTTTACCATCACGCCAGAGGTCGCGAGCTTACGGGTGGTGCACCACCTCGCCAGAGGCTCGAACGATGATGTGGTGTACTGCTGCTGCTATGAGCGATAATACGGTCTACCATATCGCAGCTGTTTTAAGCCAATCAAATACGCGGCAATCATTAGCTACTGAATAGGTGCCGAATAGGTTGTTTGTATCATCAGTCTATGTAAGATACACGATAGTAGGGTATACCCTTCTTCAATAGTCTCATCCAATCGAACACTCGACAATCGTTATTGACCAGATTAGTGTGGAACATGTTTACGAAAGTCTTCATAGAAGAACCTTTACAACGAAGCATTACATAAGCAACACAATATTAGACAGAGGACTCTGAAGGACTCTGAAGCCTCTGGGTATTATGAGTCCATTCGGAACAGTGTTTGTTCAGGAAGGTGCGGAACGCCGCGTGACGAGGCGGCAGACCGTACGAGCAGAATTATTCACCGCGTCCGTCGGCGTCCAGGTACAGCGCTATCCAATGTTCGCCTGGTTCGTCGCCGTTGTCGGTGTTGCACACGAAGGCTGCGGGCAGAGTGTCGTCTATCGTAGTGGGTAGTCCGTCTCTGGGTACGACGCCGCGAAATATAGTTCTGGTGCGCGGGTCCACTGCCAGTAGTCTAGCAATCTGCAGGGTGTCCATTTTAGTAGTCGTAGATGATGTTGCGATTCTTGTCGATTTCCAGCACGGACTCGAGCTCGGCGTACGCGACGACGTTCACGGTGTTCAGCAGCGCATTGCGGAAATGAGCTTCTATGCGCAGGTTGCCCTTTTGTACTAGATGGAAGCAGGGACCATCGCACTGATCGGGGGTCAGGTCGAAACCGAAGAAGGTGTAGCCGTGTCGGTAGTCGCTGCGAGTCAGTCCGTTCCCTTCGTCCTGCCACAACTTACCGGTCGACGAGAACAGACTCATGTAGCTCCTGACAAAGAGGTTGTCTTCGAAATTCGGCTGGAAAGGTTTGGAGGGTATCTGTCGTCCGTCCACGTACACCGCGAGAAAGCTGATGGCGTTGTTCTTGGCGTGAAACGGATTCTTGTCGTACGCTCCGTTGTAGGCATCGTTATCGATGCAGCACAGCACCAGACGTTTCGGCAGGAATGGAGTACACCTTGCACTCGACTGATCGCATCGGATACTTGACCGTACTCTTCTCCAAAGCCTTGACGTGTGCTATCTGCACGCTGGGATTCACGGTGACTTTCTTTGCAAACAAGCAGGCATTGACTATTTGTATCTTGTAATCGGGGTTGAGTCCACCAGCCATGAGTGCAAAAGCAGGTTTACTACGCACCAGTCGGATCTTGACGTCGACGCCGTTGATGAGGAATTTATCCTGCAGAAAGAGGTCCACGTGGAGACGGCCCATCATATCGACAACACGGCTCCTCAGGATGTGCCCTCGTCGAGCCACGAACCCTTCGTTAGCTGCGGGTCCGTCGGCTATCTCGCAGGCGTCCATGCGAGTGGCCGTGTCCTTGTACCACAGCTGACTCGTCAGTTGCGTGTCCTTGGCATCGGGACCGTAGCTGAGCAACGTCTCTATGAAGGCGCGATACGCATACGTGTTGGTCGAAGGGGTCACGAGCGTATTGTTCAGGGAGACGTCGGCTTGACTGATCAGTGCATGCAGCCAGTTATTCACCGGTGCCACGGGATCGACCAAGTCGATATCGTCCCCGTTGGCTCGTGTCACCTTCGCCTGCACGTGCAGTATCGTGTTGGCGAGATCCAGGTAATCGTCTCCCGATCCGGGTATGAGGAATTCTATCGGTCCACCCGAGTCCAGAGAGGACAAGGGCTGATGTTCTACTACGTGACTGTCGATGATGCTGGTCTGAGTGGGGGGTACGGTAAAGAGATCCAGCTCACTCTTGACTCCTTCGCACGACTGTTTATGTACGAATGCCATCGTCGTCGTCGAATATGTCGGCCTCGCGTTTCGTGGACGTCTGTCTCTTGCGTCGTCTCTTTGCTAAAGTGACTCCTTTCTTTGCCGGCGCGCGTTTTATACGTTTACGAGGACGCACGCCAGAAATCATACGCATCAGATTCCTACCGGCGTCTGTGACGCGTCGTTAGGTTGCCTTTTTTATGCTCTGTCCAGACATGACGTCGTCGGCTATGCGCACGCCGGTCTTCAACGCCCCCTTTCCCAACGCCACGGCACCTCTCTTGATGAGCGGCATGGCGCTGCGCAGCAGACCGGTGAACAGACTAGCTAGTCCATGTCCCCGCTGGTATTGAGCACCAGCGAAGTAGGACAGTGCACCACCCGCCTGACGCGTGTAATACTCGTTGTAATTCATCTTCAGAACAGTCCGATCCTGCGCCGTCGAAAATGAAGTGTCACGGTCACTCTACCGTACTCGAATGGCACGCGTCGTCCTGTGTCGTCCCTTATATCGATTTCAATCGATTTGAAGTGCGAGTACAACAGAGGCACGTAGTGAATGTTAGTGAACCTGTCGGATACCGTTTCGCCGTGACTTCCGGCAACCGGGAGGGCTCGCAACAAAGGTGCGACAGTGTCACCTACTATGCGAGACTCCACGACGTCCGTGTAAACGTACATGGTATCGAACCCTAGATTCATCTGCACCACGTGTTCGGCTTCTTTACGGTAGGTATACGGACCATCGGGAGTGTCTTTGGGTGGCAAAAACACGGTGGCCGACGGTATGAGACCGAGATTCCTTCCACCTTCTCTCGGGTTCTCGTCCGTTGTTATCGTCTCTGCTGTTGTTACCGCTGCTGACATGACCGATCCTAGTAGCGATGGTGGTGCTGCTGTCGACGACGGACTGGTGACCACCGTCGGTTCGAAACCTAACATTCTTGCCAACGCACTGAGGCGAAGTACAGTGAACTTGGTGCCTGGTGTCATGTGCATCGTCATTTTTTGAGTGACGGGGCTGTAGGTCAACTTTGCTCGTATCTTATCCGTCGCCATACTGTCCAGTCCCCTGTTGACGTGATCCATCAATGTCGTGGGAGACTTGTAATATCCAGCACTGATCCTTGCACTCGGGGTTAGACCGATAGCAATCGTCTCGTTAAGGAAGAACCAGGTGTCGTACTTTCCTATGTTGTACCACGTATGCGGGTACTGTATTTCTGCCAACCCGCATTCCCACTTGCCAGTCAGATCGATAAGTCGAGGTAACTCTGTGATGTAATGAGCCAACGTATTGTTGGGATACATCTTCATGGAAGCGTTGCTAGGCAGTGTCAGGTATAAATCAGTCGCCATGACGTGGGATTGGGAAGCAGATAACCCAAAGAACTACTCAACAGAGCCATCCACAGATTAGAATTCTCGTGACCTGTGGACAGATTGTAAATGCTTATGAGAATGACCGTAAACAAGACGAGCACCTGACACAGAAAGACTATTTCCACTTTAGGACACACGGTACCGAACATATGCCAAGGAGTGCTACCGCTGCTACTGCTACCACTGTCCACTGCGTTCTGCGCGTCAGTACTGTCCTCTGCTACTACTACTACGTCCTCTTGTTCCTCCTGTTCGACGACGGTGAAATCTCGTGTTGTCGTGTCATGTGTCATTTCTCGGAAGAAGTCTTACCGAACGCGTGGCTAGTCTTTATAGTGGACTGCACCAGTGCCTTGGCATCTATCCAGCTGTTGAATTTGGAGGGGTAACCGAACCATTTCACGAAAACTTGATTTCGTCCACCTACCTTGCACGTAGAACAGTTTATCGGGGGATACCAACACTTTCTGCAACTCCAATTCGTAGAAGGTGCCTTCCAGCACTTCGCCGAGATCGTCCTTCAATCGATACACGGGTGGATCGGAGGGATGAACCTCGTGTATCGTGAAAATCTCTTCGCTCCAATTCGCCGTGTACCCCTTTTCGAACTTACCTTTGTACTTGCTGATACGTACGCGATCCGACACGCGCCACTTGGGCACGCCCTTACCGTCGTGACCGTACAGACGCTGCCACACCTTTTCCTGATTACGGTAACTCACCTGTGAAGGAGCCATGCCGATACTGCGGTGGTAGGTGTTGTACGAATGCACCAGGTCCTGAAGGATGTCGAGGTATCGCCACGTCTGGTGTTTCGTGAAGTATCGCCACATCCGTGACCTCAACGTTCTGTTGAATCTTTCCACGATGGCCGCCTTCGTCTCCGCGTTGTACGTGGAGAAGTGATGGATGTTGTGCTTCTTCAATAGAGCCTGGACGGATTTATTCAGAAATTCCTTTCCTTGGCCTGTCTGCAACATCTTTGGCCAGCCTTTGCTGAACGTGCTGTCAAGTGCCGCTACCAACGACGCTGCGGACTTGTTCTTCATGGGAACACACCAGGCCACTTTCGAGAAGATGTCGATCACCGTGAGGAGAAAGGTCATACCCTCGTTGTGCTTTTTCAAATGCAACAGATCGACGAGATCGGCCTGCCACTGCTGATGCAGACCGCTCACGATGACGCGTCGTCTCTCGAAACGACGTCTAGCCGGCTTGTGTAGGGTATAGGGGTCCTGTTCCGACAACCATTCCGCGACCTTTTTTCTTGATATGCGCGTGACGCGTCGCAAGGCATCGGGTCCGCCGTAACTACCCACCCTTTTCGGATCGAATTAGACCGTCCTAAGTGCTCGTTCTTTCGTCGGTGCCATTAAAAGAGTTCCGATGGACTGACGGTTGTGACGTTTACTGCGCAGCACGGTTCTTGACGAGTAAGAAGGAGTACGCTGACGTACACCAGAAGACCCACTGCCACACCCACGACGATGACGAATGATCGATAATCTAGTACTGTAACCATTCACTGCAGAGCGACTGTTGTGTAAGATTTCGAACTATAGCGTCAACAATCAAGTAAAATCCAACGCAAAATGCTGTAACGACGACGGAACGGTAGTACGTGTCCTATGGATCGCTCGACATCGCGGTGCACACTGAGCTGTGGACACGTGTTGCAACGACTTAAATGTCTTCCCAACTAGCCAATGACGCCAGTGCCTTGCGTTGACGTTCTGGAGGTGGGTGAGCATGGAATGTTCCATTTGACCGCGTCGACGAGCGAGGGGTGTCCAACTGAGCGATCTTCTTGCGCTACCACCAGAGCGAAGAGTAGCCGGTATTCGACAACGACCTGGAGTGGATGTGGTTGGTGTCGGTGCCTGACGTATGTAGTCTCTCCTGGCGACGTTACCGACCAACTCCATGGGCAGGTTCAGGGCACGGAGTTGTCGTGCAAACGGTTGCCATCCCGTTGGATTGGTCTTTCTCTGACGCAACACATCTTTCACGAGATCCACCACGTTACTTCCGGCAATCGGCACACCCTCGTGGATCAGTTCGCCGCGGGCTGTCCAAGACATGTTTCTTTTCATACGTTCTATCAAACGTCTGGCTTTGCCTTGCATGGTCTTGGGTACGGTATCCACGACGTCGGCCTCTATCTCGCTAGCAGGAACTTCCTCTGCCCCCGCCACCGCCCCCGCCCCCGGCCCGGCCCCTGCTCCAGACTCGTTCACTGCGATCACTCGTGTCGGTTCCTTGGCGTGTTTATCGGACAAGACGTTATATCGTTGCAACACCTGATTATACAATGTTACCTTGGTCCTGTCGTCGAGGTCCTTTCTGTCGAGGATGGTCGTCATCTCGTCGTCGAGAGCTCGCACCTTCTTACCTAAGGTATCCGTCGGGAGTGGGGGTGACCGAAGCGTGTCCAACATTCGTGGATCCACCAAGGACATCTTGCGTGCGTGTTCCATGTATCTAGCCTCCCGAACGAAGATGGCGCGACCTGGTTGCTTGCGGGAGCAGCACCTCTCGAATCAAGGGTAGAAACACCGAACTGGCCAACGGTGCTAGGAAGGCCGATAGGAACCCTCCGCTCTGTCCCTCGCCGACCTGTCGGTGCAGCAAGAGACGTCTTCTTCTGCCAGCCGACGTTCGACTGTGAGCCAACTCGCGTAACTTCTTCCTGTATTTACTCAAACGACGCCTCTGTAATGCAGACAATGGAATGTTCTCTTTTAATATGTTGTAGGCACACTCGGCTAGCGCACACAAAAGATCGGCGTCAGCGTTTTCGATGATGGCTCTTTTCAGCTTGTTGTTCTTGATCCTGTTCAGAGCCTGTATGCATATAATGTGTCTCTTCACTAGGGCAGACATGGTGGGAATGAAGAGACTATCCAAGCGTGCGGGCTTTTTATACCTTAGGCAAGTACACGTACTGAACACCGTCGTCTGGAAAGATGGCCGTGCGCAGACGCATGTCCTCGGGCGTGTCCTGTTTGAGATCGACCAATAGATAGCCGTACGGTACCGAAGTGGCGTCTTTAAAAGCCTCTTGAACGAATTTGGCGTGCCCCGGATACATCTGTCGAGCCAAGTGCGACATCTGCGATGCGTCACGAGGATTCTTGAACACCACCATGTATTGAGAATTCAGACTGATGGTACGACTCTCTTTGTTTTTGGGGAAAAGGTTCTGTATGAGATACAGCACGGACCTGTTCCTGTGGTGACTCTTTTTAGAGAACAAGGTCGTGACCCGTTCGTCCGTTTCTGCCATGAGATCGTCTATGACGATGAGGTTCCTCGTCGACGAATCGAACATGCTAGCACTCGGCAACCCTTCCTCGAAGCGCACGTCCGTCAAGTCCATCGTTGCGTAAGCCTCTTGCCATTCTCCGTAACACCACGTGATCCGTTCGGGAGGTGGATCGATCATCGCAGCAGCGTGACGTAGCATACGCGTCACGAAAGTACTTTTGCCGCATCCCCTCGGACCGGCGACGATGCACGTGAAAGGATGTTTCCACCGCGCGTCCATGGTCGCTTATGAAAGACGACCGCAGTGCATCGTCCTTTTCTATACGTCCACCGGACCCGTGCTCACCCCGTCCTCGTGCACCACTCGTTTGGCGTAGAAGTAGGTGAGAGCCGCTCGTTCCTGCACGTACGTCAACACGGTCGAGTGACACACCCGGAACCCACGGTTCTTTCCACTTCCGCTCCGACGGTTGTTGAGCACCTCCAGGAACGCGTTCTTGTCGATGTCATTATGACGTTTGCTCAGTCCTTTGCTGCTGTATTTGTCGGTGGGTCCGAAACAATAGTACGTCTTGCTGCACAACCCCACGAACCCGTCGCCGGACCACTCCACCTTGAACAGACCAGGTGTCCTCTTGTCGTACGCCCTACGCGCTTTAAAGCACTCCTCGTCGCCGACCCACGGTCTGTTGGCGAGTCGACAGCGCACGTACTCGTTCCGATGGTCGTCGCAACATTCGGACGGCAGCCATTCGGAACAGTGCCGGAAGTAATGTTCTCGTAGTTCCGGAGTCACGAGGGCGTCGACGGACTCGCCGGCCAAGGCCAAATAGGCAGAATCTGTATTTGTCTCGCAGTACTGAAAAAGAGGGCGCTCCAGGTACCTGTCGATGAAGTCGTAATAGACCTGTAACATGCGCATATTGGCATACTGCAGAACGAAGAATCCCACGTGTACGGGTAGGGTGTACGTGACGGTCTTCTTGTTCATCTCTATCTCGTACGCATCGTCCACAATGACATCGAGTTGTCGGAATCTCCTATCGTTGACCAAGAGCGATGCGGCCTTCTCCTTGCAATAATTGACGTTGCGATGTCGGTACACGTTGGTTATGGTCTTTCCGTAACCCGAGTTCCCCAGCAACTTCATGGTGTCTGCGATGATGGCCTTGTGCGAGTGGACGTCTCCTTCGCGTCGCGCCGTGGACACTGCATCTCCGAACCGTCTGAAACACGGGACGGGATCGTACTCGATGACCTGATACACGTGCGTCACGTCGAGACCGTGGTCCATGTACCATCGCAGCAGAGGCGTGGCAAGCAGGATCTTATCCCCTCGATAACTACCCACGAGTATGCGTCTCGGTGTCGTCATGATGTTGTGCTCCTCGGCGTATCGGCGCATGAACGGTCCGAGATCGTCGCGTGTCAGTCGGATGTTCTTGAACACGGGCTGCATCTCGGCAAAGTGTTCTCGCAATGCTTCCGGTACGCGAAGGTCACACTCGATCAGACCGAACACGGTTCCGGCACGCACGCCACTCAGGATCTGTTGTGACGTCATCGTCCATCGTGCGCGACGTCGTCGCGGAAATGTAGCATCCAGAAGCTTTTTCACGACAGGATCTCGTCTCGTCTTTTTCCACTCGAATTCCCACATCTATACGACTTTGACAAAGTGACGGAGGTAGACGGTGTTCTTTCGGGTCTCGGCAAGCAGTTCAGCCATGGGTTTCCCGTTGACCTCGTTGACCTCTTTACCAGTGCGCGAGTGACCATGGAAAAAACATCCGTGGTACTGATCAGCCGTTTTCGTCTCGCTGCACCACCCGTCCACCAGTAGTTTGCCTATTCTCTTCTCCCTACC
Source organism: Lamellibrachia satsuma (assembly GCA_033239005.1). Classification (NCBI taxonomy): domain Eukaryota; kingdom Metazoa; phylum Annelida; class Polychaeta; order Sabellida; family Siboglinidae; genus Lamellibrachia; species Lamellibrachia satsuma. The sequence continues at coordinate 2,803,670 of BSQZ01000012.1, read as the reverse complement.
GTTGGTCTGGTGTCGTATGACGCGTCCCGTGCGTTCGGATTCCCAAGTCAACCATTCGGCGGCCATCTGACCGTACAGCTGCGCCGATTCCGGGCGGAAATCTTTCTCTTCCCGTCGTCGCGTGTACCATCCCATAGGCATGTCTTGCATGAGTGACCACAAGTACAGGGCATTGGCATCGTATCCAACGATGGACCTACAAGGACGAGCGGCCTCTCCGTACTCGTTCTGACGTAGCGTGGTGACCCCTTTCTCGTGATAGCGATGAAAAATGAGCGAAGCCCCGCCAACCACGTGATCTTTGACGAGATGATGAAGAGAGCAAGGTCAGACCAGGTACGCTGATGCCTTGCTTGAACATGTATATGCCACGTTGTTCGTAGAAGGCACACTGTCTGTCGATGGCCTGCAGAAAGGGAACCACGTCTCTGTTGTTGTACCAGACGAGAAAGTCTCGCAAAGTCGTCATGGAATTGTCGCGCCAGGCCTCTTGACAACTTGCATAATCCTCGTCGGAAATACCTTCGTTCTTCAGTCGACTGAAGAAGGCCTGTTTCGATGGAAGTGCAGTGTCGTCGAGTCTCTCCAGACGGTCCATGTACTCGTACGGGAAATGACCTTTTGTCACCTTGCATCCGTACGCCTTCAGATGCTTGTCGTAACTGAACCCGGGAGCTATGTAGTTGGTCATGTCTAGAAATTTCAGCTGATCCGTCGAAAGACACATGAAAGTGTTGTTGCGTTTGATGACGAAAAAAGTACCGACACCCTCATTCTCTTCATCTTTGTCGTCTTGTTCTTGTTCTTGTTCTTCTTGGTCTTCTTGTTCCTTTGATCCGGTGGATAAGAAGTAGGGAATGAGAAACTGTTTGATGGCATTGAGATCATACTTACCCGAATTGAACCCGATGACAGGTAACTGAGTTGTCCCATCAGCTTTTTGTATGGATTGGTCGTCGGACGAGATTTCTTCTTATCGACGGCTGATCGTGCAGATCGTGCAGCCTTCTCAGTTTCGTCCCATTTCGTCAGTTCCTCTGCGAGTTGATCCAAGACATCTTCGTACGAGTGTTTGATCTTGTCGTACGCGGCGTCACTCGTCGCTTGTAAGATATTCATCATTCTACTCACCAACTTGTTGGTGTCTCCGTCCGTGACGAGACATTGCACTCGCTCGTGGCCGGGCACGTTGGATGCTACGCTAACGCTCAGTGGAACGTGACGCGCCACCCAGTGGACCGTGTCACTGTCCGACGGAAGTTGTTCCGTGTCGAACCAACACTCGAAATCAAAGGTGGCTCGATACGGATAGTAGCGCAACAATTCAGCCACGCGAATGTGCTCGTCGTCCAGACGTTCGAACACCGATGGTGTGGAATGGTACACGCCACCAGGATAGACTCGACGCACACCCCCCGTACACGTGCGCTCGTGTCGAAACAGCATAGATGCCTCTTTCCATAACGAGTCACCGCACTTCCGACATCGATAAGGGTTGCAGTACATGCGGACATCTTGGATGAATGAAAAATATGTCTCGTGAAGGTTGAGATACATTGTTTCGGGGTACTTGCATAACGATCGACGAACCAGTTCGGCAGTCGACTTACCGTCCTCCTCATCCGGTTTGACCAGTTGGTACACGCACACGTTCGTTTGGAACGTGGTCTCTACGCGATAGAGGTCATCCAGCGTGACCCCTGTAAATTCTTCTATGGGTACGTGATCTCGGTCGTATGTCTAGTAGATCGTCTTCACCGCCGGTTCCAATCGACGTATATCGCATCCTCGATGCAGGGCCAGACATCGGAACAGACACAGGTTATCTTTGTACCTCTTGTTATGGATGGGATCCGTTTCCAATCCGATGATGCTTTTCTTCCTCTTGATGTAGGATGGTAGAGAGATCATGCCTACACATCCTATAAGATGATCGATGATGCGATTAACGAAAAAAGTGACATTCGTCACGAGTTCGCACACCCACGCAGAATCCGGTCTTTGATTGATGGACCATTGCAAGAGGTCGGGTTCTCGGATGCGTTCGAGGAATTTATCAAAGTCCTTGCTGTTGGTGACGAGACTGGGTTCGTCCAGGTAGCGTCCCAGCAATTACAAGAAGTATGATAGTACTTGTATTGACCCGTGTTCTTGTTTCTCAGAATGAACCCGTAACTGAGGTTAATCTTGAACGCAGTGGTCTGTTCCTGGAACATGATCTTCAAAGACGGTTCGAAGTCGGTCGTGTCTAGCGTGATTAATCTGTAATCGTACCTGCATTGAAGAGGATTTCTGAACACGTGGGTCCGTATAGCAGGCCAATGCGCACGAACGACATCTAGCAACTCCGTCGACAGAGTATCGGCGAAGGGAAGTCGATCAGGTGTGTCTAACGGATTTTCCTCGGTAACGAGTGGATGGTGGGATGGGGTAGTGTCATCTCTTGTTGATCTCTTTGGTGCTGGTGGCTCGGTGACGTCGGCACACGCGGTTCGTTCGTGCATGGTCAGATTGTAACGTCTTTCGAACTTCCGTCCGCATTTCTTACATGCGTAGACGATGCTTCTTCTACTACTACTACTACTACTACTACTACTACTACTACTACTACTACTACTACTACTACTACTACTACTACCTCTACATACCGACCTTACGTGGCGCTGTAGGTTGTTATATCTCCCGAAGGTGACACCGCATTTCTCGCATGCGTATTTCGCTCTCTTTGCATAGTCGCTGCGCGGCGCCACCATAGGTGGTGCCACCGAGTATGAATGTAAGTCGCATGATGGCGTCGAGTAGTACTCTGCACGTGATGTTGTAGTTCTGCGCACGTGTCGAAGGCAACCTCGCAGTGACTACACTGATGTCTTTTCATGACTGCATCTACAACTGAGAGGGAATGGATTCTCAGTACATCTATATAGTAGATGCGAGGTGGATAACATGTCAATCACTAATAATTGTCCAATCACGAAAAGGAGACGTTCCTACCTTGATTACTATTGGTCAATTACATGTCAATCACTAATAAGAGGCGTTCCTTACATGGGTACTATTGTCCAATCACTAATAAGAGACGTTCCTACCTTGATTACTATTGGTCAATTACTAAAAAATGGGCGGTCCTAACATGGGTACTATTGACCAATCACGAATAAGAGACGTTCCTAACATGGATACTATTGACCAATCACAGGCATTCCTAACTTGGCTACTTTTGGTCACTTAGTATTGTCCACTATGTCCATCATAATCGGCTACGGGTTTCCCTTTCGTGAAGAGGGGTGTCAGTCGTGCGAATAATGAAGGTACAACACGTTCCATTCCATTTTGACTATTTTATTCAATAGAATACATTGTCTATGAAATATATATATATATATATATATATATATATATATATATATATATATATATATATATATACTGTACTGATATGAAAAGATAGGCTTCTCTATATATAAGTTAATGATGATGATATATGACGTCGAGTTGTGGGTGTTTTACTATGATGACTGACTTGTGGGTTTTTACACCACGACAGAGGTCACGTGTGTGAATAATGGCTGACTTGTGGGTTTTTACACCACGACAGAGGTCACGTTTGTGAATAATGGCTGACTTGTGGGTTTTTACACCACGACAGAGGTCACGTGTGTGAATAATTGTATATATATATATATATATATATATATATATATATATATATATATATATATATATATATATATATATATAGAAGTCGATCTCTTCATGCATAAAGATTACTATATGTATTTCATAGACAACAAATACACGCAAAAGAATGAAGACACTAATGATATATAACAACTACATACATATATTAAAGTCAATAACAATTACTAAAGACACTAATGATATATAAAAACTAAATACATAAGATTAAAGTCAATAACAATATACGATTCAAATCAATTACTCTGTGTGTGTGTGACACTAATGATATATAACAACTAAATACATAAGATTAAAGTCAATAACAATTACTAAAGACACTAATGATATATAACAACTAAATACATAAGATTAAATTCATTACCAATTACAAAAGACACTAAACAATATATGATTCAAATCAATTACTCTGTGTGTGTGTGTGTGTGTGTGTGTGCGTGTGCGTGTGTGTGTGTGTGTGTGTGTGTGTGTGTGTGTGTGTGTGTGTGTGTGTGTGTGTGTGTGTGTGTGTGTGTGTGTGTTTCAATCCTTTGTTTACAACATCCAAGGATTGAAACACGCCACTTCGTGTATGAGGTATGATTGCATCTCCTCTGACAGCAGTCGAGTGCACCCTTCTGCACATACGTTGACAGTAGCTTCGGCTACTGTCAGAGGTGTATGGTATGATTTATGCATTATGAGATGTGTTATTGCTTCTATGATCATGATGTTTGCTGTAGAAGGATTTAAAGTGTTCGGCTTGCTTAGGGATGATTCTTCTAACATAACGTTTTCATCACAGCAGCGATCACACGTGCATGGCTGCTGCATGTCGGAGGATGGTGGTGGTGGTGGTGTCAACAATGGTTTGTTCAGTGTCTCGAATGATGACGACGATGGCAACGGTGGCGACGATGATGGTGGCGACGCAGGACTGAATTCGAAGGTGCTTTGACACGACGGTGGTAGGGGTGGTGGCATTGGCGTCGCTGTTGCGGTTGGCGCCGCTGGTACTGCTGTGGTTGGCGCCGCCGGCGCCGCTGCTGCTGCTGCCGCTGCGGTTGGTGCTGCAAACCGACGTTTTCTGTTGAGCAACAACCGCAGGTCGTTCGCGGTCAACGACGGCATTTTCCGTTTTCGTCGCTGCTGTTGCTGCTGCGGCGGTGTTGCCGTCTTGTCATCATCATCATCGTCGGCTTTTTCGTACGCCTCATGCAGTTGGCGTAGACCGTTATGGATCTATAGACGGGACAACAAAAGACACACCTGTTTAATCAATGTCAGGAACTTCGTTCTTAACTGCATATACACTGGCTATGGTCGCTCTGATCGTGTCTGCCATATCGACACACCATTGCCTTTTACCAACCCTCTCCTCCACCGCTATGACAACCCAGGGCAAGATGTGATTGATCAGACCGGAAGACGGTACGTAATATTCACCTTCCGATAAATCTAATATACGTTCAACCTCGTTACATGCATAACGAACACAAGCTGCGTCTATCAATGTGTTGAAGGTGTTCTGGTTCATCATGGCTTCTGCACGATTCCATATTCTGTCTATATTCATTGCCGTCGCCGGCATATCGTTGGCATGGTTACTACCACCGCTGCTGCTGCTGCTGCTGTTGCTGCTACAGCTTATGACCATAGCTGCTTCGCTGCTGCTTACGGTAATAACCGCATCGTTACTTTCCTCGTCTGCTATACACAGAGTCGGTTCGGTAGAGGAATTGATGGATGGTGTGGATGGTAACAGATTACGTTCTTCATACGAGTCTAACCACTGCTGTACCTTTTTATTCGTGGTATTTTCCCAGTCCCGTACCTTTTGATTCGTGCTTATTTCATCAACAGGAGGACCTGTGCTTTCATTGCTGCTGTCAGTGCTGGTAGCGACGACAATGGCATTCTCTTTGTCTTCCTCCTAGAAAGAGAATGCCTCGTCAAGTACTTCCAGCTTTGAAGCAATGTAGTTTACGTAGTCCTTGTTGACGCGCTTTTTAATGGTCGCTCTGACACGGACCCCCCTCAACACAGATAGGGCAGCCACCCGCTCGTCTTCTGACTTCATTGCGGCGTACTCGTTCGCGGTGAAGCCAAGGACTTTAACTGCCAACGTATCAAATACGCTAGCCCAACATTCACTTCCTATACTGTCCTGCAAGAGGACACGCAGGTTGAATCTGTACGTCGGAGATCGCTGCCATTTGTGTGTTGGACAATGGTACCCCTGCTTACTAGGCTGAACGCCAACGGGACACTGTGAGCATGCCGGATATACTACATATTTCTCCTGTCGTGCGGTAGACACTATGGTTAACGGTGTTGGAAACTTGTATGTTCCAGCACTTACCTGGCTCTGCAAACGCGTCATATTCATCATGTGGTCATCGTCCATGAGTTGCTGTGCGGCGGCGGCCATCATGTTGCTTCGCTAGAGAGAATGTCGAGTGAGTCGCTGCGAGAATCGTGTTATGACAGTTGCAGCTACGGGTCCCTTATATAGCGGGCCGGTTGCATGGCGCGTCTGTGTTATATTTACCAGCTGGCCCTCTGGTATGCACTGCGCATTCCTATCGCTGTGCGCGCCAGACTTTATGGCGCCTGGTTTTTTTCAAATGAACTCGCGACAATTCACGAGTATCTGACCCAACACGTTCTGTCCACGCTGTCCAGTGTAGGTGGACATGCTCCAGTATCCCTCCCTACTTCTCACGCTTTCCATTAACGGCGCTGGATATGTTTCTAATAATAGTTTGCGTAATGTCGTGTCGCGAAACTTAATAGCAACTAACGCGATCATTACAGATCGTCTCTGTTTGTTCCACTGCGCGCGTAACTCCTGTTTCTCTCGGATGGTCTTGCTTAGGTATTTCGCCTGTAGTCCGGTTCTTGTGACAAGCATTTTCTGCGCCGTCTCGATATCTCCATAAAAGATGCATTTCCTGTACTGGTATGCAGCTTCAACTGTGTTAAAAACATGACCCCATGCATGTATCCTACATGCATAGAAGTTGGATAGAAACGAGTTTCCTCCACGGAAGTATATAGGAGGAGTCATTCTGATTTTATGCTGTTTAATGTTACATGCACTGCATTTATATACATAAATGCATATACATAAATTAATGCATGCATATATAAATTAATGCATGCATATATAAATTAATGCATATGCATATATATCCACCAGTTTCCATGCAGCAATAACTTCCATAAGTGCATGGTGTTTTTATGCATGATAAATGGGTTTTCGGATTCAGCATTGGTTAGTTGACAGGCCTATCGCTGGGAGGAGTTGTTTACTGTTTCATGCAGAATGTCTGGAATCGATACAACGTTGGTTGAGAACTGGTTGACTTTGTTTTTTACATGTGATAAATGAGATTTTGCTTTCGGCATCGATTCTCTGACACTTCTGTGACAGACTTATCGAACATGTTTTTCGTTGTGAAGGATGGCTTATTGTTCTAGTGGGTTTGGGAGTTGATTATTAGCATTCCAGTTTAATAATAATTTTATTATGGGTGTTTTCTAACATAATTTTCTGACATCTTTTATGCGTCTGTGACCTAGTTACAATGCCTCTTGCTAAGCGGCTGGTAGTCTGATTATAAATAGCACGCGTGCCGAGTCGGCCGAGCGAGGTTGCAAGGTCAGTCTTATCAGTTTTACGCGACCTAGTTTCTACGCGTTTGCTGGTGCTGGCGGTGTAGCATTACATACGCCGTGGTGGTTCCAAAGTACACCGCTCACACCAGGTCTACTCATAGTTATTATTAACAGATGTGCATGTGCTATTTAATGTATATACGATACTTTTAACACAGTCCTTTCCAATGGCTCAATGTGTCTTTCACTCTGGTTTTTCAGCTTCCATAGAAACCACTGGCCGTTCGTGATGCAGGAGTTATGTGCTCGTACGCCACGCATACACGAGAACAGCGATGACGGATATACTTCTGAAGAAAACTGGGACGATGAATGCAATGAATACGCCGCATTTCTAGATCATAGAAAATCCTGGTCTGCTGTCATGCAAGAAATGAAACTGTTCAAATCACGTTCCCAGATCGAAATGGAAATGCTGTGGGGGTTTAATGATGAAGGGGAAGTAGCAAAACCACGTTCCGTGATAGAAATGGAAAAGTCGTGTGGGGGGTGCAGCAATGATGAAGGCAAGGTCATAAAACTACCTACAAAACTTATAGACAGACGCGGAAAGTCACTGCCGCATCTGTACTTCAACAACCTCCCAGCGCCCTCTTTGTAAAACAGAACGATTTGTGAGCTGATTAAGAGACGAACACTACGTTTCATATGATTTGATATATGACTATTTTTAATATTACTATGCTTTAATATTCTTTAATATGGCTATTTTTAAATGAAATAATGAACGCTATTTATATGCTTTAATATGACTATTTTTAAATGATATATTGAACGATATTTATATGCTTTAATATGGTTAAATATATGGCTATTTTTACATATTTATATTATTATATATGATTTTATGTGCTTTAATATGATTTGATATAACTATTTTTAATTGATTATGTTACTATATTAATATGATTTTATGTGCTTTAATATGATGTATCAAATAATTATATTACTATGACATGCTTTAATATGATATATAACTATTTTATATAGCTATTTTTATTACTATGATGTATGGCTATTTTTATATATTAAAATTTGTGACTTCATGAAGTGTTGTGTCGGTTGGTGATAGGGTAACGCGGGCTACAACGGGTAGGGTATCGCGGAGTAGTTCGAACCAGGATGCCTTGAAATCACTGGATAGGTAGAGGTTACTACCTGTTCAGTACCTGAAGGTCATAGGTCACCACACATACAGGGTTATGACCGTTATCTCCAGTCGCTAGGGGGCGCTCGTGGTGGATGTAGGTTACCGCTAGGGGGCGCTGGGGCGAGTGACGTGACCGGAAGTCACTTTGCACTTTCTGCTGGGCTGCTCTTTTGAGGTCCCATTCCTGCACGTATACTACTGAGGCGAAATGCGTCCTATAACTTACATGCACGGCTACGTTTTTCCCGCTGCTTGCACTAATATTCGTATGCTAGGTTTCAGTCTGCTAACAGACGATAGAATTAGGGTTACTATCCTTAGCCCCAACTGGCAAATGAATACGTACAAAATGTCGGTGACCTTTGACCTTTCATTAGGGTTACTAACCCTACAGGGTCCGTATTATGGTTTACTACAGACGTCAGAATTAGGGTGACTAACCCTAACCCTAACTGGCAATCGTATAAGTACAAAAGGTCGGTGATCTTTGATCTTTGACCTTGCCCCGCAGTAATCTGGTAATCAAAACAACATGACAGCCTCCATAGAGAGGCCATGTGACATGCAAATGAAGAGCTGTGCGTCATATGTCACGTGACGACACTCGACGAATCAGAACCGTCGATACAATTGACCCGTAGCGCCCCTGGCGACAGTATCACCGCAAAAAAAATGTCTCAGGGGCGAGAATAGGGGATGACACATTGCGCCCCTGGTGACGGTTTCACCACAAAAGGGTTTAATTTATGCAATTGGATAGCAAGCATAATACTAACACTACATTTCAACTAGGTAGGCTGTACAAAATGCTAAATGCAATGTAACACCAAACTTAATATAAATCATAGAACATTATTCGATACCTCACTCTAGTAAAGAGTACATCATTGTCAGTGCCACATCATTGAGTATAAGAAACATCTAACAATCTTTGCTTGTTTCCTTAGTTTATGGAACAAGCATTGCAATGTCATCAGCATGAGATGACTAACAAAATCCACTCAGGGCAGCTCAGCATCTGCTTTTCTTTCAAAATTACAAATCATAACAAGATTATATTATATGCAAATTTTTAATAAAATGTTTAGTAAATACAATATGTTTATTATGAATTTAACATAAATAGATTTAGCTGATATATGTTAAAATTCTGGCTGTGAAATTGTCACTTGATTTTCACTTGTCGGTAGGTATGTTTCCAGTTATCTGCTGCCTTGCCCATATAAGATAGGATAAGATAAGATACGTTTTATTACCAAGTAGCAAGTAAAATGAATGTGTAGTGTTGTGGCGTTAGCACAAACATACACTCATGCACCCAATCACACACGGAACTAAACAATTACATATCACAATCGTAATCATAAAAACAGTTGAAAACAAGAGAGAGTAATATAATAGGTTGCAAGATAAAAAAACTAAAAAATAAAAAATTGTAAAGATTAAAAAAAAAATAAATAAATAAAAAATTTAAAAGGCGACATTGCAACTACCTACCACAGGCAAGACGTGTATGATGGCTTTCCGTTTAAAAATCTCAGCGCTTGAGGATAGAAACTATTGTTAAATCGCGTCGTTTTAGTTTTTATGCTACGGTAACGCTTACCGGAGGAAAGGTGTTCAAAGAGATGGTTGGCTGGATGATATTCGTCTTGTACAATGCGTTTGGATTTGCGCAAACTGCGAAATAGATAAAGAGATCTGATAGACGGCATATTTAACCCGATTAGTTTGGAGGCGTACTTGACGACTGATTCAATTTGATTAATTTCATCTTGGACGGCGCGACCAAACCAGACTGTGATAGAAAATGACAAGACATTTTCAATAATTGCGCGGTAGAAACGTGCTAATATTGCTTGAGATAAGCCGAATCGTTTGAAGTGTCTAAGGAAGTACATGCGTTTTTGTGCTTTCTTAATGATGTCAATCGTGTTATTACACCAGGAAAGATCTTTAGAAATAGTCGAACCCAAACATTTTACAGGGTCGGCTTGTAAGACTTCAGTGCCGTCAATGGGGGGGTGGGGTGGATGGGTGTTTTCTTTTTGCGAAAATCAATGATCATTTCCTTCGTTTTGGATATGTTTAGTACCAGGTTGTTGTTCTTACACCAGCCGGCCAGTCTTTGAACTTCCTCTCTATACACATGCTCGTTAGCATTGTTGACACAGCCAATTACCGTGGTGTCATCTGAGAACTTAACCACGCTAACAGATTGGTTACCAGATACACAGTCATTTGTAAAGAGAGTGAAAAGGAAAGGAGAAAGCACACAGCCTTGTGGGGCACCAGTGTTAAGAATAACAGGTTTGGAGAGAGAGAGTTTTGGACATTGAAATATTGAGGCCTGTGAAAAAGAAAGTTGAGAGTCCAGTGACAGATGGCAGGATGCACATTCAGAGATACAAGTTTATCAAACAACTTCACAGGAATTATGGTGTTAAAGGCCGAGCTAAAGTCCACAAAAAGAATCCTCGCATAAGTACTCGGTTGTTCCAGATGATTCATAACATAATGCAAACCTAAGGCAACTGCATCGTACACAGATCTGTTTGTTTGATAATCAAACTGGTGAGGATCCAACAGACCGGCCGTGGAACATTTCAGGTAATGGAGCATAATATGTTCGAAAACTTTCATCGCAACTGACGTAAGTGCCACTGGACGGTAATCGTTCATGGTAGAGACTTTAGCCTTCTTGGGAATAGGTATAATCACAGAAGTTTTAAAACACGTTGGAACTATGCACTGTTGTAAAGATGAATTGTAGATGTCAGCGAAAACTGGAGCAAGCTGATCGGCACAATTCTTGAATGTATATGATGAGATGTTATCAGGACCCGAAGCCTTGCGCGTACTCAGTCGCTTGAAAAATATCCGCACGTCAGCAACGCCACGCTTCATCGCGCTCGCAAACGGGGCAGACGAGGCGGGGCACTGTGTAGATTTCGTCGGCGCGGCTATAGACCACCACTTCCTGCTATTGTTCTCGCTAACGTGCGCTAGCTCAAGAACAAAACAGACGAACTGTTCCACATATTGTCTTTCAAGCGTGAATTCAAGGACTCTTCCATTATGTGCTTCACTGAGACCTGGCTTGACTGACACCTGACGCTGCCGTTATCCCACCGGGCCACACTTTGCTTAGAGTCGACAAATCAAGCGAACTGTCTGGCAAAGAAAGGGGTGGTGGAATATGCTTCCTTGTCAATCATCGGTGGTGCAATGACTCAACTATTGTGTCCTCTTCCTGTTCTCCTGAACTTGAATCACTCACAGTTAATTGCAAACCGTTCTACTCGCCGAGGGAATTCTCCAGTGTTGTTTTAATGGATGTTTACATTCCGCCCGACGCGAATACAACCAGTGCATCATCATATTGGGTGACTTCAATCACACTAATCTGAAGAAAGTTCTACCCCGATACAAACAGCATGTTAATTGCTCCACTCGTAACAATAAAACTCTGGACCACTGCTACTCAATCTTCAAGGACGCTTACCGGCCACCATCAGGGCTCCGTTGGGCGAGTCAGATCACGATACAGTCGTATTGATTCCTACATACCGTCAGAAGTTAAAAACAATAAAACCGACCATCAAGACAGTGAGAAAGCGGACTGCTGACTCAACGATTGCTTTGAAAGCTTGCCTTGACAGCACGGACTGGCAAATGTTTAAAGATTCCTTCCACGACCTCGACGCGTACACTGACACAGTTTCTGCCTACATTAGCTGGTGTGAAGAAACCTGCTACGAAAGTAAAACTCTGGACCACTGCTACATCATGTACATGAAAGATTGCTCTCTCACACCAAGTGTACCCACAATCGTATTCAATGAGATGATGCTTGGATCTCTGTATGCTACATACACACTATGAGAACGGTCTTCAAACAAGAGTTGAAGACAATGTGTTTCCTCACCCCAAAGTTCATTTGCTGCAGCGATACTGTAATATAAAATGAAAAATATATCATCTACTTAAAAAAATGTATTACTGTGTTCACATGTGTTTTTTTACAAGTAAAACATTCAAATATAAAATATGCATAGATAATTTACTATTTAAAACCAGTGACTGGCTAAGAACTACAGTTTTAAAGATGAGTCATGCTGATTAATACAATGTTGTATTCATGACACTTGAGAAATCCACATTACTGTCACCTTACAATAACATTCTAGAAAATACCTCAAAAGCAGAGGTAATTCCTCAAAATGGGCACAATTGCACATTGTTAAGATAATATCATAATTATGTGATGCAACTAAAACGTACAAACACTACTTTACAAAATTTATCTAGAGAACAAATTGTCAGTGCAAGTGTTGTTTTGAATTTGAGGCTGTGGTAATTTGTGTATAAGAGACAAGGAACAATTAACTAAAAATATTTAGTTACATTACCATGAATTAAGATATTTCCAATAAAAATATTATATATATATATATATATATATACATATATATATATATATATATATATATATATATAATATATATATATATATATATATATATATATATATATATATATATATATATATATATATATATATATATATATATATATATATATATATATATATATATATATATATATATATATATATATATATATATATATATATATATATATATATATATATATATATATATATATATATAATTTGCCTAAGTCCCAATTTGCCCAAAGTGGTTTTCTATCTAATTAGTGGTTTCTCAATTTGTCTTCTGACCAGTTAAAACTTACATTCTCTGCCTACTCACTTGGCCTACTCGTTACTGGCACATCAAAGGAATTGTTTCCTTTTTGTGAGCACAATGTTCACTATTTTTACCAGATATTCCCCAAATACCCATTTGAACAAATATCACGTTTTAGCTTCCTACTTCTTAGTAGTTTCTGAGATTAATAATTTTGTGACCTTCTAGTACAGCGGTTAACTGCTTGAAGGCATAGTCCCGTAACCGGAATTCGGGTTAATAACAAAACTCTGGGAACTTTCTCTGGGAAGCATTCAGCCATGCTGCAATTAATGCGTGACGACTATTTATACACAAATATCCACTGGATTTGAAGCCGGACTCACTTGACCAAGAGTCCGAAGCTCTATAGCCATTACGCTACCGCGGTCTCACATATAACTGGTTTTGTACACAAATTACTGGCATTATCATTTTGGTAAATGTTTGAGGTCCAACAACTCATTAACGAATACTTCCTGAAATGTTGTTTTGCTCTCCCTCATGAGTACCAGTTGTGTACATGAGTACCTGGGGGACACAGGAGCGAAGGAGACGGGAGGGAAGGAGACGTGAGTGAAAGCGATGGGGTGAGGGAGACAGGAGGGAAGGTGTCAAGAGTGACAGGAGCGCAATTTAGCCAGGAAATAGGAGGGAAAGGTGACCGGTTGATGGGTGAGAGAGAGAATGACAACAGTCTGCCAGGTGACAAGGCTGCAGGACAGAATGTGATGGAAGGTATCCAATGGAAGAGCTACCAGTTCCAGATGCTAAATTAGGAGGGTAAATATGCCTATATAGAGCCGTTAATCGTAACTCCAGAAATAGTAGCTAAGAACATAAAGGAAATGAAGGATAATAAATTACTGGGAGTGGATGCAATTCTTCCAAAACTCAGTATACCACACTGCAAGAGTGTTTAACTTGTCATTAAAAGAGGGAGTTGTTCCATTTGAATGGAAAGAAGCAAACATCATACCATTATTTAAAAAGGATTTAAGAAAGTCAGATAATTACAGGCCAGTGAGTTTAAAGTCAGTAATTTGTAAATTATTAGAAAGGTTAATTAAATACCATATGGTGGACTTCCTTGTTAGGCATATATTATTAAATTCATCTCAACATGGATTTCTAAAAGCGAAATCATGCTTAACGAATATGTTGTTTTTTTGGAAGAAATCATCAAGTGGATAAAAGAGGGATCATCATAGATATTATCTACTTAGATTTTCAGAAAGCTTTTGATAAAGTACCACATAAAAATACTACTTAAATTAAAAGCCCATGGCATCGGGGATGTCATAATTGACTGGACAGAACAATGGCTGACTGACAGAAGACAGCATGTTGTAGTAGTTTCCTGAAATAACTTTTAAGTAGGGTAACACAAGGATCAGAATTAGGACCTTTATTATTCATTATTATATCAATGACTTAGTTGACAATATAACAAGTAATGTATTGAAATGTGGGGATGACACAAAAGTGTTTAGAAAGGTTAACACTGATGGTGTTAAACAACATTTACAAAACTATCCAGACATAATAGTGAAATGGTCTGAGAAATGGCAGATGTTAATTTTTTGGAAATGTAAATGGCTACATACAGGACATTGGAAATTGGACAAAAAAGGTAATTTTACGTAGGTATAAAGCAGTAGTTAGTCCTTATTTATAATACTGTATACAAGCGTGGATACCATATCATAAGAAGGATATAGATACGCTTGAACACATACAGAGGACAGCAACTAAAATTATTCCAGGACTGAGAGATCTTAGCTATGAAGAACGCTTGAAAGAATGTGGTTTAACAACTATGGAAACAAGAAGGTTAAGTGGAGATCAGATTGAATTCATTGAATGGGTATGAAATATTGATAGAAATATGTTTTTCTCACTCAAGAAAAATAGCAGGACTAGATGATATGAGGTAAAATTAGTAAAGGATAAGTGTAGATTCGAATATCAGGAAGTACTCTTTCATACAGTGGATAATAAATTAATGGAACATGTTTAAAAACACAATTGACACATATCTCACGAGGGCGGGTTATACGTAGATGAATATTGTTGGACTCTCGATAAGCCAATAGCTTCCTTGTCCACTTGCCATATGGGTCTTTGGCTAGGATGGCTAATATTGTTAAATATTGATAAATAATAGATAGAATATCAACCTATGGGTACACTGACTTTATTTATAATTAAATCAGATAGTTGTGCATCCAGAGCCTGGAATATTTGTAAAATCACAGTTGCTGTTTTGCAAGGTACCCTCTATAAGGGCTACAAATGAACACTTATGTACGTGGTAGCACCAGAACAATTTATGATTCATCAGTGTGTATAAATATATAATTTGTATTTTGGATGGTAAATACTGTAGTTATAATTTATTAAAAGTGAAACACCAGATGCGCGGCTGATTTTTTTATTTATACGCAATTCATCAAATATGTTGGAACCTGAATTACTCCCTTTTATAGCTTAGGATGTCTAGTTTCTTGTACAGAAATGTTGTTTTCACCAGAATATTTCTTTAAAACAAAAATATGTTTCACAGATGGTATCTCGCGAAATGGCAAATGTGATTTTACAAACTTTCCCAGACTTCAGATGCAAAACGATCTGACACATTAAAATGAAGGCACATGGGGTATTCTGTCTATATGAGAGTAAACATTCGCATTTTCAAGGCTCTACCCTACTTAGTTATCGCACCTCAAAGTTTCCTAAAATTACATTAACAGATATCTAAGGTCATAAATTATTGTATTCTCAGAAGCTACTAAGAATAGGAAGCTAACATGTGACATATGGTAAATATCTTGTATAAATATTGAAGAGATCTGAAGAAAAAGAGTCTGGACTATCCAGTAATTTGATGTAAAAATTCATTGTTGACAAAAAGGTCATCACAAAGATGACAGTTAGGACACCATATATTAATAGCATTGAGACGTCACCAGTTTGAAAAATCATGAATTATATCAACACTGTGCACGTGAGTGGTTCGTGGGTGTTAAAATCGTGCACCACTGAAGAATAAAGTTCCCCATCACAGACTTCGAAATGGATCATTACAGTTTTCACACATAAACTACAAATCACTATCTTTAAAGTGGGACCAGTTTCATTTAATATGCCTACATCTCAGAAACTACTAGGAAGAGAAAGCTAACATTTGATTTTTTCAATTTGGGAATTTGGGGAATATCTGATAAAAATCCTGAAGAGATCTGAACTTCTGAAAATACAATGTGTGGACCATCTAGTGATTTTATGTGGAATTACCGATTATTGGATATTACAGATCTTCATGCATGAAGAAATGTTCTATTATAGATGGAAGTTAGTATACATAACCAATATATCAATAGTACTGAAATTACAATAGTTTCAAGAATCAGGAATCATATTAACATTGTGGTGTAGCACTTGGTTATGTGCTCGTGAATACCTCGTGAGTGCTAAAATCATGTATCACTGAAGAATTAAGTTCACCAGGAATTCTGATTGGATCAAGAAATTTGGCACACAAATTACATACCATTATCCTTAAAATAAGATTGGTTTCATGATTTTTTAAATGTAGCCACACTGGGTTTACTCCATTGAAAATGTCCCCTAAATATTGTTTTCTGAATTCACAAGGGTGTTGCTCCATAATTAAAACTTACCAACGAATCAATGATGCACTCAATTTCACGTTTTAGAATATTCACCATTCTATTGCTGTCTTATTATTCAGTGTGTTATTCCAGTCTATCTTTGCTAAATAATTCTTCATTAATTTTATATATTCATGAATAATTCATTTATCTACCTTTGCGGAAGTTTCTCCTGTACTGCTTTTTGTTGTTCGTTTCTTATTTTACTTTGATGTAACATGTCCTTATATTTATCTTAACAATTTCGATTAATTCATTTAGTAAGGACAAAGTTATATATAATACTTTCTCTCCCTTGTTTGATTCTAGCAGATGCTAAGAAAGGAAACTATGTTGTATTAAAAATAGGAATGTTTGATCCCCAACATTTGTACTCTACATATTTCTATTGTATAATATGTGGTTAATCTTGATTAAACATACTTCAAACCAATTTATGCGATCGATCATTTTAAGAGTGACCTGTTTATACCATGTTGAGGGTTACCACTGATTCAGGTGTTAAATGAAAATCATCATCTGTGTTTGATTACCTGATGAAGTTTCCATGTCATCATCGTCTTGTGCTCCATCTGGTATTTCAATGTTATCACACTTCTGCCAAAAAAAGTTTTTGAATATGCATTAATATCAGAAGGAATGTCATTTCAGTAATGCAAACATATAAAAGGATATTCTGTAGGATTGACATTATTTTTTTAAATGACAATATATGTGATATACATAAATCATTTTGTTTTTGGTTGAAATTACGTGAAATTAATATATTTCAATGATTTGTATATATATTTTTAAATTAACTCTTAATAGCGTATCTGATCACCAACATATCAGGACTCATTTGCTGCATAGCTTTGCAGCAGTTGTTTTGCTTTAAACAAGAGAAGATCTAGGAAACTCTTGCACTATATTACCGGTATACACTATTGAGTATTCAGTGCCAGTGGTTGATGGATAAAGAATGTAATGTATGACAATGGATAAGGATAAATTTTATTTGTCCCAACAGCAAAAAACATAAAAAAATTATATTTAGTGGCAATATAAATTATTTAAATACATATGATACATGCACATATAGAACTGTACAATATATAATAGCAACTAATAAATCATCAATAAAAGTAATACATTATGGTTGGTCGCTATAGTAGGAGCCACCCAAAATAAAAAATAACAATAAACATATATTCCCTATACATATATTTCTACATTAAAAAAGTAGAGAGCATGTTTGGTTTTTTGTCTGTGTCTTATATATAATCAATTTAAGTGTGTGATGATGTGTTGTACTTGTGTGTTTTATGTGTTGTTTTCGCCTGTACGCGTATAAGCCTGTGTGCAAGTATACAAATTGAAAAGTTTAATTTTGATTGCATGAACTGTGTTCTGCTCATTCATAATTTATTTAATTTAGTTGGCATATATAGCAATTTAGGAGAGTGCATGCGT
Organism: Lamellibrachia satsuma; assembly: GCA_033239005.1. Lineage (NCBI taxonomy): Eukaryota > Metazoa > Annelida > Polychaeta > Sabellida > Siboglinidae > Lamellibrachia > Lamellibrachia satsuma. The sequence continues at coordinate 2,785,284 of BSQZ01000012.1, read as the reverse complement.
CATTATATTTTTGTAGCATGTAATTTTTTGCATAACTTGAAAAGCCTTTCAAACTATGAGTCACTATCTTGTCTATAACTAAACCAGGGATATTGTTTATAACATGTGGCAAGTTGTATTTAAGAATTTTTTTGGCAAATTCATGTTTAGTTCTGTAAGTATGTAGTTCAGTTGTTCTCCTAGTATTATAGTTGTGAATGTATGTATTTGTGGTTATTTGCCAGTTTAAAAAGTAGACAGGTAGATTTTGATATCTATATTTGTAATAAAATTTAAGTTCTTGTAGTTTTAGTAAGTCTTCTACTTTTAGTGTGTTGAGTTTTTTAAAAAGTGGTTCTGTGTGTGAATTGTATTTGCTTAATGTTATAATTCGTACTGCTTTCTTTTGTATTTTCAATAATCTGTTTCTTTGATATCCCCATGTCGTAATACAGTAATTAATATGAGGTAATATCAATGCATTGTATAACATAATTTTTATTTCTAAAGGTAATACATATTTTAATCTGTTTAGTATTCCTATAGTTTTGGAACACTTATTTGAGATTTTTTCTGTGTGCTTTTTTCCAATTTAAGTTATTATCTATAGTTAAGCCTAGGTAGTTAAATTCTTCAACTTTCTCAATATCTATATTATTTATTTTGAGAGATAATGTCAGTGTAGTGTTGTTTGGCATTTGGAAGGTCATATATTTAGATTTACTTTTATTTAGTGATAGCTTATTTATATTAAGCCACTCAACTATTTTGAGGAGTTCTTCATTTATTACTGATTCTGTACTTTTATTTTGGACACTATCTCTGAAAGTTTCAATAGTGCTAAATAGAGTGGTATCATCAGCATATATTATAAAGTTAAACATTTGGCTGGCTTGTGAGAAATCATTTATATATATAGTAAATAATAGTGGTCCTAGAATGGACCCTTGTGGTACTCCAACTTTAATGAGTGAAGTTTCAGATGTGGTATCATCAAATTCGGTGTACTGTTTACGGTTGTTTAAATAGCTTTTAAATAAAAGAAAAGTTTTACCATCTAAGCCATAGTGTCTTAATTTATTTAGTAATATTGAATGGTCAATAGTATCAAATGCCTTAGAAAGGTCAAGAAAAATACTAATTGGTAAGTAAGTTCTATCCATTTTAGTAATGATTCTATCTACTAGTTCAAGTGATGCATATTCGGTTGAATGATTAGGTCTAAATCCGTACTGATTATCAAAAAATAGCTTAGAATCAATAAAATATGCAGATAACTGATTGTGGATGATTTTCTCTAAGACTTTAGAAATAGTTGGAAGGAGAGAAATAGGCCTATAGTTTTTGAATAATGTTGGGTCATCGTTCTTGAAAATTGGAATTACTTTTGCAATTTTAAGTTTATCAGGAAATATGCCTGTATTTATGACTTGGTTAATTACTAAGGTTAAGGATTTAATGATTGCGGGTTCAATTATTTTCAGCAATTTTGGAGAAATGCCGTCGAATCCACAACTGTTTTTGTAGGAAGATCATTTATTGTTTTCCTTAGAGTTTCTTCATTAACATTCTTAAATTTGAGAACAGATTTAACTTGTGTATTTAAATAGTAGTCATAGTGTTTATTTCCTTTATACTGAATGCTTTCTGCAATAGTTTGACCAATGTTTGTAAAATAGTTATTGAATTTCTTTGCTATATCAGTTCTATCAGTAATACTAGTACCATTTTCTTTAAAAATTGTCGAGGATGTTTTCTTTCCTTTATTTCTTGAAAGAATTTCATTGATGGTTTTCCATGTATTTCTTATGTCATTTTTGAATCGGTTAAATCGTGATTCAAAATAAATTTGTTTAGCTGCACGAATATTTCTTTTAATATGGAGTTGTACGTTTTGAGGATAGCGTTTGTGGTCTCATAATCTGGTGAATTAGGGTCAGACATTTTTAATTGTTTATAAAGTGTGTACCGATATCTAATAGATTTTAATAGCCCTTGAGTGATCCATGTCGAATTTTTATGTTTGTATTTATTACATTTCATTATTTTAATTGGCATGTACTTATTTTTTGCGCGCATAATTTCTTCATGCATTATGTTATAGTTTAGATTGGGGTCCTCATTTTGATGTTTATGTAGTTTGTTGTAACAGTTATATGAATCTATTTCAATTTTAACTTTCTGCATGGCTTCTTCACTTTGTGTATTTATTTTTATAAATTTGGGAGAAAATTTATTTTTGGAATATTGTCTAGAAATAAAAATAAGGTTGATGGTCTGAAAATGTTTTTGTGAAGATTCCAGCAATGCTTTCTAATAAAGATTTATTTAGCTTACAAAAAAGGTTATCTATCAGTGTTCCATTTTAGTGAAACGAGTTGGGAAAGTAATTTGAGGGTAGAGACTATGTGATATTAAAGTATAAAAAAAAATCGCTGTAGATTCTGTTCTCATTTATTTTAAGTAAATTTATGTTAAAATCCCCAGCTATAATGAGATTATTATTGCTATTTTCCAGAGATGATATAACTGATGAAAATTCATCAATGAATTTTGTAATATTTTCGTTGCATGTTCTTGGAGGTCTATATATATTTCCAATGGTCATTGTCTTTGATAAATTATTTCCAGTTACTTTAATCATTAGCCATTCCCAGTGTTCGTACGTATTTAGATTCATTTTTACTTCAGATTAACATTTTGTATTTTCAAAGTATGTTCATATTTATCAATGCAAATTGAATAAACCATTACCATTTATTGACATTGTATATAGAAAAAAAATTATATATATATATATATATATATATATATATATATATATATATATATATATATATATATATATATATATATATATATATATATAAAAAAATAATAAATAAAAAATTAAAAAAATAAAAAATTAAAAAAAAATGTATAACATAAGTAATAGCAATATAACATATTCTGTTTACTGATTAACCAAAATTGGAATTTATTTGAGTCAAGTTTGGTTATGGTATTAGGCATTTAGATGTGGTATAACCTGTAAAGTCATTGTCACTGGCAAGTTATTGCTGGCAAGGTCACTTCAGTAGCTTCAGCCTGACAAAGTCACTTTCTTCAGTGATGATGTGGGTTTTGGCGGTTTCTGGCGAGCCGAGAGCCTTGACAAACACTTTGCAGTTCCGCACCCAGGTGAAAGCAATCTTGTTTTCTTTGTGTAGCTTGCGTGCGGTTTTTGCCAGCGTAGCGTTTTTCGTAGTTAAGTGTTCGTTAACGTATATGTTTGTGCCCTTGAGTCGACGTGCATTACGCATAACCGCTGTTTTACTTCGTCTACTGACGAAACGGACGATGATGTCTCGCTGCTGGTTGTTGTCGTTGATACTGTCATTTGATCGTCGTCTCAGCGTGTGACACACGGAAATATCGTTCTTTCTTATGGGCACATCCATCTGTTTGTTGAACAATGCGAGGACATTTTCTTCCAGGGCATCGTTCTCTCCAGGTGTGTGTTGAAGGTGTGCATCAGGTGTTGTTCGAAGTCCTGATATTATGATATTTTCCATTCGGGAATATTGTTCTAGATTGTCTACACGGCTTTGAAGGTCTCTTATTTTTTCATCCTTTTCTGCGTTTATTTTTTCGAGTTTTTTACAAGTGAGAGTATCTCTGAGATTTCTCTCTTCGATTTCAGGATTTCATTCAACTTGTCGTTGATGAAGTTTACTGATCGTTTCAGGTCATTGATCTCTTCGGACTGTTCAGGCATTGTTGGTTTGTCATTGGTACATCTACTTTTCGACATTGTCGTTGGACCACCTACGCAGGTTGTCTGTGGGCTGTTCTATAAAGAGTTCTCGAATTACACCCAGCAGTCGCAGGCCAATTGTGTCTAGGGCAGGCAGTGTGTAGTGCGTATTGCGTCTTTGTTCAATTTACCAGGTCTTTACAATAGGTCTGTTAATTCAATTGTCAAGTTGTGTCTATTTTAGACGTCCGCATTCATATATTAAGTTCACTAACCACAACACTGTCACGGTCGAGTGAGCAAAGCTTCTGGTAGCCCACAGGCAAACAGGTTCAGCGATTCAAATGCTTACTTTTCCATCATACTTGCCTGAATTCCTGTCCCAAATGATTCGAGTATTGATGCACCAGGAGTTTATGTGTACATATGTACAGTTTCTGTCAACAAGCGATGGCAATAATCCGCAAAATTCACACTAAATAGGAGCACCATATTGACACACCCACATCAGAATTTGAAGGCAATGTGCACAATTCTAGCACTCATGTCATCATGCTACACACACATGCAAACAAAGACAAGACAACTGAATCAATTTGCAGCAAGGACAGGACTAAGAATAAATAAAAAGAAAACTCAAATATTGAGGATAAACAGCAAGTGCGAAAACAAAGTACTAATCGATGATCAAGAGCTAAAGGAAGTGGACAAGTATAACTACCTTGGTGCGAACGTTAGTAAGCAAGGAGGAGGCGGCGATGACATTGTTAACAGAATTTGTAAAGCGATGGTATCCTTCATGAAACTAAAGCAGATATGGAGTTCAAATATATACACATTGAGATCGAAATTGAGGCTTTTTAACACATTTGTTAAACCAGTGTTGTTGCATGGAAGTGAAACATGGAAAAGGAGACAACAGAAAGTTCGATACATTTTTTTTCAAGTGTTTAAGACGAATCCTACAAATTCGATGGCCATACGTTGTATCAAATCAAGATATTCTGGCAAAAACAAAATTGAAAACAATCAGCACTGAGGTCAAGTTAAAAATATGGAAGTGGGTAGGACATATCCTACGAATGGAGAAAAGCAGCAACTGTGAGACTGCACTGACCTGGACGCCTGAAGATAAAAGAAAGGTTGAGCGACAAAAGACAACGTGGCGATCGACTATTGAGGGTGAAAGACGTACACTGGGGTGGAATAGCTGGAGCGAAGCCGGACGTGTAGCAGCTGACAGAACAAGATGGAGCAGATTCACTTCGGCCTTATGGGCCACTGGGCCCGAAGAGGATAGGTAGGTAAGGTAGGTATGTCAACCTTTTTATCAACCAGGCTTGACATAGCGCTTTATAAAACACACATGCACATATATTTGCATTGAATATATAACGATAATGTAGTACATTTTTTCTCGTATATTGAACACATTTTAATTATTCCTACTTTTATGACAATACTAGCTTGTCATACATCTATCACAAAAAGGGCTTTTATTTCACGTGGTCAAGAACGAGACATGCGTTAGCAGACGCTCAATAATAGTTTCTGGTTAGCATGCAAAGT
>BSQZ01000012.1:2580000-2777500 GCA_033239005.1 Lamellibrachia satsuma | reverse complement strand
TAGGGAGTTCATTCCAGACCCTAGGCGCAGCGACAGAGAAGGCACGTTTACCCAAGTTAAGTTTTGTTTTAGGTACAATAAGTTGTTGTGAAACTGATGATCTTAGCTGCCTAGGGATATTTGAAAGATGCAGGAGACTAGCCAAGTAGAATGGTTGTTGTGTAGATAGAGCACGATATGCAAGAGTGGACAGCTTAAAATTAATTCGATAAGAAACTGGAAGCCAGTGTAACTGTTTAAGTAGTGGTAGTGACGGTGAAAACCGAGGCGCCCTGAGAACCACACGTGCCAGACAATTTTGAACTCGTTGGAGTTTAGCCAAGTCTCTTTTAGCAATGTTGTTTAGTAGTGAATTGCAATAGTCAAGACGGCTGCTAATTAGTGCCGTTGATATTGTTTTAGCAGTAGATATAGATATGTGACGCCGAATTCGACGAAGATCACGAATATGATAGAAACAGGATTTACATACTTGAGAGATATGCTGGCGAAAGTTGAAATCACTGTCAAAGATAACACCTAGATTACGAACAGTATCTGATGGGAATGTATCACTGCCAAGCAGTTTAACAGGAAAATGGTTGATGACTTTATTTCGTTGTTGTTTAGTGCCAATAATAATAAGGTCTGTTTTATCTGGATTAAGCTTTAGTTTACTTGATTCCATCCACGACAAGATATCAGTAAGGCAATCACTAAAAGTCGAAAGAGATTCTTGTACATTTGATTGTGAAAGAGATATGTAAACCTGTGTGTCATCAGCATAAAGGTGATGACTGAGATTACGATTAGCAATAACTTGGCTGAGCGATGTAGTATATAAGCTGAACAGAACAGGGCCAAGGACGGATCCTTGAGCACTCCAAATGGTAGATGTTGTGGGCTAGATAATGTGTCAGATATGGTAATACTTTGATATCTGTCTGATAAAAATGATTTGAACCACCGAAGAGCTGGGCCAGAAATTCCAAAATATCTATGGAGGCGTTGTAAAAGGATTGAATGATCAATTGTATCGAAAGCAGCTGAGAGATCAAGTAAAGTGAGTGCTGTGACTTTGCCATTGTCCATGTTATCAACTATATCATTGTGTATCTTGAGAAGAGCTGTTTCAGTAGAATGGAATCGTTTATATGCAGAATGTAGATCATTTGATAAGTGATGGTTGTAAATATGTTCATGAAGGCGATTAGCAACTACTTTTTCCAATATTTTTGACAGAAAACTGAGATTAGAGATAGGACGATAATTCCTTAGGTCATCTTTGCACAAAGTTTGTTTTTTAATAAGAGGATTTACAAGAGCTTGTTTGAAATCCTGTGGAACAACTCCACTCTGCATTGAAAGGTTTATGATAGTAGTAATGGGAAAGATGAGTGGATCGATACAGCTTTTTAGTAGAAGTGTTGGAAATGGGTCAAGATCACCCGATTTGTTAGGATATTTTTTAATAATGGTGATAACTTCATTAGTAGTTGCAGGTGTGAAACTCTGTAGTGTTTTTTCAGAAAGTGGCGGTTCAGGGAAATCATAGTCATTATTATTAATGACAAAATTTGATCGAATACGAGCAATCTTATCTGTAAAGTATTTTGAAAAAGAACTACACAATGTATCCAATGAAGAATGTTCAGGCAGTACTTTTAATTTCTGCCGATGTAGAATTTCTGCCGATGTTGAATTTTAATACTAGAGTTCATACCTATAAAATTGGCTGTATCAGTTTGTCGGTGCCCGGATCCGTAACAACGTCTATTTATTAAATAAGGGTCGATTAAATAAATCAGATCTAGGCCAATCTAATAGTACAGTAATGCATCTTTACCCTATATATATATATATATATATATATATATATATATATATATATATATATATATATATATATATATATATATATATATATAATGCATTTTATAATTTATTATAAAAGTTAAATTGTACAATTATATGTACAATTTAATTAAATAAATGCTGTTCTGGCTGCTATTCAATACATCAATTTAAAATGTACACTTGACACAACAGTTAAAACAAATACAACTGTTAATTAGTAGCTCCCATGTTGTGTCACATTATAGTATTACCTGTATTTATTACAATGTTGTATTTAAAAAAATATTTATACCAACTTCCAGTGAATACAAATCCACCTCGTTATTCCCTGCGAATCGGGTCAATGTCCCTACACCTAGTCAGTCTGACTCTACATCTATTTCACAAATTTACCTGGATGTCGATTGCTAATCTACTTAAATGTTAACATTAAACATATTTAAACGCTTACCAAAATAACTATAATACATGTTTACTGTTACATGCAGATCCTTTCAAATGTTAGTGTACATAGCCAGATAGGTAGTACAAATGTTCTGTAGTCTAATATTCAATGGGTAACATAGTTTAAGGTCATCTACATTTAGTAGCGTTAGTCGGGTAAACATGCACACATATATAATACAGTGTTGCCAGTATTTTGAAGTTAATGTTGGCATTCATACTTCTATATACTACAACATCAAGACATTGGACAACACAATATATGCATTACTGAAGCAACATCAAAATTGTCAGAAAGTATAACAGTGGTGCCATGTATGACAATCAGACACATACACTTTTTGTTTAAATAATTGGGGTATGCCACATCAATTAATTAAGAAACAATGTCTCTTTCAGGACTTCTGCATCACACAAAAATCACAGCAAGAACTGTTCTATGCTTCAGTGGAATTGAACCATTATGTTGCTGCGACACCAAATACCAAGTATTAAATACTATTAAAGCAGTGAGGTATCTACTCTCTATCAGAACAACCTAATCATTCTTCCTATGAATAAAACAAATTGTTTGCTGATTCAGTCCACGTATATGTAACATGCAATGTCATAACATCACAACACCATTCTGAAAGTCAACAGTCATATTAAAAAGCTACAGTAAACCTCGGGTACAGTGAATTCGCTTATAGCGAATTGTCACTTATACTGAATAAATCAATTGGACCATATTTTTCTAATTGAATTTCTTATGAATTTCTCGGCGTATAATACATTTTTATAACCTATTTCGGATATAATGCACAATTTTGTCGGCCCAACGGCCAAAATCCATTGAAATATCATCGAATATAACGAATCGACCATGTGAAATAAAAAACAATACAGGCTTGGCCCCATATTTTGATCTTATGACCACCATTGGTACATATCTTCTATTCCATAAAGTGGCAAACTGCCCAATCCTTATGTAACACATTTTGAATCTAACGAATTTCAGATATAACAAATAAATTGGCCACTCCCAAGCAATTTGTTATATCCGAGGTTTACTGTATTTACGTACATTAGTATGTCTATCAATACCATAACTTGTGAAAGGGTTTACTAAAATTTGCAAAAAGACAGCGTAACAGCAAAACTGCGAATATCAACCACTAACATAATCAGTCTTACATCCCATGTTACACCTGACCGACTGAGGGAATCGCACGTTAGTTTAAGTTGACACTTACAAAGTTTTTTCTTCTAAACTATGCAAATGATGTTAATTAAAATTTACAGTACATCACCAAGTCATACACAAGTTTAATGTTTGTAACATCATGAAACTATATTTTGTTTTTATAATATACACTGATAATGAACTCTCTTCAAATTGTAAAAATGTTGTTATTTTGTCCATCAATTCAAGTTAACAATTTAATTTGTCGTACAACACTTTGCGGGCCTTCATTTGTATCTTGCGCTGCTCATTTATGATCTTGGTCCTGACCTTCGCGTACAGTGCAGTGAATCTCCTTCTCTTTCATGAATTTAAGCAATACCTGTTTACCTGCAATGATACAGTAAGCAAACCATCAGTTTTTGAAATTAACCATCAAACTTTTTTGTATATATTATGTCCACCATAATCAAATTGTGGTAATATAATTTTTGTGTAGCACAATTACTAAAATACAAAACACATGCCTCATCTTATTACATTTAACCAACATGTCAGGGTTAGACCATTATTGTTTAAGCAAATACTATTCCATGTTGATGAAAGCATGCAATACTTGTAGTTGTGAATCAAAGATTGAATATTGCTTGATCAAGAACATCCAGTGCCTCTGGCACATTCCAAAATAATTCCTAATAATAAATGCCCCCCCAACGATTCCCAAAATTGTATCCAAATAGAATTGTTTTGCTGACAGAATGCGTCTAGCAGTATTGCGTATCCTTTGACATGGTCAAGCACATCTCACCAGACAGCCTCTTGCATTGACTTGGAAGACTCAACCATTCATGGAAAGACTTCCTAATAAGTGCTGTTTTCCTGGGTGTCCAATTCATGCGCTGACCTACACAAAATTAATATACACGTACATTAGCATGGTGAATGATACACAAGTTATACATATATATATATATATATATATATATATATATATATATATATATATATATATATATATATATATATATATATTTAAAATGATCATACCAGAATGCATGTCCGTGTGGGTGTGTATGTGTATGAGTGTGTGTATGTTTGTGCAAGCAATAAACTAGACTTATAATCAATATACCCAATAGAACATTTAAACATGCAACATATTTACCACGTGAACCAACACTGGTGTTTCCTTCATCTGCACGCTCATTCTCTGCGTTCTCCACAGTCTCCACTACAAGAAAACAACCAATTAAACGCAGTAAACATGTTCAATGTGGCTAGGTTTGTGGAGAATATAAAATGTATGCACATGCTTCAAATACAGCCTTTTCTTATATGGGTTCAAAAGAGTGCATACAAAATAATCGATATATTTTCTGACTGCAACAAGTATAAGATATGAGAAAAAACGTTGATATACTTGTCCTTACCTAATCTGAAGGAAACCTGTACAATGGCTTTCAAGTAGCTTTGCACATTTTAGTTTACAAAATTAGAGTGTACCATATTTTCACTTATGAAATCTCACCTGCAATATAACAGCAGCACACAAAAAATAAGATGCACCAGGTATAATGGCATATAATTTGTTCTGTGTATGTTGTTTAACCTTTTATTTTCTAGTCTACACAAATATCAATATGGTATAGTGCTTTCAATATTCCCTACTGTCTGAAACATCTTCAGCGTCATGTACCCTACTATAATCATCAAATGTGTACGGATCATCTTCGGTTTGTACCTTTTGAGCACCTGTAACATATCATCATCAGGAGCTACTTAGTAAAATTGCAAAATCATATGAAAATGTGCAAATATTGTGAGATAGTTAGTCACCAAATTATAAATCTTAAGACATGGAGTATTCAGGTGAAATGACGTCTCAATTCCACCATCTCCACACTGTTACTTTTTGTTATCAACTGCGTTGACTACAAAAAAACTTATTACGAGTATTTTTTCACATTCAATTGTTTATATATTTCTTGTCACACTTTTTTACTTATTTTTTTTTATTGCAAATAAGAAGTTTTAAGAGTATTTATAGTTAAAACATAATTTTTTAATCAGTGTGTGTGTGTGTGTGTGTGTGTGTGTGTGTATGTGTATTTGATGCCAATATATTAATAGAACAAACCTCCCTGTCCTGCCTTGTCTGTGCATACATCTAGGTCCATGACATATTTGCCCACTTTCGTTATGGCCATTATTGCCAAGGGGCGCTGATATGTTCCCGCATTCACTTTTTCAGAATGGCCCATATGTGAGTAGAAGTGTGACATCCAGACCAGCATATGTTGTCGACATTCGACCTCTCTGGTTCGTTGCGTTAATCAGGTTACTTGTGATTTGTGCAGCCTCGCAAACTTTATACATTGCATCCCAGCCTCCACAGTTCAATTGTGAGCACGTGCTTGGAAAGAGAAAGTCGTTGCTCTGCAGTACACCAACAGCATTTCTTATCAATGGAAGCACGATAATCTCTATTGCTGGGACGCAATCTTTCGGGATCATACAGCTGGCGAGGTGGCTGCCTTTCCCCGTACCATATACTATTTCCAGCTCCTTGAACATTTCCTTCTCACTGTCATCAAGTTCACCCATAGCGGTTTTATCGATCCATTGATGGCGATCTATCCATTGTGCAACTTTCATTCTTGAGGGTTCTCCGCCTCTTCTCGCATTGAATAAAGTCAGACTTATTTATCAAGTATTTTGCATCGCCAAACACCGAGTTTTGGTGGTGTTTTAACAGGGTAATGAAATGTCCCATTTCTTCAACATCCTTCTTGCCTGCATCGCCTTTTACAGTTAACGCTTCTCTCTGCAGGATACCTGCTGCTTTCATTAGCAAGTAGTACAATGTATTTTTCAGGCCGTACTTCAGGTGTGATTCGTCTGATTTAGGCTTTTCTTTTGTTGTCATCGTGGTAACTGCTTCCTGGAGAATACCTCAATTCTCACTGTCGAACATTGCTTTGGAATCAGTGCTCTGTGGTCCTTGGTGTTTCTTGAATTCAAGAAACAGCGCCGACAGATTTCTCATTTCAGCCTCTTTCTGACTTCGTCAAGTTTGTCGACTTTTGTGCGGTCTTTTCGCCAGAGATGTTTGCCAATCAATCGAATTGTTTCATCTGACCGGCATGTATTCCCAATGGAGTTGTCTTGAAAGCTAGACAATATACCCACAAAATCTGCTTCTTCGTCCACTCCTAGAATAGCCACGGGTATTTGTCTTGGCATTGGTGACTTTGTGGTTTCTTCGTCTTTGTGCCAACGCTTCTTGTGTATGTAGAAATATTTTTTCGTGTAACTTCCTTGACATACAGTTTCACTGGCTTGGCCTTTTTTTATTCTCTCGAAATTGTGATTGTCCTTGACAAATTGTTCCTTGTTCACTTGAACAAAGCCTTGATTTCTCAGCTTGGCAAATGCTCTCCGCTGACACAGACTTGACATATTTTCGCTCAGAATCTTCGCTACGTCAGGTTCACCTGCATGCATCTGACGAAGATGTCGTGTCAGTTTCTTCTGGCAACTTCCACAGTAAGGGCATCGTCTTGAGAGTCTTTTGTAAGGTTCTTTTCCTGAAATATTAAGTTTATACCGTCAACAGTCAGAATAACTTTATTGGTCCCTTACATTGTTTTAATATTCATTCCATAATGTGAAAGTATTTCATGAACTGTCATTATATTAGTTGTTAACCTATATTTATGTACAAGGTCTCGTAGCATAATATATGTAACCAGTCCAATGTTAATTTTTGGGGTGAAAAATATTGAAATAGGATTATTGTAGTGAATAAATTATTGATATTTTGATATGACCCCTAATATATATGGGTCACATTTTCGTTACGGAAACATTATTTAACATTCAGCCACTGGCATTTATTATTGTGATTTTACATTTGTCTAGTTTAATTATTAATTGATCAACTTGTGATTTTAGTTAATTTTAATTGTTTTCATTTAAATATGTCTGTATCGATATATGCATTTATAAATTTTAATTGTTACATTTGACATTTTGTGAAACATTGTAATGCTTCAGAACAATTATTTGGATGGGGCAGTTTGTAAGAAATGTAATATTATCTGTAATTACCTGATGCAGTGTGAGTTCTCATATGCATTACTAAGCCGCCTTTCTTCTTGAAGGTGACATTGCACACATCACACACAAGTTGCTCTGAAAACATTTATTTTTACCTGTAGAAACAATACTTAATATTAAGCTTAATGTTTGGATTGAATATGGAAAAAATAGACGGATGAAGGGAACATGCATGTAATGGAGAAGGCGGTAGATACAAAGGAAGGACAAGTAGGTAGAGGAGACAAACTGGATATCACAGACAGTTGAAGAGCTATGGCGAACAGAACATGTTGGATGTGAGGGATCCATTCAGTTAACGCAACAATGTATTGGGTCTAACAGCAGAGAAAGCATAATTATACTAAATATAGCTCAAGGCTTACTGCTACATACCTTGTGTTTCGGAAGTCATAGAGGTAACGCATCTCGGCTTATTGAGATATCCAACTGCAACAAGCATTACATAGAAACAAAACAGTTAAACAGTTATTCTGGCAAAACTCTAAAGACACTTCAGTAACCTTCAAACATCTACAACATGTAGTCGACTCAGTTTCTGACATGATGACGTAATTGTAATTGATTTCTTACTGCGTAATTAAAAATCACATCAATTATGTTATATATGATTGTATATATGATATGACAAAATATACAATTTTAGTAATCATATTAAAAAATACAATGAATTTACTGAAATGTGTGTTTCAATCAGAAGATATGGTTAAAATAAAATGCATTGTCCAAAATAGTGTTCACTTTGAATATCATGCAACATGAGTTACAGCTAAATTATATAACAAAATATATATTTATTTACATGTATATTATATGGTATTCAAACTAAATTAATAGAAGCAACCTTATGGATGCAGATCTTGTTTTAAACATGCTGAAGACTTATTTTGTCAATTTAATCACATTGTGTATTGTTGATGGTTGATAATTTGTTGCGCCTTATCACCTATACACATTTTATTGTGAGTGCACACTCAACTTATTGTAAATGCTTTTAGCAAACATACTACACATAATAACTCTTAGTTATAATAGCCATTACAACTAATGCCGTTTTAGCAAGTATTTTGATACGTATCATATCTTTACAGCCCTACATGTGTTGTAGACCTGGAAACTCATTTAATAATAAATATAAATTTGTTGTTTGAAGTCACACTATCTATTGTTTAGTTGCTGGAAGCCATCAGAAAAACCAACAAAACGTAAAGGTATCTTGTCATGTTATTAACTAGTGTAACAAATATGACACATAGATACTGTGGCAGATATGATCCTTTACTTTACCAAAAATATGGTCTGTATAATGATACTCATCTCAAATATACACTGAGTATAACTTGGTATGATAACTAATTTGCAACATCATTATCTACGAATATAAAACTCAAAGCTATAAATAATTATTTTATTTAGTTTAATCCATTTCTGTTGTCTATCATAAATCATTCTACTTGGGGTCTTTTTAGCAATCAATGAAATGTGAATCAGTAATCATTATTATGGACACCTTGTAAATATGTTAATATTGGCGAGGTAGCATAACACTTCCAATTGAACATATCATTACACGTTTGTCAATTTCTAACATTCGTACTAGTTGATAATAAGAATTGTGCACATTGTCATACATTACGTTCTTTATCCATCAACCACTGGCATGGAAAACTTGGTAGTGTATAGTATAGTGCGATTTCTAACATTTGTACTTTTTTGAGAATAAGAATTGCGCACATTGTCATACGTTAAGTTCTTTATCCATCAACCACTGGCACTGAATACTCGATAGGGTATACCGGTAGTATAGTGCAATAGTTTCCTAGATCTTCTCTTGTTTAAGGCAAAACAACTGCTGGCAAAGCTATGCAGCAAATGAGTCCTTATATGTTTGTGATAAGATACACTATTAAGAGTTAATTAAAGAAAATATACAAACTATTGAAATATATTAATGTCAAGTAATTTCAACCAAAAACAAAACGATTTATGTATATCACATATATTGTCATAAAAAAAAATGTCAAACCTACAGAATATCCTTTTACATGTTTGCATTACTGAAACGACATTCTTTCTGACATTAATGCATATTCAAAAACATTTGTTCACAGAAGTATGATGACATTGAAATACCAGATGGATCACAAGAGGATTATGACATGGAAACCTCATCAGTTAATCAAACACAGGTGATGATTCTCACTTAACACCTGAATCAATGGAAACTCTCAACATGCTACAAACAGGCCACTCTTAAAATGATCGATCACATCAATTGGTTTGAATTATGTTTAACCAAGATTAACCACAGATTATACAATAGAAATATGTAGAGTACAAGGGGTGGGGATCAAACATTCCTATTTTTAATACAACATAGTTTCCTTTCTCAGCATGTGCTAGAACCAAACAAGGGAGAGAGTGTATTAGATATAGCTTTGTCCTTACTAAATGAATTAATTGAAAATGTTAAGATAAATATAAGTACATGTTACATCAAAGTAAAATAAGAAACGAACAATAAAAAGCAGTACAGGAGAAACTTCCACAAATGTAGATAAAGATATGAAGAATTATTTAGCAAAGATAAACTGGAATAACACACTGAATGATAAGACACCAATAGAATGCTGAAATATTTTAAAACGTGAAATTGAGTGCATCATTGATTCGTTAGTAAGTTTTAATTATGGGGCAACACCCTTGTGAATTGCTAAAAAATTATTTAGGGGACATTTTCAATGGAGCAAAACCCAGTGAAGCTACATTTCAAAAATCATGAAAACAGTCTTATTTTATGGATAATTCTATGTAATTTGTGTGCAAAATTTCGTGATCCATTCAGAATTCCTGGTGAACTTAATTCTTCAGTGATACATGATTTGAGCACTCACGAGGTACTCACGAGCACATAACCAAGTGCTACACCACAATGTTAATATGATTCCTGATTCTTCAAACTACTGTAATTTCAGTACTATTGATATATTGGTTATGTGTACTAACTTCCATCTCTAATAGAACATTTCTTCATGCATGATGAACTGTAATATCCAATAAGTCATTCCGTATCAAATCACTGGATGGTCCACACATTGTATTTTTAGAAGTTCAGATCTCTTCAGGATTTTTATCAGATATTCCCAAATACCCAAATTGAAAAAATCAAATGTTAGCTTTCTGTTCCTAGTAGTTTCGGAGATGTAGGCATATTAAATGAAACTGGTCTCACTTTAAAGGTAGTGATTTGTAGTTGATGTGTGAAAACTGTAATGATCCATTTGGAAGTCTGTGATGGTGAACTTTATTCTTCAATGGTGCACGATTTTAACACCCACGAACCATTCACGTGCACAGTGTTGATATAATTCATGATTCTTCAAACTGGTGAGGTCTCAATGCTATTAATATAGGTTTGTGTCCTAACTGTCATCTTCTATCCATTCAAATGGAACAACTCCCTCTTTTAATGAAAAGTCAAACACTCTTGCAAGTGGTATACTGATTTGATCTACTGTTTCCATTTGTAGTTTTGGAGGAATCCCTTGCACTCCCAGTGATTTATTATCCTTCATTTAATTAATTTCCTTAGCTACCATTTCTGGAGTTACGATTAACGGCCCTAAATAGTCAGCTTTATCCTCCTGAAATGTAGCATCTGGAATTGGTAGCTCTTCCATTGGATCTCTTCCATCACATTCTGTCCTGCAGCCTTGTCACCTGGCAGACTGTTATCATTCTCTCTCTCTCTCTCTCTCTCTCTCTCACCCATCAACTGGTCACCTTTCCCTCCCGTTTCCTAGCTAAATTACGCTCCTGTCACCTTCCCTCTTGACACCTTCCCTCCTGTCTCCCTCACTCCCATCGCTTTCACTCTCGTCTCCTTCCCTCCCGTCTCCTTCGCTCCTGTGTCCCCCAGGTACTCATGTACACAACTGGTACTCATGAGGGATAGCAAAACAACATTTCAGGAAGTATTCGTTGCTGAGTTGTTGGACCTCAAACTTTTCCCAAAATGATAATGCCAGTAATTTGTGTACAAAACCAGTTATATATATGAACACGCTAGCGTAGTGGCTAGAGCTTCGGACTCTCAGTCAAGAGATTCCGGTTTCGAATCCAGTGGATATTTGTGTATAAATAGTCATCACGCATTAATTGCAGCATGGCTGAATGCTTCCCAGAGAAGTTGAGATGGCTTTCTAACAAACAGGTCTGCCAGAGGTTGAAGTGTAAAGCAGTTGCAGCAGTCCTAATGGCTAGATACAGCGCAATATAAGAACATGCCCTTACTTTTTAACTTTCTTAACCTGTTTTGGTATTAACCCAAATTCCGGTTACGGGACTTGCTTGGCAACCCATGCCTTCAAGCAGTTAAGTTGTGATAAATTACCAAATAAATGATAAAATAAACAATGTTGGCATAAATAGATACAACAATAATAAATTAGAACATTTATTAAACTTACTTCCTGAACACGGAACACTGTAAATGGCTTGGCGACTCAATTTTGGGGTTAAGAACCGCTGTACTAGGTCACAAAATTATTAATCTCAGAAACTACTAGGAAGTAGGAAGCTAAAATTTGAGATTTGTTCAATTGGGTATTTAGGGAATATCTGGTAAAAATAATGAACATTGTGCTCACAAAAAAGAAACAATTCCTTTGATGTGCCAGTAATGAGTAGGCCAAGTGGGTAAATCCATGAGTAGGCAAAGAATGTAGGTCTTAACTGGTCAGAAGACAAACTGAGAAACCCCTAATTAGCCAGAAAACCACATTGGGACTTGGGCAAAATTAGCATGAATAGTGTTAGTTATTTTGATAGCACTTTATGTTATTAAATGGTAATGTAACTAACTTTTTTTAGTTAATTGTTCCTTGTCTGATATACACACACTACACACAGCCTCAAATTCAAAACAACACTTGCACTGACAATGTGTTGTCCTCTAGTTACATTTTTTAAAATAGTGTTTGTACATTTGAGTTGCATCACCTAATTATGATATTATCTCAACAATGTGCAGTTATGCCCATTTTGTGGAATTACCTCTGCTTTTGAGGTATTTTTTAGAATGTTATTGTAAGGTGGCAGTAATGTGGGTTTCTCAAGTGTCATGAATACAACATTGTATTAATCAGCATGATTCATCTTTAAAACCTTAGTTCTTAGCCAGTCACTGGGTTCAAATAGCAAATATATGCATATTTCATATTTGAATGTTTTCATTTGTAAAATAAACACATGTGAACACAGTAATATATTTTTAAGTAGATTATATATTTTTCATTCTATATTACAGTATCGCTGCAGCAGATGAACTTTGGGATGAGGAAACACATTGTCTTCAACTCTTGTTTGAAGACCTGTTCTCACAGTGTGTATGTAGCATGTAGAGATCCCAGCATCATCGCATTGAATATGATTGTGGGTACACTTGCTGTGAGAGAGCAATCTTTCATGTACATGATCTTATATGGACAAGGCAGCAGAGAACTGGAAACATACCTACCGACAAGTGACAATCAAGTGATAATTTCACAGGCAGAATTTTAACATATATCAATTAAATCTATTTATGTTAAGTTCATAAGAAACATATTGTATTTACTAAACATTCTATTATAAATTTGCATAGAATATCATATTGTTATGATGTGTAATTACGAAAGAAAAGCAGATGATGAGCTGCCCTGAGTGGATTGTGTTAGTCATCTCATGCTGATGACATTGCAATGCTTGTTCCATAAACTAAGGGGATGCAAAGATTGTTAGATGTTTCTTATACTCAAGGATGTGACACTGACAACAATATACTATTTAATAGAGTAAGGTCTCGGATAATGTTCTATGATTGATATTAAGCTTGGTGACGTAGTATTGAATGCAATTATGAAAATCTTCGACATAATTTGTGATGAAAATTATATCAAATACAAAGAAGTCTTTAGTGGATATGTAATATTGTTTCTACTCAGGCAATTCTACTTCTGTACAACGAAGGTGAAGATCAAGCTCTTTGCAACTTAAATATATTGCAGTAAATTTCATACAGTGTATTTTTTTTATTATGGGCTAATTATAGAAAAAAACAGTTGTGTAGCTTTTTATCATTTCTTATTACATTGCATTTAGCATTTTGTAGAGCCTACCTAGATGAAATGTAGTGCTAGTTTTATGGTTGCTATCCAAACATTGATTGTTGTAATATTCAGATTATAAAAAAGTTTTAGTGCAAGCTGTTTTTTTATGCAGGATACTGCATCCACGAACAACTTTGTTCAAAGTACTGGAAATAGGTATGAGTACAACTCCTCTGTACTTTGCATGAAATGAGTACTTGCGGTTTATACAATCTTGTAATCTAGTACAGTGTAGTATTGTTACATGTTTTATTGTTAAGTTGACATGATGTATATTCCTGTACTGTTTTGTATGAAAATGATGACTGATTGAAGTGATTAAAAATAATATGGCTCAATATATTACTTCATAAATTCCCTACTATTATAATTGGTGGTACTAAAACATGGATTAAATTGTGTTCTGTTTGCTTTTAAATGCTGTTTGTGTCCTAATAATTGGTGAGAGGTTGGCCCTCAAAATAGGAGGGAGATGGGATGTTGATACCCCAGTCACACCCCCTCCTGACCACCTCAAGACAAGTGAAATTGGATCGTGTAGACCTGCAGCATTCATGCATACCATGTATTTGGAATAAAACAAGTGTTCAATGAAAGAACAAACTAGCATTTTTACCAGGATGATTTATTAAAACAACAGTAGCACCATTAAAAACATTGTGGGTATTCATTTGTTAAAACATAACAGTAAAATGTGAATGACAACGCCATGGAGGTTTACAAATTCAGTAACATGGGTTCATAGGCATGGTTTTTATACACATAATTTTTCACAAGCTAACACGCTTGCTAGCCAGTTTTGAAATTTATTACCACTACTTAATTTAATGAATTATACAAAATTTAATGTAAACGAAATAAAAAATATCACTGTGGTATACTTGACAACAGATGTGTTGTTATACTCCCAGAAAAGAAGAAAATCCCGGATTGTAGGTTTTTGTGTGCAGTTTAAAGTTTATTTTCTGGTGAGCCTCAATGAGAGGAACAGTTGGATGTTCCAAGGGTGTGCAGTTGGAAGTTTTTGGTGATCCTCAAGGCCCATCAAGGGGGTGCTTTGGAGGTCCCAATGGGGTGCAGGTAGAAGTTTTTCTTGAGCCTCTGGGGGGTGCAGTTGGGGGCTTTTGGTGGGCCTGAAATCTCCTGGACTTCGAAACTCAAATTTTCAGGTATACTACGGATTATTGCTATACTAGTAGGTACGTAAACATGTCATGTAACTATCGCTCAGCAGACTTGTATTAAAAGGCAACATTTTACGAATTGTGAAAACTATTCATTAATAATTTAGGGTAGGATTAATGTTCATATACCATCCGTTGTGATCGCAGCCAACTGAATTTGTTTCGAAGAATCAATCCACACAGCCACGGCCAGGCTAGGAAGTGTCCGAGACTGAGTACCGTCCAGCGTATTTCCGTCAGTCACTAATTGCATATTAAATAATTAATAACAGCAATATTATATACTGTTCACTTACTATAATTATATTCATATAATGCATAATATGCTAAATGTTCATAGTGTAAACACTCCGGCAATTCGTATGGGCTAACGAATTGATAATAACCACAGACAGATTAATTATTATTTATGTTGTCCTCTTCCAATAACTCGTCCTCGCATAAAATACGGCTTTGTCCTCGATGCCGTCGACGGACCCAATATTACTCTTGTACTATACTGTATATTAAAAATAGTTGTTATTATCGTATTGAGACATCCCGTGTTCAAACAGAACTTTACTGGTGTCGGCCTTCGACTTCGTTTACATTTCGTAAGTGTTTATGTGACACTATCACAAAAAAGGCTAACAAAATATATACAACTGCCGGTCTCGCTCCGGTCTGCGTAAGTCGGCATCTGTGCATAAAGTTTTTAAGCAGACAGCATTTTTGTATATAAGTCATTCTTTCAATTATTCCAATGAAACTTTAGTATATGTTCTAAATTAGTTTTACAAATAATGTTCCAACTTCACATCGTTGGAAAATCTACTAAATAAAATATATGCCCGGTCCTCTTAAAGCGGTGCGGTATGCACTTGCAGCCACTGGTCGACGTATGCTGCCTTTATAATTATATATATGTATGTATATATCTATATATATATATATATATATATATATATATATATATATATATATATATATATATATATATATATATATATATATATATATATATATATATATATATATATATATATATATATATATATATATATATATATATATATATATATATATATATATATATATATATATATATATATATATATATATATATATATATATATATATATATATATATATATATATATATATATATATATATATATATATATATATATATATATATATATATATATATATATATATATATATAGTGCGTGTCTTTATTTGTATGAATGCTAACTAATATATTCTCCTATCACAATCGTTCTCCAATCTTTGCACACCTATTTCGTCGCATCACCAGCAACAATGACATACACATGTTCAAAATGCAACAAAGTGTTTGCAAGAAATTACGATATGCTAAGACATAAGAACGGCGTGTAATTCCACCAACACCACCGTTTCGTCACCATCAGTATGCATAAAATGTGGTAAGGTGTTCACAAATCATGACAACTTACAAAGGCATGAAAGAACAGTTTGTGTCGACACCGATTCATCACCATTGCCAAAAAGAGCGAAAAGGGAAGATACTACACCCCGCCACCCGTTCATTAGCGAAGATCCCTTCGACCCACCCGATCGATTTCCCTTTCCCGACGCTCTTTCAACAGATTTGTTAGAGGTCGTCCGCAACAATTGGTCCCCCATTAGGACACGCCTATCCAGAGGTCCTCTCCAGTCCAGGGTAAATTTTAGACTATGCAGTCTATATACGATTACTTTAGACACTCCATTGAAGACCATGTTCGAACAACAGACTAATGCTTTCAAAATCAACTTGAGTTATGGATTTGTTTTGACAAACAAAAACACAGGATGTTATAGGTACTATCATTCCTCCTGCAATTGCTGCGGTCGATAGCAGGACGAACCCAGTATCACCACCGACCGTGGTGATTTTGATGTTTTTTTAGGTCGTATAAAACAAAATGACATCTTGCAGCGGGCGTTAAGCCAGAGACCCGATTCGCAATGGGTGTGCGAATTGGTGACAAATGTCATCTTTTTATTAATAAAATCATAAATTATGCAATTGGGTGCGTCAGCATGAATCCCCTGCTGACATACGTCAAGAAGAACAAAGCCGTCATCGGTCTGGAAAGAGAACCTATCAGTGGCAAGAGGTAAAACTATAATTTGTAACTCTTTAGATGTATAGCTCTTCATCATGATGGTGACGTCCGTCATTTGAAATCTGCCGTTGAGAAATTTTACGAGACGTACAAACAGGATGACGATGTACCCATGGAAGAATTTGCCGGATATACACTCGAAGACCTCTATTGCATAGAGACCACTTTCCAAACGAACGTGTGCGTTTATAAACTCGTCGAGTCTGATGATGATGACGGAAAGAAGACCGCAAATCTCTTCCGTCGATCGTTGTGCCATTATTCTGACACGATAAATCTCAATCTTCACGAGACACACTTTTCGTACATACAAAACATTCAAATATACTGCCACTCATACAGATGCCGGAAGTATGGCGAGTGTTTGTTTAAAAAACCATGAGCCGACACGAGCGCACGTGCACGGGAGGTGTGCGTCGGGTCTACCCGGCGGCGTGTACCATTCGATTCCGTCGGTGTTCGAACGTCTGGACGACGAGAACATTCGAGTCCCCGAATCGTTATGGTACTATCCGTACCGAGCCACCTTTGACTTCGAGTGTTGGTTCGAAACCGCACGACTTCCGTCGGACAGCGACAAGATGCAGTGGGTAGCGCGTCACGTCCCGTTGAGCGTCAGCGTGGCATCCAACGTGCCGGGACACGAACAAGTGGAATGTCTCGTCACGGATGGAGACAACAACAAGTTGGTGAGCGCCATGATGGACATCTTGCAATCGATGAGTGACGCCGCCTAAGAAAACATAAAAAATTCTTACGAGGACGTGTTAGCTCGACTGGTAAAAGCACGATCGAATTGGGACGAAACATTGCGCAATGAACAATCACCTGACGACGAGGAATCTCGTCAACCGAGCATTGCCGACGGGATGGTACACGCGACGACGGGAAGAGAATAATTTTAGACACGAGACGGCACAACTGCACGGTCAGATGGCCGTAGAATGGCTCACATGGGAAGCCACAAGCACGGGATTTGCCATACGACATCAAGTCAGTGGTCGAGAGAAGAGGATCGGTAAACTTCCGGTGGACGGGTGGTGCAGCGAGACGAACACGGCGTATCAGTTCCACGGATGTTTCTACCACGGTCACCAGTGCATGGGTTTAGAAACGAACGCCGTCAACGGGAAACCCATGACCCAACTGCTTGCCGAGACCCGAAAGAACACCACCTACCTACATCACTTTGTCAAGGTCGTCGAGTTGTGGGAATGCGAGTGGAAAGAGTCGAGAAGAGATCCGGTCGTGAAAAAGTGTCTGGATGCTGCCTTTCCACAACGACGCCACGTGCGGTGGACGATGAGGCGTGCGTGACGGAACCAGATTCGGATTGATCGAATGTGATGTTTCGGTGCCGATAACATTACACGCGCATTTTTCCGAAATGCAGCCGGTGTTTAAAAACATCCGTCTGACCCGCGACAATCTCGGACCTTTCATGCGCCGATACGCCGAAGAACGCGACATCATGACGACTCCGCGGAGCATGCTCGTGGGCAGTTTCAACGGCGACAAGATATTGCTCGCCACGCCGCTCCTGAGATGGTACTTGGAACACGGACTCGAGGTGACGCGCGTCTATCAGGTCGTCGAGTACACCCCCATCCCGTGCTTCCGACGGTTCGGCGACGCTGTGTACACGGCCCGACGCGAGGGAGACGTCCACCCGCACAAGGCCATCATCGCAGACACCATGAAGTTGCTGGGGACTCGGGTTACGGGAAGACCATCACCAACGTGGATCGACATCGCGACGTGAAATACTGCACGGAGAAGGCGGCATCGCTCATGGTCAACGATAGACGGTTCCGACGTCGTCGTCGACCATGCGTACGAGATAGCGATGAACAAGAAAACCGTCACGTACGCCCTGCCCGTACACGTGGGATTCTTCGTTCTGCAGTATGCCAAGAGGCGAATGTTGCAGTTCTATTACGACTTTATCAACAGGTATCTGGAGCGTCCTTTTTTCAATACTGCGAGATGGATACAGATTCCGCCTATTTGGCCTTGGCCGGTGAGTCCGTCGATGATCTGATGACCCCGGAACTACGAGAACATTATATCCGACATCGATCCGAATGGTTGCCGTCCGAATGTTGCGACGAACATCAGAACGAGTACGTGCGCTGTCGACTCGCCGATCGTCAATGGGTCGGTGACGAGGCGTGCTGTAAGGCGCGCTAGGCGTACGACAAGAGGACACAGGGTCTGTTCAAGGTCGAGTGGTCCGGTGACGGGTACGTGGGGTTGTGCAGCAAGACGTACTGTCGTTTCGGAGCCACCGACAAGTACAGCACCAAATGACTGAGCAAGCGTCACAAAGCCATCAACAAGGACGCGTTCCTGGAGGTGATCGCCAACCGTCGGAGCGGAAGTGGAAAGAACCGCGGGTTCCGGGTGCATCGCTCGTCCGTGTTGACGTACGTGCAGGAAAGAGCGGCTATCGCCTACTTCTATGTCAAACGCGTGGTGCAAGAGGACGGAGTGAGCACGGGTCCGGTGGACGTGTAGTGCTAGGCGACGTGTTCGTACTCGTTATAATCACCGTCGTAGGTTTGGTGTTCGCAAGCGTTATAGACGGCGAATTTCTTGTAAGAGGAGACGTGCTAGAATCTTTCGACGTAGAGCACACTGCTATATTCGTAATGTGCAGCTTGGATCTTATTACATTGCTGGTGCAGGAGAGTGGACTTGCTTTAATTCGAAGTTCTCGTTTACGGAGTTTCCGTACCAACTTCGTGCTCGATGGTATGATAATTTTGATCAGGTTAAGGTACTGTCTGTTACATACAAGATATGGATCCATGATGTTAGTCCTGACCAATCAGTGTCTCAAGGTGATGCTTTGGTTCCTGTCATGAGAGTTGCTGAATTCCGCAGGAGTTACGATCCCGAACTTTCAAAGAACATTTTCACCTGCAGTGTTGTCTATGCATTCTACATCTAAAACGATTGTTGTAGTCGGAAAGCGCGTCATCAGTATTAGCGATAAACTATATAAACTCAAGGTGATGCTTTGGTTCCTGTCATGAGAGTTCCTGAATTCCGCTGGAGTTACGATCCCGAATATTCAAAGAACATGTTCACCTGCTGTGTTGTCTATGCATTCTACATTTAAAAACGATTGTTGTAGTCACAAAGCGCGTCATCAATAGTAGCGATAGACTATATAAACAGGACATGTAGAAAAGGCGATGCACACTGGTCGTCTTTCATATGTGACCATGGACGTACGGTGGAAGCATCCTTTCACATGCATCGTCGCCGGACCGACGGGATGTGGTAAAAGTACTTTCGTGACGCGTATGCTGCATCACGCTGCTACGATGATCGATCAACAACCCGAACGGATCACGTGGTGTTACGGAGAATGGCAAGAGGCCTACGCAACGATGGACTTAGTCGACATGCGGTTCCAGGAAGGGTTGCCGAGTGCGACGTCACCATCATCACCACTGTCAACCCATCGGATATATTTTAATGGCGTCGAGGAATAAACAACTGAAGAGGGTCTACTTCGATCCGAAAAGAGTGACAAGTTACGGAGGTGTTGACACAAACCGGCGAGACGTCATTTCAGGAGACGACGCGTCGTCGTGGGAGGTCCACGTCAGCAGTGGCAGACCGATCTCGTCGACCTATCGAATTTAAAAACCGACAACGACGGTATGACCTTTCTACTCACGGTGATTGACGTCTTTACGAAAGTGGCTTGGTGCGTTCCGCTGAAGAACAAGTCCGCACGTTCACCGAAGGCTGGCCAAAGTTGCAGACAGATCAAGGACACGAATTTCTGAATCGGTGCGATCAGGCTCTGTTGAAGAAGTACGGCATCCATCATTTTTGCACTCACAACGCGGAGACGATAGTGAGCGTCGTCGAAAGAGTCAATAGAACGTTGAAGACGCGTATGTGGCGATACTTCATGAAACACCAGACGTGGCGATTCATCGACGTCCTTCAGGACTTTGTGCACTCGTACAACAACACCCACCACTGCAGCATCGGCATGACTCCGTCACAGGTGAATGCAAAGAATCAAGAAGAGGTGTGGCAGCGTCTGTACGGTCACGACGGTAAGGGCGTGCCCAAGGTCCGTGTGTCCGATCGCGTGCGCATCAGTAAGTTCAAGAGACTGTTCGAAAAAGGCTACATGGCGAATTGTCGTGGCTTTGGGAAAAGGAGTGTTGAAGACCGGCGTGCGCATTGCCGACGCCGTCTTGTCCGGACAGAGCATAAAAAGAGCGGCCAAACGTCGCGTTACGGATGCCGGTAAGATTATGCTGCGTGGTATTTTCATACCTGGCGTGCGACCTCGCAAACGTATAAAACACACGTCTGCGAAGAAAGGAGGCACTTCATCGACGAGAAAGCGCAAGAGACAGACGTTCAAGAAACATGAGTAGTATACGGAAGGTTCTGAACAAGTATGTGCACGTCCATGTGCACGATTTACTTCCGTTTCAAGTTAGGTGCGCATGCGCACAAACTTCTGGGTGGCTTGAGCGCCCCCTGGCGGCTTTGGAGCGCCCCTGGCGAATGGAGATCACCATAATTCCAACCCCAACCTGTTGACGGCTGTGTAACCCTAACCTTATGTCATCAACGGTGAAACCTTACCCTGACGGAGTGACCTCTACCCGAGCCCAATTGGTGAGCTAACCCTAACCATAACCCATCTCCCTAACGATTGATCTAACGCTAAGCCATTCTATCCAGTTGTATGCATTGTTCACTCAAGGGCCTCAAGTGAAGGAGTGGTCAAGGAGTCCTGTAATATGGTCAGAGGTCATCGGATATAATTGAGCAGCGGCGGCGGTGGCGGCGGCGGCGGCGGCGGCGGCGGCGGCGGCGGCGGCGGCGGGGGAGGACATTATTCATTAACAGAGATCCGGCGCGGCATTCATTGACAAGGATAAAAGGGCGTGTTAGCATAATTCATTAACAGGGTCATTAATAGTATATAATTTTAAATATTAAAATATGATGTCATTGTAAACTATTGGTAATACAAATGTAATTTTTACATATTGGAATATAATTAATATAATATGAAAGAAATGTCATTGTTCACTCGAGAGCGTTAAATTGCAGCAGCATACGGCGTCGACAATACACACTTACATACATGCATACACATATACATACATTACAGCATAAAAATATACTGTATACATACATACATTCATACATACATACATACATACATACATACATACATACATACATATATAAATATATACATAAATACATACACACACATACATGCATGCATGCAAGCATACATATATACACACATTCTCACATACACACACATTGGGAAAGGATGCATAGTACCTACGTAAGCTATACATAACTTCCAAAGACCGGTCTATCACATTCCGCACGTGCCCAGACACACTGTGGTGAGATAACGAATTAGCGCGATCAGCACTGGAGGACCTTTATAAAGCCCCCAGCCAGCGCAATGGCATAACCGCTCTGAATCGATCAACTACTCTACGTACAGCTTGTGGCATCTGCACTAACAAGCCTTTTTTACCCCCTACCAGCCCACAGCGTCGACATAGACAACTCTTCTCTCTACATTTACTGTATACAAGCATGGAGACCATATCGTAAGAAGGATATAGATACGCTTGAAAGCATACAAAGGAGAGCAACTAAAATGATTCCAGAACTTAGAGACCTTAGTTATGAAGAACGTCTGAAAGAATGTGGTTTAACAACTCTAGAGACAAGGAGGTTAAGAGGAGATCAGATTGAAGTTTTTAACATATTGAATGGGTATGAAAATATTGATAGAAATATGTTTTTCTCACTCAAGAAGGATAGCAGAACTAGAGGACATGAGGTAAAATTAGTAAAGGATCAATGTAGATTGGACATCAGGAAGCACTCGTTCTCACAGAGGACAATAAATGAATGGAACAAACTGTCTACAGATTGTGTAACTGCTAGCAGCGTGAATATGTTTAAAAACAAGGTTGACACATATATCAGGAGGGCGGGTTATAAGTAGGTGAACATTGTTGGACTCTCGATAAGCCAATGGCTTCCTTGTCCACTTGCCATCTGGGCCTTTGGCTTGGATGGCAAATCTTGTCTTGTCTTGTTACATAGGATTTACCCAACTATCATTGACGCTAAATGTAAAAGGTAAGTGAATAATTTATTATTTACGTTACTATAACATTTACTGTATACTTTGTTATTATTACTATTTCTTTTTCTTGTGGCCCTATTAGGTTATTACATTGGTTATTACATATTTATTATATAAAACATAGAACCTCTACTTTATATTATATTGTTATTACATAAACTTCTCAGCATAAATTTATTTAATTTATGACTCTATAGACACGCCCGATATAGTGGTGCCCCAAGTAACCTTTCCCTTCTGCTCACACGGTGTCATACGCCACAACCACGCACACGCA
Organism: Lamellibrachia satsuma; assembly: GCA_033239005.1. Classification (NCBI taxonomy): domain Eukaryota; kingdom Metazoa; phylum Annelida; class Polychaeta; order Sabellida; family Siboglinidae; genus Lamellibrachia; species Lamellibrachia satsuma. The sequence goes on along the minus strand of BSQZ01000012.1, from coordinate 2,754,022 downwards.
CGCATGCATGCACGCACGCACGCATTTACCTAACTAAAATACAAAATAGTCACAGTGTCTCCAGTATAGTTTTCTGTACTTTATGACTCTGTCTCCACGCGGCCTTGCTGTTTCGCATCGTATCAGCATACATTAATTTATTATATGACACTGTCTGCACCCTGCCTTGCTGTTTCTCACTGTCTTAACACACATTTATGTACTTTATGACTCTGTCGCCAGCCTGCATTGCTCTTTCGCAATGTCTCAGCACACATTTCTATAATTTATGACACTGTCTCCAGACTGCTTTCTCCTATTCCCCCCATCACAGCATGCATTTATTTATTTTCTGGCAGTGTATCCAACCTGCCTTGCTGTTTCTTACCGTCTCAGCACACATTTATATATTAAATGACACTGCCTCCAGCCTGCCTTGCTGTTTCTCACCATCTCAGCACACATTTCTATACTTCATGACATTGTCTCCAGGCTGCCTTCCTGTTTTCCCGTCCCTATCTTAGCATACATTTATTTATTTTCTGATACTGGCTGCACCCTGCCTTGCTGTTTCTCACAATGTCAGCATACATATGTGTACTTTAAAACACAGTCGCCAGCTTACCTTACTGTTTCTCACAGACTCAGCATACATTCTATAGTTTATAACACTGTCTCCAGCTTACATTGCTATTCCTCACTGACTCATCATACATTTCTATAGTTTATAACACTGTCTCCACCCTAGTAGTAGCATCTTTACTATATAGTACAACCTTTATAATGATGAATTGACTTTATCAGTATGTACCCGTTATGAAAGAAACGACGTATAGTCAACACCTCATCATCATCATCATCACCACGTGACATCTGGAGAGATATAAAGTCTCCCAAGTCATCATGATTGTATCGGCCTCTAGCGCAACGGTAAAGGTTCGTAACCCGAGGTCACTGACGCGATATAACAGTCCATCAACCTCATTACAGTCCTTAACCGCACCATCATTACACAGGCCTCTGGCGCAAAGGTAAACGTTCGTAAACCCGATGTCCCTATCGCGAAAAAAACAGTCCATAAACCTCACCATCGTATATATATATATATATATATATATATATATATATATATATATATATATATATATATATATATATTGTTGTTCCTTACATAACGATGTAGTAATCTATATATTTTATGCATATTTGCTACAAACTATGTAATGGATGATATTTAAGCAAATAGTGCCAACGAATAACATATATTTAATACATGTTGTATACAACGTATGAAATGGTTATATTTAATAAAATAATCAAAACGAATGACATGTGTTGTTTGTGTTGTATTCTCGCTAGTAACATCCCTCTACATATAGACACCCTCCATAGAGTAGTAGTGAGTCGCGTCTACCATTTACCTTCTGATTACCACACCTCAGCACCCCCACCATAGAGTAATGGGACTAGTATAGCCATCTGACCACTCCAACGCATGCACGGCCTTCACCTTCTGTCTATAGACCTGGATACATATGACACCACCCCACACTATATATCGTACACATACCTCCATATAGACAGAAACTTGTAGAAGCCAGCATGACTGACACATACGTCCATAGAAACTGAGACCTAGGGTCTGTGGCAACCAGCGTATCTGACACATACCTCCATAGAGACAGATACCCAAGGCAGCTAGCAAGAAACATGTGTTCTGTGGTACACATTAATGTACTTTATGGCACTCTGTCCAACCTGCCTTTCTGTTCATCACCGTCTCAGCACACATGTCTATACTAACGAACATTTTCTCCAGCCTGCCTTCCTATTTCCCCCTCCCCATCTCAGTATACATTTGTTTATTTTCTGACACTGTCTCCACCCTATATTTATTTTATAACAATGTCTCAAGCCTACCTTTCTGCTTCTCACTGACTCAGCATACATTTATATAGATTATGAAACTGTCTCGGGACTGCCTTGCTGTTTTTCACCATCTCAGCATACATTTGTATAATTTTTGAAACTGTCTGCAGCCTGCCTTGCTATTGCTCACCGTCTCAGATTACACCTAGCGTATATGATACACACCTCCATAGAAACAGGACCTGTGGCCTGTGAAGGTCAGCGTATCTTACACATAAACAGAGACATGTGGCAGCCACTGTATCTGACAAATACCACTATAGAGACAGAGACCTGTGGCAACCAGTGTATCTTACACGATCCTCCATAGAGACAGAGGACACGCAGCGTTACGTCAAACAGTCAGACGCTGCAGAAGAACCTGTCTCGTCTGGGATTGAGGTTAGGGTTAGATAGGGGTGAGGGTGCGCGCGCGAGGTTAGTAATACACCTTTTTTCCGGTACTACATATTTTACCTGTAATCGCGCGCAACCTGAGGACTGCGGCGCCCCCTGGCGAATGTATCAGCGCCCAGCGCCCCCTGGCGACTGTGTCAGCGCCCTCTGGCAACTGAGCTAACCCTAGCCCCTGAGCGCCTATCTGACCATAACCCCAACCTTATTCCGAAACCCTAACCCTCGTTCTTATACATCATAACCATAACCCTAACCCTAACCTCAAACCCAATCGAGACAAGTTCATCGGCGACGTCTGACTCTCGACGTGACGCTGCGTGGCCTCTGTCTCTATGGAGGTACGTGTAAGATACTCTGGGTGCCACCGGTTTCTCTCTCTATGGAGGTATATGGCTGCCACAGACCACTCTGTCTATATCGAAGTGTGTGTCAGACATGCTGGCTGGCATAGGTCTCTGACTCTATGTGCCTGTGTGTGCGCGTGCGTGCGTGCGTGCGTGCGTGTGTGTGTGTCAGATATGGAGATATGTGTCAGGCATTATGATAGCCATTGGACTCTCTTTCTATGGATGTGTTTTTCAAAAAGGCTGGTTGCCACAGGTCTCTGTACCTATGGATGTATGTGTCAGATACGCTGGTTGTCACCGATGTCTGTCTCTATGGAGGTATATGTCAGAAACGGTGGCTGGATTCCACAGACCACAGGTATCTGTCTCTATGGAGGATTGTGTCAGACCTGCTTACTGCCACAGGTCTATGTCTCTATGGAGGTATGCGTCAGTTACGCTGGCCGCCTCAGGCCACAGGTATCTGTCTCTATGGAGGTATAAGTCAGATACGCTTGTTGCCATCTGAGGCGGCGAGAAATTGCAAGGCAGGCTGCAGACAGTTTCATAAATTATGCAAATGTATGCTGAAATTGTGAAAAACAGCAAGTCAGGTCGGAGACAGCGTCATAACCTATATAAATATATGCTGAGTCAGTGCGAAACAGCAAAGTAGGCTGTAGAAAGTGTCATAAAATATATAGTGTGGAGACAATGTCAGAAAATAAACAAGTGTAAGCTGAGATGGGGAGGGGGAAATAGGAAGGCAGGCTGGAGACAGTGTCATTTAATATAGATATGTGTGCTGGGACGGTGAGGAACAGAAAGCAGGTTGGACAGAATGCCATATGGTACATAAATGTGTACCACGGAGCACATGTTTTTTGCTAGCTGCCATATGTCTCTGTCTCTATGGAGGAATGTGTCAGATACGCTGGATACCATAGGTATCTGCCTCTATTGAGGTATGTATCAGATACGCTGGCTGCCACATTCCACAGGTCTCTTTTTCCATGGACGTATGTGTCAGACATGCTAGCTGCCACAGGTTTGTGTCTCTATGGAGGTATGCGTACGACTATACAGTGTGGGGTGTTGTCATATATGTTTAGGTCTATAGACAGAAGGTGATGGCCGTGCGTTCGTGGTGGTGGTCAGATGGCTACACTCGTCCCATTACTCTATGATGGGGGTGGTGAAGTGTGGTGAACAGAAGGTAATGGGTACACTCTACTCACTACTACTCTATGGAGCGTTTCTATATGTAGATGTATGTCACTAGCGAGAATACAACACAAACAACACATGTCATTCGTTTTGATTATTTTATTAAATGTAACCATTACGTACTTTGTAAACAATATGTATTATATATATATATATATATATATATATATATATATATATATATATATATATATATATATATATATATATATATATATATGTCATTCTTTTCCACTATTTGATTAAATATGAACAATTACATAGGTTATAGCAAATATGCATAAAATGTATAGACTACTGCATCGTTATGTAAGGAACAACTTATTTACATGATGGTTAGGTTTATGGACTGTTATGTCGCGACAGTGACACCGAGCGTACGAATGTTTACCATTGCGCTTGAGGCCGATACAATCATGTTGACTTGCGAGATTTTACGCCTCTCCATATGTCACGTGATGATGATGATGATGAAGTGTTGACTAAACGTCTTTCCTTTCATAACGGGAACATACTGATACAGTCAATTTATCATAATAAAGACGCTACTACTATGCTAATAAAGCTCATTCAAAATACTAATACAGTTCGTTCATAATATTAATCAAGTTCTTTCAAAATATTAATACTAATACTACTACAGTTCAAATTACTAATACAGTTTGGTCCATACTAATGTCTATTATAGTAAAACTACATACTAGACGACATTGCAGTTGGTGACGTCATCGTAGACGTCACCATACTCGACGGAGATTTTATCGAGCACCCGCCGGAGATCATTGTCCGTTAATCGTTTGCGTGGCGCTGCCTTCGTACTCTCCTCCCCTTCCTCATATTCTCCCACAGCAATGGCATATAGCAGTTGCTCTAAGCCACTACGTATCTATCAAAAGGACCAAATAAGAAAAAAACTTGATTATTCATCACAGGCATCAACCTTACCAGCTTATTGACTCTTTATGCTGCCTTTGACCTTCTCTATGATATAGATTCGCCATTGCAATTTCCCGCACCTCTCTTCCTCCGCATAGACAGCCCAACGCAAGATATGAAGGAGCAACCCGGAAGACGAACAGTGTTCTGTTTTCTTCAAGTTGTGTTTGACAGTGTCTTGTTTTCTTCAAGTTGTTTGTGACAGTGTCTGGGATGGTGAGACAGAGCAAGGCAGGATAGAGACAGTGTCATAAAGTACAGAAATATATGCTGAGATGGTGAGAAACAACAATGCAGGAAGGTGACAGTGTCACATACTATAGAAATGTTTGCTGAGTCAGTGAGGAACAGCAAGGTAGGCTGCATACAATGTTATAAACTATAGAATGTATGCTAAGTCAGTGAGAAACAGTAAGGTAGGCCGCCGACAGTGTTTTAAAGTACAGATATGTATGCCTACATGGTGATAAATAGCAAGGCAGGGTGGAGGCAGTGTCAGAAAATAAATAAATGTATGCTGAGATGGGGAGGGGAAAATAGGAAGGCAGGCAGGAGACAATGTCATAAAGTATAGAACTGTGTGCTGAGACAGTGAGAAACAGCAAGACAGGCTGGGTGCAGTGTAATTTAGTATAAAAATGTGTGCTAAGACGGGTAAGAAATAAATAAATGTGTGTTGTGATGGGGGGAATAGGAGAAGGCAGTCTGAAGACAGTGTCATAAATGTTTTGAAATGTGTGCTGAGACAGTGCGAAACTGCAAGGCAGGCTGGCGACAAAGTCATAAAGTACAGAAATGTGTGCTTAGACAGTGAGAAACAGCAAGGCAGGGTGGAGACAGTGTCATACAATAAATTAATTTATGCTGAGACGATGAGAAACAGCAACAAAAAGGCAGGCTGGAGGCAGAGTCATGAAGTACAGAAAACTGTACTTGAGACACTGTGACTATTTTGTATTTTAGCTGTGTAAATGCGTGCTTGCGTGCATGCCTGCGTGCGTGTGCGGGGTTGAGGTGTATGATACCGTGTGAATAGAAGGGAATGGTTACTTGGGGCACCACTATATCGGACGTCTATACAGTCATAAATTAAATAAATGTATGCTGAGACGTTTACGTAATAAAATATAATATAAAGTACAGGTTATATATTTTATATACTAAAGACGTAATAACCAATGTAATAACCAAATAGGGCCATAAGAAGAAGAAATAGTAACAATAACAATATGATACAGTAAACCTTATAATAACGTAAATAATAAATTATTCACTGACCTTTTACATTTAGCGTCAATGATAGTTGGGTTAATCCGATGTAGAGAGAAGAGTCGTCTATGTCGAATCAGACCCATTATGGCGCAGTGGGTTGGTAGGTGTGGAATAAAGGCTTGTTAGTGCAGATGTCACAAACTGTACGTAGAGTAGTTAATCGATTCAGCTGGGGACTTCATAAAGGTCGTCCAATGCTGATCGCGCTAATTCCTTATCTCACCGCAGCGTGTCTGGGCACGTGCGGAATGTGATAGACCGGTCTTTGGACGTTACGTATAGCTTACGTAGGAACTATGCATTATTTCCAAATTTGTGTGTATGTGAGAATGTGTGTATATATGTATGCATGTATGCATGCCTGTATGTATGTGTGTATGTATTTATGTATGTATGTATATATGTATGTATGTATGTATGTATGTATGTATGTATGTATGTATGTATGTATGTATGTATGTATGTATACAGTATTTTTTTATGCTGTAATGAATGTATATGTGTATGAATGTATTCACTTGTGTACTGTCGACGACGTCTGCTGCTGCAATTTAATGCTGACATTTCTTTCATATTATATTAATTATATTCCAATATTTTAAAATTACATTTGTATTACCAATATTTTACAATTATATTATATTTCAATGTTTAAAATTATTTACTATTAATGACCCCTTTAATGATTTGTGCTAACACGCCCTTTGATCCCTGTTAATGAATGCCGCGCCGGATCTCTGTTAATGAATAATGTTCTCCCCCGCCGCCGGCACCGCCACTGCCGCTGCTCCCTTATGTCCGCTGACCTCTAACCCTATTACATGACTCCTTGACCACTTCTTCACCTGAGGCCCTTGAGTGAACAATGCTTACAGCTGGATATAAAGGCTTAGCGTTATATCAAGTCGTTAGGGAGATGGGTTATTGTTAGGGTTAGCTCACCACTAGGGCTCGAGGAAGAGGTCACTCCGTCAGCGTCAGGGTTCACCGCAGACGAGATAAGGTTAGGGTTACACAGCCGTCAACATGTTGGGGCTGGAGTTATGGTTATCTCAATTCGCCAGGGTGCGCTTCACAGCCACCAGGGGAACTCACGCTACCCAGAAGGTTGTGCATATGCGCAATAAACCGGAAACGGAAGTCAATCATGCACATTGTCGCCGGATTTGCTTGGTCAGAACCTTCCGTATACTACTAATGTGAAGCCGACATAGTCGACGATGGCTTTCCTACATAGAGAGTGGTGCGAGGGGGTCACGAGCGAGCTGGATCTCTTTACCGTACCCCAGACTCAGACCATCATCGTCGACAGTCGTGTAATGGAACATCAGCTCTTGGCCTATCTGGACTCGGATTGACCGATAGAATTCCTGATACCCGGATCGGGAGACGATTACCTAGATCTCGCCAACACGATGATACACGTGCAGGTGAAGGTGACGCGAGCCAGTGGGGAAGATCTCATCTTGGCTCATCCCGTGGGACCTGTGAATAACTGGCTGCATTCTTTGTTCAGTGAAGTCAACGTCTACCTGAACGGTACATTCGTGACGCCTTCGAAAAAACGTATGCATATCGTGCGTACATAGAGACGCTGTTGAATTACGACACCGATGCCAAGGTCGCGCAGCTGAGGAGTCAGTTGTCATACAAGGACACGGCCACTCGCATGGATGCTGTCGACATAGTCGACGGACCCGCGGCTAATGAAGGGTTCGTGGCTCGACGAGAGAACTTCGTACGGAGTCTGGTCGTCGACATGATGGGTCGTCTACACTCACTACATGTTTCTGCAAGTTCAATTCCTGATCAACGGCGTTGATGTCAAGATACGTGTGGAGCGCAGTAAGTCTGCGTTTGCACTGATGGCTGGCGGGGTCAACCCCGATTACAAGATCAACATCGTCAGTGCCACTGTGTTTGCAAAGAAGGCCACACTGAATCCGACCGAGCAGATGGCCCACATCAAGGCTCTCGAGAAGAGCACGATAAAGTATTCGATGGGATCCATCAACTGCAAGGAGTACTCCAATCCAGCAGGCGCTCGGTCGCACACGCACGAGAACCTGTTCCTCTGCACCATGCCGTCTGACGTCTGGTGTTGTGCTGCATCGATAACGATGCGTACAACGGTGCGTACGACAAGAATCCATTTCACGCCAAGAACAACGCCATCACCTTCCTTGCAGTGTACGTTGACGGACGACAGATACCCTCCAAACCTTTCCAGGCCAATTTTGAAGACGACCTCTTCGTCAGAAGTAACATGAGCCTGTTCACCTCGACCGGCAAGATTTGGAGGGACGAGGGGAGCGGACTGACTCGCAGCGACTTCCGGCACGGCTACACTTTCTTCGGTATTGACATGACCCCTGATCAGTGCGATGGCCCCTGCGTCCATCTGGTACAAAAGGGCAACCTGTGCATACAGCTGCATTTCCGAAACGCGCTGCCGACCACCGTGAACGTCATCGCCTACGCCGAATTCGAGTCCGTGCTGGAAATCGACAAGAACCGCAACGTCATCTACGCCTACTGAGATGGACACCCTGCAGATCGCCAGACTACTGGCGATGGATCCGCGCACCAGTTCGATATTTCGCGGTGTCGTACCCAAAGACGGAATGCCTACGACGACGACGATAGACGGCGCTCTGCGTGCGGCCTTCGTGTGCAACACCGACGGCGGTGACGAACCGGGCGAACATTGGATAGCGCTGTACCTGGACGCCGACGGTCGCTGCGATTACTTCTGCTCGTACGGTCTGCCGCCACGACACGCTGCGTTCCGCACCTTCATGAACCTAGTTTGTTCCGAGTGGACTTATAATAGCAAGAAATTTTAAAGCCCTCTGTCTTATGTTTGTGGACAATATTGCATAGCTTATGTTTTGCTTCGTTGTAACGGCCTTCCGATGAGAACTTTTATCTATATAATCTGCACCGATTTAGTAGTTAACGATTGCCGCGTGTTTGATTGGCTTAAACAGCTGCGACAAGGTAGACTCTACTATCGCGCATCGTACATCGATTGAGCGTCTGGCGAGGTGGACGCACCACCACTAAGCTCGCGATCTCTGGGGTGATGGTAAACATCCGAAAGTCGCCTCATCATCATCATCATCACCCTCGAGCCGCTGGCGAGGTGGAGACATTCCTAAGCTCGCGACCTCTCGCGTGATGGTCAACATCCGCAAGTCGCCTCATCATCATAACAGTTGTAGTTTTAGTGATATTACACGCTACCCTTGTTGTATAATCATGCTTGTGTTGTTCAATAAAATACGTGTGCACTCGTACGATATCGTATTGTGTTCGTTTCTCGTTTTCTCGTTAGTCCCCTTTGATCCCTATTAATGACCCTGTTAATGACCGCTGCTGCTGCTAACATACCCTTTGATCCCTGTTCACGAATACCCTCGCTCCCGTCCGCAATACCAAATATGGAAGTGTGTGACTTCGTTCGAATGTTATAAACGTGTCAGGACATGCACACACAGCTGACGTAAGCCTCACATAGAACAATACCAAATAAGGACATGCAGCTGACGTAAGCCGCACACAGAATAATACGGTCGTGATAAGAAAGCGCGCTGCACAAGCGATGCCTGCTGTCGGAGTCAATGCCACTGTCGAACGAACAATGACATTTTTGTTCCTTGACCTATTCTACTATTTTATATTTTCGTAATATGTCAATACTTTGCTCTGATCACGATATTTATTAACTATTGAAATACAAAAGTTGCAGGAATATTGCATATGATATGTCCAGTATATTACATAGAACATAACAGCAGCGGATACAGAGGCGTCTTAGGGGTCTCAAGACCCCCCCTAGGCCATCTTACACCAACTATGTCCGTGGCAAATATTACTGTAAATGACAACGTGTGTATAAGCATCGGAACTAGTACCAATGCAAAGACTGGTGTATTACCAGCCGACTAATATTAACCCTTCCGTAATTAAGTAAGAAGGGATCGAGGAACAAGTCAGAAAATTACAGACCAGTGAGTTTAACATCAGTTGTATGTAAATTACTCGAAACATTAATTGGAGACCACATGGTGGAATTCCTTGTAAAACATAAATTAATAAATACATCTCAACATGGGTTCCTAACGCAAAGTCATGTCTAACTAATATCTTATGTTTTTTTAAGAAATTACAAAGTGGGTAGATGACGGGTAAGTCACCAGTGAATGTTGTCTACTTAGATTTTCAGAAAGTGTTCGATAAAGTGCCACATCAAAGATTGTTACTTAAACTAAAAGCCCATGGCATTGGTAATGATGTAATCAACTGGATAGAAAAGTGGCTTACACACAGAAAACAGGGACTAATATTAGATGGTGAGATTTCAAATTGGAAATCTGTTTTGAGTGGGGTACCACAGGGAACAGTATTAGGCCATATAGTGTTTTAATATATATAAATGATTTGGAAGATGATGTATCTAGCAAAGCACTCAAATTTGCAAAAGATACAAAAGTATTCAGAAAGGTTACTAATGATACAGATAAACGAAGTTTACAGGATGGTCTAGAAAAATTAATTAAATGGTCAGAAAAATAGCAAATGTTATTAAATTTTGGGAAGTGTAAATGCATACACATAGGATATGGAAACATGGACTAAGAATATAAAATGGGGGATGTTGTACTAGGTAGAACCACACAAGAAAAGGACTTAGGAGTAACATTTAGTGCTGACATGAAAGTTTCAGAGCAATGTGGGATTGCTTCTTCGAAATGAAATCAAATTCTAGGGCTAATTAGGAGAACTATCATGTATAAGGAGAAACAGCTAATTGTACCTCTGTACAAAGCAATAGTTAGACCACATTTCGAATACTGTATTCACGCATGGAGGCCATATAGTAAAAAGGACATATAGAAGCTAGAAGGAAGACAACGAAGAGCAGCTAAAATGATTCCAGAATTGAGAGACCTTAGTTATGAAAGCCGCTTATTACAATGTGGTTTGACAACACTAGAGACCAGGAGGACACAGAGCAGCATTAGTTAAGGGGCAGTTGGACATGAGAAAGTACTCTTTCTCGCAGATGTTGATAAATGAATGGAACAAACTGTCAAATGATTGTGTTAATGTTAGTAGTGTGAATATGTTTTAAAACAGAATTGACAGATATCTGATCAGGGCGGGCTACACATAGATGAGAACATTGTTGGACTCTCGATAAGCCAATGGCTTCCTTGTCCACTTGCCATCTTGAACTTGTTATTTGGGATGGCAATCTTGTTAAATCTTGTTCAAGTAAAACGACACGTGTCTTTCCCCCCTCCCGGTTCGTAAATAGAACGACATATGACTACGACTGACTGAGGCCCCCCGCCAATCATAAATCCGCCATAATATGTAAAATATGTATAAAAAAAATGGCAAAACTAATTATTTAACGTATTTTATTAAGTTGCGGAAAACATATTTTAGCCCAATTTAAACAATATTAAATATTTGACCACCAAGGTATATTGTCACTTCAGTAAAACTTTGTTAAAATGTTCATTTATTATTTACCTCCATAAACAGCCAAACAAGTTGGGGTGCCGTGCAAATTTGTGAAATATGTGACCTGATAACAGTTACACCAGCAGCAAAACTGTTATCAAAATCCCAATTTTACCCACTAGGAGTAATGTTAATGTATTATTCATCTCTATATACGTAGAAAACCTATTGAACTGCCGGGCAAACATTTTTATTTGCTCTTTTGAAATCAAACGAGTTCCGAACAAAATTCTCTATTACAATCCACCACATACGTTTAATGTATTAATGTTTTCGGTTCTTATTATCTTTAGCGTATCATTTGTATTTATTGTTGGCATTAATGACGTAATTTTAATCGGCAATATAACTTTTGTGGTGATTTCATGTTACGTCTGCGATGCGCAGTTAGCTTGATTTCGGGGTAGGCGCCTACCTTAAATCCAATCTTATACATAGGTTTCCTTTGGGGGTACCAATTGCCTGACCTTTCTCTGCAGAGCGATGAAGACGTCGTGACGTCGGGTGTGTGACGTCACGACGGCCACCGCCTCAACAATTGTGATGATTCCGGTTCTAACAACCGCGGTCATCTTGCTCTTATATTGCAGTTTGTTCCAAACAAACGCCGATGGTCCTGTTACGTCGAATGACACCTCTGGCGACGTCAGTGAGAAAGCGCGAGAGAAAAGCATACGCCAGACACCCATGTGTCAAGATGAGTTTGAGACATTGGAAAACACAGCATTTTCCATAAAATTAAGAGGATATCACACGATATCAGATGGCAATTTCAGTGTTCCAAGGCAGTGCTTAGATTGGTGTATGCAGAATGTGAGTTGCGGTTCCGCTGTGCACATCAGAGGGATAACTTCTATATTTCCGTCGCGTTGTGTTTATATGGAAACAGCCGGAACAACAATAGATTATGAATCCCAGTATACTTACTTCAGGATTATTCTTCGCTGTCCTAAACATTACCGATGCAGCGATACTCCGTGCCAAAATGGAGCGACCTGCATTAATGCGACGACGAGCGGCAGAGGAGTCACATGCATTTGCGCTGACGGTTGGAAAAGTTGGTTCTGCGAGAAACTACAAACCTGCTTAGACAATAAATGCCAAAACGGTGCAACGTGTCGCTACACAGAAAAAGTCGGAATCAATTGCTCATGCCCTGCTGGTTACAAAGGTGTCTATTGTCAATGGCCCCTTACCGCCACCGCCACCACAATTAACTTAGCCACCACAATTAACTTAGCCACCACAATTAACACGACGGAGGACAACAGCGACGGAATGAGTGCAAAGGATAAAACACTGGTCGTGGCGGGTGTCACTGCCGGTATCGTTGTCACCGGTGTGGCCGCCGCGGTAGTCGTTGGGGCCGTGGCATCGACAACAACAGCAGCAGCTGCGACAACCGGCGGAGCAACCGCAGTGACACGGTATGTTATGTAAGACGCTGCTCAAATGTCAAATCGTTTCGCTCGCTTCGTTTTTAGAATCATTTAAAAAATACATATAGTGTAGGACTATGTTGAAGGTTTCGTTAACAAATTACAGGTTTGTGTTGACTGTTACGTTTTCGGATAACGAGTTCGTGTTTTCGTACTACTGTTATACCGCCTGTAGATTTTTTCGGATATCATGAACTAAATTATATCATGAACTAAATTATATATTTCATATCACTCCACGTACACATCAAATATACATTCTTTAAAAAAGAATTGTACTTGTTTAATCCATCTAATGCCCACTGCCCCGTTGCATCAACGTCTTCAGCAACGAGAGTGAGAAGCTTACATTTTCGCTCACCGAGGATGCATTTAGCAGCGCTTTTTGGACAGCAAACAAAAACACAATATATTTGACGAATGTATGTTTTTTATGCGTGGAATGATTGAATGAATGTATTTACATAAAAGTAAGACAAGAATGTCGCTTAGCAGCGTATATACTTTATATCAATCTAGTTCTTGTTATCTTTATTATTTCGTTCCAGGTGTGACCTATCTTCTTAACTTCTGATTTCAGTATATTAATAAACAAACAATTGTAATGATACGAAACTCCTTAACAGTTGACAAATGAAAATCGTCGTACATTTCGTGGAGAAAAGAAGGCAGTAAACCTCCACGATATATGAGAAGGTGTAATAAACGAACAGTGCAGATTGGCTACGAAAAAAACACTATTTCTTATTGAGAACAATTAGTCAAAGTAATATATTATTTACTGATTGTGTAAATGCGAGTAGCTGAAGTACGAGCAGGAACAAACTGAATTACCGAATGTATATCTGATAAGGGATGGTTATCACAAATAGGTGGTACTGGGTGGAGGTGGAACACACAACCCCCCTCCGTAAGACATATTGTATATGTCTTACAGGTCGATGGCTGATGGATTTTGACAGACTGCATGTTGCAGCACAGTTGCTCAAAGTCATTGTCCATTTCGCAATGATAATTGCACGAGCACCAACTTGGTGAAGTAACACTTCCCACTGGCCCCTGGATTATTTGTCATGATATGAAACACAAGGCCTGGCTCCTTATCTCTCCTCTGTAGAAGCAGCCACTTTGTCTGTTGCTCAGTCTGGTCTTTAGTGGCAGCATGAGAGGAATAAAAAGGCACCTTGGAATTATTATGTTATATATTTATTTATTTATTTGAGAATTATTTAATAAGAAAATGTTGGTGCGCATTTCATTTGTTATTTATACGATATTTACCTGTATGAGCATTTCTATATTTTAGGCCAAATGTTGTCCCTGCCTATTTGTAAACATTTGTACAATGTGGCATGTTTACGATGATAATATGCAAATTTGTCACTGCAAATTTTATTAGCTAAAGTTTATGATTACTTAAAGGTAATTAATCAATTCAAATTTTTGCTAGTCTCATTTTCAATTAATTTTGCAGAAAAAAACCTACCTAGTATCCCCTGCAACATGCTGGCTCGTCTGTGCAACTTTTTTATGCAGTTTTTTTTGTGAAATCATCAGACAAACTATTAAATGAGTTAATGCTTGTTAAGCATTAACTGAAGCAAAAACAGAATTGATTGAAAAACACGATTTTCTTCCTTCGTGAAATTTCGTAACTTTGTCATGTAATCGGCGAGAGGATGGAAGTCTCGCGTATGAACAGCATTGACCAAATACAATGCTTACCGTTTTGGATAACCATTATTTTGATCCTTACTTCGTCTAACGACTAAAGTCAATTATTTTTCAATGATTAGAACGAAAATAAGCATTGCTTGTATTAAATTGACTGCGGATGTTATATAAACTATTCATACACTACAAATTTGAAAACTATTGAACTGGATTTGCGATAGGCTAAATCAGTTGACGAAGCAGTTTTAAATAAAAAAAAGCATTGCATGTCTGGGGGTGAAAGATTTCTTGGCTTATGTTTGTGTACTGTAGCATGTGTGTCCGTCTCCAGCATATTCAGAGGTGCCAAGTAACATTGCACCGCAAAAACGCTAGATCTACCACTTGTCATGAAAAACTCTTGATGTGAGGGTGGTATATGAAGTTTCGATGCTGCAGGCCTCGAGCTATGGTTCTGGCAGAAGAATGTTTATATTTTAAAGTAGATTTACTTAATTCTTATGCATTTTCTGTTTGAAATGGTGATTTCTGCACATTTGGATTCAAAAATGAGTAAATGTTTGCCGTTGTGTGGTACATTTTGACTCGAAAGTGGGGAATGTGAGATTTAGGAGAACACTTTAGAAAAAGCGATAGTTCCACTGCCAAAGTGGTAGACTCTGCATGTTCTATCACTTACATGACGCAGGTGTATTGTGGCTGCTGCAAAGTTCTGCATGGATATTATGTGCACTTATTACACTCTGTAATATTTGGCCCACAACTTGTTCAATAAGATACTATTCTACAGATTGTTTTCTGTATTTAAATATGGTGCTAATGCAGATGTGTGCTTGTCAGTGACAGGTAGCATGTGAACTGCATGACATGCTAATTGAGTTAATCCTTAAAATTAGAGTGATCAAGCACAAACTCAGCTCTGCTGGATATATTAATACAATGTTTAGATATGAAGAGTTCAAATGCAAAACCCAGCAAGTCCACCAAATTCATTTGTTTTAAATCAATGATTTTTACCTGCTCGTAGCTGTAAGGTTGACAGATTCAATTCAACTGTAATTGCTTGGATTGGGGGGCCGTGAATAAAATATCCGAAATTTAAAAATCAACCTTTATTAAAAAGCTCATTAATTAACATCTTTGATTGACATTGGCTGCAAAACTCTGTAAGTCCACCCGTAGTTTCTTCGCAAAACCCGGTAAGTCCATCGCTGGAAATTAATTATATGAAAATGTAATAAAACCACAGAATACACAACAGTAAACAGAAAAAAGTGAACATTATGTATTCCAGATCGTTTTCATTCAGTGTTCCAGCAGTACAGAAACCAGTATCGTTGTGCCTACAGGCTACACGAGGAACCAATCCTTCACTACTATATCGAGCATTTTTGGCTCTGGAACGAGCCGAATTTTGTGGCTGACGCCGTTTTCTCTTTCCTATTGGTGAAACCATTACTGGTTCTTCCATCGAAGTTATCCATGATTATAATGGTTTAAAATAGCGAAATTGCAAGGAAAAACACGCTGCTTTAGTACTACAGTGCAGCGATCACGATAGCTGCCATTTTATGCGTCATGTGATCTGACGCTCGTCTGGTTTTGGCTCTCTGGAACTTACGTGGTTCTGCTGCGAAACTGTAATGGCGTTTACTTGGATTTGCAAACAAGCCAGATTTTAGGTGCTTTAGGAAGCGAGACTTACGGGCTTTTGTAGCAAAACTGATTTGAACATTGTGAACTACACATCGAAAGCGCTTACCGGCAATAGTTATCTAATTTTTCATGTATGTGGCGTTTACGCGGTTTTGCACCTGAACTCTTCATATTATACTGTATAATGTATTTGATATAACTTATTTCATTACAGTTGATTGTATGCCCAGAAATACCTAAAATGAAGCTAAGAATACAGAAACCCTTGTACACTTTATAAGTAAATAATGATAATGTAAAAAAAAAGCAAAGACATCGCACATATATAAAAAATTATTAAAAGTTCACAGATCGTGCAAATATCTTATTTTTTCTTAGACTGCGTAAAAGATATTTGTCAGTGAAATCACCTCTCCGGGTTTTTTTAACATTAAATTGTCGATTTTAAGAGTTTTTCGTAGCATTAAATTGCACTTTTTCTTCTATTGTTCGTATTTTCTTATACTGCGGTACGAAATATTTGACAATAAAATCGCCTTTCCGGTTCTGATACCACCGTGATATTGTTACAGCACATTTCGGATGATCGCCATATTAACAACACCGGCTATTGCCAGTATAGCGTCGTTTTGGGCACTAAAATTGCGCTCAAACACAATATTTTTTTACAAATAAACGTCCGTTTTGTAACTGATCCGATGGGCAGTGATGCAAAGAACACATTAGCATCGATAAAATTAGGTAAAAATGTAATTTACTAGCTTTAATAATTTCGGCCAGGTTAATGCACCTTTACCAGTAGTTGCGATATCCCTTGGCCTGGGCCTTGCGTCATTGCATAATTATCCCACACAATGCAACTAATCTATAATTTAATTTATATTGTAAACATACATTCTGGAAACAACTTAACTGGTGTTAAACGTGAACTGTGTGAAGGCAGCACATGCGGTACATATACATGATATAGCCATAGCATATAGGGACGTCCCCCGGGGCTCCGGTTATCGATGCGATGCCGATACGACAGGGCCTAATAATAAAAAATACTAACGTGTCGACTAGAACTTCTGCCACTTCACTATCTTTCACAATTTTCAGTTTTAAGACAGTGTTCAAGCAATCCTAACATCTTTTATCAAACTCGTTTTTCCTCCTCTCCGCCGCGGAACGCAACGGTGCATGTACAACTCGTCTGTCACTGTCAGCCATGTTGCCTGAACGTCAACAAACTATAAGCAAGTCGCGGACGTTCGCGCGTCGACCCCGCGATCACGTGATATGCATCTTATGTTCAGCATAGCAAGCTTTCGCAACTTTTCTTAACGAAACAGTAAAGTTGCAAACATATGCATCTGCCTTATTAAACGCATTTGGGCGGGCAGTATCATTTACAAATGTTTATTCTAATACCACGAACATTAAATTATTACATGAGCAGCAAATCCCTTACCTTTAACGTTACATGTGATTAGCTCCTTTTGTACAAGTAGTATACATTATAACCTGAACAAGCAAGGATGAGTTCCATGTTTCGATGGTAACTAAAAATAGATTTTAGGGAAAACCCTGATGATATGATTACATGGGCATCATCAGCGCTCCCTGGCGACGAAAAGACGGGTCAAGGAGTAGTCAAGGAGTCCTCTAAGATAGGTCAGAGGTCATCCGACGTAAGGGAGCAGCGGCGGCGTCGGTGGCGGCGACTAACATAACATGGATCAAAGGTCGTGACGTGGAAACGAGAAAGGAACAAAACACGGTATTGAACGAGTGCACACGTATGTTATTGAACAACACAAGCATGATACAACAAGGGTAGCCAGTAATACCCTTACGACTACAACTATGCTGTGCACCACTCCAGAGGTCGTGAGCTGAGGGGTGTTTACTATCACCCCAGTAGTTCAATTGGTTCCGAAGAGATGCAAGAGTGCTGTTGTTGTTGTTCTGCGCGCCCCACCCCACCTGTCAGCAGATGTTCCATGTCAAAGAAAACACAGAGGGAGGATGTAACGCTGCCACAAGCCCCGCCCCACCTGTCAGCAGATGTTCCATGTCAACGAAAACACAGAGGGAGGATGTACCGCTGCCACAAACCCCGCCCCACCTGTCAGCAGATGTTCCATGTCAACGAAAACACAGAGGGAGGATGTACCACTGAAAACAAGCCCCGCCCCACCTGTCAGCAGGTGTTCCATGTCAAAGAAAACACAGAGGGAGGATGTACCGCTGAAAACAAGCCCCGCCCCACCTGTCAGCAGATGTTCCATGTCAAAGAAAACAGAAAGGGAGGATGTACCGCTGCCGCAAACCCCGCCCCACCTGTAAGTAGATGTTCCATGTCAAAGAAAACACAGAGGGAAGATGTACCGCTGCCACAAGCCCCGCCCCACCTGTCAGTAGATGTTCCGTGTCAAAGAAAACACAGAGGAAGGATGTACCGCTGCCACAAACCCCGCCCCACCTGTCAACAGATCTTCCATGTCAACGAAAACACAGAGGGAGGATGTACCACTGAAAACAAGCCCCGCCCCACCTGTCAGCAGATGTTCCATGTCAAAGAAAATACAGAGGGAGGATGTACCGCTGAAAACAAGCCCCGCCCCACCTGTCAGTAGATGTTCCGTGTCAAAGAAAACACAGAGGGAGGATGTACCGCTGCCACAAACCCCGCCCCACCTGTAAGTAGATGTTCCATGTCAAAGAAAACACAGAGGGAGGATGTACCGCTGCCACAAGCCCCGCCCCACCTGTCAGCAGATGTTCCATGTCAAAGAAAACAGAGAGGGAGGATGTACCGCTGCCACAAACCCCGCCCCACCTTCCAGCAGATGTTCCGTGTCAAAGTAAACATAGAGGGAGGATGTACCGCTGCCACAAGCCCCGCCCCACCTGTCAGCAGATGTTCCATGTCAAAGAAAACAGAGAGGGAGGATGTACCGCTGCCACACACCCCGCCCCACCTGTCAGTAGATGTTCCATGTCAAAGTAAACATAGAGGGAGGATGTACCGCTGCCACAAGCCCCGCCCCACCTTCCAGCAGATGTTCTATGTCAAAGAAAACACAGAGGGAGGATGTACCGCTGAAAACAAGCCCCGCCCCACCTGTCAGTAGATGTTCCATGGCCAAACAAGGCTGATGCTGTTGCGTAGCAGATAGAAAGATTTACACTAGGCTAAGATTTTATGAAGACTATCTGTTCATTGGCAACATATGTCTGTGAATCTTCAAAGAAAAAGTTATTTCGCCAGTCTGGCGAAAAGCCTTTGATTTTCTTTCACCAATTGAAACATTCGCCAGGCGCGATTTGGTGAATGTCTGTGGCAAGCATAGTTACACATAGCAATGACAAATAACTGTGTCCATCGGTAGTTACATGGTTGAGTATCTGAAACCAACATAGTCCCCATTCGGTTCAGGGAACTGATGGCCTGGACTGTACGGTTTTTTCTGCGGCGTACGGTTCGAATATGAATGCGCAAGAACCCCTAGATGGTCTAACATCTTGTGCGCTTTCGTTGTAACTTCTTTCATCCGCAAATAAACAATAACGACTAGAGCAATTAAAGGAACTAGACTCGCAAACGCTGGACGCCATTGTGAAACCAGATGGAAACGACATTGGCGACAGAACAGAAACGTGAAATAAAAATACATAAAAATTTAACTTCACGAAAAACAGTTAATGACCAGATGGGCCTTGCAGTAAATGAATCTAAAAAGACGTATCCTGTCGAATATTGAATGTGAAATATGTAAAAAAAATTATGCCTTCAAGTTACGGTACTGACTTGGCGACATGCCAGTGTTAAGGCACCCGCGTCTATGCGAAGGGTTAAATTAAGCCAAACAATAAACACATTCAATATTTTCCCGTTGTATTTTACTATTCTTATCTATAGATTAGTTTGGATATAGATATAGACATATATATTTTGCAAACAATTACTTTATATTGAACTCAAACCCCTGGCGACATCGGTGTGTCCCTTTATTGGTGATTGACCCTACAAATGTTTATTCTAGTACCAAGAACATTATACAGCAAATCCCTTACCTTTAATCCTTCACAAGTAGTCTAGGTTAACAGGTTTACATGTCGCGATAGTTAACAAGTCAGCCCTCAGTCAACCGGATACATAATCTTCCACGTTTAAAGCACATTCTGAGTAAACCTCTAGCTCGATATTCTTGAATTTAGCTGCACATATTTAGCTTTTTTTTAGGTGCATAGTCACAAAAGCATTAAGGAATTTTTTACTTTTTGGAGTAATGTTGTAATGATGCGTAAGTTTGGCTGTGTTAGTGGAAACTGGTACAGTTAACACGATACTAATGCGATGTTTAAATCATTCTGCTGCTGCATTTAATGCGTTTTTGTGGTTCATATGAAATGTACAATATCAACCGCCTTTCGCTGCAGCGGTGGTGGCAACGTAACAGAAGTCGGCCGCAAAGCTGGAGCCTCAACAACGGCGTCACTCATGAGGAAATGGAATAAGGGAGGTGGGAAACGACGTGATTCGGACGACGAGGAGGAGAATGAGGAGTCGACCTCAGAAATAAGCCTAATCGACTCCTTTTACGCCCAAGTAAAAGCATTGATGATAGCAGAAGATGATAAGCCAACTTCTGGGAAATGATTCCGCGTGAAACTGTGGTGGTTTGTTGCAACCCGGATTACTGACGTTTGGTGAGATTGGCTCGTTGAGATTCCTCGGTGGCGGTGCCTACCTTACCAAGCAAACTCATTGAATATTTGTAGAATGTTCTGTAAGACTTTTGTGGAGGCAGTTCAGAAAATGTTTTCTAGAATTGTTATACAAAGTTCTGTGGAATTATCGTTGTGGCATTCTATAGTTTTCTATAATAACATTCTACTATGCAGTGTAGAACTCTATAAAATTATATGTAAATCAATAGAAGATTGTTTATATGCCCTTAATAATTCAGTATATTTGTTTTTGGATTTTTATATAACTATATATAAATGTGTTTGCTAACGGCTACTGAGATTACGTTCGTCCGAGTATGCGCATTCTACGCATTGGTGACAGTGTCGGTATCATTACGGTTGCTTGCCTGGATGTTGGGGTTCTAGGCTTTTCAGGCTTGTAAACACCCTCTTTTAATTTGTCCTAATTTATTTATGTGAGAACTCGGTTTTCATATCAATAAATTATGTTTCTTCGTGCTTGATGGCTTTGCCTTGTGGGTTTTTAGTGCTTTTATATCTCTATTGTATAGTGTGGATTCCGAATGGAGTCGGCATAATCCATATGTCGCCTCATTGATGCTGTATAGAGTAACGTGAAGAAGATACAGTCCATAAGTTTAAATGTGTGTCTGATGAGGCCTAATATTTGAAATATTTTCTGCACCGTAGTCAATATACTGGCGACATTTCATTGAGCGATTGAAACTTACTCCTATGTCTTGTTCTGTCTCTGTTGTGTCAAAGTATGTCAATCCTTCGTCTTCGTTAGTCATTGTGTACGTACGTACGGTATTTTGGCTTGACATATGTTAAATGTTTGCACTTCGTCGGATTAAAGTGTAGCTGTCATTTTTCTGACCATGCTGTTAGTTTACTGATTTCTTCTTGTAGTATTGTTTGTTCGTTTCACACCTAATATCTCCGCAAAAATGTGTGTAATAAACAAAGACCTTAAGTCCACTGTCAATCCCTTCTGGCTGCCCTCCCAATGAAGACTCCACTCGTTGTGACGCTTCTCGTTGAAAGCCATAAGTTAATGTGTTGATAAGTCGACAAAGGGGCACTGTATCGAACGTCTGTGCAAAGTCGAAACATCGTTGTGTCGATACTTCAGCGAGAATCCAAAATATCAGTCCATCCTTGCGAGCAGTTGGATAGCACATGATCTGCCTGATCTGAAACCATGCTGCTTTTTTTAAAGGTCGTGGACAGTCATGCGTGCTAATACGTGGTATCGAATACTACTTTCCCTAATATTGCATGCTACACATGTCAAACTGATTTGCCGGTAGTATGATGCTTTCTGTTAGGCTTTGTTGTAAAGGGCTGACACATTCCACAGATCTGGGAAAGCTGCGTCCTTCATTGACGTGTTAAATATCATAAGGAGAGGCTCAACCAGCTCATTTACCGACAGGCTGTCCTCATCAGCTGATAACGTTTATCGTTGTTTTCAATGTCACTACTAGTACTGTGGTATATCCATCTATTATAGTAGCTTGTCTTGGCTTTTCCGGTTGATGGTACACTAAGCAGACTCACTGAGCCTATCCTTGCTAAAGATATTCTTCTGGGGAATATGATGTATATATGTATATATATATATATATATATATATATATATATATATATATATATAAATAAAATATTATATATATATATATATATATATATATCATATACCCTAGAGTATATTTAGCAAAGATAAGTTCATATATTATATGTATATATATATATATATATATATATATATATATATATATATATATATATATATATAATTATATATAAATATATATATATATATATATATATATATATATATATATATATATATATATATATATATATATATATATATATATATATATATATATATATATATATATATATATATATATATATATATATATATATAATTCTAAAGGCAGCATACGTCGACCAGTGGCTGCCAGTGCATACCGGCCCGCTTGAAGAGGACCGGGCATATATTTTATTTAGTAGATTTTCCAACGATGTGAAGTTGGAAAATTATTTGTAAAACTAATTTAGAACATATATGCTAAAGGTTCATTGGAATATATCAAAGAATGACATTTTTAAAAAAAAATGCGGTCTGCTTGAAAACTTTATGCACAGATTCCGACTTACGCAGACCGGAGCGAGACCGGAAGTTGTATATATTTTGTTAGCCTTTTTTGTGATAGTATCAGAGCTAGTGCATACCGAGCTGCGTCACTCCGACCTGCGCCATTTTGTATATTGACGTTCAGCGCCACCAAGTAGGGAGCAGCTACAACTTTCGTCAAGGCATTCGGTAACTCGACTCCGCATGCGCCAACTCTCTAGTTACATTTCCGAGTGAGAGGGCAATCGACCTCATAAAATGCTGCTGATAATGCGATTGCGTTTCATCCTATCTGCTACACAAACGCAAATTGTTCTCGAATATTATTGCTTTTGCTACAAACCTCCTTAAACTTGGTAATGTAGCCTACACAATTGACACGGTTGTACAATTGGACATCCGTTGAATCAAGGTAAGAACACAAACGAACAATTGCACGCATAGCCACAGGCCATCGCCATTTGGGACAATGTCAGTGAGTGTAAGTATATTACAAAGTGCAAAGTTTAGTGCAGAAATATTCATATTTCAATGTCTCAAATTAATGTCATGCATTTCAACATGAAGTAGTGTTTATAATGTTCACATTATACTGTCGGCTAAGTGTACACATACTCAGAGTTCACTATTTCGTAAATCCGTGCATGTGTAATGTGTCAATGTCCATTGTAGACTCGGTGTACATATATATTCTCCATTTCTACACAGTCTTCACAAGCTTCGTTTGTCTTCTGCTGTGTGTAGTAGGATCTGCAAGCTTTGCTTGGTCCATTCCTGTATATTATCCAGTGAAATCCGTGAAAGGTGTAGTGTGTCTTCAAACATGCAGTGGAATCCTTAAACATGAAATACAAATAAGAAATATATAAAGATTATTAAGAAATGTATAATGCTTGATACAAAAAGATAATGTTGTTTTACTACTGTTAATTATAATAACAGTATTCCAAATCACAGAAGAATCTGTTATATTGTGTATGTTAAATAAGTAACACAGTTGTGTGCGACAGTAAAACAAAATTTTACATTTGTGTTATTTAATGCGGAATACGAATTTGGGCCATTCCATAATTTTTTTAGCTTAAAACAGTCTGATTTGACGTAATTTATTTCCCAATGAAACAATATAAGAGAAAGATAACATGGGCTACATGAATGTGTGTGTGCGCGCGCGCGTGTGTGTGCGTGTGTGTGTGTGTGTGTGTGTGTGTGTGTGGGTGTGTGTGTGTGTGTTTGTGTGTGTGTGTGTGTGTGTGTGCGTGCGTGCGTGCGTGCGTGCGTGTGTGTGTGTGTTGTGTGTGTATTGTGTGTTTGTTGTGTGTGTGTTGTATGTGTGTGTAAAATTATCAGTACATAATTACAAAAGTGCAGATGGCGTGGATTTAAATTGTTAAATATCACAAAGTCTGGTGCAGGCGAAGTCGCGTGAATACCGGAAGTCACAAATATAATTTTAAAACTGTGAAACTATTTCATTTTAACGAGCGCTACAGTAAAAATAATGAACGACATGCAACAACTGCACATTTATAATTACTATGTTTGAATTAAATTGATCAGATGGCAAGTTTAAATAGTTCGAATCCGTGGATTTTTTAATAACTGTGTCAACCACATGGCAGTGGCAAAGTGCGCTGCGCGCACGGCGCTCCCAACCCTGACGAAGTCTGAGACCCATCCAATATAGCTTTGTAAAACCATAAAACTATCACTTAATTTTACTAACAAACTATAACAATATAAGCACTTTTATTAATAGTCCACAAATAAAGTTATCAACAGTATTTTGCATGGCGCGCACACCAGACACAATGAATGAGCGTGGCAGGCCTGTTTTTCAAACTCGACTTACTTTTTTTGCACATCGGACAATACTCATAATATACATATCATTATAAAGCTAATATACTAAAGTATCCGAAAATCTGGATAATGTTTCTGTAGACTTATAATTTACTATTATTTTACTCTATATTACGCAAAATCAAAGTTCACAAACGCTTACCTCGGTGAAAATCTCTTCAGACAGGCCCGCCAAATTCTGTGTAGCGTCTACAACTATTCATTGGTTGATATCTATGTCGGTTTAGGTCAGTCGTTTGCTTAAGTAGTTGTACAAAACGATCTACCGCGACCCCCAAAACCAGGTCAAGCCGAAGTTCAAGTAACAAAAAGTTGTGCGTAAATGTCCGCCCGGCGGCGGCGGTGGCGCATCAAGCGGAATGTAATATACCCACTGAGTGACACTTGCTGATGTTGTGGATATCAATGAAAAGTTCACATTGGCATCGCAGATCTATTTTGTTTGATATATGTTATGATATTGCTGAAATTCATATCACGCTTTGCATTTACCATATGATGTGCCATTTCCAAAGAAATAAAACCTACCCTGTACATGTAAAAAATTCCTTTTTGTAATAGTGTCACATAAACACTTGCGAAATGTAGACGAAGTCGAAGGCCGACACCAGTAAAGTTCTTTTTGAACACTGGATGTCTCAATACGATAAAAAAACTATATTTAATATACAGTATAGTACAAGAGTGATATTGGGTCCGTCGACGGCATCGCGTACAGACGAGTTATTGGAAGAGGACAACATAAATAATAATTAATCTGTCTGTGGTTATTATCAATTCGCTAGCCCATAGGAATTGCCGGAGTGCTTACACTATGACCATTTAGTATATTATGCATTATATGAATATAATTATAGTAAGTGAACAGTATATTAAATTGTTGTTATTAATTATTTAATATGCAATTAGTGATTGACGGAAATACGCGGGACGGTACTCAGTTTCGGACACTTCCTATCCTGGCCACGTAATTTTTTTCCTATCAACGTTCCGGGCTATTATCATAAATGGGCGGAGATTTTACAAAGATGACTGTGACGGTTCATCACGTGATGTGCATTCCGCCGTCTGTTACGCGTTATCACGTGAAGCGCATTCCCTTCGAAGATGGCTGGTTGTTTGTGCGCGAATCGATCGTTTGGTGTTTAGTTGTATTCATTGAACTGTTCATATGTGTGATTCATGTTTTTTGCAACAATTTATAGTCAGTGCACACATGACACATGTCACTGGTGTGTGCATATATAAAATTATATAATTGCACATTACGCACACACACGCGCGCACGCACGCACGCACGCATGCACACACACAGACAGACACAACCACACACACACACTCACACACACACACACACACACACACACACACACACACACACACACACACACACACACACACACACACAAACACAAAGTTCTAGCTTCAGTTTCCTGATTTTTAACATACAAACACGAACGCTTGTATATAGGCCTAGCTATGCATGTAACATATCATTAGTACAATTATGTAGTGAACATAGCACGCACGCACGCACGCACGCCCGCACGCACGCATGCACAGTCAAGTATTCAAATGTGTTTTAGTTGTCATGGATGGACCCGCTAGGATGTTGTATATAAAATTATATAATTGCACATTACGCACACACACGCGCGCGCACGCGCGCACGCACGCACGCACGCATGCACTCACATAGACAGACACAACCACACACACACACACACACACGCACACACACACACAAAGTTCTAGCTTCAGTTTCCTGATTTTTAACATACAAACACGAACGCTTGTATATAGGATTAGCTATGCATGTAACATATCATTATTACAATTATGTAGTGAACATAGCACGCACGCACGCACGCCCGCACGCACGCACGCACAGTCAAGTATTCAAATGTGTTTTAGTTGTCATGGATGGACCCGCTAGGATGTTGTAATTAAATCACTTCATGCTCACGTATATTTTATACCCAGGATACAATAATCATATGATAACTATGCTATAGCATCATATCTTATCTAACCTTCATATACTGTATGAACAAGACGCACAATTTCAACCTGTCAAAAGTTGTTTTTTTTCAACTCGCAGGAACGCACGCACAATTAACTTATATATGAGCGAAGTCACGAAAAATGGAACACTCTCATTTTATAAGCTTATGAGCTTTGTTGTTCGGTTGTTTAGATTAATATCCCACTTTTATTTTTTATTATGGATAAAAAATTGTCTCATCTTTCAGCAAAGACAACTTTGGCAAGTTTCATCAAGATCAGTCTCTTCTACAGCTATTTGAGGGCCTAAAAATGGGGTATTTTTAAACAAACATGTAAAATCTGTATGCTTAAATTTAAACATGTATTAACATTGGGAGGGACAAATAATATATCTAAAAGCAATAATTATTGGCAATATATACAGACCACCAAGAATGTTGAGAACAACTTAAACAATTTATTAATGAATTCACCTCACTCATACTGTCCCTTGAAAAGTTGAATAGAAGTATTAATATAGCCAGGGACTACAACTTAAATCTACTCAAAAGTAACGAAAATGGAATGTGTGGTGAATTCTTTGACTTGCTGACATCACATAGCCTGTTTCCTCAAATTACCCTTCTAACTAGGTTTTCTCACACAAGTGGTGCATTAATAGATACTGTGTTCTGCAAAGTTTACCAAACAACAAAGATTACCACTGCCGGTATCCCGCTAAACAAATTATCAGATCACCAACCTTACTTTGTTTTACTAGATATTGCTCTCACCAAAATGCAAAATCCAAACTGGATTAAAGTACACTTGCAAAATGATGAAGCTATCAACAAATTTATAAATGAGATTAGTAGTGCTGATTTATATAATAAACTAGATAAAAGTCAGACCGCAAATCCTAATGTTTGTAATAATATCATACGTGACGAAATTTAAAAGGCAAATAATAAACATATGTCGTGTAAATTAGTGAAATATACAAATATAAACGTAACAAATCTAAATGGATAACAAGAGGAATACTAAACTCAATAAGATTATGTGACAATATATACAAAAGAATGAAAGTAACAAATCCCACTTCAAGAGAGCGTGAAATAATATTATGTTAACCTTAAAACATATAATAAAATACTAAAGATAAGCATACATGCAGCTAAGCAACAGTTGCGTCTACTTAAAATATAAATATAAATCCGATATCAGAAACACATGGAAAACGATATATGAAATCATTTCAATAAACGGCAAGAAGAAAAGTTTCCCCACACTAATTAACATAAATAACAAACAAACAAGACATCTCCAATAAATTCAATGCATTTTTTTTTTACAAATGTTGAGATAAACCTGGCAAACAATATAACTTACACGGGTCAAAAAAACTTTGAACACTAAGAAAAAAAATTACAGGTTTGTATTAAGCGACATCGATGAACAAACAATACTAAAAACAATAGAAACACTTCCAACAAAAAATAGAAGCGGATTTGATGGAATCTCGAGCAAAGTATTTTAAAAACTAGCTCCAACCATTATCAAACCTCGGATGCTTTTAGTAACACAAGTTGTTAATACATGGATATTCCCCGATAAATTAAAAGTGGCCAAAGTTATCCCAGTAGTTAAAAAAAAGAAATCCAACAATAATTAATAATTACCGATCAATATCCCTCCTACCGGTTGCCTCTAAAGTTATGAAAAAAATCCTTGCCAATCAATTGTCCTTATATTTAGGAAGCAAGAAACTCTTTGTCAATAATCAATATGGATTTAGAGATGGCCACTCAACCGAGTATGCTGCACTAGAATTGGTACACAGAATAAAAAAAGTAATGTACAATAAATGAGGTACCAATTAGTATATTCCTTGATTTGTCAAAAGCTTTCGACACCCTAAATCATAATATTCTACTAAATAAATTAAAATATTACGGTATAGAAGGAGTACCATTGCAACTAGTCAAGTTATTTAACAAATAGAACACAATTTGTAGAAACTGATTACATAAAATCTGATACACTGCACATAGCTACTGGTGTGCCTCAGGGCTCAATTCTGGGACTAATAAATATTAATGATTTCTCAGAGGCTAGTCAAGTTTTTAGTTTTATATCATATGCAGATGACACCACACTTTTAAGCTCATTGAGTAATTTCGTAAACGCACAAAATGCAGATAGCGATTTGTTAATAAATAAAGAACTCGTTAACATTAACGAATGGCTTGTAATAAATAAACTTTCACTAAACATAGCTAAATCTAAATGCATGGTCTTCCACATGCATAGAAACATATAGAAGCACCCACTCCTAAAATCAATAATATCATTATAGAAAAAGTTAAGGAATTTAATTTTCTTGGACTGACTTTGGATACACGTTTAAATTGGAAGAAACACTCTGAACATATATCAAACAGATGCACGAGAATAATCGGGATACTAAACAGACTTAAGCAAGAACTGCCTTTGAGAATAAAAATCATGCTTTATAATACATTACTTGTGCCACAAATAAATTACTGCCTGACAATATGGGGTTTCAATGTAAAAGAATAAATAAGCTTAAAAAAAGGCGGAGCACAGGCGGAGCACAGGCGGAGCACAGGCGGAGCACAGGCGGAGCACAGGCGGAGCACAGGCGGAATTAGCGACAATGTTGCAAGTGTGGTATTGGCGCGGGACTGAAGCTATCAAGTAAGTTTATAGGCGTTGGACATAAGGCGTCATAAAATGAAAAGTTTTCGATATAATGTGATATGTATAGTATAGCCTACGTGTATGCCTACATTTTGACCGATGTATGCACAAACATTCGTCCGCTCGAATATTATATTGTAGCAGGGTGAAATGTGGTCTTATTTCTTTTCTTAGCGTAGGTAGAAACCAACAAAACACCTCATTGAATAAAACTACAAGCAAATGTTATTATTTAAAATGAACGACATATTATATCATAGTAAAGCATAGTAATATAATGAAATAACGATATTCTACTTTAAAATATTGACATTTAACTATTGTTCATCGTGCTTCGTGTGATGACTTTAATTGAACTGCGACAGCAAGCACCGTCGGCAGTAAAGCCTGTCCAACGGTATCGCCAGCAGACAACGCCTGCAGGAACTGGCGTGCACCGCCAATCAGACGCGGCCGATCACTGTCACGTCTGTCCAGCAACGTGCCCGGTCGTCACCCTTTATTTATTTGTATGAGTGGACGAACGCGAGCAAGTTCGTCCATCACCGTCGACCACGCACACCTATGGTCGAGGAAGGCCGCGCCCTCGTCACATTCATCGTTCCAGTCTTCTACCACCGGAGGACTATCACAGCCATCATCGTCATCACCATCCACGCATGACGTGGTGGAGATGAGTTGGGCCATGACGATTAGCCATCGTTGACGATGAAAGCTTAAATGAAATGAAAACCAGAGTGAGACACATAAAAGTCTATAATTTGTTAACGGTACAGCACGCTATATATTTCATACACAATGTGTATTGATAGAGTATGTGAAACGAGAAAGCAGGAGTTACCAAGCAACGAGAGGCGTACTCTGCACCAGAGACCAGCAGTCGGCTGACTGGTGTTTTTATCGATAGACTGCTAGCAGTCGCCTACTCGGCGTGCATACCGCTGGCAGTCCTTATCAGTGACCGCCTACGACCTCAGACCGGCAAGCAAGCGACGGCGTACATTTATCAACTAGAACTATCTATAGCCAAACGTTACACAGTCGTATAACGGTATGTCTTTTAAAGTTAAACTATGTGCTATATAGATGCATTGTAAAAGTGTTAAAGTAAAATTATGTGTTATATAGATGCATTGTAAAATTGTTCGCTGTATAAGAGTATGTATTAGCGATCATTCGTGCAAAGAACGACATTACTTTATACACCTACCGTCGTTGCTGCTGCTGCTGCTGCTACTGCTGTTGTCGATACCGTCGCCATGTCGTCTGCCTTTGCACTATTCAACGACTTACTGGTTACCTATAACGCCATAGGCATCGCACTGACCATAGTGTTGCATCGTTTGTAAGTATATATGATATACATATATATATATATATATATATATATATATATATATATATATATATATATATATATATATATATATATATATATATATATATATATATATATATATATATATATACATTCATATATACTTACAAAAGATGCTGGTCTCAGCAGTCTTACATAGCAAGCGTTAAACAATGCAGACAGCTGATGAAATCTCCATAGAAATGCAATAAACTTGTTAGGACATGTAGCTATCTTAAGCCTCCTACAGAACAATACTAAATTCCTCATAATCGAAAGAAATGCGATAAGAAATCCCAGACAGTCGACGTACAGCTGACGTAAGCCGCTAGAACAATAACAAATCCATTACAATGAAAAACATATGCAATAAGCTTGTCAGAAAACTGTCGGCTAACCGACGCTGAAACCAAAATCCCATTTATCACGCGTAAAAAACCAAGTCACTGCGTCCTAGGCGAACGTTGCATAACAGTCGTATTTAATACAGTGCAAGTCATTTTGAGCAACATTAAGTCAGAATGAATCTTCCTATATACTTCAGAGGAGGAAATAGTTTCCTGTCCAACTTCTACGTGTGCAGTATACATGCATGGGGCCGTCAGACCAGACGCGGCGGCATACATAGGAATGTTCGCTATCAGCACAACACGCGTGCCAACGGTTGCAGATGGACATATAACAAAAGCACGCCACCGTGAGCAAGCGGCTACATAAGGCGACCCACCACTCCAATGGTCATAACTGCTCTCTCTCTCTCTCTGTCTCTCTCTCTCTCTCTCTCTCTCTCTCTCTCTCTCTCTTTCTCGATCGACAGGCTCTCACTTCACGTTCGACTCGACACCGCCATGGCCACGCAGCACTTCGTTGACGAGCAGTCGTCGTCGCAGCAGATGATGAACCTGAAGCGTCTCCAGAGTGAGGTGAGTAAAGGAACCTACAAATTTACAAGACCGTTAACAATAGTCAATTGCGCCACGCAGTATAAACACATCGTGTACGCATCGTGTTCGCACTGTCTCAAAGGCGTGCAGAGACAGAACAATGGCTACTTTTGTCCCTTTCATCAATAACAAAGGGTTCCCGTGTACAGGTTTGCCCTGCGTGTCCTCCTGTCAGATTGGATCGGATCAGAAGTGTGGGCAACCGTATTCAATGAAACAGCAGCAAAAGTGCTGGGGTTCAGCGCCAACAACTACGTTGATATGACGTCAGACGAAGAGCGGTATGCCTCACTGTCGTTGTTGCGGGGGGCCCGGGTCATAGTGACCATTAAAAAACGCGCCAACGACACGTATGCCAATTACACCGTGTCAGAGCTGGAAATGTTATACGGTTCATTCTCTTTGTAGGAAGACAACGAGAATGCCGTCGTCATCAGCACTGGTAGTGCAGTCCCTGATGAAGCTACGATGAATGCCAGCACCGAAAAGGTGCAGGAGTGGCTAGATACATACGAGGACGATATTATATTGACGTCCTCGTCATCGACTTCCTCCACAGCACCGACTGATTGCAGACGTTGATGACCATGCTGCAAGTAACAACGCAACTATTGTCATAGTCATAAGCAGTAGTAACAGCAGCAGCGGTAACAGCGACGATATGCAGGTAACGATAAACAACATAGATAGAATTTTGAATCGTACGGAAGTTATGATGAACCAACAGACCGTCGACGCAGCGGTAGACGCATCAAAATCAATTTATCGGAAGATGAGTATTACGTACCGTCTTCCGTTTTGATCCTACACATCTTGCGTTGGCTTGTCATAGCGTTGGAAGAGAGGTTGGGGAAAATGCAATGGCGTCTCGATAGGAAGGACATGATCAGAACAACCATAGCCAGTCAATACGTAGGTAAGGGTGATGTTACTGACAGTGACTAAACAGTTGTGCCTTTTACCAGTCTGTAGATAAGTACAGGTGGTCTAGAGCAGCTGAGAACAGCATACGTGGAGAATACGACTGAGGCGTTACGCAAGCGAATCACGC
Organism: Lamellibrachia satsuma; assembly: GCA_033239005.1. Classification (NCBI taxonomy): domain Eukaryota; kingdom Metazoa; phylum Annelida; class Polychaeta; order Sabellida; family Siboglinidae; genus Lamellibrachia; species Lamellibrachia satsuma. Next base: position 2,720,878 of record BSQZ01000012.1, on the reverse strand, counting down.
CACCGTTGGCCGACAACGACCTTCGCTTGGTGTTGTTAAAAAAAGACGACTGGCAGCATCGTCAGTGACACCACCACCCCCACAGGCGTCGTTCCTACTGACGTCACCATCGCAGTTGCCGACGCCATCAATGGCGACGCCACCACCACCACCGTTGTTCCTACTGACACAACCATCGCAGTGGCCGACGCCGACGTCATCAATGGCGACGCCACCACCACCACCACCGTTGTTCCTACTGACGCCACCATCGCAGTTGTCATCAATATCGACTCTGCCGCCACCACCACCACCACCATCCTACTTGCATTCGCAGATGCCGACGTCATCAATGGCGACGCCACCACCGTCAACACCACTGTCACCAACACCATCATTCGAATTCAGCCCAGCAACGCCGCCACCATCATGCAATGAGGAGGATGAGGTGGTGGATGACACGACGCACTACCTAACAACATGACCACCAGTGCCGATAATAGAAGCAGCGGCATGTAACATTATGATCGAGGAAAGGGTGTGCCACGTCATCATGTCAACCAGTCAGAACACAACAAAAAATCTAAATGAAGTCTATCTTTTCATAGCAGTAGAGTACCGTATATATTTCATACATATGTATTATATTTAATAAGAGTGACAAAAAGGAATGGAACGTGTTGTCATTGTTATATTCCTATGAGTGACACCCCTCCATAGTTGAACGGGAACCTTTAGTCAATGATATCGGACAATAGTAGCCATTGTCATAGGAACACACCATATCATTCATCACCCCACACACACACACACATCAATCACTTCTTATTATATATACCACCACCACCACCACCACCCCGCACGTACTACATAGATGTACTGCGGGTCCGTGACCTCTCAGTTGTAGGCGCAGTTATCACCATGAAAGAACATCTATGTCGTCATTGCGGACTCGCCTTCGACACGTGTGCAGAGCTACAACGACACATGGAGAGTCACTTGACGCCGTCTTGGGACATCAATTCGTACTCCGTGGCACCGCCAACAGCGGCGCCACCTAGCGACCACGCAACGAGAGCGAAATATGTGGGCGAGAAATGTTGTGCAACGTTCGGGAGACTGGACAACCTACAGCTTCACGTAAGGTCGGTATGTAGTAGTAGTAGTAGTAGTAGTAAGTAGTAGTAGTAGTAGTAGTAGTAGTAGTAGTATTAGTAGTAGTAGTAGAAACACCACCATCTACAGGTGTAAGAAATGTGGACGGAAGTTCGAAAGACGGCTGCTGACCAGACACGCACGAAACGCGTGTACCGACGTCACCGAGCCGCCATCACCAGATATATCAAAAATGGAAGACACTACCACACCCCACCACCTTCTCGTCACCGAAGAAGATCCCATCGAACCACCCGACCGACTTCCCTTCTCCGAAACTCTGTCGATGAAACTGCTAGATGTCATTCGAAATCACTGGTCGACCATCAGGACCCGCCTATCGAGAGGTCCCCTCCAATGCAGTTACGATTACAGATTAACCACGCTAGACACGACCGTCCTAGAGCCTCCCTTGAAGATCATGTTCCAGGAACAGACCAACGCGTTCAAGATTAACCTCAGTTACGGGTTCGTTCTGAGGAACAAGAACACGATTCGATACAAGTACTATAATTCCTCGTGCAATTGTTATGGACGCTACCTGGACGAACCCAGTCTCATCACCAATATCAAGGACTTTGATGACTTTATAGAACGCATCCGAGAAACCGACGTCTTGCAATGGGCAATCAATCAAAGACCAGATTCTGCGTGGGTGTGCGAACTCGTGACCAATGTCACCTTCTTCGTCAACCGCATCATCGATCACCCGATATGATGTATGCTGGCGAATCCCCTTCCAGTCTACATCGAGAGGAACAGAGCCGTCATCGGTCTGGAAACGGAACCCAACCATCACAAGAGGTCCAATGATAATATGTGTCTCTTCCGGTGTCTGGCCCTGCATCTGGGATGCAATCTATATCGATTGGAACCAGCGGTGAAGACGCTGTACGAGGTATACTATCAAGACGATGTACCCATTGAAGATTTTGCTGGGGTCACGTTGGATAATCTCTAACGCGTAGAGACCATGTTCCAAACGAACGTGTGCGTGTACAAGCTCGTCAAAGCAGACGCAGAAGATGGTAAGTCGACCGCCGAATTGATCCTTCGATCGTTATGCCATTACCCCGAAACAATGTATCTCAACCTTCACGAGACACATTTTTCCTTCATCCAAGATGTACGCATGTACTGTCACTCGTATCGATGTCGGAAGTGTGGTGACTCGTTGTGGAATAAAGCATATATGCTGCGCAGGCATTAGCGCACGTGTACGGGGTGTGTGCATCGAGTCTATCCCGGCGGCGTGTACCGTTCGACTCCATCGGTGTTCGAACGTCTGGACGATAATGACATTCGAGTGTCCGAATCTTTGCGGTACTATCCGTACTGAGCCACAATTCGGGTAAACATGATCTCAATTCCATAAAACAGTTTCTCATACCCTACTTCATGTCCACGTCAAAGACAGAGGAACAAGAAGAAAAAGAAGAAGAAGAGGAAGAGAAGGAACAAGACGACAAAGAGAATGATGGTATCGGGTCATTTTTCGTCATCAAACGCAACAACACTTTCATGTGTCTTTCAACGGATCAGATATGACCAATTACATATCCCCAGGGTTCAGCTACGACAAGTATCTGAAGGCGGATGCGAAGTGACGAAAGGTCATTTCCCGTACGAGTACATGGACTGTCTGGAGAGGCTTGACGATACCGCTCTTCCATCGAAAGATGCCTTCTTCAGTCGACTGAAGAACGAAGGTATTTCCAACGAGGATTATGCCAGTTGTCAAGAGGCCTGGCCCGACAACGCCATGACGACTTTGCGGGACTTTCTCGTCTGGTACAACAATAGGGACGTGGTTTCCTTTCTGCAGGCCATTGACGGACAGTTTGCCTTCTACCAGCAACGTGGCATAGACATGTTCAAGCAAGGCATCAGTGTACCTGGTCTGACTTTGCTCTACCTGTTCAACGACCTTCTAGAGAAGACCTACTTTACAATCTTCAACGAGAAGAATAAAGATCTTCATCACTTCGGCAAAGATCACGTGGTTGGCGGAGCTTCGCTCATTTTTCACCGCTATCACGAGAAAGCTGTCACCACGCCACGTCAGAACGAGTACGGAGAGGCCGCTCGTCCGTGCCGGTCGATCGTCGGATACAAAGCGAACGCGCTGTACTTGTAGTCACTCATGAAAGACATGCCTATGGGATAGTACACGCGACGACGGGAAGATAACGACTTCCGACCCGAATTGGCGCAGCTGTACGGAAAGGTGGCTGCGTTCATGCGCCGATACGCTGAAGAGCACAACATCATGGCGACTCTGAGGCACATGCTCGTGGGCAGTTACTGAGGCGATAAGATCTTGCTCGCCACGCCTCTGATGCTATAGTATCTGGACAACGGTATCGAGGTGACGCACGTCTACCAGGTCATCGAGTACGATCCTATACCGTGCTTCCGGCGGTTCTGCGATGCAGTGTCCACGGCCCGGCGCGAGGAAGACGTCCACTCACACAACGCCATCATCGCGGACACCATGAAGTTGCTGGGGAACTCGGGTTACGGAAAGACCATCACCAACGTGGATCGACATCGTGACGTCAACTACTGTACGGAGAAGGCGGCATCTCTCATGGCGAACAATAGACGTTTCCGACAACCCGACGTCATCGATGACGATGCGTACGAGGTAGAGATGAACAAGAAAACCGTCACGTACACCCTGCCCGTTCACGTGGGATCCTTCGTTCTACTATGGCTTAGATGGTAAAACTCTTCTTTTATTTAAAAGCTATTTAAACAACCGTAAACAGTACACCGAATTTGATGATACCACATCTGAAACTTTACTCATTAAAGTTGGAGTACCACAAGGGTCCATCCTTGGACCACTATTATTTACTATATACATAAATGATTTCTCACAAGCCAGCGAAATGTTTAACTTTATAATATATGCTGATGATACCACTTTATTTAGTACTATTGAAACTTTCAGAAATAGTGTCCAAAATAAAAGTACAGAATCAGTAATAAATGAAGAACTCCTCAAAATAGTTGAGTGGCTTAATATAAATAAGCTATCACTAAATAAAAGTAAATCTAAATATATGACCTTCCAAATGCCAAATAAAACTACACTGACATTATCTCTCAAAATAAATAATATAGATATTGAGAAAGTGGAAGAATTTAACTACCTAGGCTTAACTATAGATACTAACTTAAATTGGAAAAAACACACAGAAAAAATTTCAAATAAGTGTTCCAAAACTATAGGAATACTAAACAGATTAAAACATGTATTACCTTTAGAAATAAAAATTATGTTATACAATGCATTGATATTACCTCATATTAATTACTGTATTACGACATGGGGATATCAAGGAAACAGATTAGTGAAAATGCAAAAAAAGCAGTACGAATTATAACATTAAGCAAATACAATTCACACACAGAACCACTTTTTAAAAAACTCAACACACTAAAAGTAGAAGACTTACTAAAACTACAAGAACTTCAATTTTATTACAAATATAGACATCAACATCTACCTGTCTACTTATTAAACTGGCAAATAACCCCAAATACATACATTCACAACTATAATACTAAGAGAAAAACTGAACTACATACCTACAGAACTAAACATGAATTTGCCAAAAAATTTCTTAAATACAACTTGCCACATATTACATGCTACAAAAATATAATGACACATGCTCTTTCCTTAATTGCTATATATGCCAACTAAATTAAATAAATTATGAATGAGCATAACACAGTTCATGCAATCACAATTAAACTTTTCAATTTGTATACTTGCACACAGGCTTATACGCGTACATGTGAAAACAACACATAAAACACACCAGTACAACACACCATCACACACTAAAATTTATTATATGTAAGACAGACAAAAAAACCAAACATGCATTCTACTTTTTACTGTAGAAATATAGGTATAGGGAATATGTTTATTGTTATTTTTTATTTTGGGTGGCTCCTACGATAGCGACCAGTGTTGGTCTTAGTAGGGGGTCTCCAGTCCCACAGCAAATGTTTTTCTTTTTTTGGATGTTGCATAATGTATTACTCTTACTGATGATTTATTATTTGTTATTATATATTGTACAGTTATGTATGTGTATGTATCAAATGAATTTACATAATTCATATTGCCACTCAATATAATTTATCTACGTGTTTCTGCTGTTGGGACAAATAAAATTTATCCTTATCCTTATCCTTATCCTTACAGTACGCCAAGATGCGTATGTTGCAGTTCTATTACGACTTCTTCAACAGGTACCTGGAGCGCCCTCTGTTCCAGTACTGCGAGATGGATACATACTCCGCCTATTTGGCCTTTGCCGCTGAGTATTTCGACGCCCTCGTGACCCCGGAACTACGAGAACATTACTTCCAGCACCGCTCCGAGTGGCTGCCGTCCGAATGTTGCGATGAACATAGCAACGAGAACGTGCACTGTCGACTCGCCAATAGACCGTGGGTCGGCGACGAGGCGTGCTGTAAGGCGCGCAGGGCGTACGATAAGAGGACACCGGATCTGTTCAAGGTGGAGTGGTCCGGTGACGGGTTTGTGGGGTTGTGTAGCAAGACGTACTATTATTTCGAACCCACCGACAAATACAGCACCAAAGGACTGGCAAACGTCACAACGACATCGACAAGGACGCGTTCCTGGAGGTGCTCACCAACCGTCGGAGCGGAAGTGGAAAGAACCGCGGGTTCCGAGTGCGTCACTCGACCGTGTTGACGTACGTGCAGGAACGGGCGGCCCTCACCTACTTCTACGCCAAACGCATGGAGTACGAGGACGGGGTGTGCACGGGTCCAGTGGACGTGTAGAAAAAGGCGATGCACTCTGGTCGTCTTTCATAAGTGACCATGGACGCACGGTGGAAACATCCTTTCACGTGCATCGTCGCCCGACCGATGGGATGTGGCAAAAGTACTTATAAGACCGAATTTGCTAACGGTGCTAGGAAGGCCGATAAGAAACCTCCGCTCTGTCCCTCGCCGACCATGCTGCGTCACGCTGCTGCGATGATCGATCCACCTCCCGAACGGATCACGTGGTGTTACGGAGAATGGCAAGAGGCTTTCGCGACAATGAACTTAGTCGACGTGCGGTTCGAGGAAGGGTTGCCGAGTGCTAGCATGTTCGATTCGTCAACGAGGAACCTCATCGTCATAGACGATCTCACGGCAGAAACGGACGAACGGGTCACGACCTTGTTCACTAAAAAAAGTCATCACAGGAACACGACCGTCCTGTATCTCATACAATACCTGTTCCCTAAAAACAAAGATAGTCGTACCATCAGTCTAAGCTCTCAGTACATGGTGGTGTTCAAGAATCCTCGTGATGCATGGCAGATGACGCACTTTGCTCGGCAGATGTATACGGGGCACGCGAATTTCGTTCAAGAGGCTTTTAAAGACGCCACGTCGGTAGCGTACGGTTATCTATTGGTCGATCTCAAACAGGACACGTCCGAGGACATGCGTCTGCGCACGACCATCTTTCCAGACGAGGGTGTTCAGTATGTGTACTTGCCGAAGGTATAAAAAGACCGAGTGAGTGGATCGTCTCTTCATTCGCACCATGTCTGACCTGGTGAAGAGATACATTTTGCGTATACAGGCTCTGAACAGATACAATAGCTACAAACTGAGAAGGGCCATCATCGCCAACGCCGACGCCGATCTGCTGTGTGTGCTAGCAGAATGTGCCTACAACATATTAAAAAAGAACATTCCATTGAGCGAATTACAGAGGTGACGTTTGAATAAATACAAGAAGAAATTACGCAAGTTGGCTCAGAGGCGAACGCCAGCTACCAGGAGAAGACTCAACTTACTGCAACAGCAGGTCGGCGAGGGACAGAGCGGATGTTTCTTATCGGCCTTCCTAGCACCGTTGGCAAATTCGGTCTTTCTACCGTTGCTCCAAGAGGTGCTGCTCAAGAGGTAGAGAGACATGGAACACGCACGCAAGATGGCCTTGGTGGACTTGCGATTGTTGGACACTTCGTTCACCACCACCACCACCACCCCCACCCTCGACGGACACCTTAGGTAAGAAGGTGCAAGCCCTCGATGACGAGATGATGACCATCTTCGATAGAAAGGACCTCGACGACAGGACCAAGGTATCACTTTATAATCAGGTGTTGCAGCGGTACAACGTCTTGTCCGATAAACACGTCAAGGAACCGGTACGCGTGGTCGCGATGAACGAGTCGGGGTCGGGGGCGAGGTCGGGGGCGGGGGTGGCGGAGGGAGCTTTAGGAGCTCCTGTGAGCGGAATAGAGGCCGACGTCGTGGATACCGTTCCCAAGACCATGCAAGCCAAATCCAGACGTTTGATGGAACATCTCAAAAGAGATATTTCGTAGACCGCTCGAGGTGAGCTGATCCACGAAGGTGTGCCGGTTGCCGGAAATAACGTGGTGGATCTCGTGAATGATATGTTGCTTAAGAGAAAGACTGATCCAACGGGATGACAACTATTCGCACGACAACTCCTTGTCATGAACCTGCCCATGTAGTTGGTCGGGAACGTCGCCAGGAGAGCCTACATACGTCAGGCGACGACGACGCCCACTCCACGTCGTCGTCGTCGAGCGCCGGCTACTCCACGCGCTGGTGTGGGTAGCACACGAAGATCGCTATTTTGGACACCCCTCGCTCGTCGACGCAGTCAGATGGAACGTTCCATGCTCACCCCACTTCCTGAACGACAACGCAAGGATTTGGCGTCATTGGCTAGTTGGGAAGACATTTAAGAAAGTGCGGTTTGTGTCCATAGCACAGTGTGCGCTGCGATGAGCGATCTACAGGACATTGTAACGTTCCGTCGTCGTTGCGATATTTTGCGGTGGACTTTATTTGCGTGTTCACGCTACAGGCCGAAGTCTTATACAACAGTCGCTATTCGGGATATGGTTTCACTACTAGATTGTCGGTGATTCGTCATCGTTGTGGGTGTGGTCGTGGGTGTTCTGGTGTACGTCAGCGTACTCATCGTCACTCGTCAAGAACCATGCTGTGGAGTCAACGTCACCACCGTCAACCCATCGGAACTCTTTTAATGACGCAGAGCTGAGCTCGGTCTATTTCGATCCGACAAGGGTAGGTAGTTACGGTGGAGTCGATGCCTTGCGACGCGTCACGCGCGTGCCGCGGAAAATAGTCGCATAATGGTTGTCGGAACAGGACGCCTATACCCTACACAGACCGGCGAGACGTCATTTCTGGAGACGACGCGTCATCGTGAGTGGTCTATGTCAGCAGTGGCAGCCCGATCTCGTCGATCTGTCGAATTTAAAAAAAAACAACGACGGTATGACCTTTTTCCTCACGGTTATCGACGTCTTCTCGAAAGTGGATTGGTGTGTTCCTATGAAGAACAAGTCCGCAGCGTCGTGGGTAGCATCGCTGACGTTGAAGACGCTAATATGGCGATACTTCACGAAACACCAGACATGTTGATACATCGACGTCCTTCAGGACTTGGCGCAATCGTACAACGACGCGTCAGCAAGTACAAAGGTAAGTTCGAAAAAGGATACGCGGCGAATTGGAGCGAAGAGTTGTTCACGATACACGAGTTTCTTCCCTCCGATCCACCCGTGTAGCGATTGAGGGACGATCTCGGTGAAGTGCTGGACGGTACCTTCTACGAACTGGAGCTGCAGAAAGTGTCGGTAGACGCCGATAAAGTGTACCGCGTGGAATCAGTACTGCAGCGCCGTAAGGTAGGCAGACGAACGGAGGCTTTGGTGAAATGGTTCAGCTATCCGTCCAAATTCAACAGCTGGATCGATGCCAAGGCACTCGTCCACTCCACTATAAAGACTAGCCGCACGTATGGTGACACTTCATTCAGAAATGACACAAGACACGACAACACGGGACTTCACCACCACCATCATAGAAGAGGAGGAGGAACAAGATGACGTATTAGCCGCAGAGGACAGTACTGACGGCATCTGTTCGGTACCGTGTGTCCTAAAGAGGAAATTGTCTTTCTGTGTCAGGTCCTCGTCTTGTTCACGGTCATCCTGATAAGCATTTACAACCTGACCACAGGTCACGACAATTATAATCTGTGGAAGGCTCTGTTGAGTAGTTCTTTGGGTTACCTGCTCCCCAATGCATCTTGGGAAAGCTTGAGGAGAACACGGGATTGAATTTGGTGGATTTTATATTTGTCTAAAGCGTGGAATATTGATTGGATAAGTATTATTATTGCTTATATATATATTAAACATAAACTTACAAGAGTCCTTGTTTAGCCAACAGTTGCTGTTAAAATTTAGCTATAGGAGTAATTTAGGGTAGTTTATATCGTAGGTCTCCGAGGACTCGGTAGCGCGAGCGATAATTAAGGGTTGTTGTTTTCAGTTGATTGGGTACATAATACGAGACATAATATTATTGTAAATAATTTAATACATATTAAATATTGAAAACCTGAGTATTTTGTTTTAGCAACATTTATTGTTAAAAGTTAGCCGTAGGTAGTAATTCAGTGTTATTTAAATAAGGTCACTGAAATTTCGTTAGCGCGAGCGATATTACGTTTTGTTAGTCAGCTGTTACATAGAAAGTAAGTTGCAAGGCAGTAGCTGTAAATTTAATTAAGACATAAGTAACATACTATAAAGTGTGTATTACAACACAAAAACAGTCTTTGTGAAGACTACCTAGTATAAATTGATTATAAACGGATTATAAACAAATACAAATTTAATTTCTAACATGGCGCCGTGCAAACGCCAAGTAAAGGCAAAACGTAATTTGATATGTTCTAGCTGCGACAGCTGGATAGACTTTGCAAAGTCCGGGTGTGTAAATTCGTGGGCGGAGGTGCAGGCGGATGATTTCCATTTTGTGTGTAGGGGGTGTACTACAGTGAAATATCTGCAGGAGCAGGTGATTGAGCTAAGGCGTATGATTTTGATGATGACAGGGCAGGGTAAGACAGAAGTGAGCAGAGGTGGTGAGAATGATGAGAGCAGAGGTGGTGAGACCGAGGAGAGCAGTGGTGGTGAGACCGAGGAGAGCAGAGGTGGTGAGACCGAGGAGAACAAGGAGAGCAGTGGCAATGTGAGGGAGAAAGCTGATAAGAAGAAGAAAGATGACACAAGGCAAAGAATGCAACAAAAGAGAGTTAAGCGGGTGAGTGGAGAGGGATTGCCAGGTGGTAAGACAGTAAAGGTTGATGATATGAGAGAAAGGGGGCATACTAGTAGCGTGCAACAAGAAAGGAGCTTTGCTGATGTAGTATCACAGGGGAAAGCGAGGAAAGCCCGGGTATTTATGGGGGATTTCATCATTAGGAAAGTGGATAAAATTGTAAATAGAGGAGATGACATAACAGTATGCCTACCAGGGGCAAACGTAGAGGATATAGCAGAGAAGGCAGGACAGGTCATGGGTGGTGGCACGGGAGGTGCTGTTCTCGTGCATGTGGGAACGAACAATGCAGATAAGGAGGGAACATCAGCCATCATTGGTAAGTACAGGCGGTTGATCAAGACACTTAAAGAGGCACGAGTTGGGCAGATCGTATTGTCGGGGATATTACCAATAATGGGAGGCAGGGGTGAGGAATATAGGAACTGTAGAAGGATGGCGATCAACACACAGGTAGAGAAGGTATGTATGGAGGAGGGAGTAGGCTTCGTAGACACGTGGTTAAACTTTGTGGGAAGAGGTGACTTTTTCATAAGAGATGGACTTCATCTGACAGGGAAGGGCGCTGCAGTTCTTGCGTGTGAATTTGTCAGAGTTGTCAACGAGGGCACAGGTACCATAGATTATTTAAACTAGATGCGCAGGGGGAACTGACAGAGAAAAACCAAAGGAGTACTACTACAAATACACATCCAAAAAAATGTTCACCAATAATTTCAGACCATGAACTTAAATGTGTATGCTTAAATGCCAGTAGCATAGTAAATAAAACAGTGAGTTAGACATTATGGTAGCAGATATTTATCCTCATGTAAAAGGCATCACAGAATCATGGGCAAATGAAGATATAGTAGATGCTGAGTTAGCACTGACAGGCTATGTAATGTTTAGGAAGGATAGACGAGAAAGAAGGGGAGGTGGAGTAATTTTGTATATTAAAGAATCTATCCAAGCATATGAAATTACACTGAAAAGTGAAGCAGATAGTGTGGAAGCAATTTGGTGTAACATAGTTACCAGGAACGCAACATTAACAATAGGAGTAGTTTATCGTAGTCCTAACATAGGACAAGAGGAAGATGTAAAATTACAAAAGGCGATAAGGGAGGTGAGCAAGGGAGAATGTGTTACAATGGGTGATTTTAACCATGGCCACATACAATGTGAATCACTAGAGAGTGCTGGAGGTGAGGACCATCAGTTTCTACTTCTAACACAGGATTGTTTCCTTACTCAACATGTCTTGGAACCAACCAGAGGTGGGAATGTGTTAGATTTAATTTTGTCTTCTCAAAATGAATTAGTTGACAATGTTAAAGTACACGAACATTTGGGTTCAAGTGACCATAACCAAATCCATTTTAATATAAAAGTAAAACCAGGGAATACATATAAAAAACAATGGAGGAGAAACTTCAACAAAGGCAAATATAAAGTGATGAGAACATATCTTGCAAATATAGATTGGAATAACTTGCTGAAGAACAAGACAGCAACAGAATGCTGGACTTGTTTAAAATATGAGATTGAGGGCATTAATTGAGAAATTTATTCCATTAAGAAAACAAGGGGAAAGATCCAGGAAAAAAACACCTGTCAAAAAAAGCTATTAGAAAAATTCCTCACAAACAGATGCAGTGAAAGGTCTATAAACATACTGGAAATGTAGAAGACTACACAAACTACAAAGAGGCACTTAACCTAGCTACAACTGAAATTAGAAAACCTAAAAGAACCTTTGAACAAAAATTGGCAGGTAATATTAAAAATGACACCAAGAGTTTCTATGCTTATGTAAGGAGTAAGCAGAAAGTTCGAGATAAGGTCGGACCACTGGAAAACAACAGCGAAAACATAATTTCAGATGGGTTCCAAATGGCAGAGGTCCTGAATGAGTATTTCAGCTCAGTTTTTACCACAGAAGATATCAGCTCACTTCCAGTTCCATTGACTAAATTTGAGGGCAACACATCAGAACATTTAGGGCAGTTATTTGTAACTCCTAAAATGATAGCAAAGAAAATTAAGAAGATGAAAGATAATAAATCATCTGGAGTGGATGGGATACCACCAAAATTGCTAAAGGAAATTGTTGATCAAATTAGTAAACCACTTGCAAACTCATTTAACTTGTCACTAGAAGAAGGAATAGTTCCTTCAGAATGGAAAGAAGCAAACATTGCGCACTGTTTAAGAAGGGATCGAGGAAGAAGCCAGAACATTACAGACCAGTGAGTTTAACATCAGTTGTATGTAAATTACTCGAAACATTAATTAGAGACCACATGGTGGAATTCCTCATAAAACATAAATTAATAAATACATCTCAACACGGATTCCTAAAAGCAAGGTCATGTCTAACCAATCTCTTATGTTTTTTAGAAGAAATTACAAAGTGGGTAGATGACGGGTAAGTCACCACTGGATGTTGTCAACTTAGATTTTCAGAAAGCTTTCGATAAAGTGCCACATCAAAGATTGTTACTTAAACTAAAAGCCCATGGCATTGGTAATGATGTAATCAATTGGATAGAAAAGTGGCTTATACACAGAAGACAGAGAGTAATAGTAGATGGTAAGATTTCAAACTGGAAATCTGTTTTGAGTGGGGTACCACAGGGATCAGTGTTAGGCTCTATACTGTTTTTAATATATATATATAAATGATTTGGAGGATGACATATCTAGCAAAGTACTCAAATTTGCAGATGATACAAAAGTATTCAGAAAGGTTACTAATAAGATAAACAAAGTTTACAGGATGATCTAAAAAAATTAGTTAAATGTTCAGAAAAATGGCAAATGTTATTCAATTTTGGGAAATGTAAATGTATACACATAGGACATGGAAATATGGACGAGGAATATAAAATGGGGGATGCTGTACTAGGTAGAACCACACAAGAAAAGGATTTAGGAGTAACATGTAATGCTGACATGAAAGTTTCAGAGCAATGTGGGATTGCTGCTGCGAGAGGAAATCAAATTCTAGGGCTAATTAGGAGAACTATCACGTATAAGGAGAAACATCTAATTGTACCCCTGTACAAAGCAATAGTTAGACCACATTTGGAATATTGTATTCAAGCATGGAGGCCATATCTTAAAAAAGACATAGATAAGCTAGAAAAAATACAACGAAGAGCAACTAAGATGATTCTAGAATTAAGAGACCTTAGTTACGAAAGTCGCTTAGTACAATGTGGTTTGACAACACTAGAGACCAGGAGACTAAGAGGAGACCAATTAGAAGTGTTTAAAATAGTAAACGGTTATGAGGATGTTGATAGGAATATGTTCTTCAAACTTAAAGAAGGCAGTAGAACTAGAGGACACGAAGCAGCATTAGTTAAGGAGCAGTGTAGGTTGGACATGAGAAAGTACTCATTCTCACAGAGGGTGATAAATGAATGGAACAAACTGCCAAATGATTGTGTTAATGTTAGTAGTGTGAATATGTTTAAAATAGAACTGACAGATATCTGATAAGGCGGGCTACACATAGATGAGAAAATTGTTGGACTCTCGATAAGCCAATGGCTTCCTTGTCCACTTGCCATCTGGAACTTGTTGTTCGAGATGGCAATCTTGTTAAATCTTGTTAAATCTCAATCCCAAGTTGAGACTCTGATGCTGCCTAGCAGCGCTTCCGTGAAGATGTATCCCGACAATACGTTGGCTCATTACATAACGGACTTACCTCATTGTATCGATCTGAGTGGCGAGTGGGAGTGCGGGTTGGCAGAAATACAGTACCCACATACTTGGTACAACATAGGAGTGATAGACACCTGGATGTTCCTTAACAAGATGATTCCTATGGGTCTAACCCCGAGTGCGAAGATCAGTGCTGGATATTACAAGACTCCCATGACATTGATGAATCTTGTAAACAAGGGATTGGACAGTATTTCGACTGATAAGGTAGGGGCAAAAATGAGCTACAGCGCCATCACTCAAAAAATGACGTTAGACATGACACTGGGCACCGAGTTAAGTGTAAATGACCGCAGTGCGCTGACAAGAATGTTAGGATTCATCGCGTCGACGGTCAGCAGTCCGCCAGCACCCCCAACACAGCCACCGCCGTTAGCAGAGGCACCAATACCGCCAGCACTCATAGCAGCGATAGCCAATGCAGGCGAGCGCGCGTACACCCACCCAAGTCTACGTGGAAGGAATATCGGTCTCACACCGTCGGTCACTGTGGTTGCGTCACCCAAAGAGACTGTCGATGGTCCGTTCTCCTACCATAAAGAGGCAGACAACGTGGTGGACATGGATCAAGGGTTCGATACTACCTACGTCTATACGATCGTTGTGGAGTATCGCATAGTAGGTGACAGTGTCGCACCTTTGTTACGGTCTCTTCCAGTTGGCGGAAGTTACGGTGCCACGGTATATGCTCGGTTCACTAACATTCACTACGTGCCTCTGTTGTTCGCCCACTTCAAATCGATAGAGATCAATATAAAAGACGACACCGGACGGTTCGTGCCATTCGAGTACGGCAAGGTGACCATGACACTCCATTTTCGACGGCGCAGGACCGGACTGTTCTGAAGATGAATTACAACGAGTATTACGTGCGTCAGGCGGGTGGTGCATTGCCCACTTCGCCGGTGCCCAATACCAACGAGGTCACGGACTAGGAAGTCTGTTCGGAGGTCTGATGCGCAGCGCCATGCCACTCATCAAGAGAGGTGCCGTGGCGTTGTGAAAGGGGGCGTTGAAGACCGGCATGCGCATAACCGACGACGTCATGCCCGGAGAGAGCATAAAAAGGCGACCAAACGACGCGTAACGGATGCTGGTAGGAGGTGTGCGACCTCGTAAAAGTATAAAACGCGCACCTGCGAAGAAAGGAGTCACTTCAGCGACGAGACGGCGCAAGAGACAAACGCCCAAGAAACGTGAGGCCGACATGTTTGACAACGATGGCTTTCGTACATAGACAGTCGTGCGAAGGGGTCAATACCGAGCTGGATCTCTTTACCGTACCCTCCACTCAGACCCGCATCGTCGACAGCCATGTAGTGGAACATCAACCCATGGCCTATCTGGACTCGGGTGGACCGATAGAAATCCTGATATCTGGATCGGGAGACGATTACCTGAATCTCGCTAACACGTGCAGGTGAAGGTGACAAGAGCGAATGGGGACGATCTCGACTTGGCCAATCCTGTGGGTCCAGTCAATAACTGGCTGCATTCGCTATTCAGTCTAGTCGACGTCTACCTGAATGGTACGCTCGTGACCCCTTCGACTAATACGTATGCGTATCGCGCCTACATAGAGACGCTGCTGAGCTATGGTACCGATGCCAAGGACACGCAACTGAAGAGTCAGCTGTAGCACAAGGACACGGCCACTCACATGGACGCCATCGAGATAGTCGAAGGACCCGCGGCTAACTAAGGGTTCGTGACTCGACGATCGAACATCGTAAGGAGTCGCATGGTCGACCTTATGGGCCGTCTACACGTGGATCTCTTTCTGCGGGATAAATTCCTGATCAACGGCGTCGATGTCAAGAAACGACTGGTACGCAGTAAGTCCGCTTTTGCACTCATGGCTGGTGCGAACAACCCCGATTACAGGATAAGCATCGTCAATGCCACCTTGTTTGCAAAGAAGGCCACCCTGAATCCGACCGTACAGATGGCGCACATCAAGGCTCTAGATAAGAGCACGGTCAAGTATCCGATGCGGTCCGTCGACTGCAAGGTGTACTCCATTCCCGCAAGAGCTCGGTCGTACACGCACGAGAACCTGTTCCTCGGCACTCTGCCGAAACGTCTGGTGTTGTGCTGCTTCGATAATGATACGTACAACGGTATGTACACCAAGAATCCGTTTCACGCCAAGACCAACGCCACCACCTGCTACGCAGTGTACGTGGACGGACGACAGATACCCTCCAAACCTTCCCAGCCGAATTTCGAAGACGACCTCTTCGTCAGGAGCTACATGAGTCTGTTCTCCTCGACCGGCAAGATGTGGCAGGACGAGGGGAACGGACTGATTCGCAGCGACTACCGACACGGCTACACCTTCTTCAGTTTTTACTTGATCCCCGAGCAGTGCGATGGCCCCTGCTTCCATCTGGTACAAAAGCTGCAAAGGGCAACCGCAAAGGGCAACCGGCATTTCCGCAACGCGCTGCCGAACACCGTGAACGTCCGCGCCTACGCCGAGTTCGAATCCGTGTTGGAAATAGACAAGAACCGCAACATCATCTACGACTACTGAGATTGACACCGTGCAGATCGCTACACTACTGGCGAGGGACCTGCGCACCAGATTGATCTTTCGTGGCGTCGTACCAAAAGACGGACTGCCTATGGTGATTTACGCTCTGCCTGCGGCCTTCGTGTGCAACACCGACGACGAACCGGGCGTACATTGGATAGAGCTGTACCTGGACGCAGACGGACACGGCGATTACTTCTGCTCGTACGTTCTGCCGCCACAACACGCGGCGTTCCGCACCTCCATGGACGAACATTGTTCCGAGTGGACTCATAATAGCAAGAGACGTCAGAGTCCTCCGTCTGACGTTTGTGAACAATATTGTGTAGCTTATGTTTTGCTTCGTTGTAACGGCTTTCCGATGAGAAAAATTTTCAACATATTCGGCACCGATTTAGTAGCTAACGATTGCCGCGTATTTGATTGGCTTAAACAACTGCGACAAGGTAGATTGTGTTATCGCACATCATACATCGATTGAGCCTCTGACGAGGTGGACGCACCACCCCTAAGCTCACGACCTCTGGCGTGATGGTCAACATCCGCAAGTCGCCTCATCGTCATCAATCACCCTCGAGCCTCTGGCGAGGTGGAGACACCCCTAAGTTCGCGACCTCTGGCGTGATGGTCAACATCCGCAAATCACGTCATAATCATATTCATCGTTAGTGGTCGTAGTGATATTACACGATACCCTTGTTGTATCATCATGCTGCTTGTGTTGTTTAATAACTAGTACCATACCGTGTTGTGTTGGTTTCCTCATTAGTCCCTTTGATCGTTAATAATGACCATATTAATAACCACTGCGTAGGGGTCACTCCGTCAGGGCCAGGGTTCACCGCAGACGTCTACAGGTTGGGGTTAGAGTTAGGGTTAGCTCCATTCGCCACGTCAAAAGGTTGGGGTTACGGTTACGGTTACCTCCATTCGCCAGGGGCGCTCTAGGATTACGGATAGGGTTAGGGGTCACCGCCAGGGGCGCTCAGGCTACTCAGAAGGCTGTGCGGCTGCGCGCTCAATCGGAAACTGGATATCCCTCCCAAACTGGTCACCTCTTTCGCTCGGTCAGAAGAGCACTATAACTTCTTGCCTGTCCCAAGCACACAAATGTTGAAAGGAAGATAGCTGCTTAGAATGCCATCACGGGAAGATTAATTTACATGTACCGGTAGTCAGATTTCCAGGTATTACTATGCTAATCAAAGTAATCTTCTTCATAATATTTTGTGAAAAAGTGATTTTAATCATGTAAACCAACAGCCCAACAAAGTATAGAGACTGTTTGAAAATAAAGATTCATTTGATTTATCTTGTCGTTTATGTCGCGTCTGTCACAATTAATGTCGTATCTGTCACACAGGGGTTTTTGTCCTGTAGAATGGAATCAATGAAAATAAGTGCCCCACGAGAGGTATGCTGAGTGAGGTGTGAGGTGTAGGACATAACCAGACAATTAATTTATTTCTCTGTCGAAAACAATTATGTTGGGTGGAACTTTTCCAACTGGATTTTCAAAAAGGGACACAATTTTGCACTATCATTCAATAGTTTCGATGGAAAACCTAACATTTCTATTTTTGTCTTATCACCACCATCATAATACACCTCTACAAGCATAAAAAAGAATTATCATTGTGGAAACCTTTGCAGAACACATATAGATTTATATAGGTGTGACAAACGCGACTTACTACTTATCACGTTGGTACGGTGTGTGGACGTTATGTCACAAGTCATATATGTCATAGACGATATGTCATAAATTTGGAGCGGTATGTTACAAAACGCTCACAAATTTATTTTAAGTTGAACATAAATCGGTGGTTATTTGCACATTTGTTTGCACTAATATAACATATTGATCTTGACACTCTGTGGAATATAAGCGCAACTTAAATATTACTTATTATCGCCCATCGTCGTGCGCAATAGTTGGTAGTCATGCTGTATTATTCATCCAAATCAAATGGCGTGATTTGTATGTGAGGTAAACCTAGACTAGTTTCATTATTATTTTAAATAAAGTTCAATATGTTTGCAGTCTCCATCTTTCATACTAATTTATGTTACATATATTCATATATTGTATGACATTGTATGGACATGTTTTGGTCGTAATAAATACAACCAAAAAAGAAATAAATCAGGCAAATACCAAGACATTTTATTTTTAAAGTAAAAATGCCTACATAAAAATTATTTTAAAAATAAAAATGCCTACATAAATTATTTTAAAAATAAAAATGCCAACATAAATTATTTTAAAAATAAAAATGCCACCATAAATTATTTTTTAAATAAAAATGCCAACATAAATTAATTTTAAAATCAAAATGCCAACATACCTCCGACACGAAGCATACATAATGTAACACGTCAAAATAGATACAAATAGATAGAATGATAACATGGAACATACGAATAACAAAGTCTAATGAAATACACTAATATCTAGGGTGTCGGATGTTTCGGCCCATAACGGGTTCGGCCCGTGAGCCGAACAATCCAACGGCGCGACCGGTGAACCGTGAAGTGTTTTCGCTTGCATGGGCCAAACCATCCGTGTATGCAACCGGCGCCAGCGGGCTCCGTGGGCCGAAACGACCAACGAATTGTAACTGTTTGTGTTGTAATTGTGTTTTCGAGCTAATAGTACTTCCTAACTGCACAATTAATGTTTTCCTTGGGACTCTTTATCGTTGTAATGACGGACGGATTCTGACTGTGGTCCATGCCCACGTGTTGTCGGTAATATAATTCAACAGGAAGTGCTTTATTCATAAATGTTAAAGCTGCATCCGTTATATCTACTTTAGTGTGTCTAGTCCACCAGGTGGCAGCACCTTACGGTGTGTGTGAGTCCATCTATTCACTTAACTTAACTTTCCCACTCGTTGTGCTGCTGTTGTCTATGCAATCCTGGTAAGTAACTCCGGTTTGGAATCATCACCTGTGATAATTGATCCCAAGTACCTGAAGCGTTTTACTCTCTCAAATCTCTGTCCATTAACTGTGATCTCTGTGCTTGTGCCTTTTGTGCTGTTCGTCATCAGTTTGGTCTTTTCGGCACTGATCTCCTTGCCGTATGATGTAGATGTTTTCTCGAGGCGCTCCACCAAATTGTCTAGTTCTTGTTCATCTCCTGCTAAGCCGTCGATGTTGTTAGCAAAACGAAGGTTGGTGATTGTCCTGCCTCCGATGCCTTGATGGTTTCCTAAAGTATCAGTCATGATCCTTTCCAGAAAAATTTTGAAGAACGTTGGTGATAGTAGGCATCCTTGTCGAACTCCGACTGTTGTTCGAAACCAGTCTCCTATGCTGCTGTTGAAGATTACTGCACTGGTGGCATTGCCATACAGGTGTTCAATGCTTCGGACAAGCTTGGAGCCAATGTTGTACTTCCTCACGGTTGCCAATAGTGCCGCATGCCATACCTTATCAAAGGCCTTCTTGAACTCTAGGAAGACATGATACAGGCTTTGCTGTTGTTGAAGGCATTTCTCGCAAAGGATTCTAAGGTTGAAGATATGTTCACTGGTGCTCCGTCCTGATCGAAAACCCGCTTGTTCTTCAGCGATGATCTCTTCTGCCTGAAGTTTGAATCTGTTGAGTAGGATCTTCAATATGACTATGCTCGGATGGCTGATGAGGCTGATTGTTCTGTAATTTTGGCACATCTGTAGGTTGCCTTTCTTGGGAAGTGTGATGATCAGTGACTGAGTCCATGGGGTGGGCCATTCTCCTGTCTGCCAGATCGTGTTGCAGATTGTTGTAAGTGTGGTAATCAAGGCTTCTCCCCCAGCTTGAATCTGTTCTGCTGGTATGTTATCAATTCCAGCTGACTTTCCTTTTTTCAGAGACTACTGCAGCCTCCACTTCCTCACGAAGAATGGGGTAGTCGTCCTCTTCAATTGTCTGTGGACAATTTAGTACTACTGGGTCTCCGTTGGTGTTGTGGCTGTACAGTTCTGAGCAGTATTCTGTCCATCGATTGAGGATCTGCTGTTCTTCTGTCAGGCATTTCCCTGATTTGTCTTGGATAGTGGTAGTTATCCCTTTCTTCACTGATTTCATGACTTTCACTATTTGATAAGCCTTATTTCTGTTGTTCTTGCTGAAGCTGTATTAAATTTCACAGCATTGTTCTGCTATCCAGTTATCTTTTGCTCTTCTCATATCTTGTTTGATCTTCTTGTTGACTTCTCTGTATTTTGCTGCACCTTCAGAATCACATTTTCTCCTTTTCAATTCCCTTCTTTTGTCACAGAGATCTAGGATGTTTGCTGTGACCCGTGGTTTCTTTGTCCGACGGTGTTTTCCAAGGATCTCGCTGGCTGTGTCGATCACTGTTTTGTTGAAGGTGTTGGTCAGCAAGTTCACGTCGGTATCTTTTTCATCCAGTATGATAAGGGGTGCAAATTCCCACCTATCTTTGCTTTGAATGCTTCTGCTCCATCAGGATCCTTAAGTTTCTCGGTGTCAAATTTGATTCTTGTTGGCTTTGGTTTGCTGATCCTCTTTAGGCGAATGTGGGAGGTTGTCATGATCACTTCCGATATCTGCTCCTGGAAAGTTTCGTGTCCTGGCAGTGTTCACTCCTGTTGTTTCCGCGTTGCAGAAAGGTCCGCAAGTGTCTTGCCAGTTGGTCTGCGCATCTTTTCCCACTTTTGCATTCCAGTCTCCTAGTACAATAAGATTGTCTTTCTTTGGCGTTTCCTCTTTCCATCTGTTACACATACTAATATAACATACTACTTTCAAATCTTAATATATACTAATATAACATACTACCGTAATTTAAAACTTGAATATAACTCAGGAATGTGTGAAGGCCATTGACTGCCATACAGGGAGTAATTGGCTTTGCAATCGCAAAGTTATTTCACTGAGCAGCTATTGAGAACATTTTGTGAGTGAAGCCATTAAACTACCAGATGCCTTTCATGTCTTTCATATCTGAGGCCACTGTTCCACAAGCACTAAAGGCATGAAAAGATAATGTTGAAGAGGTTAGTAGATTTCTTGGATAATAATAATGTTTTATATAAACATCATTTTGGGTGTCGCATAGACCATTCTACTACATTAATGATTATTTAATTTATAGAAAACATTAGAAAATCTCTTCATAAGCCCATGTGTGGTGAGGCAGTGGCGCCACCTGGCGAATTACAAGATCACTGACATTTAAAACGATGGCGGCCATGAATTCGGATGTCCGCGGAGATGGGATACGTTGCCAGATAGTTTAATACACACGTATTTGATCAGAGCATAACCATGATATTTATAATTATTTAGTACAAATCGTCTTTTTGTGACATAACGCTCCTTTTTGAGACATATCGTCCACAGTTTGTGACATAATCGTCTATAATTCCGTTGGTACACTTTCAACCCCATACTATAACATTATATCATGGACATATATTTAAATATATGTCCATGATTATATGGGAAAGAAATTATTTTAGGAAAGAAAATTATCAACTCCTAATTTTTACACAACTATTCCATTTTTCGTGACTTCGCTCATAAGTGTAGTACTAGCCGTTGCAAGGCTTACTCCCTTGACCAGAATCTACTCGTGTAAACAAGGAACACGACAATCAGAGGCGTGTGTTGAATATCTTTTCTGCGAGTCTGTCGTAAATGTGGGAGTGGTGATTTTATTTTAGAAAATCGATTAAATTCATCAGCTTCCTATCCTCGGGAAAACTGCACGTGTCAATGTAAAACTGCATCGTGTACACTGATCAGCCTGAAGTATGGATAAACTGGCGCAGGTGAGAATATTACATGTAAATGTTGTGACACAGTTCGCTCGTAGATATTGATTGCCGTCTCTGGATCCTGGAATTGTCCGTTGAATTGTCAACAGACAGCCACGACACAGACACCTTTTTCTAGGCTTATAGACTAGTTGTGTGTGCACACGTGCTAAAGTGCTGTAAGAGAAAGTAATAAAATAGGCTGAATAAAAATATTTGGAAGAAAGAGAAACCTTACCTCGTCACTGGATGACTCTGACTCTGTGTGAGACTGAGTCACAGCCACAGGCGATAAACGAAGTTTAAAGTTGTTTGTTTCCGTGGTGGTGGAGCAAGTTCTAGCTGGCTGTATCTGTGCTTATCTGAGTTATCTCAGTAATTAATTCATGACTTATTGCCAACAGTGCCTGGACCTGACTGGTTAGTAACAAATGTCAAGACATAGGCATAGTTACTTTGAACCTAGTTATTTAATTGGATCATAGACGGAATGTATCTCTGCCTGAATGCATGCTCTGTTTGATGGTCTGTGCCATTTTCTCAGCCATCCCATTACTTTGCGGATAACGCTGACTTGATGTTGCATGGGCATTCGCTTCGCAAAGTCTCGGAATTTGGAACTACCATATTGAGCCCCGTTGTCGCTAAGTAATGTCTGAAGAATTCCGAAATCACAAAACATCTTCTCTAGATGCCCGATCACGGTACTCCTTGTATTAGCCAGTTTCACAACATTTGGCCACTTGCAGCAACAGTCGATCACTATAAGATAAGAAAGTCCATGAAGCTTGAACAAGTCACTTGATACAGGTAACTTGACACTTCATATGGCTGCAGCGGCATCGCTGGGTTTGCCGCTCTATTCTGTTGGCACTCTGCACCAGATCTGGGGCAGATACAGATACATTCAAATGTATCTAAATACAGATACATTTTCATCCAAATGGCTTCGCTAATTGCTTTTAAAAACATGAAACAAATATAATTACTAATTATATAATCATCAATGAAGCAATATTCCTTCATCAACATTCTTGAACTACTCCAGACTGTGAGTAAGTACTGGTTTCTCTATCTAATTGCAGTTCATCAATGGAGTATTTCCAACAAAATCTGTGATATACATTTTATCTGAAAAGTATCTGAAAATTCAGATACATCGCCACTGTATCTAGATACAGATACTTCGGAAAAAATGTATCTATATACAAAAGATACAGAATCACTGATGTATCTGCCCCAGGTCTGCTCTGCACAGCTTTCAATTCTGTCACGGATTTGATTGATGTACCCTGGCCAGCACACTGCCGTCTTCGCTCTCTCTGTGCACCTCACAATGTCAAAGTGTCCGTCATGGATGTTGCTGATTGCAGCCTTGCATAGCGCCACTGGCACTATGACCTGTTGACCCTTGAACACAATCCCCTCGTATTCTGTGAGGTCATTCCAGACTAGCCAGTTTTGTTGTGTCTCTGTGAGTGCACTCGAACTCAACTGGTTGTTCATTCTGCAGCATCATGGCTCCCAAGCCTCTCTGTGAAGCTTCAACAGATACCGTCACTGGCTTGGATGAATCATACAGTCCCAAAACTGAAGCTGCAGTCACCAGATGTTTAATCTTCAACAAACATTTGTCAAGGTTTCATTCCCAGAACCAGTCAACATCTTTGCGTGTCAGGTCATGAAGAACAGCTGATTCTTGTGACATATTCGGGCAAAACTTTGCCAAGTATGTAACCATGCCCAGGATACGTCTAGCGTCCTCTTTACACTTTGGTATTGGCATGTTCTGTATCACATCCACTTTCGTTTGGTCAGGTTGCAGTCCTTCTGCTGATATGATGTAACCAAAAGATACTTGAAGTCAGTGCACTTGATATTGCATTTCACTCTGTTCAGCTTCAGGCCTACCTCTAGACATCGTCTAGAACCCTGCGTAAGCGATCATCTGTCAGGTCATGAATCAAGATTCCATAGATGAAGGTCTCAACCCCTTCAATATCTCCAGATGTGTCAACGATTCTCTTGTGGAAGACTTCTGGCACAGAACTTATTCCATATGGAAGTCTGCAGTATTGATACCTCCCGAAAGCTGTGGCGAATGTGGTTAGATACGAACCCTCCTCGTCCAATGCGATTTGCATGAAGCCTGATGTTGTGTCAAATGTGCTGAAATACCTTGAGCTGTGCAGCTTTGCAAATATCTCCTCAGCAGTCGGTATATATATATATATAGCAGTGTGTGTTCCTGGATCCAAACATATCCTTAATGACTGATCTGACTTCATCACTGTTACCAATGGATTTACCCATTCCGTCGGTTCCATAACCGTGGTTATCAGCTGATTTTCTTCCATTTCCTGCAGCTGTGCTTTAAACTGGCTTTGCAATTTAAATGGAACACATCGTGCTGAGTGAACAACCGGTTTAGCATCACCTGTCAGTTGGATGTGGTGTTCCCAGTTTAGACAGCCCAGTCCACGGAATACATCATGGTAATCATCTACCAGCTTAACTGCACTGGTTACTCCGTATATTCTGGAAATTAACCCCAGTTCTACACTGTTCCGTAAGCCCAAGATAGTTGGCACATTTCCCTGAACAATGACAAATCCAAGGGATAGTATTTCAGTTTGTACTCAGCTGTGAGGGATACTTTTCCTTGCACAGTAAGACAGTGTCCCCCATATGATTTATATTTCGTCTTGCACAATCATATGCTTGTCGGTTGTTATGCCTTTGGTACATCATACGCTTGCTTTGACATCATGTTGCATAATGCTCCCGTGTCAGTCTTGACTTTCAAACCTCGACCACTGATGTCGAGAACAGCGTGCCATTCTCAGTTTCTTGAGTTAAGCACCGTATACACAAACATGTTGCCATCTGCATGATTGTTTGAATCTAACTTAACTGTATGCACTGGCGTCTTCTTCTGTGTCTGCTGTGCTTTGAGAAAGTTACTGCAGCATCGTGCAAAGTGGTTGTGCATTCCACATTTATTGCAACTCCTGCCATATGCTGGACAGTTTCTGGCCATGTGTATTCTATCATGCATTTACATGTCTTGGCCTCAGAACCATGGTCATTCCTAGTCGGGTTCATGGAACGCTGCCAAGAGTCAGTACTTGTGTCACCGCTATGGCTACTGCTGGTGAACTTCACTGCATGTGACTGTTCATGCTGGCTCATGCCTGCCATAAGCTGGCCACTGATATCAGTGCTGCGGCAAATGCCTATTGTTTCTGCGAGCTTCAGTTCCGCTTTTGGTTGCAATTTCTCATGTACCGTGCTTGATGTAATGTTCATCATGAATTAACCTCGCAGTAGGTTGTCTCTTTCATCAGCGCGGTATTTGCATAAAGAGATCACGTTCTTTAAATCTGTCAGAAATGCATCAAAAGTCTCACCAAGTTCCTGATTTCTCTGCAGAAACTTGCACCGCTCGTACATCACATTGGTCCGTGGTCTGAAATATCGGGCAAACTTCTGTTTCACCTGCGATATGTCATGTTTCTCTGCTTCACTTCCCCAATTGAACGAACGGTAAATATCCATGGCTTCGGCCCCATCAACGTCAACAATGTTGCGACCTGAATCTTCCCCCCTCTCCGTCTTCTTGTCTCTTTCAGTTGCCATCATGTAACAGTCAAAAGGTTCCACCCAGCCCTGCAAGCCCACAGAGAGGTTGCCGGTAAGGGTGAAATTTCCAGGTGGCTTTAACGTCATGTCTGCACTACTTGCCATGTTTGAAATATGGTTCACTTTGATCCCTGTTCTGACACCATGTCATGTAGTCCCTTGCTATGGAGTAACATTGCATTATCCAATAACAACGAAGGCATTACTCCAAACACAGTTGTACTAGCTCATACAGCTACTTTATTTCGGTGACTGTATAGAAGTCTAGTGCCCCTCCATGACACATCATTAATCTGGCTACTGCCAGCCTATATAGTGTCTACTAGGGTCGCATTTTCCGTCTCCTAGCAACCATTCCAACTTGTGACATACATACTACACTACATAACAGGACTCGAATTTGGCATACTTGAGAGCAAGGCCAGTTGGCCTTGGCTATTAAATATTTTAGGGGGCACCACGGCCAGTAGGTAGGGCACCTCGGCCAGTAGGTAGGGCACCTCGGCCAGTAGGTAGGGCACCACGGCCAGTAGGCAGGGCACTGAAACCAGTAGAAAATGCCATATTATCACAAACGCCTTAATACAATGAATATATTAATAAATTACCATTGTAAAAAAAATCAGGGTACTATAAATAAGAAGTCGTGTCTGAGTTGCCTTCTGCCAACAATGTTGCCTTCAGCTGACGATGTTGCAATTGAAATGGGGCGTATCATAAAGCACGGCCAGTTTGGCCGTGAACCAGTGTTTAGTTACCGAGGAACTATGGCCAGTTGCCAGGACATTGCGGCAAATTGCCACGTGGCCGCTGCCAAATTCGAGCCCTGATATAACAAATGCTTTCTCAACCAGAGACACATCTCTCCAGGTTTTTTTGTCATCAGCAAATTTATAATTTTGATGTTATGTTGTCGTCTACATCAGTGATATTTGTCACAATTCCCAGTGGTCCTCGTACTGTTCCCTGTGGTCCTACTACTGTTCCCTGTTGTAAACCACTTTTGACATCTGTCCAGGTAGACTGGTTGCCGTTTATTACAAACCCTTTGTCTTGGTGCCTTTCAGCCATTCCTCAGTCCAAGTTATGTACTTGGGTCAAATTCAATGTGCTTCCATCTTCTTTTGTATTCTTTTATGAGGTACACAGTCGAACGCCTTAGAAACATCCAGGTATATAACATCCACCGATAGCCCTTCATCCAGCATTTTGTCACATCTATGTACATAATCAGGTTGGTTAGGACTGACTTTCCAGGTACAAACCTGTTTTGGAATTCTAGAATCAATTTATTTCTCTCAAAATAAGCCATGATTTCATCTTTCATAATACTTTCCATCGCGTTGCATATTCTGGAGGTCGAACTCACTGGTCTGTAGTTTCCTGCTTCGCATTTTTTACCTTTCTTAAATATCAGTGATGTTTTGCTGTCTGCAGGTACTTGTTCTATGTCCCATGGTGTGTCAGAGCCACTTCTGCTCTGTATTGGTAGTAGTATCAGTTTCATTCCAGCCAGTTTCAAAACTTTGTTTAAATAATGTGCTCAGAGGAATTGCCAGTTCTTCAGCACATTTATTTAACATATTTGGATAAATTCCATTATCATCTGGTGACTTGTCTATGTTCAGTTTTTTCAACTTATTCAGTACTTTACTTCACTGAAATCACACTCCTGCACATGGGTTATCGTGTCTCATTATGGTTCTGGTATGTTTGGATCTTCATCAGTGTACACTTCGGTGAATGCAGTGTTCAGTAGGCCTGCCATAGTCTGGTCATCTGTGATTGTATATCCATCTACATCTAGTATTGGCCCAATTTGGGGAATTTCTTGGGATTTGTTTTTTATGTTTTCAGACAGATCTCCTTCAAATAATCTCTTAGCTCTCCTCTGTGCCTTTTTACTTTCATTTAGTTGTTCTTGATAAGTAGCCTACAAGTAGTTTACTCTGTTTGTAATGTTTCCACCTCCTCTGTTTCTTGTGTCTCAGGTTCTTAATTTCTTTGACGTGTTTTCAATGGCAGAAACTGCTCAACACCTCGTTGTAAGGTGTGTTTCAGACTACCAGTTCTGATTTACCATCCTTGATGAGAGTACAGTGTTCCAGTCTTGTGATTGGAAGTATTTTTTCATTGTAATGGCCACATTTTTTATCTCTGTATTGTCTTTTCCACACTTTTGTTTCTACATTACATATTAGGTCAAATTGTATGATGTTATGGTCACTTGGACCAAATGATTCCCTCTCAACCACATTCTCAACCATGTTTTCATTGTCAGTGAGTACCAGATCTAGTGGGTTTTTTTTCTTGGGTTGGTTCTGTAATGTGTTGTGTTAAAAAACAGTCAAGCACCACATCCTGGAATTGTCACCCTTCAGCTTTAGTTTCCATAGTCTTCCAGTTTATAGAACGGTGATTAGAGTCACCACATTTTAGTATGTTTTTTCTGTGTACATGCCTTCTTCATTAGTTTGTGCAGTGGTTTTTGTTCCTCCTTGTTGTTCGCTGTCGTATTATAACAAACTCCAAATCTCCATTGAGTATCTGCATTTTGAGTTATTACACGAGATCATGTCTGTGCCACGTGTATCCATCATCTGCTGATGAATGGTGATGTTGTACTCATCTTTAAACATTATTAGACAATCTCCACCTTTACCTTATTATATTGTAACCATCTTTAAACATTATTAGACAATCTCCACCTTTACCTTATTATATTGTAACCATGTTTAAACATTATTAGACAATCTCCACCTTTACCTTATGATATTGTAACCTTCAATCACCAGCTCACTGTCTGCAACATCTTCACCAGAATCTTCATACATCAGATTCTCTAATTCCTGCCGTTTATTCGCGAGACTCCTAGCTTCTATAAGTGTACATGACAGGTGCATCATGTTAGTCACTGTTTCCCTTGTCCATCCACCCACACCCCCGGCCCCCGGGGCCAGATCTCTTTACATAGTTGTTAGTTGAGGGTTAGGGTTGGTAGAACTAGTAGGGTTAGGGTTATTAACTAGAAGTGTTTCGGTTATTTAGAACAAACTCTTGACTAGATGGGTTGACAAGGTTAGTATTAACAAGGATAGGGTTAGTTTGAACATGGTTAGTATGGGCTAGTGTGTTAGTAGTGTTAGTAATGGCTGTGTACAAAGAGGGGATCGCAATACATGATTTCCTCTCTGGTGGGATTCTGATAATTTCCTTTATACACTGCGGGTCAAGTCCTAGTTTGTTAGCTAATTTGTTCGCAATTTCTTTGTCATTTGTTGAATCTTCCAGATCTTTTCTGATGCACTTCCTCTTTCTCCACCTGTTCTAGGAACCACTTGAGGCAGTGTGTATATCATGACATTGTTGGTCCTTTTTTCACGTTCACTCATTCCATAGGCCTCTTCACGCGTCATGTTTCTTAGTTTATTTTCAAATTCAACACCTTCAACATTATGTCTTTAGCAATTTTGGTTAACTTCTTATCCAGTTTAGTGAATTTGTCCTCTAGCTCCTTTTGTCGTTCACTGACCATTTGTACTAACTGCAGAACATCAACAGCTTTAGTATCACAGACTTCGCAGAACCAGTATTTTCCTTCCTGTGGTACCACTTCGAGCAGTACTCACAACATATTGCTTGATTTCCTGTTTCCACCTCAGCCTTGCATTTCCCATTTCCTCATGGATGTTTCACCATTTTGTTGACTGTTGTTGACAACGTTGTGATGGGCTATAATGCAATAGAACAGTAGTGTTCAGTAAGACCGGTTTGACATTTTAACCCAAAGTACGATGAACAGCCCGATTCCCACAAGCTTTACACATCAGATTTTCTTTATTTAAAATCTTCAACTCCTTTGTTGTGCTCCGAAAGGATAAATAATTATAAACTTTGCAACTTTTAAAAAATGTGTCCGGCGACACCTGGCGACCATAATCGATTTGTGCATAGAAGGCAGTAATGCTACATCATTCATCTTAGATACATTAGTTACAATGTACCATGTGTATAACTAACCATTTCTTCATTGTAATGTATTAATAAAACCAAGTTTATTTGTGATAATCTGTGTTCATTTGCTCTGTTGTGGAATTATTGGCGTATCTTGAAGTTAAACATAGCTTAATAGTATTGCACATAACTTCCCCCACACACAGTCGCATAAATAAATGCATACTTCGTTGTGTGTGCATACATAGGGAATTTATATATATATATAATATATATATTTATATATATGTTTAATGAAATTCATGTGAAAAGTATGTTTACGCCATAATATTTGAATGCAGGCAATGCTAGATATGATTCCTATAGATCCAATTTACCATGTTTACATAATTATGTAAGTACCACAATTATATGTATATATTATATAAAGTAATGGTAAAAGAAATAATGAAAACAGCAGACAGACCATAAATAACACTGAACATTGCTATAAAAACAGTTACAAAGTCACCAATTCGGGTTAATGTGAAACTAAATCAATAAATGAAACAAAGAGTGAAGGCGTGGTCTCGTTGCCTACTGGCACTCTCACTCGTGAATCTGCAAAGAAGAGAGTCTGGCCGCAGAGGCTGGTCTCGTTGTTGCCTACTGTCACTCTCACTCGTGAATCTGCAAAGAAGAGAGTCTGGCCGCAGAGGCTGGTCTCGTTGTTGCCTACTGTCACTCTCACTCGTGAATCTGCAAAGAAGAGAGTCTGGCCGCAGAGGCTGGTCTCGTTGTTGCCTACTGTCACTCTCACTCGTGAATCTGCAAAGAAGAGAGTCTGGCCGCAGAGGCTGGTCTCGTTGTTGCCTACTGTCAACTCTCACTCGTGAATCTGCAAAGAAGAGAGTCTGGCCGCAGAGGCTGGTCTTGTTGTCACCTACTGTCACCGCTACATGTTGTGTAGGTGTTCCCATGAAGCGCCAAC
Source organism: Lamellibrachia satsuma (assembly GCA_033239005.1). Taxonomy (NCBI): domain Eukaryota; kingdom Metazoa; phylum Annelida; class Polychaeta; order Sabellida; family Siboglinidae; genus Lamellibrachia; species Lamellibrachia satsuma. Next base: position 2,689,956 of record BSQZ01000012.1, on the reverse strand, counting down.
AGCCAATCAGTGTCATTATCGAGATGCTACACTAACTGGTTTTTTGCCTGACTTAACTTTTCATTCGGATAGTTGTGTCAATGCAATTAAAGTTTAAAGTTAACTCGAATTGCATCGTATCAACTGAAAAAAGTTAACTTATATTTTTATAAATTAGTCAAATGCCCGAATGTCAGCCCAGAATCCAGGTGCATATATCATTTCTGTCACAATGAAAACCGACTCTGCATCCAAGTGAAGATGTGCGACAAATGGTGGCACGACAGTACTGAGCCTGGATAATCGAGAGGCTAGACACACATAAGCATCATTTGGCATCAAATGCCACCTCATTCTCTAATGGTGATCCCTAAAAACACTATACTGGACAAATGGGAGTGAGTTCTTGGCTACAGCTTTATGTGCTCTGGGTACGAAGTCACTAGAGTTGCGGGCTGAATTCACCGTGGCCCGAAATCACCTGTATCTAATAATATTGTATTTTAACATTATAATAAAATATGACATGATATGAAATTAAAACAAAACAAAAATATGTTGAAATATAATGTTGTAGTTTGTAAAAGAAATGGACACTAAATTGGCTGAAGGACATCTATAAAAATGGCTAAACAGTAACAATTATGAATTTTGAAGTGATATAATTATACATATTGTTTTGGTATAATATACTAATATACATAAATTTTTTTTTATAAATTTGAATAATCTTTTACTGTAATCATATCAGTGGGGCATTTTGACCATCAGTGGGGCATTCTGGCCAAGCCACTGGTGTATTCAGGCAGAGGTGCATTCCGACTGTGACCCATTTCATTTTCTTTTTTCAACTTCAACACTTATCTATCTCCGACAGGTAGAAAAGCATATCAGGTGAGCAGACAGTTCGTTCTTGGTCTTTCTTCAAATGAATTTGAAGGCAAGTTTATTCTTGGTTTTGTTTTTTACGTAAGACGCTGCACAGTTGCAGTACTTAGCAAAAATGTGGATTATCTGATTAAAAGCGAAATATTTTTTATTGCAGGTAGCATTGACTTGGAACCTGGATGTGTTGAAGGAGCCAAGAGGGTTCATCAAACTTCTGCAGTTTGTGAGTACTGAGAGCACCTAATATCTGCACGGCCATAATCTTTTCATGTTAACTGTGTTTCTTTGACTGTGCACCATCTTACTAGTCCTATTTATAGAACTCTAAGCCATTGTATCCTGATGCTACTTTATTGCTAGTGCTGATGCTACTTTATTGCTAGGGCTGATGCTACTTTATTGCTAGTGCTGATAAGTTGCAGCCAACCCTCACCAAATCCAAGGAACGATCTTGTCTTTATAAAGGAATCAACTTCTTAATGAGCAGATTGACAGCAATGCCAATTGACAGCAATGGGATTTGGCAGTCTGCTACTGGAGACACATTGAAATATTTATGATATATTTAAAAAATAATATTTATGATGCAATTTAAAATAATATCATACATGCTTTAAAGAATATTTGTGATGCATTTTTAAATAATGTTTATGATACATGTTTTAAAGAAAATTTATTATCCATTTTTAAACAATATTTATGATGCTTTTTCAAATATCTATGATGTATCTAATAAATTTAGAATACGTAATTTAATTATTTTAATCCATACTACTTACAGACTAAACTGATTTAATTGTCAAATTTTTGAGCACGCACTACGAGTGACTTATTTAATGGCTACTGGCACTAGACAAGATATTATTATTATTCCACATAAAAAGAGTAACTGCGACTAGATTCGTATTCTGAATAAAATATGCTAGATATGTTGGAAAAGCTACTATCTGGTACAAATATTCTACAGAAGAATGGAAAACAGGAATGTTCTCAAAACATGAATGTTTTCCTGGGGAGGGGAGTAACCAGATGTTTCATTTAGAATTGTATTTCGATATGAAATATGACAAAATGATCACACATATGCACCAATGAATGTAATAAGTTTCTTTTTAGGGGGAGGCGGGGATCTGATGTTAAATAAAATAAATTTTTGTGTCGTATATCAATGTTTTGAGATCATCCCTGTGGTTGTTGCTTCCAGCTACTTGCCATATTTGCCTTTGCTACAACAACGTCTGTGTCAACGTCAAGCAGTTTCTCAATCAATTGCGACAATGAAACAACCGTGACTGAAACCTTCCCCATCAGTTACCCCTTCAGGTGAGTCATCAGTTACCCCTTCAGGTGAGTCATCAGTTACCCCTTCAGGTGAGTCATCAGTTACCCCTTCAGGTGAGTCATCAGTTACCCCTTCAGGTGAGTCATCAGTTACCCCTTCAGGTGAGTCATCAGTTACCCCTTCAGGTGAGTCATCAGTCACCCCTTCAGGTGAGTCATCAGTTACCCCTTCAGGTGATTCATCAGTTACCCCTTCAGGTGAGTCATCAGTTACCCATTCAAGTGAGTCATCAGTTACCCCTTCAGGTGAGTCATCAGTTACCCCTTCAGGTGAGTCATCAGTTACCCCTTCAGGTGAGTCATCTGCGACACAATGGCTCATTCTTGCTGAAAGGCGTACTGGCAACAGAATAGCGTAAATTTGGTTGCTCTCCTCTTTATCCCTGAAGTCTGGGGTGAGGCTGGCACCTATATCTCTTTATCCCTGAAGTCTGGGGTGAGGCTGGCACCTATGTCTCTTTATCCCTGAAGTCTGGGGTGAGGCTGGCATCTATATCTCTTTATCCCTGAAGTCTGGGGTGAGGCTGGCACCTATATCTTTTTATCCCTGAAGTCTGGAGTGAGGCTGGCACCTATATCTCTTTATCCCTGAAGTCTGGGGTGAGGCTGGCACCTATATCTCTTTATCCCTGAAGTCTGGGGTGAGGCTGGCATCTATATCTCTTTATCCCTGAAGTCTGGGGTGAGGCTGGCACCTATATCTCTTTATCCCTGAAGTCGGGGGTGAGGCTGGCACCTATATCTCTTTATCCCTGAAGTCTGGGGTGAGGCTGGCACCTATATCTCTTTATCCCTGAAGTCTGGGGTGAGGCTGGCACCTATATCTCTTTATCCCTGAAGTCTGGGGTGAGGCTGGCACTTATGCCAGTCATCGATTTTTGTTTTCCCTTCATCACTGATCCCTTTTCACCGCTGTCTCCGCCACCTGACTCTACTCTCCCCATCCCTCACACTCATTCTCCACTCCCCTCCCACTCCCTCCAAATTTTCTCAGTCTTGGTCTTCCTCCTCTACTTCTACCCTCCACTCTGAGTGCATCTGCTCTCTTCGTCAACCGTTCCCCATCCATTCTTTCCATGTGTCCAGCCCATTTTAACCAGCTCATCACCAGCTTCCTCCTGCAGTCCTCCATCAGCTCCTCACCAGCTTCCTCCTGCAGTCCTCCATCAGCTCCTCACCAGCTTCCTCCTGCAGTCCTCCATCAGCTCCTCACCAGCTTCCTCCTGCAGTCCTCCATCAGCTCCTCACCAGCTTCCTCCTGCAGTCCTCCATCAGCTCCTCACCAGCTTCCTCCTGCAGTCCTCCATCAGCTCCTCACCAGCTTCCTCCTGCAGTCCTCCATCAGCTCCTCACCAGCTTCCTCCTGCAGTCCTCCATCAGCTCCTCACCAGCTTCCCCCTGCAGTCCTCCATCAGCTCCTCACCAGCTTCCTCCTGCAGTCCTCCATCAGCTCCTCACCAGCTTCCTCCTGCAGTCCTCCATCAACTCCTCCATATTTGACATAATTACCTTTCCAGAAACTTGTCTTGTGTTCGTTCCAAATATTTTGGGCACTTCACACGGCCTTTGTCAGCAGACTGAGTTTGCTATGGTCACATGACCAACATCATTTGACACAAACTGTAGGGACTTCTCGGTTCAGGACAGGTTTCGTTCAATGGATGTGTGTATAATGCTTCCGTGATTTTTCTCCTAAAGTGACTTGTCATAGCGAACTCAATCTGCAGACAAAGGTCATGCAAACCAGATCAAATATTCAAAACGAACATCAAATAGGTTTCTTGAAACGTGATCATGTGAAGTACTGTTTTTGTAGATGTGCTTCCATCTTTAACGTAAATCCCAACTTGGTTTGGTGCACTTTGTGTCAGGTAAACATCCTATTTGAAGCCGCACCAACTCTTTGCTACATGACCATTTTTAAAGCAACTGCTTTTGAATAATAAAAAATCGAGGTGTGGGCAATGGAGGTGAGAATTGACCAAAAACTGTGCATTCTCAAAAGATTGTGGCTGGTTCAGTCTATTTGACAGTGGTTTCCTGCACAACAACAGAGACAACTAATTACAATGTGACAACCCTAAGGGGTGATCTTAAACATAGATGTACGATACTTCACAAAATGGGTTTTGTTTACCCTCAGCCCCCCGTCTTGCCACGTGAAACCTTCTGTGAATTACATCGCCATGTGGATGCCCATGCATATGTTGTCTTGGGGCTGATGTACTCTAAGTGAAACAGATGTTTACCACACCCTCCCCCCCACTATAACCAATTTCACCAATGTTCTGAGGTCATCCTAGTTAAGGTGTTGGCTCGTGAGAATGGATATTGGCTTGACCTATCTCTCAGAGTGCTCTAACTGGTGCTAGTTATGGACACCATTCAGCTACATTTTCCACACATCATTGTAGTTTGTGCTGTATAGACAGCGCTACAGTCAGCGAGCAGTTCAGTCAAATGATACTGGTAGAGCTTTCAGTCTGTGAAGATCCCTCCTCATTGTTCTTGTCGTCCTTCCTTCCTTATTCAGTTGGGTGGTGCACAATGGAATGGAAGACAGGGTTTCACAAAGTGTTCATTTCTCTCACCAGGCCATGTAAATTATTGTTCCCCAAACGGCCAGGGAAAAAGTCTGATCTATTTGTTGTTCAATAAACCGATCAAACATGTGTTCCAGATTCGTCACGAATATGAGATTCTTTTATTGACCGTAGTAAATTTGGTATACAGTGTCTGGATGCGTGACATACGTTTCACATACACCCGGTCTCGTATTCTTCTGGTTTTTTTATGTAAATGTCTAAAATTTTAATTAAAATTAAAAAAAATATAAAATGTGGGGAATGTTTTCAAAGTTCCCCATGGAAAGCGTCAAGGTCTCTCCCTCCATAGTGTCGTTTCTTCGCCTTCCCTCTGGATCCAAAATAGTGGTTTTTTAAGCAAACTGACTTGGCCCTAGGCCTAAACTGGGGAGCACTTTTTGAGCCAGCAAGTTACATACGTGTGGTAGTGCGCTAGTTAGAATTATGGCACGATGCATGCGTGATTCAGTGTCATACTATGGGGACGTGTGTGGACCATAATTGCAAACATTAGCATAATTTCATGTGTCCAGGACAACTCTTAAAACCAGGACAAGAGTTCCATGGCGAGGTCACCCCGTGAGCTTCCGCACTAGAAATTAGCCACAACCTCCAAATGTCAATTACAACCTTTCATGTTGATACAAAAGGCACCACCTTCCGACAGAAAAATAAACACTCTGTACCGCACATGAGGGTATGCATCTGTTCGCTTCTATGTAAGATTTACTGTTAATCTGGAGTTTCTGTTAATATCTAAAATAATATAGCAATTCCTTCTAATAATTAATAGTTGACTAATTAACCAAGGCTGATCTTTACAAGGCTTCACTTCCTGGTTTCATGGCTATTCAACATGGGCATTGTGTAATTAATTACTATCTCTATTGTGTTTCCCTGGAAGTGCTAACAAAGCTTTATGTCACCCTAAAACATGAAATGGCTCAATTTTGCCATAGCAGATTAGTGAAGGCAGATTGGTCTAGCTCTCGGGGCTGTTACAGATAAAAAAAACATCAGGGAGGGGGTAGGTGTGACTTTTTTCCAAAGGGAGGCCTGCACTTGTATTTGGAGACTCCACTTCCACTGTAATGGTATCCTTACTGGTTATGGCACCACATTCACCGTCATTGTTTACCTATTTTTCTAAGTAATGGTTGTTTGTGGTACATCTACTTGAGACATGGAAAGTCTAGATGAGCGACCCACTTTAAAGTTGATGGCTTATCATTGTTCTACAACTAAAGTGCCTTGTCAATCACAGCAGTTTGTTATGTCTCTCAATAACAGGTGGCGTGGACGTTTGTTTTCCTGCATGCAATCAATGAGTCTTAGATGTGGTCACTATTCTTGCAATGTCCATATGGCTAGGACACACGTTCTGTTCTCAGGTGTTGTGTTGTGTGCTTGTGTGTTACGTGAGTGGTAACTCAATGACCAGTATGATGATCAACAACACATGTTTAATGAGTATACGATTCTATACATTAGTGTGGCGTCTCTGTCTATAGCAGTGGGGGCCTAGCGCTATGCTATATACCCATTAGTTACATTTGGGGTGTACATATTATAGCCAGGGGCATATGCTGGCGCCATCTAGGTGATGCGTGTAAGAACACTACATCAGTCACTATTATTAGAACAGCACTGAGAAGTATAATGGTCGCATTTTGCAGTAGTCCACTAGGCTTCCATTGTGTCCTGCTGTGGTGGCTAGTAGCTCAGTGGACAATCTGATTTATGCTATGCAATCCATATACTGTGATTGTGATGTTCACCCTGGACATGGACACCCACATTGCCACAATATATAGCCGACAGCCGCTCCTCCTCTGCGTCAAGTTCCAAGTTTGTATTCATGCTTTTCGGTATGACCCATCCTCAGTAGCCGTGTGTGGTCATAGTACTGTGGTACTCCTGGCAGATCAAACTGTTGATTTAACAGTTTATTCCACGTCATGTGGATCTACGAGGAATCATTAAAATGTTGTACTTTGTCCCACTTGCCGTCTTGGCCGACATGTTTCTGGGAGCCCGACTCGCCCGTGCCCAAACTTCAAAGAGCATTTCCAGGAAGTGCCTATCATAACCCCTCTGATAGAAGTAACCAATGACAATGTTTGTACATTCATTGCCAGGAAGTGCCTATCATAACCCCTCTGATAGAAGTAACCAATGACAATGTTTGTACATTCATTTCCAGGAAGTGCCTATCATAACCCCTCTTATAGAAGTAACCAATGACGATGTTTGTACATTCATTTCCAGGAAGTGCCTATCATAACCCCTCTGATAGAAGTAACCAATGACAATGTTTGTACATTCATTTCCAGGAAGTGCCTATCATAACCCCTCTGATAGAAGTAACCAATGACAATGTTTGTACATTCATTTCCAGGAAGTGCCTATCATAACCCCTCTGATAGAAGTAACCAATGACAATGTTTGTACATTCATTTCCAGGAAGTGCCTATCATAACCCCTCTGATAGAAGTAACCAATGACAATGTTTGTACATTCATTGCCAGGAAGTGCCTATCATAACCCCTCTGATAGAAGTAACCAATGACAATGTTTATACATTCATTTCCAGGAAGTGCCTATCATAACCCCTCTGATAGAAGTAACCAATGACAATGTTTATACATTCATTTCCAGGAAGTGCCTATCATAACCCCTCTGATAGAAGTAACCAATGACAATGTTTGTACATTCATTTCCAGGAAGTGCCTATCATAACCCCTCTGATAGAAGTAACCAATGACAATGTTTGTACATTCATTGCCAGGAAGTGCCTATCATAACCCCTCTTATAGAAGTAACCAATGACGATGTTTGTACATTCATTTCCAGGAAGTGCCTATCATAACCCCTCTGATAGAAGTAACCAATGACAATGTTTGTACATTCATTTCCAGGAAGTGCCTATCATAACCCCTCTGATAGAAGTAACCAATGACAATGTTTATACATTCATTTCCAGGAAGTGCCTATCATAACCCCTCTGATAGAAGTAACCAATGACAATGTTTATACATTCATTTCCAGGAAGTGCCTATCATAACCCCTCTGATAGAAGTAACCAATGACAATGTTTATACATTCATTTCCAGGAAGTGCCTATCATAACCCCTCTTATAGAAGTAACCAATGACGATGTTTGTACATTCATTTCCAGGAAGTGCCTATCATAACCCCTCTGATAGAAGTAACCAATGACAATGTTTATACATTCATTTCCAGGAAGTGCCTATCATAACCCCTCTGATAGAAGTAACCAATGACAATGTTTGTACATTCATTTCCAGGAAGTGCCTATCATAACCCCTCTGATAGAAGTAACCAATGACAATGTTTGTACATTCATTTCCAGGAAGTGCCTATCATAACCCCTCTGATAGAAGTAACCAATGACAATGTTTATACATTCATTTTAAGGTAACAGAATTATTAATAAGTTACTAGCTACTTTGTTAACGATAGTTAAACAAAGTTTTATGGCAAATAACTATCCCATATTAACTAATTCATATAGTTGTTTCTTTTATATGGGCCACGTTTTGTTTTAGGTTGACAACACATAAGATCAATCTGCCCTTGTGTGAAAAAGGAGAGAAAGGCGTTACTTCGCTCTGTTGTAACTACGACAGTCCTGCAGAGTTTTACGTCGCTGTTGGTGTGATTGTCTTCCTCTACTGTATTGCGGCAATTGTACTCTACGTCTGCTTTGATGACAAGTATTACAGACGGATCCCCACTGTTCGTACTGCCGTGAGTATTTGACTGAGCACATATTCTCGCAAGATTCAACTTTTCTGTAAATATAACGACAAAAACATTGTTACTTTTTCGTAGATGTTTATCTAAAAGCGATGGGATGTGTTACGAGATTGTTCATGGTATTTGTCAAACAATATTTAGCAAATGATTGTGTCAACAGGATATATCAATAGGTGGCGTTTACTGCTTTTTATAATCCAAATGTTCTAATATTTCCAGATACGATCAGGCACACATTGACATTGCTGCGTGATTATTTGGTGTGCAAAGTATGACAATTGCAGGACAAATATTGACATGTCAAAGTATTCATTTTAATCTAGATACTTACATTATGCCATTATAATTCTCTTAATACACGAACAATGCCCAATATCGATATCGAAACACTAATGAAAATGCACACCCATGTCAGGTCAACCACTCCCAGGATCCTTTGCAATAAGACCTATTCACCACCTGGCGAATAAAAATGTATTATTTCAGGTAGCCTCTGTTGAACTGACCTAATCATTTGAACTAAAGATGTCAGTAGACACGTGTGTGGAAGGGATTGACTGGGATTCTCCGTTTCAGGACTTCATTATTTCCTGCGTCTTTGTGGTGTTGTGGCTGATCGCGTCATCAGCGTGGGCAGACGGGCTTCGCCGGATGAAGATTTACAGCGATCCCAGTGAATTGTTCGATGACAGAGTCCGTGAATGTAACAACAATAAGGAATGCACTGTCATCAACCACGGCAACTTTGCCTCCCTGAATGTGTCCATTGTGAGTGCTGAAGCCACGTGACTTTGTTTCTGTCTGTGCAGTGCATGGCCTCTTTTTGCAGTTATTACACATAACTCGAACTGGTGTAACCATATGTCTCGCCTTCACACGAATACCTTTCTCTGAGTGAAGATGCACTATGATATATTCCCCTATCCTGGATATCTTCCCCCAACACCAAAGTGGAAATGTTATGTGTGCGTGCGTGTGTCTAGATGTTGCATAAGCATACAGTATCTTCTTCCCACCGTGACACTCTATATGCTGTGACACTCTGTATGCTGTGACACTCTATATACTGTGACACTCTATATGCTGTGACACTCTACATGCTGTGACACTCTACATGCTGTGACACTCTACATGCTGTGACACTCTACATGCTGTGACACTCTACATGCTGTGACACTCTATATGCTGTGACACTCTATATGCTGTGACACTCTATATGCTGTGACACTCTATATGCTGTGACACTCTATATGCTGTGACACTCTACCTGCTGTGACACTCTACCTGCTGTGACACTCTACATGCTGTGACACTCTACATGCTGTGACACTCTACATGCTGTGACACTCTACATGCTGTGACACTCTACATGCTGTGACACTCTACATGCTGTGACACTCTACATGCTGTGACACTCTATATGCTGTGACACTCTATATGCTGTGACACTCTACATGCTGTGACACTCTATATGCTGTGACACTCTACATGCTGTGACACTCTATATGCTGTGACACTCTACATGCTGTGACACTCTACATGCTGTGACACTCTACATGCTGTGACACTCTATATGCTGTGACACTATATACTGTGGTTGTTGGTGTTCTAAAGCTTTATAAAAATGCGGAGACTACATGGTGATGATATTACATTAATTAAAATATAAGAAATTGCACATTGCTCATTACTAAGTTTTATTTTTTAAGCTTTATTTTATAACACTAAATAATTATGACTACATCTGGAAGTGTTTGAGATGAATTATAAATGATGTTCTCTAATTAGGAAAGGTGTCACACACTCATCAGTGACCTATTTAAAATGTTTGTTTCGCTGAGTCTGTTGTTGCTGTTAAAGATTCTAAGACTGACAGTGTTTATCATAAAATCATATTATTAGTATAAACTATATCGGCTCTAGCTTCTTGACCGCCTAAATATTTTTTATTTAAAAATTTGACTGTTATGGGTTTATAAATATCAACCTTTCTGAAACAGCTATCAACAATGTCCAGTTTCAGTGGACAGAGTTTATCGGGGTCACCCATTCACTGGATCACGTGATGGGTTGTATCATTAATACCCATACAATTATGTCCCCTGTGCATACAATGTTAACTTGATATATGTCCCAAAACATTCAGATTAAACAGATAACAGTCAACATATATTTTTATAATGTGGTTTATTAAAACACATTTGGACAATCAATGTGTTAGAATAATACAGTTTATAAACCTGATTTCAGAGTAAAACCGACAAGACCCGGTACCTTCAAAAGTTCAATCAATCAACCAATCAATGCTTTATTTCCAAAGGAAAATTAATTATTCATACAAACAATATAGAGTAACATAATAAAGCAACGTAACACATTTTTCGATGGAAGAGGGAGAAGGTTGAAGTCTTACTTTCTAAGCACTTTCCCCCAATACAAAAATACCATGTACATATATACTTAATTTACATATTACTAGCATACATGAATTTATTGTATTTTATTGTTACATATCAGTGTAAAACCAAATGAATCCTGTTAACTCATTGAAACATTCTCTGCTGCATCATACTAATTGTGTGTTGGATACTCTTAAAAAAATTAACATTTATGTGTTTTCTTTTATTTCTGAGTAGTGACAGATCTAGTTATTCTATTCATCCAAAGATCTCCACAAAGTTTCACACCATACGCAGATAACGTATCACAATGAGTGATGTTTGTAAATGCATGGAGATTTGTTTCAGATGTTTGGTTTCCTGAACCTGGTGGTGTGGGGAGGAAACTTGTGGTTCCTGTATAAGGAGACCCACTGGTTCCAGGAGCCCGAACTTCCCCTGCCGGGAGCACAGCCGAGCCAGTCTTCCCCCTCTGCAGACGCAATCTAGTCCCAGGTTTCCAGGAATATCAGCGATGATGGACGCCGACTGGATAATCTCAAGCCAGCAAGACGTTTGTCTGTTAACACTTCCGCTTCTACATGATTACCCTGTGGGAACCTGCAAGTGATTGTGCAGATTCCTAGGCTTAGAATTGAAGAGTAATCATTACCTGTGCCCAGATAGAGCTGAAGAATTGCATAAAATCGGCATGCTGGATTTAATTATGTGCATCACTTATGACTTCCTCGAGAGATGCCCTTAAAATGATGATATTCAAACATTTAGGAAAAGTGTTGCCTCAGCAAATTGATTGTTTTGATTTTTATATTGGTTCTGGTAATACGTAATATTGCATGGGTGTGCATGGTACTTTATCATAACCCAACATGTTTATTCAAACGAGTGGTTTATGTATTTGTAAACTGATATTGCCATTGTTTATTTGTATACTGACCAGTGATACTGACCAATGTACTTGTACCTGGTTTGTTTAAGATTTGTAGCTTTTTTACTCCTTTCCAGTACGGTTTTACCAAAACGGACATTTTCCTACAGGACTCGCAAATTATATCTTTAGTACATGACATTTTTTTTTACAAGTTCAATTGCTACTACACATATAGACACCAAACGTGTCAGTCCAAGGCTGTATGCGATCTGTGTCGGTCTTGTCCTGCCACCTATCTATCGAATTGGCTGATAAACACTGAATACCTTAGATCTCATCAATGGTAACTGATGTGTTAAATGGAAGGATGTTTCGATAATTGGCAGTGTTAATTAAAATAATGTCTTATTTTTGCTGGGAACTTTTGTTAAAGACACAGAAAAGCTTATTAAAGTTTGTGCAGAAACTAACACTTGGTGTGATTTGGAAATGTGTGTTTTGTAGAAACTAACAATCATGGTGTTGTTGCTGTGTTTGCAGGAACATTATTTAGAAGGATAGTGAATACTGTTGTCTGTGTTGAGGAAGCTGGGAGTTGCTGAAACTCTCCCCTTCCTGAAAGTCTAGCTAAGTGTGCAGTTAGCAGTTTTTTACGTACATTTTTGTGTATGTTTATTTGTTGCCAAGGGAAGTGCAACCAATTTCCATGGACCTTCTGGCACAGCATATGTCAGTGTCCCGTGTTGTACTATAATTTTGTCAACTATTCAGGATGGTTTTGTAGATAGCTGTTATGAAAACATAACAAAATATGTTGTTTTATGTAGTAATATGTAAGGTAGTGTGTTTGTAGTTTCAGTTGGTTAATATTAATTAGTTTAAATAATGCTTTTGAATATTTCTACGATGAAAGACAAACATGTATTCATGAATCGTGTAAAGTGGGATTAAAGTTCCACATGTTGTAACGTGGACACAATAAATACAAATGTTTTTATAAATAGTGTAAAGTATGTGTTCATGAATAGGGTAAAGTCGGGTAAAGTTACATATTGCAAAAGAGAGAAAATAACATAAACATTCACTCAAATATTTAATTAATGTTTGTTACACATTTGTTGACAATTTTATTATTTACTGATAAACAGTTGCAATCTTTTTGCAAAGTGTTATCAGTGCCTCAGAAACAATATACTGTAAAAGCTGTCACGGTAATTTTGGTTGACTTTACCATTGGTATGTAGCATTTACAGGGCAAGTAAAAATTGTGTTTGTGTTTATAAAGTGTTCCAAAATTCTGCCTGTACCAAATGATTCATTTCTGTTCATGAACTTCTTTTTCTACTGGTGTGTGAATTAATATGTATATAATTGTACACAATGTGTGTTATTGTCATAACATGTTGTCAGACTTATAGGTTTGTCAGGGAAACCATCCCTGACAAGTGTACTGTGAAATCTGATGCCGTGAGCACCTGGTAGTGACAAATAGCCGTCTGTAACGAACACTTTTATGAAGTTCTGTCTATGGTTTGGTTTAAAGATACCCCTCTTTGTTGGTGTGTTTGGTTATGTTAATCGGATTTGTTGATTACAGCACAGATTTTGTTTTTCCACTTGTGCACTGGGGTTGCTTTGTATACTCTCAACATTTCATTGCGAATTGAGATTAAAAATGAATAACAGTCGTCCTGCTTGAAATAGTGTTGCACACAAAGGTGTTGTGTTGTGGAAATGTCATCAAATGTGTTGTTGAAATAAACTTGCAGAATGTGCATCGATGCAATGATTGAGAATTTGTTATAAGTCTGAAGTCCAGTCCCAAGTCGCTAGGGTCAAGTAAGTTTATTTTACAACATAACAAGTACAAAAAACAAATATATTTCTGAATGTTATGTTGCATGGTTGTCACTTGGCTTAAAGCCATCTTCCGGTGACACCATTTAAAATAATTATAATTACTCTATTATTACATCCTAACCAAACTAGTCATCACCAGCCGAGCCAAATAAATGTATATAACCAGAATATTAATTACATGTAGTCTGTCACTGCTGTTGGCGACATATAGTCTGTCACTGCTGCTGGTGACATATAGTCTTGTCACTGCTGCTGGTGACATATAGTCTGTCACTGCTGCTGGTGACATATAGTCTGTCACTGCTGCTGGTGACATATAGTCTGTCACTGCTGCTGGTGACATATAGTCTGTCACTGCTGCTGGTGACACCTGGCAATGAACTGAGAAGTTTGTACTATCGAAATATATGTAAATGAGTATAATGCATGGATCCAAACATAATTTGACTTAATAAACAGAATTTGAAACAGTAAAAGGACTTAAAGACGAGAAATGGCTTTTAGTTTCATAAATTTATTAGCATTCTAAGCATCTAAAGGGTTAAAACATTGTACATTTCTTATTTTATCGTTTATGTTGTTCCAAATTCTTGTAAGGTTGTGTTTAGGTAACTTGGACAAAAAATGTGTTCTCTCTTTTACAAGAAGATTGTATTGTCTTGTTATTCTAATACTTTTATCCAAATTCTTTGTGATAACAAAATGTTTCAATTATTTAGATAACAGATCATTGAGAAAGTCATACATAAATAGTGTGACATGTAGTTTATGTACATGTAGCTTATGTACATGTAAGATTTTCAATTTGTTCAGACTTGAATATAGTTTCAGTGACTCCTATATCCTTTATTGTTAATTATTCTTAAGAGTATTTTTGTAAAATGTAAAAACTTCCTTATGTTTTATTGCTTTTATACCATATGTTATGTGACTGTGAATTAAGGTATAGTATAATGACTAATGCTTTGTGGTATAAAATGTTTTACTCTATTAATTGCAAAAATGGCTGTAGCTATTTTGGAGCCGAGTATGTTGATATGTTCTTTCCATGTTAAATGCTTATCTATATAATTAGTCCTAGGAATTTCACATATTCTTCATTTTTGTACTTGCTAACCTGGTTAATAATTTCATTGTTTATTTGTATGCTGTTGTTTGCCTTGTAGTTTGTGTTTACAGGGCAAAAAAAAAATTCTTGGACATTCAAACATAATCTGTTACCACATAGCCCATCGCAGTTGTTTTAATTCTTGATTTACATGTTTAGTCAAATTATGAATATTGCAATAACAGTCTCATTTTGAGCCAACGTACAGTGCAATCCACTGGCACCAATGCAGATAATCGTAGTTACTGTTACATTGCAGGTAGGTGTAAAACATGCAGCTGTGCATAGAGAAACCAGTTTCAAATTCTCTTGTGCCAT
The DNA here is from genome assembly GCA_033239005.1 of Lamellibrachia satsuma. Lineage (NCBI taxonomy): Eukaryota > Metazoa > Annelida > Polychaeta > Sabellida > Siboglinidae > Lamellibrachia > Lamellibrachia satsuma. Next base: position 2,674,827 of record BSQZ01000012.1, on the reverse strand, counting down.
TTCAAAACTTGGACAGTTTTGTTAACCCCACCTTGCATCAGTTCACTCAGCTGTATAAATGGGTACCTGGCTACAGAGAGGTGGATATGTGAATGAATAGTCTTTGCACATTAATTGTAGTATGGCTGAATGCTTCCTAGAGAAGCCCAGTTGGTGATGGAATGAACATGTCTGTCAACAGGGGGTGAAGTGTAGTTTTCTGAATTGTTCTGTGGACTGTATAGCGCATACATTTACAATCATGACACAAGTCGGAGTCACATCCCACTTCCAAGTCATGACGTACCAAATTCAAGTCATCGCAAGTCAATAAAGGATCAGGCATCATCTCATTTCGGCAAATGTGTTATTTAGTTTTAATAAAATCATTGCATAAACTATTGAATTGTTTTTAACTGGGCCCAGGTGAAATTCGATGAATATATACTGACGGTTATTCACACTTCTGCAATTAAAGTAAATTGTTTTCATGATTTTAGGAAAGTATGTCCTCTTTAATTAAACTGACTTCACATTAGTTAGATTATTGAACTGAGAAAGTTTGAAAACGCTTTGGGACATCCTAAGTTAAATATGAGTTACCCTTTCATCACTGAACCACAGGCAACCATTTAACCAAACATTTAATTTCATTCATCATGTGCATGTTTCATCCGTCAACAAAGCAATTCTAGCATAAATTACTACAACAAATTTATTATCATTCATTTTGTAAATGCACAAGACAAACAACTGATGCGGATTCCTTAAATGAAATGTCGGACGTGAAAAACAAAACCTTTGTCGCACATAATCTCTGAGGTTTATGCAGTACGATCAGCTGAATCAACTAATGGTATACAATTTAACGTGAAGAAAATTACTCAACAATTTTATTTTGGAATTTAATGAAAACAAAATGCACATCACCTAGGAAAAGTCATATTATCTTGGTGAAGTCATGAATTGGCAAACATTTCACTTTTTAGTGCACTGTTAGTTTTGCTCCAGTTACTAAATGTACAGGAATACAGGACGGAAGGTTGCATCCAATAAATCGTAGAAAAAGATGCATTAATTTCTCATCATTTGCTTGAAACAACAAAGTTTGTAAATATGACGGAGTCACCTACTAGTCAATTCAACCAACCAATTCCGCATAAACCCCAATTATCAAATAATTTTAATATATACAGTAAAACCTGCCACAGTCCACCTGACTGCTACATTATTTAGGAACATTTCTGAAGTTCAGATTACCTCCGTTCATAACAATGCCATCTGCTACACACAAGTTTTACTGTACATATTCTTCATATTAAGATCTTTTGGCAAACGATTCCAAACCACTCCCAAATTTCACCACTTCTTGGCAAGTTGCCAGAATTAGTATACAATACCATATCTACAAACGTTAGTAACAAAATTGGAATATTCTAACCTAGAAAGTTTCTGCAGCGTAATACTGGCGACATCTCCTGGCCAAGTGTAGAACTAGACACATTGGGTCTACCTCGGCTGACGTGAGTTCGCCAAGCAGCAATATGAACCAAATATTTACAGCAATCGTCGCCCCATAGCGCTTTGAGTCGTTTTCCTTCTCGTTTGTACATGCACGTGGGCTTGCATGCATTCACACACGGGCATGCATGCATCCACACACACACATACATATCACATATGAGCACATTATTTTCTCAAAGTATTCTGTAAATATTTGAGCCAACTGCAAATGTCACAAGCACAAAACTTGATCACCAACTGAAACTCTTGGCCTAGTAAAACTGTACAACTACAAAACAAGTCTGCGTAGTTAAATTGGCGATAGGATAAATACCCCCAAGAACAACCCCTGGACAATGATCAGCATCATTTACGACAGGTGCGACAAGAATATTAATTTTTAACTTACTCTTGTTGCTACATGTCTGTTCTCTCAAGTTGCTAACTGCGGTAGACTATTTTAGTACTGATTGAAATTTTCTTTAAACTACGAAATGTACACACAAAACTACAAAGAACAGCATGATAACTGTTTTGGCATAATTGTCCAGAGGTATATGATGAGGTAACCACCCCTTGAGGGTGACATGGTTCCAAGGGTATCAAGTATAGTGCCATTACAAGATATATTTGCTTGACCTGCAGTATAATGACTGTTCAAACACAAACACAGGTCCAAATCGACCTATTGCACAATGTCTGTCGACACTAAACCGATGTTAATGTGTCAAGTCAACGTGGCAATTGCGGAAACATGATGCACAGTTTTGATACTGAATCCAACATGCCAGCCGACCCTCAAAATGAGAACTGCTTTTGTAGGTGGCAATCCTGACTCGATACAAATTAAACCGGAAAAAGAAGGCACGTTGCAACGAAGAAACAGCCGCGCCGGACGAAAATCGTTGGCGGTAAAGCAGCAGTTCGCAGTGGGAACAACAGCACCCCCAAAGTGGATTCAGCACACCATTGCCAGTGTGCATCATACTGTATCAAAGTCTTTGACTAGAATTATTCGCCTCTTCTCCGCAATGTCCATCTGGTTCTCCAAGTCCTGTAAAAAGGAATAACAACATGGTTTACTAAAAGCAAATCATTATCAGCATTCATAACAAGGTTTGTTAATTTCTAAGCACTTTATTGCGAAAAAATCTGTTTGAACGAGGTGAAGTCGTAAAGAAGCAATATAGATTCCTGACAACTGTTGCGTAACATTGACAAAAAGCAAATCTCTACCAAAGCAAATTCGATTCAAAATATCCGGATTGTTGAGAACTATGTTTTCAACATAAATTAAGGTTCGGTATCTGATTTGGACTTCCAGACCCATAACGCATATTTCCAGATTAAATTTAATATGGATTTCAAGACTGCCCAACTCTTTCATTTTGATGCAACTCCGAGCATGGGTCTTCAAGGGTAGACGTCTTCGTATTATTACAGGCATTTGGAAATTCCATTCCTGTGAAATTATGTACGGACGCCAAGGCATGCTCGGGGGCCATGAGGAAGGTTCGTACATTTTACAAAATTATGTACGGATGCCAAGGCATGCTGGGGGGCCGTGAGGAAGGTTTGTACATTTTACAAAATTATGTACAGACGTCAAGGCATGCTGGGGGGCCATGAGGAAGGTTTGTACATTTTACAAAATTGAAACTTCCCCAGAGGGTGAAAATTTCACACAGGAACTTACGTTGATGTTTGATGTAGATTACATAACTCGGATCAATAGTAGTTCCTAGTTAGGTACGGTTGTTTGTAACGCTATGCATGTTTTGTACGATTTTTACGAGTTTCGTGAACAACATCAGACGTTGACGTAAGTTCCTTCGTATGTTTGGTAGGGTGTTGCCATTGGCAACACCCTACCAAAACTTGACTGGGCAGTAGTAGGAGTAGTACAAGGAGTCATCAGTTTAAGCTGTGGCTGTCCTTTCCCCGTGAAAGTGGGTAATTCGGCTAGTGTTAAATAAAATGGCAGTACTCAGATGTAGAGAGCGCCCTCACCCCTCTGTCCGTGATCTCCGCCCTCTCAACCTTCCATGACAAGTTCTCGACCTCTGCCTCCAAGGTCGCCTGTTGATACTCAAACTGAAACACAGAGACGCAGTGAGTCAGTGAACATATATCATCAACACCCTCTGGAGGAATGTTATCTGCATTTGCATCTAGGAAACATTGCAAAGTGTACAAAGAAATTATTTAGACAACAATAAACTAGTTTCACATATTTACCTATATATATATATATATATATATATATATATATATATATATATATATATATATAGAGAGAGAGAGAGAGAGATATATATTTCAGCCTTTCTAGTGTGTCTCTTGCTAAATACATGATTCATACAGTGGCCTCTCACTGTAATACCCAAATAACTACCATTTAAGTTATACTTGGTTTTCAATGCTATTCATTAAATGTAATAAATTATATACATTCCCCCCTGTTTAGAACATAAAATGAATATCAAGTAAGGGTATCACTAACCAACACCACACGTTTGAATTATTAACTTATAAAAAAAATTTGTTTTCAAAGTTGTATTCGGCTAAAAAACATACGTAATAATAACACTATTAGTGTGTTAAAAACATGTAGGTGGGGTGGTCACATGGTTCGGTGACCGGTTGCGAATTGGCCCCACCTTTGTAGTTATTCCAGTTAGAGATAGTGTATTTTAAGCAAGTAGTTTTGTATTCATAGACTGCGTGATAGCATGTAGGGCATAGGCTATTTGGTTTAAGGGTGGTCTACGACAATAGTAATGCCATTGCTTCTTTTATTTATTCTAGGAATATTGCTACTGTTTTATGTGTTGAAATGTGGGCTCTACTGAACCCGACGTCCAGGAGGCTTGCATTGGGCATAGTCAGCCTGGTGTTTGGTTGTGGAGCCCACATTTCTTTGTTTTAAATTGCTTCCACTTAATCCCCACAATAAACGTCATTCATTTGGCCTTTTCATATGTCTATATCTGTGTTGTGCTGTTGATTGCATAAAAAACATTACGTCAGCCAGTTCTTACCAATTCCTTCCTTGGCCCCTTCTCCAGGTAGTAGGCGTAGGGATATGTATACTGAAGTGTGTAACGACACTGAAAAAATAATGCATCCACTTTTAGTAAAGCACAGATTCTCTCAGAATTCAGAAACAGTTAACTGAGATTATAAAGAGCAATATTTTATTAACAAAGAACTGGACAATACAATCAAAATTATTTTTATCTTGTTCTCATTCAGCTATAGGTAGCTATGTTCAGCTATGTTCACACTGAAAACCACAAATACAGTGGGTCAAATATTCACATTATCGTACCATATGAAGGAACATACAAAAATAATAGTAATATGAATTTATATAGTACCTGAATCCACTTAAAATAAAGTAATCTTGGGTGCTTTACATAAAATTGCATAAGTTAAATATGTATATGTGTAGTTAAGGAAATAAACTGTGTAAAACAGACAAGCTGGTTAAAACACACTAAAGTCTACACCAAAAAAGATAAAACATTAACATTATAATACATCTATAAAATATATATAAAAAACATTAAAATCATTAATTATGACTTCGGTCACGTAACTCAACTATGAACACAACTATGATCTCAGGACTATTGTTCTGAGTTATGTAATTTATGTCAAATGTCTATATAGGTTTCTTCATAATATTTCCACCCAGGGTATTTTTTTTTTCATGTACGAACAATCGCCATGGGCCCTGGACACTCCTAAATTTTAGCCGCATACATGTGAAACTGACAGAGATATGAGGGAACAGGTAGACATACAGACAGACACATACTTCTTTATAGTATAGATACATAGCTACTTTAATGTGACCTACTTTCTTGAGTAACATGGCTGAGTCTAACAGGTACTGCCAGTCGATCCATGTCCCACTGCTGTCCATCACCTTCTCCTCAATACGAGCCCGAATCTTCTTCATTGCTTGCTCCTCCAACTTGAGACTCTTGGCGTGATTCTCCCACTGTAACAACAGACCAATGTACTGAGGCATGATTACCCCACTCCAACAACAGACCAATGTATTGAGGAATGATTACCCCCACTGCAACAACAGACCAATGTACTGAGGCGTGATTACCCCCACTGCAACAACAGACCAATGTACTGAGGCGTGATTACCCCACTGCAACAATAGACCAATGTACAGTCGAGCCTCGTTATAATGCGGTGGTCAGGGTCCACGATTTCAGACCGCGCTGTAAGCGAGGCACGTTAGATGTTCTCAAATCTTCCACCAGGGAACTACTAAACAACAGCGATCGCGCCCGCGGCACCAAGTCCAAGAACGGTGTCGAAGCCCTGTGTGCCTGCAGCACTGTCTTATACGCCAATACGCAGTTTATGGAACTGATTAAACGAGTATACTAGCATCAACGCATATTATTTTTAAATTCTTAACTGAATGTTTCTTGAGAATTGTCAAAGCAATTCTAAGTAGGTTTAAGTAGGCCCGTTTGGCATTTTCCCCGGCAGAAAATCGGGGTCCACGACCAATCACGTTATATCCGAATCCACGTAATAACGGGGCGTGTAATAACGAGGCGCGACTGTACTGAGGAAGCCATCTGGATAAGATAGGTGAAAGTCTCTACAGGTAAATAAAACCTTTGGATAGGTAAAAAAATTGTATATTAAAGAAAATGAACTTCTTAAAAAATTTTCAATAAACTGTTATCTTTCATTGATAAAAGTTATAATATTATAATCTATATCGTAATTACAATTACTGTGGAACATGGTTAATCTGGACACTTTGGTCCCCAGATAAATGAATCATACAATAAACAGGAAATTTAATTCCCGTGAAATGATATCTGGATTACTGGCATCAGGATGACCGAGGTTCAACTAACTGTATCTTGCACTAACTATTACACAACAGTCCTTGCATTGAAAGCTGACCAACATAACCAGAACCATGTAACAAAAGGACCACATAGAAACAGAACCATGTAACAAAAGGACCACATAGAAACAGAACCAGGTGACAAAAGGACCACATGAAAACAGAACCTGGTGACAAAAGGACCACATGAAAACAGAACCAGGTGACAAAAGGACCACATGAAAACAGAACCAGGTAACAAAAGGACCACATAGAAACAGAACCAGGTGACAAAAGGACCACATGAAAACAGAACCAGGTGACAAAAGGACCACATGAAAACAGAACCTGGTGACACTTGCCGTAACACTGACAGAACAAGTTCTTCAACTGTATGAAAAGATCAAAGATGCATTCTTGCAAAAATGTGAGAAAGCAACTTACCCGCTCGAAGTAAAAGAGGTACTTTTTTAGTGCTTCCCGTGCCTGGGCGTGTGCTGACTCATTGGCAATGTTTGGATTCTCTTTGTAGCGACTACATTCGTAATATTCACTACCGTGATTCTTCCAATCTGCGAATATAAAGTTTGTGTCTTCTACTACTAAGTCATATACTGATCAAAGTCAAAAGTCAAAGCTGGCAACAGATATCAAACCCCAGATCAATATTTTTTTTACAGATTTTATATTTATATTAATTTAAATTTGCAAAAAATGCTGCAATGTGGTAATTATTATGAAACTTGCATAGCTTTGTTAATTAAAAATTTATACAAACATAAATTATGATCTGTATAAATTTCCCAAACGGCATATCGAAACGTGTTGTGCATTAATTCTGAAAAAGCACCAAACACTAAGATATCCATTTCTAAATATAGCATCAACGTAACAGCTAAAAAAGTTACATACATTACGGCGAAACAAAAGTCACGGTTTTGGGGCTGTGCACCTAAGAGATAATAAAAACTAATCATGTGCAACTAAAATCAAGAATAATATGCCACTGGTTTACTGAGAATGTATTCTAAAAGTGAGAGATCCTGGTTATTTCTCCAAATGACCGAGGGCTGACATGCTAACCAGCACGACCGATAAGCGCACGTGCAGTTCTATGAGATCGGGATAACCTAGACTACAAGTGACGTATTCAGGGTGGTCGGCATACACAGAGCCAAAGCACTCTCAAACAAATGTGTTATTTTGCCAAAAAGAGGACTAGGTTAGTAAACAAAGGCCAAAACATGTTATATAAGTTGAGTTTGGATACAAATAGCAAGGCCATAACCTATTGGCAAGTATAGGAATAGGTGTATACAAATATATTTTCATTTGGCGAGTGAATATTGTGCGGCCCAAGAAATTAAGATGACGTGTGTTCAACAAGATTTTCCTAGGAAACCACTGGCGTGATATTCCTAATTGTAGTTACAAATGGTTATGTTTTAGTAACTGTTATAGGCCGAACCATGACTTTTGTATCACTTTAACATGTGGTAAAAAAGATGCCAGAGCACTGTGAATTCTGCTAATTCATAGGTAGATCTTTCACCTTCCTGTTGTCACTGAGCCATAGTCGATATTGGAGATTGTTCACTTTGTTAAAAAAATGGGGTATATGCTTATACACTACAAGTAGCACATGATAACGGCTTCCACATACCTCCCAGACACATCCAGCAGAAGTCATGTTTACACTTGGCACATTGCTAAAAAACAAAGTCAGCATATGAATAAATCTTACACAGAAGTGTAAGTGTGACGTGCAGTGGGTAAACAAGAGTTACACAAGAGTACAAGTGTGTTATGTAGTGAGTACATTTTACATATGTAAATATATAAGTGTGTTGTACAGCAAGTAAATATTATGCAGGAGTATAAGTGTATTGTGCAGTCAATAAATCTTACTTAGGTAAATGTGTTGTGCATTGAATATAAATGTGGATTATGGAGAAGGTGGACTGCATGGAGTAGAGAAAATGGAATTACTGTGGAAAATGTGGACAGTGTAAATAGTTTGTATGTATGATGTATCTAGCATGAACTACTTTGTCTGGTGCAGAGTAAACCTACCATGTGATTACAGCCTCCGTTCTTCTCAATACACACATTGCACTTTGGGCACTGGAAGAGAGATACAGCAGTAAAAAGCAAAGCAGTAAATCAGATTTATATTTCTCTTCCCTGTTCTATGCATAACTGTGGCACTTTCAAATGTATATTGCTAGGCTTTCATTATGGTAGCCCAGTAAAATACAGTGTACCATATACATAAGAAACACAGTTTTTGACTTCAAGTTAATGTTCTGACTGATAACACTACATATACAAATCCAAAGTTATGCAAGTAGGACACGATTAATTTATGTTTCAACAACAACATAAACTACCAGTTTGTGGTTAGCTCGACAACAACTTATTTCAACTTGTTGTTAAAACGAAGGACTCTTTTAGAAAGGACAGTGTTAAATATTAGAAAAGAAGTTTTTCACAGACATGCTTTAAACAATTATTCAGTTCAGAAAAACTAACAAAAATGCGTTTGTTAGATAACCTTAAGAATTTAAATCTATACATGTTCAGTGTGAAGCTGGCACACCACAATTGTTACATATAACAATTTACAGAAGCAATTGACTATACAATTCAATAAGCATCAGGTACTAGAAAAGATAAGTACAACTTACATCTTTTGTATGTGCACTGATATAGTTGGCGGTTTCTGAATCGTCTGCGCATTTTGTGAGCCACCGTTTGATGGTCTCGCAACCGGTCGGAGCGTGGTACTCGAGACCACAATGGAAGCTGGAAATCACAACCACTGATGTAGCCTCGCAGCAAAGAACAAGGTAATGTTGCTATGTGCAATGACCCAAGAAATTACTCTGAAGAAATATGTATTTTTGGATAAAATAATAACCTACTACAATTACAATCTTACGTTAAAGTTCATGTTTGTATATTTGGGCGACTTATCCACTGGGAGATATCCATAGATCTAGTTTGGGCAGTTAACACAGCTCCATTGCTCCTTTTATTCACCAGGCGCCATGTATTGTGACGTTGGTTATCATCGCCCTCATACAATTGTTTTGTTCATATTTGTCAGCAATTTGATGTCATTGGCTGGTCTTTCACTACTGATGTATTTCGTACTTTGCCTGACCAGTTTTGTGTCCTTCAAATTTACCTTCAATGACGGTTTTACAATGTGGCTGTTCCTTCTATTGACAGACTAAGAAATTATACAAATAATACCAAAACGTCCGGTAATGTAAGTTACTGATTATATTATAGTTATTATATTCCAACAATATAGTTATTGATTATAAAAGTTATCCCTACTTCATAGTTATTTTTATATATGTTATTTCAACATCATGTAACTTCTAAGCATTCACCATTGGACAAACACCAACATGTCCGTTACAAAGAGTGACCACTGACCAGAACGAAGTGTTGCACTCATCACAGATGACCCGCTTGGCTTTATCCACTGCTGCACGAATGACCACTGGACAGTTTGGTCCAGGACAAAAACGCAGCTCTGGATGACTCTGAAAGGACATAAAATGGCTGGCATAAATAACTTGTTTTAACATTGTTAGCAACGTTGAGCAGGTTTTTACCCGGACACTGCACCTTAGAAATGTCTAATTTGTTGGTACTAATGATGATTGTACTGTAACTGAATACAGCCAAGTGCTCTGTAATGCACAATTAAATAGTATATTTATCTGAAAGCTACCTTGGCTACAGAATTAACAATAAACAGTCACAAGTAATACTCTTGGTTGTGTAATTATTATTACTTTTATACAATATGCATTTTAAAGACAAAGGGTCTACATTTCCAACAAAAGGATCATGTCGTGAAAAGCATTATGAACAGGGAATTTATGAAACCTTAACAATGATGCAAATAAATGTGGGACCTACATAATGAACTACATAACTGCAATCAAACCTGGACTGTGGGTCATTATATCGAAAACATTTGTTTTACCAACTGGATTTTCATAATTCTGCAGTTATTTCTGTACCTTTCTGAAGGTGACAACAAATACAGGTGTTGCAATCACACACCTTGACATGGTCTCGAAAGCCGTATTCCTGGTACTTGTCCCGCAGTCGCGGATTTGTGACTATACTCAGTACAAAGTCTTCTGGCATGAGTACATTGCAGTCTTTACCCATACACTCAAGTTCTGAAAGCAGCAGTGAATAACTCAGTAGCTGGCCTCAGTCAGGCTCCATCTCAAAACATTGGTGTTTGACACAAAACAAAATTGGTTTCTTTGGAGGAGGTTATCAGCTGACAGCTGTTTCATTATGCATTGTCATGGTTGAACATGAATGGTATGGGATGGTTTCGAAAAAAGAGGACATGGAAAAGGATACAACACACCCTCTGGAAATCAACCACGAGACAGGCCCCAGGAAATAAAGAAGTCTGGAACCACCTGGAGAGAAATTAAAGCAGCCAATAATAGAGTGTGTTGGTGATGCTTTACCTTAAGCAAATAGGATTGAGTAATATGATGGTTACACAATGAAGGACGAGTACATTGTCACCCAAAGTTTCATGTAGTGGAAGGGGAAACTGCAGGAAAGAGGGACTACTTGGGATTGAGCTATAATGCATGTAGCTCGGGGAGGAGACAGGTTCACTTACCTGAGGAGATGCCGTTCTGTATCTGCACTTGAAAGTGCATCTGCCAGCACTCGCGGCAGAACCTGTGTCCACAGCTGACACCACACAGGGCGCCTGCCATGCTCGGCTGCATGCACACTGAGCAGATGAAGTTCCGACTCAAAACTCTTTCCTGAGCAACACAGTTAAAAGAACGTCCTGAAGCTGTCATGTGTCAACTGGTTACCAGTAGTCAACAAGAGTGCTGTAGGATGTCACTCATTAATGTGTAAATACAAAATGACATCATTAAATGATGTATCCTGTCAATGTAAATTTACACTGGCTACAAAGTTTACAAAAATCTTATAAACTTCTAATTGATTACATCAGCACGCATTAAATGATATGCCTTTCTGAAGTCAAAGGCCTGAATTTATGACATAATGTACCAAGTTATTATAAACACAGTTTTGAGTAACTGGGCTGGTCACCCTGTCATTACACACATCTGTGGAATTAACTAAACAGAATCTGACACCACTACCTGACGTCGAGAGAGATCAAATCACTTCCCGAATCCATTGTTACTTACAGTGCATTTGACAGAGGGCAGCACCCGGCTGTCGACAAGAAGTTTCTGCGCATCTTGCCTGTGAAGGTCGATGACGTCTTGCACACACCATTTGTGCGAGTGGAGAAGAACCTTTGCTAGAGATGGTGTAACCTGGAGGACAGAGATGACAGGAGAGATGGTGTAACCTGGAGGACAGAGATGACAGGAGAGATGGTGTAACCTGGAGGACAGAGATGACAGGAGAGATGGTGTAACTTGGAGGACAGAGATGACAGGAGAGATGGTGTAACCTGGAGGACGGAGATGACAGGAGAGATGGTGTAACCTGGAGGACAGAGATGACAGGAGAGATGTTGTAACTTGGAGGACTGAGATGACAGGAGAGATGGTGTAACCTGGAGGACGGAGATGACAGGAGAGATGGTGTAACCTGGAGGACAGAGATGACAGGAGAGATGGTGTAACCTGGAGGACAGATATGACAGGAGAGATGGTGTAACCTGGAGGACAGAGATGACAGGAGAGATGTTGTAACCTGGAGGACAGAGATGACAGGAGAGATGGTGTAACCTGGAGGACAGAGATGACAGGAGAGATGGTGTAACCTGGAGGACAGAGATGACAGGAGAGATGGTGTAACCTGGAGGACAGATATGACAAGAGAGATGTTGTAACCTGGAGGACAGAGATGACCGGAGAGACGGTGTAACCTGGAGGACAGAGATTACAGGAGAGATGGTGTAACTTGGAGGACAGATATGACAGGAGAGATGATGTAACCTGGAGGTTGACAGGCATAAATGATTACAGTGACCTCTTAGGAGGTTACACAGTTTGCATGTATCATAAATAATGCACAACCGGCGATTCCATCTTGTCGAGCCAGCGGCTGCTGAGTACATAAGTACCCCTGGCAGACCGACCTATTAAAACATGAATTTTTCAGTTGTTGTGTTACTGTTAACCAAAACCAACGATATTATGAGCATTCAGTTCTTTGCTTTTAGGAACGTAACTGCCTGTGAACCAGTCGCTGCTGGTCAGACTGGTAATGACAGGCAATTTCTTTGATTTGTTCTTTGAAGCTTGTCAAGGCTTATTACACATAGATTAGCACTGTATATAATCGATTATATTGCACTCTATTATAATAAAGCAAACAAAAGACAACTTGTTGATATAAACAAAGGCTTGATAAGCTGGCGACTCCCCGAGGGATGATCACAAAACAGTGAAGTGGGACACAACACAAACTTATTCTATGGGACCACGAGGCGATTACAGCTGTTCCATTTCACATTGCACACAGATGTATTTCCCCCAAAACATATCACATAATTTACTTTCAGATCAGTTCACAACGGTGCTGACTTCGAGCGCAAGCAGATAGAGCAAGTGCCAAACCGCGAATAACAAAGCAGAACTTGCACACATGTTGATGAATTTCAAAGCTCATGTAGCGGAGGGGTCTTAGGTTTCATGTAGCGGAGGGGTCTTAGGTTTCATGTAGTGCAGTGCGTCGCTGTTTAAATAAATCCCTTACACTTGACCAGTTTTATATCTGTCTACACTGATGCAAATACTCACGTTAATTGCTTTTGACAGTGCCTCTACATTTTCATTTAGAAGTCGATCGACGTCTTCAACCTTCAGCAACTGGAATTCAAAATATTCTGGGTCATCTTTCTTGTTCTCCATCTCTACCTCCTCATGCTTGTAGTAGTCGCCGTATCCATCATCATCGTCATCATCATCCATGTTGCCATCACTGCAATCTCCATACTCCGAGTCATCCTCAGACATGATGATGTTGTGAGTCACCTGGAACAAAGCATGTATTTCAGAAAAGGTAAAGGTACGTTCTTACATGGCGCGGTATCCAGTCCTTGGGACTGTTCAAAGGGCTTTACACTTCACCCTCTGGCAGACCTATTCATTGCAATGCCATCTCAATTCTCTGGGAAGCATTCAGCCATGCTGCAATTACTGCATGAAGATTTTTCATTCACATTCCCACCTATGTCTGTAGCCAGGTACTCATTCATACAGTGAGTGGCAACATGGAGTGACCAAAAGTTTCAAAACAGCAGCAAGAGGATTCGAACCCAGTTTCTCTTGATTGAGAGTCCAACGTTCTAACCTCCACGCTACCGCACCCCACAATAGCTACACAGGGTAATTCGATTGTTCATTGAAAGAGTAACAGCAGGTTAATTTCAATAAAGTTAAACTGAGAGATATCACTAAAGTTACTTCACAATAACTATGTATATATATAAGAATTCATGTTTTGTGACAAAAACCGTAACATTGTGTCCAAGCATTGATTTCGAACAGTGTCGCCCACTATTAGTATTATTTGGAGCACATTTCTTGTTTCTTGACACCAATGTGCAGACAGTATGTCAAGGAACATACATGCAAAACAGTCAGTGTGTGTCAGTTTTAAATCTTAAGTTTGCAAATTGAATTGCAAAATATGTGAGTTAATTTTTGGTATAATATTGATAATTTAATTTAAAATATTCTTGGTTCTGGGAGAGGGTTGACATCCCCCCCCCACGAAAGGAACCTGCTGTCATTGACATGGGTGGTCCAACAATCAGATTTGTTCTTAAATTCCTTGGTAAGAGGAATCTTAAAACCTTTTCCAGATCTTCAATATGCAATAAAAATTTAACATGTTTAGGAAAGAAAACAAACTTTACCTGAAGCCCCAAATCAAAAGTGCTCCCTCACACAAGTTGAACATTTTAAATTATACCTTTATAGCACACATCAATCGCATAAAAACGTTCCCAATTCAACAACATACGACTTGAAACAAATACTGATTAAACTTTTGGAATAAACTGCTGGTCAGGGACTGCATAATGCCTGTGTAATCGAAATGGTGAAATTGTAATGAAAAGCAGTTATATATCTTTGTCATTTGGGCACATTCATGCAATTTGGTTGTGCCAATTTTTTTAATATTGCATCAAAGGCGCAAAGGCATGTCCTAGATTGAACACTGCATGTGTATAATAACAGTATATATGTGTGGTAGCTATGAGGAGAAGTTTGGCAGCTCTAGTGGTCGTTTTAATAGTTAGGTCAGAAAGTAATAGACTGCCCAAATGGGTCCGTCCTAATATGGGGTTCCGGACGGTTCGACCCGTGATGGGATTGGCCCATGCCGACAGATGATTCGGCTCACTTTGCTGAAAAACGCGTCACTATTGAATTCAGCTATGGGTGATTCGGCCCACGCCAGTAGCGGAAATCTAAGGGGTGGAATTCTAAGAATAGTCGTTTTGGTCCATGGCCTGATTTGATAAAAAGGGAAATTGCACACAGTAATATACGTACATGCTCACAAGCTAATATTTTAATAATAATAATATATAATTATCATAGAGCAATATCCACCAAATAATGGAAAGCGCTTGATAAAATAAAATAATGATCCAAACTTATGTAATTAAAGTAATAACAAACACATTTTTTTTCGTTTTTTCTTAACTGAATAATTGTTTACAGCATGTGTGTGAAAAAACTTCCTTTCTAATATTTAACACTGTCCTGTTCAAAGAGTTCTTCGTTTTAATCAATGTCCAAAGTTTTATAACCCTGGTTATCATAACCCTTAACCTTATACATAAAGTAATTAATGTTGACATATCCATAATCACGAGTTTCTCGACTGTTCAACATTCCGAACAACCTTGTTCTTTTATATTATGTGCACGAATGTGCCAAAGAATGAGACTTGCACAAAATATCTACGGAGTACTGACGAAAAACACTAGTACCAAAGCTTCCGCACAGATGTGGAACAGACTGGAAGAGGATTCCCGAAATTAGATGCGTTGTCCCATTGACATTTCTGGGCAGAAAATAATTTATTCAATGAAACACAAATTAAATACTCAGTTACTCAATATATCCGGACCGATAGATACGATACCTAAATAATGTTGTATACTTTTGATCTACAGGCAACTGTTTTGCAATCCAGAAACGAACTTCAACTAAACAAAGACAAGATCTCGTTCCTTCCCGAAGGCAGACATCTTTGTGTATAAAAATGACGTCAGAAAGGGTCACGGAATATTGACCTTCCGTTTACCTTAAATTATCAACTACTCATTGGTACCCCATGTACATAACATTAAACGTTGCGTCAATTGTAATAATAATGATAATATTATAAAATGTAACATGCCGTAGAAAACGGATATTTAAACGAATTATGAAAGACTCGCCCCCTTTCGACAGAGGAGAGAACTATACATTTCCGGGCTCCGTTATGTGGCGCCACCGTTTTTTGCACTTGCAGTAGCCTGGATTTACTATGCACTTTTCACTGTTACGTAAAACCTGGGTGTTTGCCCTGAATCTGGGCAAATGTCCTGGCGAGTCTGTGGCAGGGTCTCAACCTCTCATCTCCCACCTTTTTTTTGAGGCCACTCTCTGATTAAGAATTAAGGCGATGCAATCGTTTTTATGATCACAGATGTCGTGTCGTCCGTTAGCTACACCAAACGTACTCTTTATTATTTATCGTCCGCCTCCGTCAAATAAAATAAGCTATCACATGTTGAATTTCTTATGTCGGACTCCTCGAAGGCTACTCCATGATATGTCACTTCACGGTGATCGGCGACTTCAACGTCCACTGGGACATGCTATCTGATAGTTTGAAAGGTTTCTTCGACCTAATCGAATATGTAGATATCGATCGTCCAACACGTTGACACCACGACACACACTGATGGTCACACCATCGACCTGGTCCTTGCCATAGCAGAGGACCATGGCATTAAATTAACGAAAACGTAATCGCTTCAATCTGACCACTTATGGATCGAGTGCGTCATTGATATGAGAAAACCTACCGTCCCGAGCAAGGTAATCACGCACCGCAGAACTAGAACAATGCGGCCGGGAGCGATTCTAAAAGATTGTGTCATTTAGTGCACGCATTTAGCGCGCTGCGGTGACGAGAACCTGCATGCCTGTCATGCAGCACACGATAATATGCAGGATCTTGCATCAAGTTTCGAAAGGATCCGTGTGACGCTAGGTGGTCAGTCTACAACCATGCCTAGACATACATAGACCAGCAGCAGATATCCAGCCAATGTGCCACAACTGCATATGTTCCCGACTGCGTCGATATCCCATATCAGGCAGCTCATCTTCAAATCGCCAACAAAACCATGCGCATTTGATCCAGTGCCGACGTGGCTGCTAGAGATGTGACTGATGAAGTAGCACCCTTATTGACGTAACTGATCAACTCGATCGTCCCTCACATCCAGTGTCGTCCCACGTTGCACGAAACACGCCAACGTCACCCGTTGCTGAAGAAGCCGGATCTAAACAATGACGACATGAAACATTTCATAATTATATCGAACCTGTATTTTGTCTCCAATCTTCTTGAGAGATATACCGCATGTTGTCTACCCGATCATGCAACCAACAATGATTTATTCGATCGTAACCAGTCGGCATACAGACCGCACACCTCCACTGAAACTGCGCTAGTTCTAGTACAGAATTACATTCTCGAGGCATTTGACCGATGGTACGTTCTTCTTGACATGTCAGCAACATTCGACACATTCGACCACGATATTCTGGTCACTCGACTGGGGCAGCACATCGATCTCATTGGTTCTGTCAGGGACGTAGCTAGGTGTACATTCACGTGGAAGCTCACATCTAAGAGGGGGTCTGGGTGTCCATTTCTAATGCAAACTGTAATCATTTGCAATCTGGTGTATTCTGAAGTTAAAATAAAACAAAAAGAAGGAATTCCAAACAAGAAACCCCCCCAGCCATGGCGAAAAACATGACCACTCTATTCGACACCCACCCCTTGTAAAAGGTGGATGTCAACCTCCAGTATATTATATATGTATAACAAGGACTTAATAATTAGTTTTAATGTGCTAGGATTTTGCAGTTTATTAAGATTGTTTACATGCTTCAATTACCCATTCGCTGTGTAACAGCACAATTAATTACACCGGCTGATGAAGCATATCGCAATGCATGTACATCTATCACAAAAAAACATTCAAAATCATTGGAAAACGTGTACTATGGTGATCATATTTATTAAGAATCAACAATGATATCTGTATTAATAAACAAACACAAACCCTTTGCACCAATACCAACCATACAATCATAGACAAAGAACACATGTAAGCAATGGTGTTGCCTCGGTAATAAATGTTTGGAGTCAATGATATGTAGAAACAGGGTTCGATTACTACATCCTCTGTCATTGGGCCTCTCAGCGACATCAGCCGTCTTCCATCTTACCTTTCATTGTGATGCTGAGGCAGATCACCTGGCTGGACAATTATTTCTGGTGTCTGATTCACCCGATGTCGTGGTATGGGGTATTGAAAAACGTAGCGATTCTGGGCTACTAATAGGCGTGTATTATAACTATTTCCTGCATCAAGTGATCCACGATCCACCATCTTCTTCTAAATATGCCAAATATGACTACTGGGCCAGTACACAGAGCGGTCGCACGGTTGAGAAAATAGCAAACAAGTGTTCTAGGACAATCGGAATTATAAACAAGTTGAATCATGTCTTCAGAATTATACTATATAATAATTATTATTCGTTAATATTACCCCACATAAATTACTGCCTAATCATCTGGGGTTACCAGTTTAATAGGATGAAAAAAGAAGAAAGCAATCAGAATAATATCTGTAACCAAATACTACTCATATACGGAACTATTTATTTAAAAGCCTGTCTGTTCTAAAGGTTGAAGACTTACTCAAAACACAGATACTACGATTTTATTATAAATTCATGCAAAAACAATTACCAGCATACTTACAAAACTGGCTGAAAAACCAGAATACGTACATACACAATCATCTCACGTGTAAGCACAAACAAAATACACACGTTTAGAACACAACACGAATTTGCCAACAAAAATGTCTTAAATATAATTCAAAACATAACATCAAGATTGAAAAAGAACAGCTTGGTGTCGTGTTTGCATGCGAACATTTTCACGTCTACATCTATGGTCGCAAAGTCATAGTCGAGATTGACCACCAGTCATTGATCGCGATCGATTTCAAAGAAACAGCTCTGCAACGCACCACCGAGATTACAGCGGCTTCTATTACGCATTCAGAAGTACGACCTGATGCTGGAGTACACCCCGAAAAAACTCCTCGTGGTCGCGGATACGTTGTCGAGATCGTTCTCATCGAAGGAGGTGGCGAGCACGACAGACAGCCAAGTACACGTACACGTCTGCGCGGTAAAATCAAGTTTACCTGTTTCTGAGCGCAACTGGGCTGAGCAATGGGAAGAGACCGACAACGATCACGAACTACAAAGAGTTATTCGCAGCATGGCAGATGGTAGTGACATTTGCCCGAAGTCTTATGTGACGTTCATAGACGAACTGACCGTTGTTGATGATGTTATGCTGAAGGGACAACGAGTTATTGTGCCTGAGAACATGAGATCAGAGATGCTTCATCTAATACACTAGGGTCACTTGGGCATCGAGAAATGTAAGAGACGAGCCCGAGATATACTTTACTGGCCCAACATGAACAAAGATGTTTATGACACAGTCTCGCGAAGTGACTATGTGCAACAACAGCAACCACTGCTGATGGATGAGCGGCCAGATCGACCATGGACGAAGGTAGCGTGCGACATCTTCTCCCTGAAGCAAGTTATATACCTACTGACGGTCGACTACTACTCACACTATCCTGAGATAGCATTCTTGTCGAACGAATCGAGCCGACAGGTGATCATCCATTTGAAGTCACTCTTCTCACGATATGAAATTCCAAAGGAGTGTATTTCGGAGTTTGCCAGTGAGGAGTTAAGACAATTCAACAGTGAGTGGGGCATCGAACACAAGATGTCGAGTCCTTATTATCCACAGTCAAACAGACTTGCAGAAAATGTTGTGAAGATCGTGAGGCGGTTACTCAGGAAGGCAGCCGTCAGACGAGAGGATACCTACCTCGCCTTGCTTGCCTATCGCTCCTCACCCCTCGACTGTGGAAAGTCTCCGGCCGAGCTACTGCAGAAAGACCAGAACGCGTCTGCCATACCGATGTGAGACATACACCAGGAAATCTGCACACACGGTCGTGGGAAACTGCTGAAGTTGTTACACCCAAATGACACGGTGCGAGTGAAGGATCCAAGACGACGAAGATGGTCGGAGCGCGCAAGAGTAGTAGGCCTCAGCGGACCTCGCTCGTATGACGTCCAGTGTGAGGATGGACGCCGCATGCGCCGCAACCGAAAACATTTGCTGGCAACGCGAGAAACGTTTACGCCATCTCACACAGAATGTATAACTCTGCAGACAACGCGACCCAACAGTCTACTGTATCAATACCAGCAACAGTGATTGAGACGCATCCCGATGCAGAGTCGGAAGAGATCGACGAGGTCACGGAGCTGTCGGAGCACACCTCGTCTGTGTCGTCTTCACCCGTGCGACGTCGCTCTGAGCGAGTCCGGAAGGTTCTTGTGTGACTTGGTTTGTAACTGTGACTTGTCGTAATACCTAGGACATAGGAACGCTATTCTAATGATCCCGGAGTTCTTTACTTTATAATATATCGTGATTATAAAACGTAAAAAGAGGGATATGTTGATTTACATGTTATTGTGATGTTCGTGAGGAATTGGTATTCCTACGCTGTCATCCGGGTTCTGTCCCCTGCGGTGGATGTAATAAAGACACACGGTGTAATTGTAAAACTGTCTCAAACTAATGCATCCCTATCATATACAATAGAAACATTGGAACGTTCAACAATGTTGGGTCGTATTATAACGTATACATGACAATACACTCACATGCAGCAAACGGTATGAAACAAACTACCTAACATTATGCACAGTAAATGCACTCTTAAGAATAAACTCTTGACTCTTTGGCACATTTATAATTAAGGGCTGAATGCAAGAAAGACCTGTGTGCCTACCTCTCCACCCATGTAAAGTAATGTTCAATCAGTCGATCCCCGTGTGCCTTTCAGCATCAAAGGTTAATAACTGTGGATTTTGTTTAATCCATTGTGATGCCTTCATGTTGAAACAAAGCTACCGTTTGCCCCATGATCTGGTTAGCGTTTAGTAAATATTGTTGCACTTTGGAATTCCTCCAAAACTACTAATGGAAACAGTAGAACAAATCAGTATACCACTTGCAAGAGTGTTCAACTTGTCATTAAAAGAGGGAGTTGTTGGAAGAAATCAGTAAGTGGATAGATGAGGGATCGCCAGTAGATATTATCTACTTAGATTTTCAGAAAGCTTTTGACAAAGTGCCACACCAAAGATTACTACTTAAACTAAAAGCCCGTTGTATTGGGGATGGCACAATTGTCTGGATAGAACAATGGCTGACTGATAGAAGACAGCGAGTTTTAGTAGATGGAGAGGTTTCAAACTGGAAATAAGTTTTGAGTGAGATACCACAAGGATCAGTATTAGGACCCTTCTTAATTATGTATCAATGACTTGGACGACAATATAACAAGCAATGTACTGAAATTTACGGATGACACAAAAGTGTTTAGAAAGGTTAATATTGATGGTGACAAACAACAATTACAAAACGAACTAGACAAATTAGTTAAATGGTCTGAAAAATGGCAGATGTTATTACATTTTTGAAAATGTAAATGCCTACATACAGGACATGGGAACTTGGATTATTAACAAGATTGCCTTCCCAAACAACAAGTTCCAGATGGCAGGTAGACAAGGAAGCCACTGGCTTACCGAGAGTCCAACAATGTTATCATTTACGTGTAGCACGCCCTTATCATATATATGTAAATTCTATTTTAAAACATATTCACACTACTAGCGTTAACACAATCATTTGACAGTTTGTTTGTGAGAAAGAGTACTTTCTCGTGTCCAACCTTCACTGTTCCTTGACTAACTACAAAGATATGAGAAAATACTTAGCAAAGCTAGATTGGAATAACATGCTGATGAATAAGACCGCAACTGAATGTTGGAATATTCTAAAATATGAAATTGAGAGTATCATCGATAAATTTGTTCCCTTCCAAAAACAAGGAAAACGGTGTAGAAAGAAACACTTGTCAAAAGAGGCTATTAGAAAAATAGTGTTAAAACAAACTATGTGGAGGGTTTATAGGCGTACCAGAAAGGAAGAAGACTATGCAAAATACAAAGAGGCACTTAATGCAGCTACAACTGAAATCAGACAGTCTAAAAGAAGCTATGAGCAAAAACTAGCATGTAACTTAACACATGACAGCAAGAGTTTTTATGCATATGTCAGGAGTAAACAAAACGTACAAGACAAGTTTGGACCTCTAGAAGACAGTTCTGGAAAAATAGTATCACAGGGGTTTTTAATGGCGGAAGACATAAATGGTTACTTCAGTTCAGTGTTTACCAAAGAAAATATTAGTTCATTACCAGTTGCTGATGCTAAATTTCAGGAGGCTAAATCTGACTATTTAGGTCTGTTAGTTGTAACTCCAGAATTGGTAGCTAAGAAAATAAAGGCAATGAAGGATAACAAATCACCGGGAGTGGATGGGATTCCTCCAAAATTACTAATGGAAACAGTAGAACAAATCAGTATACCACTTGCAAGAGTACTCAACTTGTAATTAAAAGAGGGAGTCATTCCGTTTGAATGGAAAGAAGCAAACATCATACCATTATTTAAAAAGGGTTCGAGAAATAAATCAGAAAATTACAGACCAGTGAGTTTAACGTCAGTGATTTGTAAATTATTAGAAAGGTTAATTAAAGACCATATGGTGGACTTCCTCGTTAAGCATAAATTATTAAATTCATCTCAACATGGATTCCTTAAAGCGAGGTCATGCTTAACACATATGTTATGTTTTTTGGAAGAAATCACTAAGTGGATAGACGTGGGATCGCCAGTAGATATTATCTACTTAGATTTTCAGAAAGCTTTTGACAAAGTGCCACATCAAAGATTACTACTTAAATTAAAAGCCCATGGTATCGGGGATAGCATAACTGACTGGATAGAACAATGGCTGACTGACAGAAGACAACGAGTTGTAGTAGATGGAGAAGTTTCAAATTGGAAATCGGTTTTGAGTGGGGTACCTCAAAGATCAGTATTAGGACCTATATTATTCTTAATATATATCAATGACTTGGACGACAGTATAACAAGTAACGTATTGAAATTTGCGGATGACACAAAACTGTTTAGAAAGGTTAATACTGATGGTGATAAACAACATTTACAAAACGATCTAGACAGATTAGTGAAATTGTCTGAGAAATGGCAGATGCTGTTAAATTTTGGGAAATGTAAATGCCTACATACAGGACATGGGAACTTGAATGTAAACTATAAAATGGGAGATACTGTTCTGGTTACTATTGTAAAAGAAAAGGACTTAGGAGTTACAATAAGCGCTGATATGAAAGTTTCAGAGCAGTGTGGTATTGCAGCTTCAAAGGGCAGTCAAATTCTTGGATTGATTAGAAGAAACATAACATACAAGGGAAAAAAGTTAATTATACCTCTTTATAAAGCAATAGTTAGACCTCATTTAGAATACGGTATACAACCATGGAGAACATATCGTAAGAAGGATATAGATACGCTTGAACGCATACAAAGGAGAGCAACTACAATGATTCCAGAACTTAGATACCTTAGTTATGAAGAACGCCTGAAAGAATGTGGTTTAACAACTCTAGAGACAAGGAGGTTAAGAGGAGATCAGATTGAAGTTTTTAAGATGTTGAATAGGTATGAAAATATTGATAGAAGTATGTATTTTCTCAATCAAGAAGGATAGCAGAATTAGAGGACATGAGGTAAAATTAGTAAAGGATCAGTGTAGATTGGCTATCAGGAAGTACTCGTTCTCACAGAGGACAATAAATAAATGGAACAAATTGTCTACAGATTATGTAACTGCTAGCAGCGTGAATATACTTTAAAACAAGTTTGACACATATCTCAGGAGTACGGGCTACACACAGATGAAAATGTTTTGACTCTCGATAAGCCAATGGCTTCCTTGTCCACTTGCCATCTGGGCGTTTGGCTTGGATGGCAAATCTTGTTAAATCTTTTTAATGCTGCTTTGTGTCCTCTGGTTCTAATGCCTTCTTTATGTTTGAAGAACATATTCCTATCAACATCCTCATAACCCTTCGATATTTTAAACACTTCTATTTGGTATCCTCTTAGTCTCCTGATTTCTAATGTTGTCAAACCACATTGCGGCTTTCATAACTAAGGTCTCTCAATTCTGGACTCCTTTTAGTTGTTCTTCGTTGTAACCTTTCTTGCTTTTCTTTTTGTGTCCTTGTTACGATACGGCCTCCATGCTTGTATACAATATTTAAAATGTGGTCTAACTATTGCTTTGTACAGGGGTACAATTAGTCCTTTATTGTGTGATTCTACCTAGTACAGCATCCCCCATCTTATATTCTTCGTTCATGTTTCCATGTCCTATGTGTATGCATTTACACTTTCCAAAAATTAATAACATTTGCCATTTTTTCTGACCATTTAACTAATTTATCTAGATCGTCCTGTAAACTGTGTTTATCTGTATCATTAG
This sequence comes from Lamellibrachia satsuma, assembly GCA_033239005.1. Lineage (NCBI taxonomy): Eukaryota > Metazoa > Annelida > Polychaeta > Sabellida > Siboglinidae > Lamellibrachia > Lamellibrachia satsuma. The sequence goes on along the minus strand of BSQZ01000012.1, from coordinate 2,650,624 downwards.
TAACTTTTCTGAGTACTTTTGTGTCTTTTGCAAATTTCAGTACTTTGCTAGATATGTCATCTTCCAAATCATTTATATATACCTTGTATTAGGCCATATACTGTTATATATATATATATATATATATATATATATATATATATATATATATATATATATATATATATATATATATATATATATATATATATATATATATATATATATATATATATATATATATATATAATAAAACAGTATATGGCCTAATACAAGGTACCCCACACAAAACAGATTTCCAGTTTGAAATCTCACCATCTACTATTGCTCTCTGTTTTCTGTGTATTAGCCACTTTTAGTTTAAGTAACAATCTTTGATGTGGCACTTTACCGAAAGCTTTCTGAAAATCTAAGTAGACAACATCCACTGGTGACCCCTCATCTACCCACTTTGTAATTTCTTCAAAAAAACATAAGAGATTGGTTAGACATAACCTTGCTTTTAGGAACCCATGTTGAAAAGTATTTATTAATTTATGTTTTACAAGGAATTCCACCATGTGGTCTCTAGTTAATGTTTCGAGTAATTTACATACAACTGATGTTAAACTCACTGTTCTGTAATTTTCTCGTTTGTTCCTCGATCCTTTCTTAAATAGCCGTAATAATGTTTCCCTCTTTCCATTCTGAAGGAACTATTCCTTCTTCTAGTGACAAGTTAAACACTTTTGTTAGTGGTGTACTAATTTGCTCAACAATTTCCTTAAGCAGTTTTGGTGGTATCCCATCAACTCCAGGTAATTTATTATCTTTCATCTTCTTAATTTTCTTTGTTATAATTTCAGGAGTTACAAATAACTGCCCCCAACTTTTCTGATTTATTTCCCTCAAATTTAGTGAATGGAACTGGTAGTGAGCTGATATCTTCTGAGCTGAAATACTCATTCAAGGCCTCTACCATTTGAAACCCGTCTGAAATTATGTTTCCTTTACTTTAACATTGTTAACTAACATCTCGAGAAGACAAAATTAAATCTAACACATTCCCACTTCTGGTTGGCTCCAAGACATGTTCAGTAAGGAAACAATCCTGTGTTGTTAGAAGTAGAAACTGATGGTCGTCACCTCCAGCACTCTCTAATGATTTCCATTGTACATGGCCATGTTTAAAATGACCCATTATAACACAACCCTTCTTGCTCACCTCCCCTAACACCTTTTGTAATTTTACATCTTCCTCTTGTCCTATGTTACTACTACGATAATCTACTCCTACTGTTAATGTTGAGTTCCTTGTAATTATGTTACACCAAATTACTTCCTCACAATCTGCTTCACTTTTCAGTGTTGTTTCATATGCAAGGATAGATGCTTTAATATATAAAATTACTCCACCTCTCCAGTAGTACCTATAACCAGTAGTTCTAGGTACTACTGTAAAAATCACTTAGGAATAGCAATAAGTGCTGATATGAAAGTTTCAGAACAGTACGGTATTGGTGCTTCAATGGAAATAAAATTATTGGATTGATTAGTAGAAACATAGCATACAAGTAAAAAAGCTAATGATATATCTGTATAAAGCAATAGTTAGACCTCATTTAGAATAGTGTAAACAAGCATGAAGACCATATCGTAAGAAGGATATAGATACGCTTAAACGAATACAGAGGAGAGCAACTACAATTATTCCAGAACTGAGAGACCTTAGTTATGAAGAACGCCTAAAAGAATGTGGTTTAACACTCAGGGAGATCAGGAGGTTAAGAGGAGATCAGACTGAAGTTTTTTAAGATATTGAATATGTATGAAAATATTGATAGAAAATGTTTTTTCACTAAAGAAAGGTAGCAGAACTAGAGGACATGAGGTAAAATTAGTAAAGGATCAGTGTAAATTGGCTATCAGGAAGTACTCGTTCTCACAGAGGACAATAAATAAATGGAACAAATTGTCTACAGATTATGTAACTGCTAGCAGCGTGAATATATTTAAAAACAAGTTTGACACATATCTCAGGAGTACGGGCTACACATAGATGAAAATGTTTTGACTCTCGATAAGCCAAGGGCTTCCTTGTCCAATTGCCATCGAGGCGTTTGGCTTGGATGGCAAATCTTGTTAAATCTTATGGTTTTCAAGCCATTTTAGACTTCTCTTACAAGGCACAAGATAAGGTTTCTCTTTTTCTTTGGAACGTGGTTCACATGCAAAACGACAAATGCCTGGTATTGATTAAATTGTTCGGTGATTATTACAAATTTAGGTGTAATGACTTTTCTAATTCCTTAGCAGTGTAGATAAAGTGCATTTCTTCTTTGAAACATCTTTTAGCATAAAAAAATGCTAGTATGTATTGTAACAATTTGTCCCAACAGTATTGATGACTTGTATTTCTGTGTGCATTTGAAAAAATACTGGCATTTGAAGTATTATACATGATGTTTAGAAGGATGAGGGTAAGTTTCGAGTCCGGGTCGATACGTGTCATAACAATTATACTTCGATATATTTCTGAATATGGAAAATAATCAACATTTTAATTTCAATGTATACTCATTTGGGGAGGGGGAAGGGGTATTCGAATTAGTAAGCTTTTGCCTTTTGTGCGAATAGGTAAATGTCGACAAACGGTTTTCTAAACATCCATTCCAATTACTGGAATCAAAACATAAAAAAAATAATGAAAATAATTAATGTTTTTGAAATTTATTTTTTGAAAGCCATCAATATTCTAGTTAAGCAGAGCTATGGATCTTTTGTAAATGCATGATTTACTTCCAAATAACCAGTTTAATTGTGAAAAAGGTAATCTGCTTTATTATAAAAAAAATAACCATTTTAATTGTGAAACAATAATAAACAGTTTAATTGTGAAAAGTATAACCAGCTTATAGTTGTGAAACAGCAACCAGAACAATTAACCGTTTAGCAGGTTTATCATCATAACTTGTTGTTTTTTGTTTCAACAAGTAAAATATCAGATCAAATATATTTAATAATACTCGGACAGCCAATGGGGTATACATAGAAATGGAGTATGAATTATGTTTTTTGGTGGATTATTGACACCAAGGATGTCCTGAAACAGAATCCGCTGGGTGCCACCCTGTTACCCTTGGTATTTTTTTTATTCGAGTAAATCCAATATGGCCGCCACTATATCAGTGTTTCAGTCATATTATTTTAGAATTGGAATTTCGCAACATTTCTAAGTGCCATTTAGTTTGTGGGGGATCGAAGCATCGACGACTGCAAAAATATTATCTCTTAACACATTTGTATAATTCCAATACGGCCGCCTTCAACGATAAATCTATTGGCCTGTTATTTTTACCATACTTAAACGTCTAAATTAAGTTTTCTTGATTCAAAATGTTATACCATAGACATTGAAATGTATGTATGTTTGTACGTGTGTATGTATGCGTGGGTGTGTATGTGAGTGTGCGCGCGCGTGCGTGTCCAAATACCCACGACATAGATTGAATTGCAATTTGAATTAAACAAATCTCGTTGTTCTTATTTCCACGAGGAATCTATTACAACGTTGTTAGTTACGACAGGACAACACCACTGCAAATATTCCAAATTGCAATTATTAGATATACTAAATCAAGTGTTGTCAAATATTAAAACAATTAAGGCATTTAACAAATTAAATGGCCATATATAATGGCCATTAAATGACCACATATATGAGATCACTTTGCGAAGAAGACAACCACATTTTACGTACTTACAATTAAAACATTGGCGTATCTCGTTAGAACTCTCGGCTGTTCTTCTATTCACCTGTAATGCCGTGACCAGTGTCATAGTCACCAGTTTCGTAGTCATCAGTGTCGTAATCATCTTCTTGAACTTCAGCTGTACATTCTCATTTTTCCACAGTTCAACGGCCTCATAATCGCAGTACGCTGTGCCCGACACATAATCGCAGTACGCTGTGCCCGACACATAATCGCAGTACGCTGTGCCCGACACATAATCGCAGTACGGTGTGCCCGACACATAATCGCAATACGCTGTGCCCGACACATTAGCAGCTTTGCAACTGCACGTGTTTCTAGCGCATGGATTTTTAGCTTTGCAGCAGCATGCGATAACCTTCATGATGGCTGGCGGAGCTGGAGGTATTTAGCCGTGACAGGCTGTGGTTGGCCATCATTTACATCCCACCCACATTCGCTGGACCTTGTTGGTCAGCAGCTTTCCACAGCATGGCTTGTAGATGAGCTCGCATTATGTGCAAAGCCAAATTTTCGTTTGTTGGTGGTAGCGTGTTTAATTTCGTTTGGCCATCTTTCTTCCTTGTGAACATGCTGTGTCTGAAGTTAACCATTGTAGTGCATGCCTTTGCATCATACAACATAGAACTCTACGAATATAGCATGTGTTTCACGTCGCCCGTTAAGAGTGCACACGTCTAGGTCATAGTGCTCACATGGGAGGCATCCTTTCTTGGGCATCCTGCATCAAAACTCCTCTAAGCAGCGTACTTAGCAACAGAGGACTTGAACCTCAACACTTCATCGTAGGTAACTGTGTAGCTATAGTCATGCAGGATTGTAATCAACTCCTTGGATACAACGCGATGGTGTAGTTTGACAGCTAGTCCTAGAGTTGTTTGGTTCCAACGCGTTGTGATATGTTGTTGAACGGAGTGTGTTAGATTCAGAGATTGCCTAGTAAATTTACCATTTGATACTAACTTCGTTACAAAGTTCAGACGTGTCTGTCTTGTGTTTTCGACTGATTTTGGCTAGCGCGAACTGCCCGAGGTCGTAGTCGTTTGGCTTGGGTAAAGCAGGCTAGACTTGCCCACCCCTGGATGGGATCTTTGAAGCAGGCCAGATTTGTACACCCCTGGGTGTGATCTTTGAAGCAGGCTAGACTTGCACACCCCTGGATGTAATCTTTGAAGCAGGCCAGATTTGTACACCCCTGGATGTGCATCACTACGAGATCCTTTCCGACACTTAAGTTTTTTTCTAAATAGATTTCCGAGACTGTTGCCCATTTTCATTTCGGTATAGCTCATGCAGCTCGATAGATGTACACATATGTAATGGATTCTCAGTCATGTTGATGACGAGAGAGTCAAATGAATGACCTGTCGTGCATTCAGAAGGGTTAGTTTGTTTTTTCTTCGCGGCATACTTCACGTTCCTTGGAGCGGTAAAGTCTTTGTAGCAGCTGACGTGATATTGTGCGTCAGCTGCATGTAGGTTTATCACTCATTTTAGTCTTCCCTTCCCTTTCTCTACATTTCCGAAGCAGATGGTCTTTGCATGAATGACATACAACCAGATTGTTCAACCGTTCTGCACTGGTACACCTTTTGCCGACGACCTGGATGCTTTGGGTCGAGGGGAAGGCATATGTTGACACATATAAAACATTGTTTCTTGAAATTAGAAGATGTGTCAGTCCACCTCCTTGTCCGAGGGGGTTCATTAAATGCACATTCCTGTTTGCTTTTCCTGTTGTTGTACCGTTTGGTATGGTGATGTGATGTGTTTGACGAAACAAAGTTTTTTATGACATTGTATTGTTAGACTTGGATTGTTGCTGTACCTTTGTTCTAATTGTTGCTGTACCTTTGTTCTAATTCGATATGGCATAAATCATTTCTTTTCTTACTACTATATATTACAGCTATCACCTGTGTAGGACCTGCAGTTATTAACGGTTCTGCCCTGCTGCAGGCAAAAAAAACAGACCTCATCACTCATGCTCAGTCGGCATGGCTGACGTAACGTACGATACATCTGAAATCAGCAAGTGAAGATTTTCTGGGCTAGAATTCTAAGAGGGGCCGCTCAGTGGTGTTTGCTAAAATCACAGATAATATATTAAATAATTGAGGTCTCCATGTGGCTATATTAGATTATATTGGTAAGATATTACGTTGTGTTAAAAACGGTAGGAGGCAGCATTTACTTGTATATACATGTAAACAACAATTTTCTTTCCGGTTCCCATAACATTACAGCTTGCAATATTAATTGAGATTGCATTTTTCACCCTACCAACTTTTCCTCTCCTCAAATTGCAGTTCTACACGCACACTATCATATTTTCTCGTTCTTCCAAATATTTTATTACTTTCTCTTACAGCACTTTAGCACGTGTGCACACACACCGAGTCTATATGAATATAAGCCTCGAAGAGAGGTTTGACTCGTACCCGGAAGAAGAAACTCCAGTTATATAAATACGCAATTACGTTTGTGTATACATCTGTATAATGTGTGTTTAATTTGACGATGCACAGTGGACGTACTTACGCGAACAAGAACGCGATCTCAACTTCGACCGCCTATTCTGGATTTCTGCCGATATTTCTATGGCTCCCACTAATGTCCGCTGGGCGTCAACATGCATGTAACGAACTAACGGTGAACCAGAAAAGTTCGCGCTACAAAGAGGACTACTAAAACTACCGATTCGGTTTGAGCCGTTGCTTTACAGCTTTCATATATATTCCAATAGAAAGAATATATCGTAATGATTTAAACTACATATTTTGCATGGGTGTTACACCACAAAGATTTAAGAAATACGCGATTTTATGTGTTCACTCTAAATTATTCAGTAGTTCACAGGTTAACGCTAGGTGTTTGTGTAGTATTAAGTTTGTCACCAGGGTAGACTGGCTTCTATAGTTACAGGTGTTTGTCCGCTGTGTATTTACTCAAATAAAAAAATTGCCCAAGGGTGGCACCCGGCGGGTTCTATTTCAGGACACCCTTGGTGTCAATAATCCATCAAAAAATATAATTCATACTCGATTTCTAGGTTCAGTCAAAAAAGATATGTTGGCTGCCCGACTATAAATTGACCTGAAGCGTTAGCTTTTCCAAGAACACATGTGAGTCAGCATCCCATGATCACGAGAAGATGATCGAATTCTTTAATACATTTTTTTTCGTTCAAATCGGGCTAAAGAAACCAAGTTATCGTGATATAACGTGTATGCTATGCTGTCATATCTTAAGCAATAAAAGCTAGCATTGCACGTGAGGTGTAAGGTATAGAAATTACTTTTTGTTTTCTGTCAAACCCAAAAAAAACCGAGCGATAATACAAGACGAATGTATTCCGATGTGCTTTGGAAGTGCTGCTGATCGCCTGATGCAATAAACCATATATTACTTTGAATACTAGCCAGTAGAGACATTTAATTTCATTGACTAGAAGCTACTGGTTGGTGTCTTTTTAATGGCAAATCTTACTATAATCCAGCGACTGTATGTTTGTATGTATGTTTTGCTACTCGTAGACCTAGACGCTTTGCATCCAGGCGCCAAACTTTCACAAGTTTCAGGGGTTCATCTACGACCCCATGGTCGGATCGTCAAAGTTTATTTTTAAAAATTTGTTTATTATCTTTTTTTACGAACAATCAAATGGTCTAACCGCTCCACTCAAAAAATGGTCCATGTTTTCATCGTACAATATTGCTTCCCAGATATTTGAATGTTGTTTATCTGGTGTCTATGCCAGGGTAAGTAAATGATCCCACACAGGGGGTAAATGTGTAACTCATCGTGGACTCTATCTCTAACCCACCGATTCCCGGCGCGTGAGTGGTGCCGAGCAGGCAGTGTAGACGACATGTAGAAACACGTCGCAGGACTTACAACGCTCTTATGGAGCCCAGTCCTTGACAGGAAGAAGAAGAAGATGTCATACTGTCCTGGTTGTTGCCTGATAACTAGGGTAACAAACGCAGAACGTGATTGCCCAAAGAAAAGCACACTTATTTATCATCTTTGTGATGCCACAAAGCGATCAGTGGCCGTAATTACTGTACATTGTTTACTGTTTCCTAGACTAGCTTTTCCAGTAGGGTAATATGCTAAAAGTGGGAATAAGATGCAAACAAACTTGATTTGTGTGTGCGTGCATGCATGAGTGTAAGAAATAGTCTACCCTATTACTTTGGGATCTAATAAGTACTATTGAAAAGTAAATTTTTTACTTTACAGACAAATTATTATTACACATAACTATTGCACTAATGTCGGCAAGGCTATAGTAAGTTAAGTCACAGGAAAAAGTACAAAAATAAATAAAGTCACAAAAACTTGGAAATACAGTTACAGAAATACTTTTAAAAAGACCTAGGCAACAAAGCCACAAAACTACATCAAACTATTCATGAAAATGCAGTCTCCCTATGTGAAGGAAATAATTGCATTACAATTTATTGAAAGGAAATTATACAAATTGAGTTGGAATTAATTGAAAGGAATTTTTTTATTATTAATTTTATTACAACTATGATGCGTCTGTCCAGTTACCATCAGGAGTTTGTTGCTTTGGATGGCAATCTTTATGAAAGAAACAATTGAAAAAATTAACAAGAGATTTAACAAGATTTGCCATCCAAGCCAAAGGCCCAGATGGCAAGTGGACGAGGAAGCCATTGGCTTATCGAGAGTCCAACAATGTTCATCTACTTATAACCCGCCCTCCTGAGATATGTGTCAACCTTGTTTTTAAACATCTTCACGCTGCTAGCAGTTACACAATATGTAGACAATTTGTTCCATTCATTTATTGTCCTCTGTGAGAACAAGTGCTTCCTGATGTCCAATCTACATTGATCCTTTACTAATTTTACCTCATGTCCTCTAGTTCTGCTATCCTTCTTGAGTGAGAAAAACATATTTCTATCAACATTTTCATACCCATTCAATATCTTAAAAACTTCAATCTGATCTCCTCTTAACCTCCTTGTCTCTAGAATTGTTAAACCACATTCTTTCAGGCGTTCTTCATAACTAAGGTCTCTAAGTTCTGGAATCATTTTAGTTGCTCTCCTTTGTATGCGTTCAAGTGTATCTATATCCTTCTTACGATATGGTCTCCATGCTTGTATACAGTATTCTAAATGAGGTATAACTATTGCTTTATAAAGAGGTATAATTAACTTTTTTCCCTTGTATGTTATGTTTCTTCTAATCAATCCAAGAATGTGATTACCCTTTGAAGCTGCAATACACACTGCTCTGAAACTTTCATATCAGCGCTTATTGTAACTCCTTTAGTCCTTTTCTTTTACAGTAGTACCCAGAACAGTATCTCCCATTTTATAGTTTACATTGAAGTTCCCATATCCTGTATGTAGGCATTTACATTTCCCAAAATTGAACAGCATCTGCCATTTCTCAGACCATTTCACTAATCTGTCTAGATCGTTTTGTAAATGTTGTTTATCACCATCAGTATTAACCTTTCTAAACAGTTTTGTGTCATCTGCAAATTTCAGTACGTTACTTGTTATACTGTCGTCCAAGTCATTGATATATATTAAGAATAATATAGGTCCTAATACTGATCCTTGAGGTACCCCACTCAAAACCGATTTCCAATTTGAAATTTCTCCATCTACTACAACTCGTTGTCTTCTGTCAGTCAGCCATTGTTCTATCCAGTCAGTTATGTTATCCCCGATACCATGGGCTTTTAATTTAAGTAGTAATCTTTGATGTGGCACTTTGTCAAAAGCTTTCTGAAAATCTAAGTAGATAATATCTACTGGCGATCCCACGCCTATCCACTTATTGATTTCTTCCAAAAAACATAACATTTGTTAAGCATGACCTCGCTTTAAGGAATCCATGTTGAGATGAATTTAATAATTTATGCTTAATGAGGAAGTCCACCATATGGTCTTTAATTAACCTTTCTAATAATTTACAAATCACTGACGTTAAACTCACTGGTCTGTAATTTTCTTACTTATTTCTCGAACCCTTTTTAAATAATGGTATGATGTTTGCTTCTTTCCATTCAAACGGAACAACTCCCTCTTTTAATGACAAGTTGAATACTCTTGCACGTGGTATACTGATTTGTTCTACTGTTTCCATAAGTAATTATGGAGGAATCCCATCCACTCCTGGTGATTTGTTATCCTTCATTGCCTTTATTTTCTTAGCTACCAATTCTGGAGTTACAACTAACAGACCTAAATAGTCAGATTTAGCCTCCTGAAATTTAGCATCAACAACTGGTAATGAACTAATATCTTCTTTGGTAAACACTGAACTGAAGTAACCATTTATGTCTTCCGCTATTAAAAATCCCTGTGATACTATATTTCCAGCACTGTCTTCTAGAGGTCCAACCTTGTCTTGTACGTTTTGTTTACTCCTGACATATGCATAAAACTCTTGCTGTCATGTTTTATGTTACATGCTAGTTTTTGCTCATAGCTTCTTTTACATTGTCTGATTTCAGTTGTAGCTGCATTAAGTGCCTCTTTGTAATTTGCATAGTCTTCTTCCTTTCTGGTATGCCTATAAACCGTCCACATAGTTTGTTTTAACACTATTTTTCTAATAGCCTCTTTTGACAAGTGTTTCTTTCTACACCGTTTTCCTTGATTTTGGAAGGGAACAAATTTATCGATGATACTCTCAATTTCATATTTTAGAATATTCCAACATTCAATTGCGGTCTTATTCATCAGCATGTTATTCCAATCTAGCTTTGCTAAGTATTTTCTCATATCTTTGTAGTTACCTTTGTGGAAGTTTCTCTTGTACGTTTTCTTATTTTTACTTTCTGATTTTACATTGATGTCAAAATGTATTTGATTATGGTCACTGTTATCCAATGGTTCAAATATGTTTACATTGTCCACTAATTCTTTTTGTGATGACAAAACTATATCTAATACATTTTCTCCCCTGGTTGGTTCTAGCACATGCTGAGTAAGAAAGCTATCCTGGATTAAAAATAGAAATCGTTGGTCCTCAATCTCTGTGCTCTCTAGAGAATTTCATTGTATGTGTCCATGGTTAAAATCTCCCATTATGATACATTCCCCTTTACTAACTTCCTCTATAGCGTTTTTTATTTTTGTGTTGTCCTCTTCGTTTATGTTTGGACTTTGGTAAACTAATCCAACAGTTAATTTTGAATTTCCGGAAACAATTTTGCACCAAACAGCTTCATCGCAATCTGCTTCTCTTTCTAGTGTTATTTCATAAGCCTGAATAGATTCTTTAACATATATGCACTTCTAGTTTAAACAATGTTTACTTCCAAAAATATTTGTCATTGTACCCATGTCACTCTACTGCTGCAGAAAGTTTGTTCGTGAATACCGCCGCCCCCTTTCCACTTAGATGAAGCCCATCCTTCATGTACATATCAGCCCTCCCAACAAAACTTCCCCATAAATCCACAAATCCAACTTCCTCTTCCCTACATAGCTTCTGGACTAACATGTTAATTACCATCCCCCGACAATTTCGATATTGGTGACCCCTCCTGCCCATTACAGGTAAAATCCCTGACAGTATTACCTGCTCAACCCACGTCTGTTTTAGTGTTCTGACCAACTGCCTATATTTCCTAATTATGGCAGTTGTACCCTCCCTCTCTACGTTATTTGTCCCTACGTGTACTAAAACATATCCACCCTTACCCGAACCTACAATGTTTTTTACCCTCTCAGTTATCGCCTCTATTTTGGCTCCAGGCAAGCAGACCACCACATCATCTCCCTTGTTTAAGACTCTGTCAGTCTTCCTAACTATTGAATCCCCCACAAACACCTTCGCTCTCTTCTTCACCCCCTCTATCACTGCTGCAGAATAACTCTTCAGTTCGATCCCTTCCATCACATTCTGTCCTGACCCCTTCCCTCCTGTCTCCCCCACTTCCCACTCGTTTGCTCTTGTCTCTCCCACTCCCCTCTCCTTCACTCTGGTTGTTTTCCCTCCCGTCTCCCCCACTCCCTTCTCCTTCCCCCGTCTCTCCTACTCCCCTCTCCTTCACTCCAGTTGTTTTCCCTCCCGTCTCCCCCACTCCCTTCTCCTTCCCTCCTGTCTCCCCTACTCCCCTCTCCTTCACTCCGGTTGCCTTCCCTCCCGTTCCTTTCCTTCCCGTCTCCCTACGACCTGTCACCTTCCCTGCTCTCAGCTTCCTCCCAGGCTGTGGTGAGCTCTCCCTAGCATCTCTTGTTTCTTTCCCCACTTTATCGTCTACTGTTCCCCCACCGGAACTACTGGCACAACCCCCCTGTTCCCTTCCCACCATTGCCACAATGAGCAGCTTCAGCTCTTCCAACTCCACCTCTAGTTCCTTCATCTTCGTACATCAGGAGAGCAAATGGTGCACTAGATGTGATTTTTTGTTCTAGGTGCACCGTGAATATGTTTGGAGCACTCACAAAGGCAATTAGCTCCCTCTGGGGACAGGATGATGACCAAGTCTCGAGGCAAGGTCATCCACAAGATGGCACTGTGGGCCAGACTGATGATGTGTGGTACTTCGAGGGGGAGATAACGAGTCTGCATAATGGCTATGGCCTTGTTAATGACGAGGTGTACTTCTCGCAAGATCTTGTTACGGGACTCAGCACACCCCAGGTTGGGCAGGCTGTGTATGTGTGCGCACGCCGGCGACAGGGCACAGGCGGATGGAGGGCGGAGACGGTGACTTTCCACAGTGGCGACACTGGGTGGGCAGACACTGATGCAACAGATGAAACTGAAGCATGTTGGGAACTGAAAACACAGACTGGTCAGCAGGAAATCATCGGTGTTGTGACGTCGACATCGAACGATTCTGGTCGCCTGAATGAAAATATATTATTCCATTTCACCGATGTTGCTGATGAGGTGTATGTGCCATGCATAGGTGACACTGTCACTGCTGTCATTGTCACTGATGACACAGCATTCCAACAGCATGCTGTTGACATAAAACCGCTGCGTCGGTTTGAGTTTGAAGGGCAAATTACGGCAGCCATGTCTGACCATGGGTACATCGCATGTCCTGGAGGTGTGGATGTATACTTTCCATATCAGACATGTGCAGAAGGGTACAGCCCTCATAGGGGTGACTTAGTAAGTGGTGCTGCTGTGGAAACAACAAGGGGTCAATGTCAGTGGCGTGCAGTGCTGGTGACTCGTCGTTCCACAGCGAAACAATCAACAGACTGGTTGAAGAGGTATTGTTGCGTTATCTTATAGAGCTCAGCGTTCGTTTGTGAGATATTACTTTTATTTTGCAAAATTATCAGATACCTCTTGTCATGAAAACAAGAATACTTTTCCTACTGTTTGCAATCACATGATACTACTATGCAATAAATGTGTAGAAGCAAAAATATTTGTAAAATGCATATTAGATGTGGTAAGACAGATTTGTTTTTATTTGTTTGGGAATATTATGGCAGCTAATTACCCTCAACTAACTGTACGTTCTTCAATCATGAAATATTTGCAATGATTCCAATGAAGGTATGCTGCATCTATGCATTATTCTATGAACAATTACACATATTTAAGTTATGAACAACCTTTGTGATATTGGCATGACATTGTGTTGTGTTTATCAAATAGAAACAACATATTGCAGCCTTTCAATAGGATTGTGTGCATTCAAATGGTGCTACTTTGCCCATCACCTTAGTGTGCATATATATATATATATATATATATATATATATATATATATATATATATATATATATATATATATATATATATATATATATATATATGTATGAATGTATGTTATATAATATATATATATATATATATATATATATATATACATACATACATACATACATACATACATACATACATATATATTATAACATTTTGTGGAGACATTTTATGGCATCTACTTTTAGACCACCAGTGTGGAGTGCAGCAGAGTCAACACGTGATCTTCTGGCAGAGAAAGAGGGTATCAGTGTTACAGGCAAACTTGACTTTGGTGAGCTGCACCAAGGAGAGAAAAGAATCACCACAGTCACAGTCCAGTGAGTGCCACATCGCACATGCTCTCAGTTATTACCTTGTCCTCTGTTTATCTGTTGCAGCTTGTGGTGGAACAACACATTTGTTTGCAGGATATGAAAATTCTTGTAATATTAAGTATGTGTAATTGTGTTGATGTTTAAAGTTTTTAGTCCAATTGCTCTAATACTATACAGTAAATACCACACAGGCATCCTAAAATAAAACAATATTTTAGAGAACAGCAGTGTATAGCTTCATGGACTCAACCAGCCAGACGTGCATGCATGTACCATTGCCAGTGATTGGTATATATTACACTGACTAATGTTGCCTCATGTTGACTGACTAATTAATGATGTTATTGGCAGCCATCTAGTTTGAAAGATGGTATGTACTATGTACCCATTGAAGAATTATTATGCATTCACTCTGAAGTGTAGCTGCTGAAAAGAATTGCTTTTATAATACAGTGGACTCTGCTTAATAGAATCACTTAGGTCAAGAGTAATTTGATTCTATTAAGCAGCTGATTTAAACAGGTCATTTTAATGCAGCAGGAATAATTATATTAATGAATGGTTCTGTCTCGGCCAGTAGATTCTGTTAAACTGCTGAATCTGTGATTCTGTTAAACAGAGTCAACTATACAATAATAACAGTAAATGTAGATACATGTAAATACAAATAATACAAAAATATAAACATTGATTTTATAAACAGTAAATCAGTACTGTACAGTTGAACCTCGCTATTAAGGTCACCCACAGGACTGGGAAAAAGTGTCCTTAATAGTGAAGTGACCTTAATACTGAATATGGGCATTGAAGCATTGTGGGAACTGGGAACATTGTCATTTTAACTGCCATGGTACAGTTATGTACTTGCTTTTCCTAAAATATGTTAAAGTGAAACCAAAGGCATTTTTGATGCGTATGCACCTATAAGAGTACTTGAAGACTAACCATTTGCAACTATAGTCAAGACTATCACGCAAGTGGTTAACTGCGTTGAACACTGAACATTTTCTTGGTGTGGGCAGCGCGATACTTGTTCAGAATCCTAGAAGAGTGCTGGCTAGGTTTCCCACAACTCCAACTTTAAATGCCTGATCGTAGACGATTTTAGTCACATACTTGCCAATATGTTTGGACATGCTGTTTGCATCCAGAATCAACTTATTTGGCATTCATTGTTTACTAACCTCCTTGTGTTCCGATTTGACAGTTCTCTTGATCGAATGTTTGCGTTGTGTCGAAGCCTTCGGCTGAGGTGCATGCTGGAAGATTGTCGGTACTGCTTCAGGCTAACGTTCTCTGTCTCCAATGTTTTGAAGGTTCTTGACCCATTAGTTGATGAAAATATATCAACTTCAAAACACGACTCTTCAAAATAGGCTGAACAAAGTCTAGCATATTGCATGGGCTTCCAACCAGCCCACCAGCAATTGAGAAACGATTGCTTCACTACTGTGTGTTTTTCCAGAGGAAATAGAAAAAAAGACAACTCTATACCTCGTTGAATCATGTTTACATCCGAATGCTGCACAGAACAGCATTGTAAGAGTTTTTGCTGTGTGTAAATCCAATATAAATGCAAATAAAAATGTAACTGCACATCTCAACCACGTTAAAAATACACGCGATCCACACAGCCTATGTCACAGCCGTGTTGGGGGTTAAGGGGCTGCTCGCAGCTGATTCGTCAAAATTACAAACACTGACGATTATGTCAGCCTCCAAGAAAACTTACATTAGGCCGGAATTTCGCACTTTGAGCAGATTCCCAGTAAACCACTTCCGTGATATTCTTGATTATAGTTGTTAGTGGTTAGTTTTTAGGCACTCTTATAGGTGCAAAGGCCCAAAACAATGCCTTTGGTTTAACTTTAAGTACAATGTGCACAATATGTAATATGGTTTTATAAAATCATTGTAATTTTGTATGTAGGTCCCTATGTGCCCAGTGCATGACTTCGTATGACTATTGACATGACAGCGTCACCTTTGATGGAAACATTTTGAATTGATAGCTTGTCACTTTCTACTGGCCAATTCGTTGTTCTCAAACACATAAAGAAATGTCCTTTTTAAAAAGTGTCCCCGCTTGGGACAACAATAGGTCCACTTGGGACCATGATGGGCCCACTTGTAGTTGGGACAATGATGGGCCCACTTGGGGCAACAGTGGGCCCACTTGGGACAACAATAGGTCACTTGGGACCATGATGGGCCCACTTGTAGTTGGGACAATGATGGGCCCACTTGGGACAACGATGGGTCCACTTGGGACAACAATAGGTCACTTGGGACCATGATGGGCCCACTTGTAGTTGGGACAATGATGGGCCCACTTGGGACAACGATGGGTCCACTTGGGACAACAATAGGTCACTTGGGACCATGATGGGCCCACTTGTAGTTGGGACAATGATGGGCCCACTTGGGACAACGATGGGTCCACTTGGGACAACAATAGGTCAACTTGGCCAACTGCAGATGGACTCTACCAGTGCTGTCTCTGAACAAATAGATTTTCACTTTTAAACTCAGCTCATTCGTAACATGACTTTGTAAATCATACTGCATGATCTCTGGCATCATTGTAAACATCTGACTGCATATAGAATTCATTGGTTATCATCTGTTAAATAAAGGGATTTTGTTTGCATCGTCTCACTGACCAGCAACACTTATGCAGCTAGAGCAGTGCCATATTGGCATCAAAGTCCAGGCCACAATACTTTTCTGTGACAACTTCTCACCTGCTAAGAATTTTAGTTCAAAATCTACTTATCTGCTAAGAATTCAAAGTGTTACTTAAGACGACTTGGGGTCTTGCTTCTTTTAGTGTTTTCCGAAGCTTACTGGTCACTGTGTAAACACACCAAGTGACAGGTGGGTGTCACGCTGACTGGCCGGCTGGTTGCAAAGCCGTTCGTTGCTGCTCGGCTGTGATTTGGGGAATCTGGCTGTTTTGCACTGGGTTACTGACCACATTTCTGAATAGTGAGGTGATTGTATATGTATTGTATTAGTGGGACTAAAGTCCTATGCTTTACCATTGAAATCATTTGGGACTGAGCCAGGGGACCATAATCACGAGGTGACAGCACCACTGAGGGGCACATAAACCGAGGTTCGATTGTATAGGTAAATAAATATAAAAAATAATTCAGTTTAAATAATAGTAAATATTTACATAAATAAATAATAAACAATAAATAAATAAAATAAATATATATATAAATAATAAAGAAATATGAAAAATCAATACAAAATATAAATACATTTTTTTAATAAACAGTTGATGTCAAATTCAGTCATTTAAATTTCACGTTGTGCGTTTTCTTCAGGAACAGTGGCATGCGTCCGCAGTGGTTGGTCAGTTGCAGTGTATTGGGTGGTAATGACTCGCAATTTACCGTCTCCCTTCCGCAAGAAGCAGGTCAGTTGTCTGAAGGCGGAGTGTCCGTGTCGCCAGGCATGTCAACTTGTGTCACCGTCCAGTGTCATGCAAAGTGAGTCTTCAACCAATCAATTTTGGCAGTGTAGTTTGGCTAGGATTTAAAATCTTGATTATACTTTTTTTAAATCCATGACATTTGTGTTATTTATTATTTATTATTATTTATTATTTGAGTTACGGTTACACTGTTTCATGAAAAAAGCAGTTAGGATTTTGGTTATGCTAGAAATAAGAGCATGATGTAAATCTGAAGTTTGAGCTTGGTGTTCAAAGTGTGAGGTGGTTATTTTAGAAATTACTATCTGGGGTATGTAGCATAGATCTTTGATTTTATAAAGTGTAACAATATGTCATGTTGTCTACTTTATTCTTTTCCTTTACGAAAAAACTAAACAATTCTGTGGATGTGTTATCGTGTCTGTTTGAAAAAATACCTTAGTGCCTTAGTGCTACAAACCAATACTATTTCTTTCATTCACGAAACCCAATCTTTTTTGTGAAGGTGTTGCCATATTTTTGGTCAAATGTTTATTGTTTAACAATTTTGTAGAGCTTACCATCTATTTCTAATTTGGCAGTACTATAAATGTTACTACTACTGTCTGGAATGTTGAAATATGCACACTCTAGCTACTATTGTTGTCTTAAATAAGACTGAATTTCTTACTTTTTCAGTTATTTGGGAATGGACAAACGATTATTGATCTTCAACTTTGAAGGCTTCAAAATTGGTCGCCATGTGACGGTATGTATATTAAATTGTAATATAAAGGGAGCAACATGGAAGAACACATGTGAATTAAGTTACGGTGTGTTGTGAGTTAACTTGGATGTGTCAAAGTGACAGTCTGTAGTTAATTTGAACTGTCACAATGTCTCACCAAAGCAAGCTATCTACAAATAAAGACTACATTTTAAGCTACATTGGATTTTTATTTTATTATAATTTTTCCCAAACATTATTACTTGGGTCTCAGTATTCAGTGGGCTTATTCAAGAAAATTTATTTAGAAAGAAAATAACTTATTTTGGGCAATTCAAGATTATTGCAGGTAATGGTTTAAGATTATACATATTTTATAGGTTCGTATTTTATATCCATGAAAACAAGCATCTCAGAAAATTAAATAATATCTCAAAACATTGATGGAGATCGCTACACAAAATGTTTAACATCTCTTTCGTTTGGCATTGCACATTGATATACTTTTCCCCAAAATAATGTTTACTTTTGGATTACACTTTATATTATGATGAAAGAGGAACGAATAAATAAATAATAAGGTCCTAGTACTGATCCTTGTAGTACCCCACTCAAAACTGATTTTCTGTTTGAAACCTTCCCATCTACTACAACACGCTCTCTTCTGTTAGTCAACCATTTTCTATCCAGTCAATTATGCCATCCCCGATACCATGGGCTTTTAACTTAAGTTGTAATCTTTGATGTGGCACTTTGTCGAAAGCTTTCTGAAAATCTGAGTAGATAATATCTACTGGTGATAGCTCATCTACCCACTTAGTGATTTCTTCTAAAAAACAACATACTAGTTAAGATTTAACAAGATTTAACAAGATTTGCCATCCAAGCCAAAGGCCCAGATGGCAAGTGGACAAGGAAATCATTGGCTTATCGAGAGTCCAACAATGTTCACCTACTTATAACCCGCCCTCCTGAGATATGTGTCAACCTTGTTTTTAAACATATTCACACTGCTAGCAGTTACACAATCTGTAGACAATTTGTTCCATTCATTTATTGTCCTCTGTGAGAACGAGTGCTTCCTGATGTCCAATCTACGTTGATCCTTTACTAATTTTACTTCATGTCCTCTAGTTCTGCTATCCTTCTTGAGTGAGAAAAACATATTTCTATGAATATTTTCATACCCATTCAATACCTTAAAAACTTCAATCTGATCTCCTTTTAACCTCCTTGTCTCTAGAGTTGTTAAACCACATTCTTTCAGGCGTTCTTCATAACTAAGGTCTCTAAGTTCTGGAATCATTTTAGTTGCTCTCCTTTGTATGCGTTCAAGCTTATCTATATCCTTCTTACGATATGGTCTCCATGCTTGTATACAGTATTCTAAATGAGGTCTAACTATTGCTTTATAAAGAGGTATAATTAACTTTTTTTCCTTGTATGTTATGTTTCTTCTAATCAATCCAAGAATTTGATTACCCTTTGAAGCTGCAATACCACACTGCTCTGAAACTTTCATATCAGCGCTTATTGTAACTCCTAAGTCCTTTTCTTTTACAGTAGTACCCAGAACAGTATCTCCCATTTTATAGTTTACATTCAAGTTCCCATGTCCTGTATGTAGGCATTTACATTTCCCAAAATTGAACAGCATCTGCCATTTCTCAGACCACTTCACTAATCTGTCAAGATCGTTTTGTAAATGTTGTTTATCACTATAAGTATTAACCTTTCTAAACAGTTTTGTGTCATCTGCAAATTTCAGTACGTTACTTGTTATACTGTCGTCCAAGTCATTGATATAAATTAAGAATAATATAGGTCCTAATACTGATCCTTGAGGTACCCCACTCAAAACCAATTTCCAATTTGAAACTTCTCCATCTACTACAACTCGTTGTCTTCTGTCAGTCAGCCATTGTTCTATCCAGCCAGTTATGCTATCCCCGATACCATGGGCTTTTAATTTAAGTAGTAATATTTGATGTGACACTTTGTCAAGAGCTTTCTGAAAATCTAAGTAGATAATATCTACTGGCGATCCCACGTCTATCCACTTAGTGATTTCTTCCAAAAAACATAACATATTTGTTAAGCATGACCTCGCTTTAAGGAATCCATGTTGAGATGAATTTAATAATTTATGCTTAATGAGGAAGTCCACCATATGGTCTTTAATTAACCTTTCTAATAATTTACAAATCACTGACATTAAACTCACTGGTCTGTAATTCTCTGCATGACCTCGCTTTTAGGAATCCGTACGTTTTGTTTACTCGTGCTGTCATTCATGTTACATGCTAATTTTTAATTTTGTTATCTACATAATTATCTTCATAGTTGGAATATTTATTTATCTATTGCACATGTAGGTCACAGTGAGGGATTCGAGACAGTTATCCCTCAACCCGACATCCGTGTATCAGAGAAGTCAGGCTGGCAGTCGGTATCGGGCATCACAGGAGATAGCTGGGGAGTCATGGCTGGTGCCAGGCCAGAGACCCACCAGGTAAGACAACATTTAGATCTAATTTATTTGTTTTGTTCAATTTATTGTGGGAACAGCTATGTACATACTGCAGCTGCTTATCATATCAGTCTTTATTGCAACATACATCAACATACCTTACATGGTCCAGTCACAGCCCAATCAACAGGTTGCTCTAAGTGTCCAATCAGGAGCTGCGAATAATCCACCACTCTATCATGGATTTAAAATGTAGATTTGTCAGTTGTGAAAAACAACAGTGGTTGATAATGTATGTACAAATTTACCATTGTTGTTGGTTACCCTAACTATACACCATCCATGCCACTTCCTGTTAAAACATTGTTGGTTACCCTAACTCTGCACCATCCATGCCACCTCCTGTTAAAACATTGTTGGTTACCCTAACTATACACCATCCATACTACCTCCTGTTAAAACATTGTTGGTTACCCTAACTATACACCATCCATGCCACCTCCTGTTAAAACATTGTTGGTTACCCTAACTATACACCA
The DNA here is from genome assembly GCA_033239005.1 of Lamellibrachia satsuma. NCBI lineage: Eukaryota > Metazoa > Annelida > Polychaeta > Sabellida > Siboglinidae > Lamellibrachia > Lamellibrachia satsuma. Next base: position 2,629,684 of record BSQZ01000012.1, on the reverse strand, counting down.
TCCATGCTACCTCCTGTTAAAACATTGTTGGTTACCCTAACTGTGCACCATCCATGCCACCTCCTGTTATAACATTGTTGGTTACCCTAACTATACACCATACATGCCACTTCCTGTTAAAACATTGTTGGTTACCCTAACTGTGCACCATCCATGCCACCTCCTGTTAAAACATTGTGGGTTACCCTAACTATACACCATCCATGCCACTTCCTGTTAAAACATTGTTGGTTACCCTAACTATACACCATCCATGCCACCTCCTGTTAAAACATTGTTGGTTACCCTAACTGTACACCATCCATGCCACCTCCAGTTAAAACATTGTTGGTTACCCTAACTGTACACCATCCATGCCACCTCCTGTTAAAACATTGTTGGTTACCCTAACTATACACCATCCATGCCACTTCCTGTTAAAACATTGTTGGTTACCCTAACTATACACCATCCATGCCACCTCCTGTTAAAACATTGTTGGTTACCCTAACTGTACACCATCCATGCCACTTCCTGTTAAAACATTGTTGGTTACCCTAACTATACACCATCCATGCCACCTCCTGTTAAAACATTGTTGGTTACCCTAACTATACACCATCCATGCCACTTCCTGTTAAAACATTGTTGGTTACCCTAACTATGCACCATCCATGCCACTTCCTGTTAAAACATTGTTGGTTACCATAACTATGCACCATCCATGCCACTTCCTGTTAAAACATAGTTGGTTACCCTAACTGTGCACCATCCATGCCACCTCCTGTTAAAACATAGTTGGTTACCCTAACTATGCACCATCCATGCCACCTCCTGTTAAAACATAGTTGGTTACCCTAACTATGCACCATCCATGCCACCTCCTGTTAAAACATTGTTGGTTACCCTGACTATGCACCATCCATACTACCTCCTGTTAAAACATTGTTGGTTACCCTAACTATATGCTACCTCCTGTTAAAACATTGTCGGTTACCCTAACTGTGCACCATCCATGCCACTGCTGTTAAAACATATAGTTTGATGTTACCTAAAAGTACAATCTTAAGACATTTTTTATAATGTTTTTTATTAAAACAAATTTATGTTGACATCAGAACCTTCAACAATTTATGTAAATAAATTTTGTTTTTAACATTGGGTTTTCATTTACCTATAATTATTTTTATTATATGTTTTATTTAAGTTGTTATCTAGTTTCCAGTATCTACATATATAGTGTAAAACAAATGTTTTATATCCTTTAGTAGTTTAAGTAGTTGAAACAAAATCTTTTTATATTTCTTAGTATTTCATGTGATGCCAATCAAAACTGTTCATGCACTATACAAAGACATATTATTTACTTTACTATTTATATTATTTATCATTATCCCGGTCCTCCATCTACATGCAGAGTTGTTCATGTTCAGGCGGAAGACAGCGTCTCGCCAATCTTCCCGTCTGTCTCAGTATCCTGTCCCAGAGAAGCTGCGGACATGGCTCTTCACCCAGGGAGACTTGAAACAGGTTGCGCCTGTCCTTACCGAGGTACGTCACCACATGACTCAGTATATGTTACTGCCATTGCAGACAAGATTATCTATTACTTCTACTTCTGCAGCTGTATAAACATTTGTACCTTGGCTTGTGTTGCTAGTACAAGATACAAGAAGCTTTATTTAACGTCGGTTTTTACAGAAAATTACACAACATTAGCTCATTTTAGCTATTTTCCGACAAACAGTTGTAAAACAACAAGACATCAAACAATGAAAAGATCAAATGAGAAATATAAAAGACATACATGTGTAAATAAAATGTTGACAAGATGTTAGACAAAACATGCGGTTTACCTGCAGGCAGAACACTTGCACATGGTACCATCCCAGTTCCGGATCAGTCTGCGGAACTCGTCATAGTTTTCGCTTTTTCGTAGTTCGTGCAGCAGACTGTTCCATATCCGGGGCCTCCGTGCGCAAAGATTTAAGTCAGTATTAGGAAGTGTTTGCATTAGGGACGATCGCAGGTTTGTCCTTCTGCAGAGAATACTGGGAGCATTTGAGTGCGATGAGATTTTGAATAAAAGTAGGTCTACAGTGTTTACGGTTTTGAATTCCAATGCCAAACTGCAATTTCAGCTTATCTGGAGGCAGTGATTTGTTTCACTAACTTTGTTTATGGCCAACTTATACAAGCTGTTGGTCATTCACAAAGCAGTGAAATACTAACATAATGGCATCAATTAATGAATATCAACGCGAGCAGTCATAACACAGTGGCATAGTGAGTGTCAACATAACCAAATTCTTCATAGCGGTGACTTGCCCATTACAGATTTATTCCACAGTCTTGATGGTGCCTGCTTTGGACAAGTTTTGGCTCTACTGTGATATCTCGATGTATGTGAAACCTGCTAATTGGGGTAACTGTTTTAGATCTGTTGAGTCACTAGTGGCGTCTCTGGAAATTCTGTAATTCGATATGTTGATAAACGGAAATAAAATAGTGTTCCACTCTAGTGTCTATATGGTAAATTATGGTATTACTGTTGTGTACACGAGCACCATCTTCCCCATTCTTTTATTTGTTCACTTTTGCTTCAGCCGCTCTGCATGGACAACTATGCTGAGAGGTTCTCTGTGTTGTTGCACCTGGAGGAACTCCAGCAGGAGGTCGACCTGCTAGAGTTCAGCCTGGACCGAGTATGTTCAACCCCTTCTTCTTCCATTACAGTCAAGTAAAGATGTGTTCTCATGTAGTGCGGCATCCAGTCCGTAGGACTGTTTAAAATGCTTAACACTTCTCTCCCTGCAGACGTGGTAGATTCAATCCAACACCAACTCGACTTCTCTGGAAAGCATTCAGCCGTGCTGCAATTACTGGGCAAAGATTGTTTGTTCACATCCACCACTGCCTATTGAACTCATTTATACAGCTGAGTGAACCAGAGCAACCTGGAGTAAAACAAAATTGCCCAACCTTCGAAACAGCAGCGAGAGGATTCAAAACCGGGTTCTCTTGATTGACAGTAGGATGTTTTAACCAGTAATGCCCTCACGCCCCATTACAACTCATTTATGGTTAAGCTGTAAACAGAGACGACCACTCGGTGTCCGTGACAGGTTAGATATGTGTGGGATGTTTTCTTCCTTTGGCGTAGACACTACATAGAAGAACCTATCTTTCTCATCAGACAGACACTTCATCGAAGAACCTACATGCTGTACTCTATCATCAGACAGACACTTCATAGAAGAACCTACGTGTTGTAATGTCTCATCAGACAGACACTTCATAGAAGAACCTACGTGTTGTACTATCTCATCAGACAGACACTACATAGAAGAACCTATGTGTTGTACTGTCTCATAAGACAAACACTTCATAGAAGAACCTACGTGTTGTACTGTCTCATCAGACAGACACTACATAGAAGAACCTACGTGTTGTACTGTCTCATCAGACAGACACTACATAGAAGAACCTATGTATTGTACTGTCTCATAAGACAAACACTTCATAGAAGAACCTACGTGTTGTACTGTCTCATCAGACAGACACTACATAGAAGAACCTACGTGTTGTACTGTCTCATCAGACAGACACTACATAGAAGAACCTACGTGTTGTACTGTCTCATCACACAGACACTACATAGAAGAACTTACGTGTTGTACTGTCTCATCAGGCAGACACTTCATAGAAGAACCTACGTGTTGTACTGTCTCATCAGACAGACACTATATAGAAGAACCTACGAGTTGTACTGTCTCATCAGACAGACACTACATAGAAGAACCTACGTGTTGTACTGTCTCATCAGACAGACACTACATAGAATAACCTACGTGTTGTACTGTCTCATCAGACAGACACTACATAGAAGAACCTATGTGTTGTACTGTCTCATAAGACAAACACTTCATAGAAGAACCTACGTGTTGTACTGTCTCATCAGACAGACACTACATAGAAGAACCTACGTGTTGTGCTGTCTCATCAGACAGACACTACATAGAAGAACCTATGTGTTGTACTGTCTCATAAGACAAACACTACATAAAAGAATCTACATGTTGTACTGTCTCATCACACAGACACTACATAGAAGAACTTACGTGTTGTACTGTCTCATCAGACAGACACTTCATACAAGAACCTACATGTTGTGTATGTCATCACACGACACCACATAGAAGAACCTACGTGTTGTACTGGCTCATCAGCCAGACACTTCATAGAAGAACCTATGTGTTGTACTGTCTCATAAGAAAAACACTGCGTAGAAGAACCTGTGTGTTGTACTGTCTCATCAGCCAGACACTTCATAGAAGAACCTACGTGTTGTACTGTCTCATCAGACAGACATTTCATAGAAGAACCTACGTGTTGTACTGTCTCATCAGACAGACACTTCATAGAAGAACGTACATGTGGTACTGTCCCATCAGACAGACATTTCATAGAAGAACCTACGTGTTGTACTGTCTCATCAGACAGACATTTCATAGAAGAACCTACATGTTGTACTGTCTCATCAGACAGACACTTCATAGAAGAACGTACATGTTGTACTGTCTCATCAGACAGACATCTCATAGAATAATCTACATGTTGTACTGTCTCATAAGAAAAACACTACATAGAAGAACCTACATGTTGTACTGTCTCATAAGACGGACACTACGTAGAAGAACCTACTTGTTGTACTGTCTCATCAGACGGACACTTCCACCTTCTTTCCCATACGCAAGATGCTAGGCGAGTCGACAAGTTGTACCCAAATTTTAGGAATTGCTTGTGCGTCACCGTCGAGGCAAGCAACAGGCCATTGAGCCATCCACCAGTGTACATTACCAGATGATAGCTCCTTTGTAAAGTAACTTTTCTGGCGATTGAAGGTTTACTGGATATAAAATTAAAGATATCGAAACACCAAAAGCAATATTTTTGTAAAATACTTCTGTTATTTAGAAATCCAACAATGACTACATTGTGTAAGAACTTATGTTGTCAGTTTATTCATTATTTACTAGAGTATATTGAAGTATATGTTAGTACTTGGACCTTCTAAAAAAACCTGGTCTTTTGCTGGTGAGTAGTTAGTTACTAGCAGATTTATTAACTAGACCCAAAGTTTAGAAATGCCTCTACTACTTGAATCATACGACACATTGTAGAATGTGATTATGTTGCTGCTTAATTGTAATTTTAATTTATTGGATTATTGTGTTTTCTTTCCTGCTAAAATCATTGGAAGATACTGAAACTTCCGAGGTTATCAATGTCTTGTCTCATTGTAGGTTTGCCTACGCTGCGTGGGTGAGTTTCTTGCCCTAGCTGTGCCCGGGCTGGCGGAGGGAAGGCCGTCCCTTCTTCCCGGAGACCGACTGGTACTGAGTGAACCATCTGATTTGGAGGGAGGGCCGGAGTACGAGGGATACATCCATGAGGTATATCATAGCAGAGACTTCTGGTGCCTCGGATCTGGGATTGGGTTTGATTTGGAGGGAGGGCCGGAGTACGAGGGATGCATCCATGAGGTATATCATAGCAGAGGCTTCTGGTGCCTCGGATCTGGGATTGGGTTTGATTTGGAGGGAGGGCCGGAGTACGAGGGATACATCCATGAGGTATATCATAGCAGAGGCTTCTGGTGCCTCAGATCTAGGATTGGGTTTGATTTGGAGGGAGGGCCGGAGTACGAGGGATGCATCCATGAGGTATATCATAGCAGAGGCTTCTGGTGCCTCGGATCTGGGATTGGGTTTGATTTTAAAATGTTCAAATGCACTTATAGTCACCACAACATGGTAACGCTTTATTACAATTTCTTTAAATTATTTATAATTGCTTTGAAACATATTATCACAAGTTTAATTATGATCTCAGAAATTGTTTTATTATTGCTTGTGCACCTTCTGAATATTTTTTGTTTTATGACATACTTGACAAGTTGATAGATGGTGTGGGGATAATTGATGAATAAAACTTGGTGTGTACCCAGGGTTGTTTGATTTAAATCATTGATTGAAATCATGATTTAAATCGCTCAAAAAAAATCATTGATTTATGATTTTTTTTTTTGACTTCCGGTTTTTTAATCGCTGATTTATATGAATTTAGCACAAATAATTGTTTTCAAACATCGAGATCAACAAAGTTTTGTGTGTTTTTTAATACAAAAGCACAAAGTGCACACACTTGTGTAGCTGTATTGACACCAAATAGCCTGAAGTCAAATATTTTATGACATTGTGTATACCAGATTAAAATAAATAAAAAAAAAATCCGATTTTTTTATTTTAAAAAAATCATGATTTTTTCAACCCTGTGTGTACCTTCAGACACCGTTTATGTTCAGGTATTAAAGGACGAAGTACTTCTCAAGTTCCACAACTCGTTCCATCAGAGCTACCAGGGCGCGGACTACAACTGTCGCTTCCTTCTCAGCAGGTGCTGTCATTTTTATCATAACCACCTTTAACATGGCCTTCTTTACATGTTTTCACCCAAACAATTAGCATGAACAGTTTTTTTTAAAAAGGTAATCCATATTGTTACAAATTTTCAGACAAACTTTATTTCTTCCAGGTGTGCAACAAAATAAGGAATGGTACTTTTTATTCCATAGCAGTATGCTGTTGTACATCTGACAGAAAATTAATCACACAATTATCCAAAGTATTTCTGTCAGAATTGATAAGGTGATCATAATTAGATCAGTATTGGAATAACTGTGTACACAGATTCTAGTTGGGCTGTACTAGTGTGCCAAAACTGGTGTTTTATGCCATATCTTGTTGCCAGGGCTACATTACGTAGATGTCACCAGGCCACTCACTATGCCCCACAGCATGGACTGCGAGGTAAGACAAACTCGTTCTCTACTAAATCGCCATCATTTGTATTGTGTCTTCTAATGCCAGGCAACTTTTGTTGTGAGTCGTGTGTTTATTTGGCTTAAACTGGATCAGTTGTGCAGTGTACGCTGATCCACAACTCAACAAAACTAGAATCACGAGTTGGTTTGACCAGCACAACCTATTCAAAAATCGAATCATAGCCAGTTAGCCACGAAAGTTGCATGGTATGTGCCAATCTATGTTGTGACATCACATCACAGAATTGGGCAGTGAGCACTGGTCCGCAACTCAAGAAAACCCAGTTGCATATGTACTCATAGTTCTCCATTATTCGATGGTTGCTTTCAGGATCTGATATAAACGAGCCAGATTCGTCAAAATGTTTCAACAAGTTTATATGTCTGATACATGTGGGCTTATTATAATGTAATAATAAATGCTTGTTTCACACAAAAGTATATATATATATATATATACATAAAAAACAATTCAATATATATATATATATATATATATATATATATATATATATATATATATATATATATATATATATATATATATATATATATATATATATATATATTGCCCTGTGTGGGCCTAGAATTTGATCCCAAGCCCGGCCCGCAATTAGCAATTAGAGTCCAGGCCCTGCCCAGGCCCGCAATATATATATATATATATATATATACACACACACATGTTGTGTGTTAAAAATACACATAGAGAAATATATAATATAAATAAATACACACGTGTTGGGCAGTAAAGTCCATGTAAAAAAAAGTTAAAATAAAATATAAATAATAATTCTTGGTTATTATATTTTCAGTTCTCTTTCCTGAGTCTCTGGTACCGAAGATTGCACAGATGAAGGCTGCTAAGCTCGCCTCATCGTCCCAGTCGACGGGGCTAGTAAAGGTGTCGCCAGTTGTCGGAATCAGGAAGTGTCCACTAGGGGTCAACACTAAGGCCAGGCAGCCAAAGCACCACTTCTTCAACGAGAAGTTAAACAGCCGCCAGAGGGCAGCAGTGACGAGGATATTGGGGGGCCAAAGTCGACCCACACCTTACATTCTCTTTGGACCACCAGGTAGGTAACGCGCCAGGTAGACGCTCCACCAAGTATGACCTCAATTAGCAACCATTTGATACTTTCATTACCACCTGCAAGAGAACTGGGAGAAAATCCCATTGTTGAGAAACCTGAATGTTTGCCAGAAATTTACGTAACCAACCAAAGTGACTACCTGACTAACGCATCAGTTAAATATTAACTTTTATATGTATATATGACGTGTTCGATTATATTGCCACAAATCACACAATAAAATACAGCAAAACTGATGTTTTGTTTTCCATGTAATATTTGTATTAAATTACTGAATACATGAAACACGCACAAACAACACTTTCAGTTACTTAGCAGTTTTATTTAGTTTTAGTAACTTCACATGACCTTTGCCAGGGACTGTTTTTATAATCTGGGTAAAAGATAGTTACAAATACTTTAATACAAATATTTGTGTCAAATTATTTTAGTTTGTGACTCTACCTGTCTGTCTTTTTGTTTCCTCGTATCTCCATCAGTTTCGCATGTACGGAGCTGAACTTTTGTAGGCATGCCCGGGGGCCCATTGTGATGGTTCATACACAATATTTGAAATTCCCCAGTGGTGGGGTATTACATCGAAGGACCCAATGTAATGTGTAATATGTGAACCACCAAACAAAAATCCACCAGTGCACGTGTGCTCTTCTTCAGGAACTGGAAAGACAATGACAGTCGTTGAAGCCGTTCTGCAGATCTTTGAACATGTTCCGTCCAGTCGTATAATCGTGTGTGCTCCGTCCAACAGTGCGGCCGATCTACTGGTCAGTTTAGTCGCTTCTCTGTGCTTTTTGTGTTGATCTGTGGCACTTAGGGACCATCCATAAAGTATGTCATGCTTGGGGTGTGGGGGTTTCTGGGTAAGTGTTATGGAGCGGTAAGTCGGGGTAACAGCAGGAAGAGCATTCAAACTTTAGTCCTCTCGATTGAGAGTCTGATGTTTTAAAAACTGATAAAAGAAACAATGTTTGCAGTAAACTCAAGTAGCTATTGGGTCAGTGTTTGGAAACAAAAATTCGCATCTGATACAATGATTTTTGTTAAGACCATTAAAACGTGTGAAAAGTTGGTGATGTAGTAGATTTCACTGCTCACATTACCACACAACCTGCATGATATAGCTTGGTGTGTCACTAGGCAGAGCGACTACATTCAAGTGGCCGAGTGAAGACGTCAGAGATGGTGCGATTAAACGCCTTCCAGAGAATTGAGGAGGTGAGTTGTAGCTACCTGGTTCTAGGAACATGACACCTGCTTGATCCGAGAAGCAGTTCCTTGTTTCGTAGAGTAGCTACTTTGTTCTAGAAGCAGCTGCTTGTTTCCAGGAACAGTTACTTAGTTCCAGGAACAGTTGCTACTTTCCAAGAACAGCTGTTTCATTCCAGGAATGGCTGCTTCATTACTGAGGCAGCAGTTTAGTTTTTATTGTGTGTATGAATCAGTTATATTGTAATATTGATTGTGATAGTGCATCTTAAAGATTTTTTTAATGAAATAAATCCTAATCTATAAACAATTTGTTATTAATTTACCATACATAATTTAATTTTAATAAAATTCATGTATGTATTATATATATAAATATGATATTATATTATTGGCTGTGACAACAGAACATTGACACGAAAGTGCAGCCCTACTGTCGGAATGCAGACGAGTTGGAGCTCGTGGCTCGACATCGTGTCATCGTGTCTACCTGCAGCAGCGCCGCCCTACTGGGCTCGTTGTCTCTCTCCTCGGGCCACTTCACACATGTATTTGTTGATGAGGTGTGTCATCTAATTGTCTCCCTAGAAAAGTTGTTACCAATTTTGTGATGATATATTGATACTTATAATTAATATAAATCTTGCAACAAGCATGATCTTAAAAGCAAAATGTGGTTTATAGTAAAATATTGACATGAACGAAGTTGTAAAATCAAAGTAATTGTATGTGTACATAATGTTAGAAAATAAAATATGAATAGGTATGAGCAATGAAATATCAGATTTAAAACTTAGTTCTGTGTTAAGTGTTCAATTATATCTACTTAACTTTGGTTTTACTGCTTTGTAGAAATGTTTTGACAATGCTGGAAGGTAGCATGTTTTGACAATCCTGGAAGGTAGCATGTTTTCACAATCCTGGAAGGTAGCATGTTTTCACAATCCTGGAAGGTAGCATGTTTTCACAATCCTGGAAGGTAGCATGTTTTGCTGCTTCTGGTGAAAAAAAAAACGGTTATAAATGAACATTTAAGATGACAAGATGTATGATAATTTTGTAAAGAAAATTATGTAAGAAAGTAGATTGATAATGTTTATATAACGAGTGTTGAAGGTGTATTAAATATTATTTATCTGGAATCTGCCCATTGTAGGCTGGTCAGGCAACAGAGCCGGAATGCCTCATATCTATGTCTACACTTGCTGGTAGTGATGGTCAGGTAAGTTACAGAAGTAATGACAGTAGATAGAAACCCCGTGACAGGGTCTATGTTAAACCAAACAGTGACAAAAATGTGTACTGTTTGTAAAAATGACATGTAACTTTGAAATTTGCTATGATATGTTTCTTTCTAGGGGGTCTGAAGTTAGATGATACTGGTTTCGTGTAGGGCCATACATGTCTTGAGATCACCCCTTTGTGATGGATGAATGCTGTTTTTGATCTGTGCCCCCAACAGACAGTGTTGGCTGGAGACCCCCTACAGCTTGGTGCTGTGCTGCGTAGTCATCAAGCCAAACACTACCATCTGGACCTGTCTTTGCTGGAGAGACTCATCCAAAGGCCCCTCTACAGACGAGACGAGTCAAAGTTTGCCGACCATGGAAGCTATGATCCTTTCCTAGTGAGTCATCTGCCTGGCAGTGAAGGGTAAAGGGCTTTGAACAGTCACAAGGACTGGATACGCAAGGACATATGCTTAAACGTTTGGCATGATTTTGGATGGAGAAACTTTTTGCAGAGATTTAATTTTGTGGATTTGCTCTATTAAAACCTAACGTGAACTGGGATGATGCTATATCACAAAGAAGTAGAGTTTTTGTGACAAAAAAGTTTTATATTTTTTGAGAAAACACAAGTCACCAACTTTAAATACTCACAATCATTTCCCGATATACAGTAATTAGTTCTTAGTAATTTGGTTTATTTTGTATACATTTTTGGCCCCGACCTGGGTGGGTGAGTTAATGAACAAAAGGTTGGGTGCAGACTTAACCTGTATTTGCCACTGTAGTGAACTTCTCAAGCTATACAGCAGATGGCACCACTATAGCTGTTAGTTTACTTGACCATGCAGTACAAGGTGCCACTGTTGTATCTAGGATACCTTTAAAGCTCCCTCCTCGATTTGATGTTTTTGTTCGTCTCATTTCAAACTCATTAAAAAAATCAAACCTACCTAGTATCCAATGCAACACAGTGACTCTTTGTGTCACTTTTTTAGTGAAATCATCAGACAAACTATTAAATTCCTTAGTGTTTGGTCAAATATTATATTAAGTAAAAATGTAAACGCTGAAAACTCAATAACTGAAAAAAAATTTCACCCTTGGTAAGTTTTGTAACTTTGTCATGTGTTCCATGAGAGGATGGAAGTGTTTACCACACTATTTTGAGTCTTAGGCTAAATCAGTTGAGGATGGAATTTAAAAAATATATTTTTAGTTAAATTAGCAAAACACCATCTACCAAAACAGAACAAAAAGCAAAGCATTCAATCTATACCGTGTCTTCCAACATTAGTTGTTCAGAGCGCATTACACTTTGTTCTCGGCAGACCTGTTCATGCAAACACCATGTCATCGTCTATTGAAGCAACCAGTCATTCTGTTGTTGCTGTGTGAAAGCTGTTCTGATAATTCCATTGCTGGAATGCCTTCGCTGTCTATAGTCTAATGGTATATGGTGTGATTTGTAAGATGTCTCGTATCATATGTAGATAGTGAATTATTCAATAGAGCTGTCAAAAGTTTTAATACAAAATTTAGATTGCAAAAGACAACAAAGAACAGTAGTCCCAGTCAAAATTGTCTGCGCCCCTCATCCTGACATCTTTGTTTAATGGCCAACTGACATAATTCACTTTATTAATTTAAGTTAATAATGACTAATCTGTTCCAGGTGACCAAGTTAATAGAGAACTATCGCTCTCACCCCACTCTACTGCATCTTCCTTCAGAGCTCTTCTATGATGGAGAGCTGCAATGTTCGGGTGACACTGACGTCACGGAGTGTATGTGTGACTGGGACATGTTACCAAATAAGGACGGCTGCCCACTCATCTTCCATGGCATGCGGGTGGGTGAGACACGTAGGGTGAATAACTTGGGTACAGGGAATAATAATAGGAAAGTATATTAAAATAAAGTGTTCTTAAATAAAACTTCATGAATTATTGATACATCTTGTTTGATGTATAAAATAAAAGAGCTGATTTAGCCACTTAATATATTTATAAAAAAGAGTATAATACATTAAGACAACACAAGTCTGGGTTATCAACACAGGTCTGTGTTACCAACACAGGTCTGTTATCAACACAGGTCTGTGTTATCAACATATGTGTGGGCATCGACAGAGACGATACTAATTTAATATGTAAAAAGTCAGATTTGTTCTGTATTCAATAATATGTTTTCAATATGTAACTGTTTGTAATTGTAAATTTGTTTATATATTGATTATTGTTGATTTGTGGTGTCAATTTGGTGCCCAGAAAGTTTGATCAAACCCATTCAACTTAGCGTTTATGGTATCCTAAGATATTTGTACATTTCACCCATTTAAGTCAGCTTTATTACCTTTTTGCAGGGTGAAGATGTACGAGAGGGTAATAGCCCTTCATGGTTCAACCCCGTTGAAGTGGTGCAGGTTGTGAAATATGTACAGGCCCTTGTTTCTAGTCATCACAACCTCATGTTCGATGACATTGGAGTGATCACACCTTACAGGAAACAGGTCAGAATCAAACAACATGTAACATGCAGAAACCATTTATATAATGGTGTATTATTCAGTACGTGTCTCTGTATAATAGTAGATATAAACTAGTAAATAAAACAGTTTTCTCCTGACAAACATCTTGTCGATCAGGTGCACAAAGTGTTTTCTCTATTCATAATATCGTGTGGGAGCATCAATGTGTGCATTTTTATTTTAATCAATGTTGCATCTTTAGTCATATAGCATAGATTGTATTGCTAAACATAAATTTGTTTGTTTGAGAACAATGTAGTTTTGGTACTGGAAGCCTGGTTGTTTCTTTGTCAATATCAAAGTGGTGTAGTTTGCAGTGTTCAGTATGTGAATATTAGTTCTCTTCCATAGGCTTTCCCAGTATCTATTTCCTGTCTCTTCTCGATTCCTTACATGAGTAGTGAATACCTCTGGTGATGTCTGCCAAGTTGACATTTTTGTACTAATCAACTTCCTCCTAAGTCGCCAGCAACACATTCACCACACAGTTTCAGTGTGATTATTTAGATATCACGATGACATTTCGTCCACCGTGTTCACAGGAAAACTGTTATGAATAAATAGTGTGAGGTGTACAGGTGTGGGAATGTTGTGGTTGTTGACAGGTGGAAAAGATTCGCCTGCTCATCGATCGTCTGGGAATGGAGAAGGTCAAGGTCGGGTCAGTGGAGGAATTCCAAGGTCAGGAGCGGCTTGCTATGATCATATCAACTGTGAGTATTTGTGGATTCAAAGGTTACGTTTTGATTATGAATTATGTGTTTTGAAATATCGAATGTTGTTCCTTGTGTGGTATAAATCATTAAAAAAATTAGCTTGGACAATTACAAAAACCTGTTAAAAATGAAGTCTTTGTGGTGTTGCCAAAATTATGCCAAACTGATTGTCCTGAGTATTTCTAAAATATCAGACAGTTTATTTTGCCATGATGTTTTATTGACGAAAAACTTTTTATTGATGAAAACCCTTTTCCCCACTAGGTGCGGTCCAATGAAACGCAGCTGGGCTCAGATCGTGTACACAACCTTGGTTTCTTGAGTAACCCGAAACGCTTCAACGTTGCAATAACAAGAGCGCAGGCTTTGCTGATCATTGTGGGAAATCCACACATCCTGGCACAGGTAGACAGACTGCATGGCAGACCATTGTGAATATTGATTAGGACTATTAATTATAGATCTGTTGGTGAAATCATGTGTTTAGGTTACACATTTACCCCCTGTGTCGGATCTTTTACTTCCCCTGACATAGACACCAGATAGAAGGGACCAACGGCTTTTATTGTCTCATACGAAAAACACAGGCAAATGGAGTGAACAAAGTTGTGTAAGCTTTGAAACAGCACCAGGTGGTCTCGAGCCCTGGTCCCCTCGATTGGCCTGTGCTCTAACTACCCAACTAATGCCCCTGTGTGTCACAGCGATTGATAGGAATGAGATAAATTTTTGCAACTGAAATGATCAAAGCATTCAGTTTATTCCGTGCCCCTATAACAATCCTTACTCAGAACACAGTGCACTTTACCTGTTCACACAAATACCATTTCAATGTCTACTGAAGCTGCAGACGCTGCAGTTGCTGTGAAAAAGCTGTTCCTTATAATTTGCCATATGGGAATCCCTAAAGCAGGTCCCTGGATGTTTATAAAACAAACCACCTGTAGAAGTTTGGTGTACCAAACACATAGAAACAATTAAATAGGTTTAATTTAGGATGTGGTGACAAATTGTCATTTAATTTTCCGTTAAACTGTTATTGTTTGATCCTAGGATCCCTACTGGCGTGCTCTCATCAGGTTCTGCGTGTCACGGGGGGCGTACATCGGCTGTGATCTGCCAGAGGGGGCAGACTGGATCCAACCAGACGGTGATGGTAAGACACCTGCCTCTTTCAGGCTCAATAACATCACTGCTACTTGATCGATACCATTATATAAATGTCACAACAGCGTCATGACATTATAAAAGGTAAAGGTATGTTCTTATATAGCGCGGTATCCGGTCCATAGGACTGCTCAAAGTGCTTTACACTTCACCCCCTGGCAGACCTGTTCATTCCAAGGCCATCTCAACTTCTTTGGGAAGTATTCAGCCACGCTGCAATTGCTGCGCGAAGGCTATTCGTTCACATATCCACCACTGTCTGTATTGCCAGGTACTCATTTATACAGCTGAGTGAACTGTGGCAACATGTTGTGACCAAACTTGCCAAAGGTTCGAAGCGACCGCAGTGGGATTTGAAACCGGGTTCTCTCGATTGAGAGTCTGGCTTTCTAACCGGTATTCTATCGCACCCCACATTATAGCATATATGATGTAATATCAAGCTATTGCTTTGGGCCATTTTTCATCTTTTTGATGGTTCCACCTGGCACTGTTGATATAGGTAAACAAATAATGTCATCAGTACATTTACGTAACTTCTATGTTCATTGTGACGGAAGGAAAACTGACGTTCATGTTGATTTTAATGTTGATATAAAATGTTTTCTTTCAAGGATCAGAAAGTGAAGTTGCATCTGTGGACATTGTTGACAAGAAAGGTGCTGACATCAACAATGGTCAAGAAGTTGATGTTGCTGACAAGCAACATGATGGCATCACCAGTGTTCAAGAAGTTGATGGTGCTGACAAGCAAGGTGATAACGTCAACAATAGCCAAGAAGTTTATTGTGCTGACAAGCAGGATGATGACATCACCAATGGTCAAGCAGTTGATAGTGCTGACAAGCAAGATGCTGACATAACCTATGGCCAAGAAGTTGATAGTGCTAACAAACTAGATTCTGACAGCAATGGCCAAGAAGTTGATAGTGCTGTCAAGCTAGATTCTGACAGCAATGGCCAAGAAGTTGATAGTGCTAACAAACTAGATTCAGACAGCAATGGCCAAGAAGGTGATAGTGCTGTCAAGCTAGATTCTGACAGCAATGGCCAAGAAGTTGAAAGTGCTGTCAAGCTAGATTCTGACAGCAATGGCCAAGAAGTTGATAGTGCTGTCAAGCTAGATTCTGACAGCAATGGCCAAGGAATTGATAGTGCTGTCAAGCTAGATTCTGACAGCAATGGCCAAGAAGTTGAAAGTGCTGTCAAGCTAGATTCTGACAGCAATGGCCAAGAAGTTGATAGTGCTAACAAACTAGATTCAGACAGCAATGGCCAAGGAATTGATAGTGCTAACAAACTAGATTCTGACAGCAATGGAGTTGATAATGCTGACAAGCAAGGTGCAGAAGTCATCAGTTGTGAAGATGTTGCTGACAAGAAAGTTGATGACATGGAGATGTATAAAAGTGACAAATACAACAAACAAATAGGTGAGGATGAAATAGGTGACATAGATGTACTTGAGGACAGTGTCACTGACACAGAGGTATGTGACATCAACAGAGATGACACAGTGTATGAAAAGAGCCAAGGTGATACAGACGTATGTGATGTCAACAGAAATGACACAGTGTATGCTGACAGCAGAGATGTCACCATATATACTGACAGCTGTGATGACACAGTTTTGCTTGGCATTCCGATGTGCAAGGACAGTAGAGGTGACACAAAGGTATTTGAGGACAACAAAGGTGACACGAAGGTGTATGTCAATGTTGGCAATGAAACAATATGTGATGATGTTAAAAAAGACATGTCACATCTTCACAATAATGGTGACACAGAGACATCTGAAGACAACGATGACATAGTATGTCAAGATGACAGAACTGACATTAAGGTGACATCCGATGACACAAAGGTGTGTCATGACACCACAATTAATGCAGATGTGTATGGTGACACTAAGCATGACACCCATGTGTTTGGTGTCACTGTAGATGACAAAGATGTCATTGATGACACAATTAATGTCAGATATGTATACGATGACACCAAAGGTGA
The DNA here is from genome assembly GCA_033239005.1 of Lamellibrachia satsuma. Taxonomy (NCBI): domain Eukaryota; kingdom Metazoa; phylum Annelida; class Polychaeta; order Sabellida; family Siboglinidae; genus Lamellibrachia; species Lamellibrachia satsuma. The sequence goes on along the minus strand of BSQZ01000012.1, from coordinate 2,612,870 downwards.
CACAAAAGTGTGTAGGGACAAAATAGGTGACAAAGAGGAGTGTCACAATGCCATAAGTGACGTCACAGTAGATGACGATGCTACAGATGACACATATTTGTTTGGTGACAAAGGTTGTTACATAGACATGTGTGATGACACTGACCTAAAACGGGGTGAGACCATCGACCCACGAAATGACAGCACTACTAGTCGACCTACTAGTCATGGCAGCATAATAAATGTCAACAAGAGAAAGAACATTTGTGACAATCGTGGAACCAAAGACATCAACGAGAAACACGTGTCATTTGCCAAAGAGGCAGGACACAGTGACACTGACAGTAGTGACACAGGGCATGTCAACATGTCCCCTTGTGACAACCAGTGTAACAACAACAACGGCAACTCACTGGACCGTCAGACGACAACCACAAAACCAACAGTGCTAGAGAAGAAAATCATCCAGCAGCTTCAGGTGAGATATTAAGATTTATTTAGTGTGATCTCTATTGTGACATAAATTTTAAACCATTTAATAATTGTCTTTGCAGCCTTCTTGTGTTTAAGACGTGAATCTAAATTGGCAGAAACAGATTGTTCAATGGTAATAATTTTGAAATACATAAATGTGTCTTTATGTTGCGATAATGTTTTAGAGCAGGCCTTGTATTGGCAGGCCCTGTATTGTTTTAGAGCAGGCCTTGTATTGCAGTACCAATTTCCAAGCAGAGTGTGTTGCTTTTTGCTGCAATTTACTGCTTTTTATTGCAAACAGTTGTTACTTTGTATTTGCAGTACTACTTTGGAGACTTCAACATGATGAAGGATGTTTTCCTGCAGAAACATATCAGCAAGGATGCTGAAGGCTGTATCCTTCCTCTATGTTGTATTGTACCACTTCTCCATCTTTCAATGTGCTGCATAATATTGTATAGTGTCACTGCCGAACAACAAGTGGCATTAAACGTTAATCAAATTGTTCAAGATATGAACATATGAATATTGTTGTAGAATGAATGAAACTCTTATCAGTAGTGACTGTTATTTGTAATGGTCTGTTTGAAGGCATCACATCACAATTATAGACTAACATGTATTTGAAAAACTGTAGTAATAGTAGTAGTAGTGATGAACTCTCATGAGACAATGCTTGTCTTGGCTGCGTCACCTTCATGTCGATAAATTGCTAGCATGATGCCTTGCGTGCTTGGTCTGCTGATTAGTCTGGTGTGCTTTGATGTGAATAGCAGAACTGCCATTAAGACTGGCTCACAAGTTGGTTAGCATCGCAATTATAATTGATCACAACCTTGCTTTGCATTGTTTTTACTGAATAAAGTGTTCACTTTATTCAAGCGATATATACATTAATTATACATAAAGTATATATTTTATATATATATATATATATATATATATATATATATATATATATATATATATATATATATATATATAATAATATATTGAATACACCTAAAAATGTGTCTATTATAGACAGTTGTCCACCAGCACAGGTTTTATTGTACTAGTGACAGCTCCAGTGAAAGGGAAAGTAAAAGCTAATGGCTTCCTTGTCCACTTGCTATCTGGGCCTTTGGCTTGGATGGCAAATCTTGTTAAATCTTGTTAAAGATGTTTTTGAGCCTTAACTCTGCCAGGGGTTGACCTGTCACTGTTGGTGACGTTCAAGCGACTAGAGTCACTCAGTACCGACTTTGACGTCATCACCACTGCTCTGAGCAAGTGCACGGCAAACGTAGTTGAGGTACTCACTAAACCTGTGTGTATAGTTGTGCTATATTTATTTCAAATTAGTTAGTTCTAGTATTTTATTCTAGTTATTTATTTACTTTGCAAAATGTTATTATTTTTTTTATTATGTTATGAAGCACCACAAAGTATCTTTGATCTGGTGTTTTATCAAATATAATATAATAAAATCATTGTCATGAAATCATAATAAGTTGGTATAAATTTACTTTCGATATCTGCAATTATTTCCAGTAAGATTTGTGTATGTCAGTAGTTTCTAGAATATATATGATGGGTTGTTAGGTTTTCAGGAATTTCAAGGCATAGTTATAAGAATATCTCTTATAGTGAATAATTTTAAAAACGTAATGCAGCATGGTTAGCAGTTTTGTTTTTGTAGAATCATAATTAAATGTGTTGGTTTCTTACAATATTTCCAGCTGCATAAACAGTTTGATGTTGTCTGCACTAACCAGTCATTCAGCAGATTGATGATATAAAGGAAGGCATAGTGAAGCCTAACAATGACTAAATTACTAAGCTATGTCATTGGTCCAGTCCAGATATTCTGCTTGGAACTACAGACTGCATCCTAAAATGTGTCAACCTAATTTACAGTTGCATATATTCCCGAGACAAGAAATTATTCTTGCCACGTTGCAAGTTAAAATTGTATTATGAATAATAGGAGCCTTAGAACTCCAGTTTATTGAATGCAAATAAAACACTGGTGCCTTGAACTTGTGCAATTTAACCATAGTATATTTCGGTTTGGCTGTAGGTGAGCCATTGCGGTACCAAGCTAAGGAGATCTAGCAGCAACCCTCTGTGTACAGACTACATCAAGTGGAAGGAAGGCATAAAGAACCGATCAGCTGCTATAGTAAGTTCTCGTTACACATACAGTATTTAACCTATTAAGTGTACAAGCCCTAATTAGCATACACCTCCTTTTCCAATCAGCAGGATCCATAACTATTGTAATTTTACTAATGTGGAACAACTGAAATGTGTCGCCATCTGGTGTGAAACCACTCTTCAGTTCTACACTAGTCACCAAATGACGCCACTAGTGATAAACAGTTACAATAATAGAGAAACAAAATTTGTTGTATGCTTATAAAAACAGATTCCTTGACATTTTTACATGGCCAGCTTTATTTTTAAGCATACTGTATGCTTTTTACGTCGAATATGGTACTTACATGATCTTTTTCCCCTTAACTGAAACATCAACCAAAAGCAACACTTCTTTGGGTTGATTTCTTCATTTCCTTGTTTATATTGAAAATTTCTTTACCAGCTCTTTGGTTCTCCCTTTTTGGTTATCCCAACGGCTGCCCCAGAAAACCATATATTGAAAGTTTGCATGAACACTCAACTCGGTGGAGAATTAATTTACTGTAAAGGGAGCAAGATTGCAGCTTGATAGTCTATAAACCAAAACAACATTTTTACCCAAAATATTTAATTTAAGATTTGTGTGCACCACTAACTTGTTTGAGAAAAGTACAATGTTGAAATTGAATGTTGAGAAGTTATTATGTCATCTGTTTAGTTATGGAGAACAAACTATTTGGCAGGAAACAGCAGCCAAGTGAGCCTTGTACTAAACAAATTTCTTTCAGATACTACCTTTTTTTCTCACTGTGCTGTTTTCTTGAATTGTTTAACTGAATGTTTAACTGAATGCATGAATTAATTAAATAACATTTTACTTTCTACACTGTGTAACATTAAGTTTATGTTAGTGCATGCCGTATAATAATATACTTGTTATCATTCTATGTATGACAGTTTGTTGTGGTTCACATTCTGCCATGCTATATTAAGTTCCTCTCACTCCACTTAATAATAATAACAAACTGTATTTATGCACTTATATCCAGAGTAAGGCCCTATTCAGGAGTGTCTACAAGACTATATGTTGCTAAGACTTGGCTAAACAAAACTGAACTAGACAGATGCACAGAGAAACTATAAAATATAAAGTACCATTGCTGGTTAAAATTATATAAAAATCTGAAGTGTCGAGAAATAACATGACATTATAGAAATAAATAGACAGTAAAATATTAATGAATAATTCCCTATTAGCAGACAAATAAAATAAGAAATATTATGATAACAGGAGTAAAACAGATGTATAACATATAGAACTTAAAATAGTGTGTCTTGTTTAAGACTAAATACAAAATATATATATAAATAAACAGTAAAATACTAATGAAACTTGTCAAAGCAGTCATGTCATTTATGACATTGCAGGAAGGTTGTGGTAGTGACTGCAATGAGGGCGGCTGGTACCTGCCTCGTGAACACATAGACGATCTGCAGAGCTTCTTTGAGTTCTATGGTGATGTGGAGCACATCCAACAAGGCATCTGGAAGCGCATGCCTGGTCAGGTAGGACTCTCCAATTGGGCACGCAAATTTGTCTTCAAATGTTCGTGGTAAATCCAAATTGCAAAGTAAAAATTGGAAACTTGGCTAGGTAAAGATTTGTGTATTCTGTGTGCATTTTATATATGTTTTGTCATTGGGAGGAGACCTGTATGGGGATTGGGAGGAGACCTGTACGGGGATTGGGAGGAGACCTGTATGGGGATTGGGAGGAGACCTGTACGGGGATTGGGAGGAGACCTGTACGGGGATTGGGAGGAGACCTGTACGGGGATTGGGAGGAGACCTGTACGGGGATTGGGAGGAGACCTGTATGGGGATTGGGAGGAGACCTGTATGGGGATTAGGAGGAGACCTGTATGGGGATTAGGAGGAGACCTGTATGGGGTTTGGGAGGAGACCTGTATGAGGATTAGGAAACCTGTATAGGGATTGGGAGGAGACCTGTATGGGGATTAGGAGGAGACCTGTATGGGGATTGGGAGGAGACCTGTACGGGGATTGGGAGGAGACTTGTATGGGGATTGGGAGGGGATCTGTAACCTGTAATCCGTAAGACCTGCTAGTGAACGCACAGGATAATCTATGTCTGCTTGTTTGCTGTGAATGCTAAAAGATAGCTCACCGTGCAAACAATGGTGTATTCATTAGATCTTGTGAGATTTTGTCACAGCTGTGGTACTGTACTCCCTGTTAGATCAGCAGGAAATATAATAACATTTCTCCATCACCTTAATACATTTCTGTGCATCTGGATTATCCTCTTTCATTCATCCACCTGTTGGCAAATTTTAAATTGCATACCAACTTGAGATTTCCCAACCCGTTGGTCCTGATGCACCTCTCAGCTCAGGTTTGTGATGATTTCAGTGCAGTAGGAATCTTAAGATTGTACTGTTCCAGAGAGAATTCACCGAGTTGGAACTGGTGGTCTTCCACAATCGGGAAGGTGCCGAGAACCTGGCAAGGAGTGGTCCAATACAGCGACCTGACCGGACCCTTGTTGTCTACTTCGGGTGGGTAGTCTCTGCTGAAGCCAAGTGGATGCAGAGGCATCAGGATTTAACATCTGCACTAGTTTCATGTTACCTTTTGAAGCAAATTCAAGGTGTCCACTCTTATATAATATTGTGGTCTTTCCAAACATCCTTTTTGGTTAGCCTCCTGTGTCCTTCAACTATCCATCAACAGTTAACTCAGGGCACCATTTCACCAAGTTTCTTATGAGCTCATTAGCACGATTTTGCTCATTAAAATGAATTTCGCTCCTTAACTGTGATCAAAAAAGAAAATTGCTTTTCACTAAGAATAAATCATAGAAACGCTTATAGAAACACTCTTAAAAATGCTCTTTATTGACGGGAGTAGACTGCTCATTAAGCAAAACATATCCATCATAAACAGTCAAATTTATTTTACTGCGTATTACCATGACTGCTCTGAAGAAACAGAACATTGATGGTAATACACATATAGGTGAATTTCACTGTTTATGATGGATATGTTTTGCTTGATGAGCATTGAATAGTTTGCAAATTATGGCTTTTGTTTACAAAGAGTGTTTTATAGCACTGACGTTGACAAATTGTGTGCATTGTTTTATGGCATCATAAAGGTCAAGTTTGTTCACGAAAGGTTTGCTAATTAAAATGTGCACCCGTAACCTTCATATTGCTATACTCGATGGCACAGTTTCAATTAAGGTTGTTGGCACTCACTGCGAGCCTCTTATTTAAAACTGTCAACACGTCGCCAGTGTGTCATGAAAATAGTGTCCTCTGTCATACGACATCTTTTATAAAAGAAAAATTTTTCTCTTCGCCCAGTGATCAAATAAATTAAATGTGGTTGAAAAGTGGTCGATGCAACATATCAGCCACTTTTTGACAACTTCTTTATTTTACCCAGTTGTGCACGCTGTGGAGCTTATGATGGACATTTTTATTATTAGTTTTTTGTGGATTTAAAGAGCATGTTAGTGAAATGCTTTTTTAAAACCCTCCATAAATTGAACGATTTAACAAGATATAATAAGATTGCAGTCCAAGGTAAAGGCCAAGATGGCCAGTGGACATTGAAACCATTGGCTTAGCGAGAGCCCAAAGTATTTTCACTCGTCAATAAACTTAGTTTTCTAGGCACATTTCAACATGCTCTGCTTGTATAAACTTTTTATTTTACTTTTTATTCCCTGGGCAGAGAGGCAAAAAACGCCCAACCCAACCCAGCTATTTATAACCCGATCGGATTCAAATCTTTTACAGAACAAGATACGACATTGTGGCAACCGTGTGTTGTTGTCTTTTTGGCATAATAATTTTTGTGTCTTTCCCTGTTGTTGATCGTGGCATCGTCTGTCAACAGTTTGAAATTGTCTTTGTTTATTTAAATTGTATTTTGTAAAGATGATCATATTGCTAAGCACACAGCGTGAAAGAGTGTAATCTTTCGGATGGTGATTTTGTATAATTTTTAATTGAAACAAACATTCCAGTCGCAATTCACAAAGCACATTTGGTAGCCATCTTGAAAATTATGATTTTTATGTTATCATGAACGTTGACAACATATATGCATAATATTAAAAAGTAACTATCAGAATTGGATAATTGTAATAGTGGAACAAAACTGACAAACATGGCTACATTTGTTTCTCTGGGTTGACGGAATTGGAATTTTATATATCACGGTGAAGTTGACGTTTATTTTTTGGCCAATATTCCCTAAAATTTGCTTCATGGTTTGAAAATCAAATAATTGTACCAATGGTACCACACATTCAGCGGTTGATGGGATATTCTAATTTTGCTACAAGCTACGCGCGACATAAGGCACAATTGCTGACCATCTTAAGGTAAACCAGTTTCAAATCATATTGCACATACGAAACTTCACACTGCCCGTATGAACAGAACCTTAAAAACCCATGTTATTGTTGATGTACTCTGACCGGTTGCGTGTTTCACAGAGATGCCATCCTTGATGAAGCTGTCGAGTGGCTGTACGACCTAGTTGTGAGGAAGATCAAGAGATGCCGTATCCAGCCTGTAGGCAGTCGAAGACAAGCCCGAGCATCATCGACACGTGCAGCTGACAAGAGCGGAAGATTGAACTCGAACGCGGCATACCGGTCCCAGCACACGTCAAACCACCCACGTAATGAAACGCATCGTTCTGTTTCATCAGAGCAGTCGAGTGGTTCTAGTCGTAGCTGGAAAGACCCCAGCAGGAGGAGAGAGAACTGGTATAAAGCACATACTGAAGCTTCTCACAGTGAGACAGCTGGCGTTGGTCGAGGGTCTAGGGTTGATTTGGCGAGAGGAGCAACACGTCGCAACCCAGGGTGGGCAGGGCAGAGGTGTAAACATACAGTCGTGGACGATATGAGACCACTAAGCGCTGCAGCTCATGTCGATGAGCCAATCAGTCGTGCGACAATGGATATCATGAAGTTTCCTGATGGTCAGAAGTCACCACTTGGCAGTTTGAACAAGAACAGTGGTGCAGTGTATGGAGATGTTGAAAGTGAGCCACCAGGAACGTCTACACACACTGACTCTGGGTCCTGTTCTATCCCTGGCGTCAGCAACAAGTCGGTGTCCCCAGGAGCGGCCTTTGGTAGAGGCGTTCACATAGCCCAACCGCTCAGTCTCACAAGTCCCCATTTCATTACCAGCCCCAGCAATGTTGGCTCTGTCCGTGGGTCTCTCCGGACACCTGATGGTCAGAACACATGTAGAGGTGCGACGAGTGATGGTCAACAAGATGCTGGATGTCAAAGGCCTGTTTCTGTGGACAGTGGTCAAGTTGACGGTGACCTTACATCGACACAAGAGGATCCTTCATTGACATCAAGGACATCTCAGCAGAGTGACGCAAATCCAATGAGAGATTTCCCCGAGTTTACTGAGGCACCAGAAAGCAGCGTATCTGGTGGTATAGAACAACGTGAGTACACCAGAACAGAGAGTGATACTGTTCGTTGCGTCCCCTCCCCAATTCGTCTGCCATTAGGGAATGTTGACAGCACTTTCGCTGATGAGTACAATGCTCTCAACCAGACAGACAGTGACGTTATCATAGAAGAGAGTGGCTCAGAAGACGACGAAGAGTGGACTTGATGATCTGTGTCAAAATTTGTCGTATGTTAACAACCAGTACCGGTGACGGTTAATTTGTAAGCAGCCAGTTGGGTGGATGAAGCAGATACTTTTATTATATTATATTGTCTGCTGGTTTTGTTAATTATGACTGTTGCACAGACATCCGATATCTTACTCATTTACTATTTAGAAATGACTGATTACGTGACAGTTTAATCACATGATTTGTTTTGTTTAATCATACTATTTGATTTGATGCGTATAATCGACAGGTGCTACCCTGTCACGCCAAATTATGTTGGTTCTGTTTCTGATACATCGCTGCTGTGATAGTTAATCATGGTGTGTGGTGCAGTGTCAAGTTATTCTTGACTCTGTGCAATGTCAAGTTATCCTTGACTCTGTGTAGTGTCAAATGGTGTTTGACTCTGTGCAGTGTCAAGTTATGTTTGATTATGTGCAGTGTCAAATTATGCTTGACTCTATCACCCTTGTCACGTAATTTGGAGAATTTGTTATGCACAAGAGCAGATGATGATTTGTTGGACGGCCCAATGTTGCCAGTGTATGTTTTCCCCGAATAAACCTTGTTCCAGTAGAAACATTGGCAGTTGTTATTGTACTAGACTTCTTCATTATTTATGCAGTTTAATATTGACATAGGATTGCAGTATTATTAGTATAATTATGAACTAATGTTGAATATTATTACTATGAATCAGGTCAGTGTTTTTACCTTTATCCCCTGTCCGACACGGTCGTAGACCGGGTGTCATTCACACACAGCCACGGGTGTCGTTCACACATAGCTGCGGGTGTCATTCATGCAGCAGCGGGTGTCATTCACACAGCCGCGGGTGTCATTCACACACAGTCGCGGGTGTCATTCACACACAGTCGCGGGTGTCATTCACACACAGTCGCGGGTGTCATTCACACACAGCCGCGGGTGTCATTCACACAAAGCCGCGGGTGTCATTCACGCAGTCTCCACCAACTTTGCTTTGCTGTAGATTTAATCGTTTGAATGAGTCTTATCTTTGGAGCACTCGTCCATCAACCCGATGGCGGAGACCACTATTATCATCGTCATCATCAGTCAATTTAGGTTCCGCAAAAAATGTACGTTTGGATATAGCGCGGTATCCAGTCCTTGGGACTGCTCGAAGCATTGTGCACTTCACTCCCTTCGCGCCGAGATACGGATCTACAGTTGGATTTATGTTTTACAATTATTGCAGGATGCGTTCAACATTCACGGTGTTGACCCATCGCTTTCATTAATAATTGTGTTCCTAGTTCTTCTGATTTGCCCCATCTTGTCTTAATTGCACAGTGTCCCTTGTCATATTTACATGATTTTGTCTTCATGTGAATAGCGCGGCCTGTCTCCAGGTGCCCGGTTACTGTACCTCGTAGCTGATACTTCGTTATGTCTTGGTATCTGCAATATGTAATCGCTACTATTGCGATCGTCAGATGGCGCCACAGTTCTGAATCGGTACACACGCGGTGTTGGGATATATACAAAAAAGGTACGTTGTTGCGACTATTAAGGAATGAACGGGTGTGCTATGAAACACACCATACAATATTGGAAAGTTATATATTTTGGGTTATAACCGGGAGCGTCCTGCGAAAAACTGGATATGTTTTGTGGGATGATTATTTTGCAATATGCTGTGGTCGGTCACATTTGTTATGTGTGTTTTGACAAACTAGCAAACACGTCGTCCACTTTGACGCAAGGGCAACCCCCAAAGACTCGAGGCTGATCTCTGCGAGGTGCATAAATATCCAAGAGGCATCAGAAATATCCCCGAACATTCGTTGTCTTACGGGAGTAATAAAACGAGGGTCACTGAGATTTGTAAGCATTTTTTACAACTCGTGTCATCGATTGTTGGAGCAAACCTCCCGAGGAAGTCTTGACAACATATACTCTGAACTCATTCTAGAAGAAATTGATGTGTCTAGCTGTACAATCCTGCACAACCAAGTGTTCCAAATATAGTACACACGTTTCTAAGCTACAGCGCTATGATAGATACATATCTTTTGTGACCAAAACTAGCATAAGCCGTACGTAAAGCACACAAGAAGTTGTTTTTATCAGTATACATGTACACATAATCCGAACACTGAACGACACACGGTTTAACTTCATTAAGTATGTATAAAGTCTTAACAACGTAATTCAAACAAGTGGATGTAATATGTATGGACCTTATGCGACTTAGCTGTAATTATATATTTGTGTGTTTTCGTTATCCTAAGAGTTGGGTTACTGAATATTAATTTTGACACCAACAAGCATCTTCTATAAACAGGTGCTTTGTTTATTTTTCCATCCCAGTAAATAAAAAATTCGTCAGAACAATATTTGAAAGTGTGTTCAGATGCAACCAAAGAACAGGGACAGAAATCGTCTGCTAGTGTTCCGCTATCAGGGAATGACTCATAATCGTTATTTTTTCTCGAGTATAGGCAACTCTGTGAGGATTGGCATATGTGAAGCTAGTGTCAATATCATGTAGTGACAAACAAACAAACAAACAAACAAACACAATTCTAGTGCATACTGGTTCCTAATCTATAAGTTTGAATTCAGCTTTATTTAAGCGCCTCTGCACCCAACCCACACTGACGCATGCCCGTCCTCGGGGATGGGGGAGAGGGTCCGGGGGTTCGAAAGAATCCCCTATTTGAGAGGATTTGTTTAACTTAATTGTATATGTCGATTAATTGAAAGTGAATCCGTGAATATTACACGGAAATGAACTCTCAGAAACATAGAGGTTTACTTTTTATTCAGGTAACACTACACATCTTGATGCTACACATACTATTTCTGCTTCATTTGTCACGAAATAGATTTCACAAATGAGAAGCTACATTCTGCAGTGTTAGAAAGTCGTCGTCGTAGCTTGTCTCGCCCGGCTGTGAGGACGACGGACTCAGTCGATGCCGCGGTCAGTCGCAGCACTTGCAGATAACTCCAAAACCGGTCATGGAAAAACACATGGCGCAATGAATGCATATCTTCGCGCACGAACCGGCGGAGCCTGTGACTTTACACCACTTCGGGGCGCCTGTTGGTCAACACAACGTGGTTAACATAGTACCAACATTAACCAAAACCGCTATGTCATTATTATTATTATTATTATTATTCATGCAAATATCAGACCAAGATATCATGGATTCATATTGAGATTACTGGTTTTAATTTTGATATATATATATATATATATATATATATATATATATATATATATATATATATGTATATTGGTAAAACACACATCACACAATCAAATATATATATCAAACACTAATGTCAGACGCTACATTTTTGCAACACACTGTCCATTTACAACGAAGTTCCTGACATTTCTTTGGGGAATGACACAGATATTAGATTGTGAACTCATTGTATGAACGCAGTGAATATATTCAAAGTACCATGACTATCTGGCCGGGGAATAATTTGTTCTGCAAAGTAATTAAATTGAAACATAAATATACAACCAATTATGGTTTCACTAAATATAGTCAGTCATCGACAGTTGTTCGTAATGTAAAATTTAGTTATTTTTAGACACTAGCTTTGCGGATGACATTCTGCTTACTGTGAACTTGGTCGATGACCAGAGCGAAGACAAGAAGTACAGCGAAGAAGACGGCTACCTTCATTCCAACGATGTAACGTTCAACCTGAATAACAGGCAAAACCACAACATGTAAAACCATAATGTTTTTTAAACAAATGTATTGTTTTTGAAGAATTGCTCACGCATTCCTATTATTTTGTTTTTCATAACTGTTGCAACATTCCCTGAACAATTGTTGGAAACTAGTATTTGTTTGTTGTGCCAGTTAGGCAGTTAACCGCTCGACCCACTACTACTCGTTATACGACGAAGAAAATAACAATGTATAACTGTAGTCTAAGTAATGACACTTCTAATTCTAATCTGAATGCATGGCAACCGGTAAGTAAATATTTATTATGTGAAACTTTAACGAAGGACATCAATTTTTAAATATTAAACCGAATAATGTCCCATATTCAATGTTTAATGTCCGGCTGATGTTTGTGCTAATCATTTGGTGATGACAATTCTAAATAACGACATGCGTAACACACTATCAATATCGATGTCATAAAATGCCTGTTTCTGCGAACACAATTAATTTGAAAAGTAAATATTGAATATTGCATACCTTTTGTAGACGCACAAACCACAGTGGAATTCTGAATACCGAAGACTACTTCAAACGAGAGATCATGCCTCATTTATACAGTCAGGGGTGTGAATGTAATTTGCTTTTCAAACGCGATATATTATAACATAGGTGTGAAGAACACGCATCGTCGTGTCCTATGTATATATCTCAAGCGGCAACATCACAAGCCGCGTAGCCTCTTATTTCCCACGCCTTGTTGGTGGAAGCGGGGTCTGCGTTACTATTCGTACGCATGCACGTACTTACGTACGTACGTACGCACGCTCGCACACAACTTAACAACACCTACACACTTTTCTAGACATCGTGAGTGCGTGCGTGCATGCGTTCGTGCGTGCGTGTATGTTGGTATGACTGTCGTTTCTGAATAACACATTTACACAATCGAGCTAGGATATTTTTGTCAATACTAGTTAGGTTCGATATTGGGTGCATTGGGTCTGAACCGAGAATATCGAGAAGTATAACTGCGACGGCCAGTTGAACAGACTAGCAAACACAGGACCAGACAAACTACGTACAGGGCAACTCGGAAGGGAGTCCAACAGAGATAATAAATTATGTTGATACACAGCGGCAGGGTGTGTCTCTGATGTCGTGGGAATGTTGATCTTGAAAGAGAACCACCTATGCTTTGTTTCGTGACTGCCTGAAGGCGCTCTTTGAAAGATGGCGATGAACAACTCATTTCGAAATTTGCGACAAATAAATTGTAAATAGTAGGAGCGATATGTCGTTGTGAAATTGATGTTATGTCGTGTTTATTTGCAAAAGTGTCTTCTCACTTAGACATCGTTCCATGTATTGTACAAACATGTCACTGTACTTCTGTGGATGACAATCAATCATAATACAATCATAATGATTATTTACATAATCGCCAACTTGCAGCGTCATTCCATGACAAGATTAATATGCCTAATCATAGGTGGTTCTCGTAATAAGCCCCTTGGGGTTTCCAGAGAATCTCCTGAGTTACGAAATAAAATTATTTATGACCGTACCTGTGACAACATTGTAAACGAGTAACCAAATAAACTCACGTTGATTGATTGATCGGGAAACCAGCGCTCGTAAACCGGTGTTTTGTCCAAGTGGTCATAATGTCCCGGAACCGGCGCTCAGAATACCAATATATTGTCTAAGTGGTTATAATCTCAGTAACGGATGCTCGAAGTGTCGATGTTGCGCGATTGTAATGTTGGACACAGCTACATTGTCGAGCAACTGGAGTTTGGAAAGTTGTCGTCCAGTAAAAAACACTATTGTCATATTGATCATTCGGGGGACGGAATATCGACGATCGCCGACGGTGTGTGGCAACCGGCGCTTGGAACTGGCAACGAAGCATTGATGTCGGGCAATATGCGCTCGAAACGGAAACGAAACCTTAATGACGAGCAATATACGTTCGGAATAGCAACTTAGCTTTGATTTCGGGGAGTAGACGCTTACAATGGCAACAAAGCCTTGAGATCGGAGAGTAGACGCTTACAATGGCAACAAAGCCTTGAGATCGGAGAGTAGACGCTTACAATGGCAACAAAGCCTTGAGGTCGGAGAGTAGACGCTTACAATGGCAACAAAGCCTTGATATCGGAGAGTACACGCTTACAATGGCAACAAAGCCTTGATATCGGAGAGTACACAGTTACAATGGCAACAAAGCCTTGAGATCGGAGAGTAGACGCTCACAATGGCAACAAAGCCTTGATATTGGGAGTAGACGCTTACAATGGCAACAAAGATTTGATATCGGAGAGTAGACGCTCACAATGGCAACAAAGCCTTGATATCGGAGAGTACACGCTTACAATGGCAACAAAGCCTTGATATTGGAGAATAGACGTTCACAATGGCAACAAAGCCTTGACATCGGAGAGTAGACGCTCACAATGGCAACGAAGCCTTGATATCGGAGAGTAGACGCTCACAATGTTCTTATCATTCTTTGGAGTTGGATTACTGAATACTTAATGTCAACAAGCAACATCTTCAATGAACAGAAATATGTTGCTTGGTTAATTTTTCCATCCCAGTAAATACATAGTTCGTCAGTCATTTCAAAAATATTTGAAAGTGTGTTGAGATGCACCCAAAGTACTGACGCGTGCCCGTCCTTGGGGGCGGATGAGAGTATTCGGGGGTTGGAACGAAATCCCTTTTTGAGAGAATTTGTTAACTATGACACTTTTCGGAAATCATCACATAAATCCCCGGCTGATTGTGCACGCCCGAACCCTCCTCCTTTTCCAAACCCTGAGGACGGGCCTGACACAGTAGATGTGGAGAAAAAGAAGATAACTCTTAACCTACACAGCACCGATCTGGTGGATCAGTAGGTCAATACAGCGTCATTTTAAAGTCAACTTAATTGAATATGTCGACTGAAAGTGAGTCCGTGAATATTACACGGAAATGAACGCTCAGAAACATACATGTTTACTTTTTATTCAGGTAAACCTACATATCTTGATGTCACACGACATTTCCAGTTCATTCGTCACGGAGGAGATTTCATAAATGAGCTACATTCTGCAATGTTTGACAGTCGTCTTTGCAGCTTGTCTTGCCGGGCTGTGAGGACGACGGATTCGGTCGATGCAGCGGTCAGTCGCAGCACTTACACGTTGCTCCAACAACACCGGTCACGTTCAACCTGAATAACAGGCAAAGCCATAGTGTCTTTTAACACATGTATTGTTTTAAGGATTGCTCACGCATTCCTATTATCTTGATTCTCGTAATTGAAATGTATAACTGTATTTAATGTCAATAGTTCGTGCGATTGTAACCCGCTAAGTAAACATTTACGTGAAATTTCAAGAAAGGAGATTAATTTAAACACATTAAACCGAATATTGTCATATGTCACTGTTTAATGTTCTGCCGATGTTTGTGCTGATCATTTGGTGATGATGATTCTGAATAACGACAATATCAATATCAATGTTATAAAATGCCTGTTTCCGCGAACAAAATTAATTTGACATTTGAAAAATAAATATTGAATATTGCAAACAGGCATAAATACCTTTTGTAGACACACAAACCACAGTGGATCTCTGAACAACGTAGACTACTTTAGACGAGAGATCATGCCTCATTTATGCAGTCAGGAGAGCGAATATAATTTGCTTTTCAAACATGATATATTATAACATAAGGGTGAAGAACACGCATTTTCGTGTCCTATGCATATATCTGAAGCGGCAACATCACAAGCCGCGTAGCCTCTTATTTTCCACGCCTTGTTGATGGAAGCGGGGTCTGCGCTACTACTCGTACGCACGCACGTACGCACGCAAGCTCGCACGCACGGACGCACGCACACTACATAACAGCAACTACACACTTTTTTAGACATTGTAAGTGCGTGCGTGCGTGCGTGCGTGCGTGTGTGTTGGTCTGACTGTCTAGTCTAATACATTTGCACAACCGAGCTAGGATATCATTGTCAATACAAGTTAGTTTCGATATTGGTTGCATTGGGTCTGAACCAAGAATATGTGTGAAGATATACAGGTGGGCCGGAGATGTGTGGCGTATCATGGAACGCCGGTTCGTGCAAGAAGATATGCATGCATTGCTGCGGCCGGTTGAACAGACTAGCAAACACAGGACCAGACAAACTACGTACGGAACAACTCGGACAGGAATGCAACAGAGTTGATAAATTATGATGATGCACACAGCCCCAGGGTGCGTCTCTGATGTCGTGGGAAATTTGATCTCAAAAGAGAACCACCTATGCTTTGTTTCCTGACTGCCTGATGACGCTCTTTGAAAGATGGCGATGAACAATTCATTTAGAAAATTGCGACAAATAAATTTAAATAGTAGGTACGATCTGTCGGTATGAAATTTATGTTTTGTCGTGTTCATTTGCAAAGGTGTCTTCTCACTTAGACATCGTTCCAAGTATTGTACGCACGTGTCATTAAACTTCTGTGGATGACAATCATAATTACATAGACCCCTGTATTTAATGTGTTACTGTTTCGTAAAGGTGAGAACACTAGTTGTGGGACATTCGTAGAGTGACGATTGATATATGTTGTCATGCGAAGGAGGTATGTGTGATAAGGCACCTGTATAAAAGAACGTGAAACAATATTTCAGTTATAGCAGCAGATGACACCTTACATTCGTCGGCCATTTAAAGTATCATTGTTTATTGTCAACCTGCAAATGGCGCTAAACACGCACAACTAATAAACAATATTACTGTTTCTCTTTCAAGATCAGCTTTCCCACGGCGTCAAAGACAGCCTGTCTCAGTTCGCTAACATATCATCTCTGTTGTCCTCGTAACCGACCAGCCCTGTGCCCAATTTAGTCAGCTCTATATTTGTCTAGTCAATTAATGTAGCGACGTTTGCTCCCTCTAGTGGTCATATATGACATTCAGTATTTAGTTAACGGCAAAGCAACTAAAACATTTCTACGAAAACCATTTATTTTAACTTTTTATCTTTACTTAATTTGGTCGTGCAATGAAGTGTTGAGGTATGCACCACATAAATATCAGCACACGTTATTCACAAACCATTCAATCATTTGAGATAAAAACTTAACTTCGGACGGATATATTAATTTATCACAAGAACAATTCACGCTGTGTTGTGTGCAATACGACAAAAATTACTTGACTGCTAAAACATGATCATCGAATTGACCGATGTTTAACGAGTAGCAGGCTACAATTTGAAAGATATGCAACACATTTATTAGCCCTCACATTAGTTGGGAAGACAATTTGGGACAATGCAAAGTCGTTGGCCAAATGAGATTCTAGTAGTTAGAATAAAATATATTGTTATGTCTATTAAAAAAAAACATTACAAATTTCATTCAAATACCTATGAGAAAAATAAATAAAATAAAATGCACACACTTGATTCATACTGATACTTTTGTGCTTTACATAACTGAAACATTGCCTATATTCCATAAATGCGATTTCCTGGAGAGAAAACCTAAATAAAAGCATCACATTAGATAAGGGTCAATTTAAATCGCATAGTAATAATAATATTTCCCATAAAACATAAATTATTTTATTGTCCTGCTATAGACACTTGGAGGGAGTCAACTATGACAGTGTTGTTGCACACGGTGCCTGTTCGACTATCCAAAGACTATCGTCGTGTGTTTTGTTCTGATGTGCTATTTGCCTCTCACCCGTATTGATTCGTAGCTGTAAATATCCATGCGTAATTGAAAACAGATAAAAGGAAAATGCCATGAAATGCAAAAATCTTCAAACCAATGATACACATTACAATAAGATACTGAAAAACTTGCAACATGTCACATTGATACGTAATAATGCTTATTCTTTCTACGAAATAGCATTTGACAGACGAATTCACTAAAATATCAAACATAAACATAGATTTAGTAGAATAATCCAAAACTGGCAGCTGCCGATAAACAGCGTTGCTGATAAATGCAGATGATCATTAAAAAATAGGATACTTCAACCGTCTGCATTATTCCTTCTTGTTCATGATTTCAAAAAAAGTATTTATTTTTGTAAAATGAGTAACCACTAACTCAAACTATTCAAGGGAAACCGAAAACTAAGATCAAACATAATTAACAGATTTGGCAAACGCAAACGATCTAGCGCTACACAAAGACGAAGAGGTATACCAACAACACAACACAACACAATACAACACAACACAACACAACACAACACAACACGGACACTACTATTGAGCTATAATCATCGTTGCCAGCAGATGGATGAATACGCCGAGTTCCGAGGAGGGTAATCAGTGTTAACAAGATATGTCTTCATAGATCAAATCTAGATTGTCAAATTGTCTTTCTTGCAGGAGTGAGCAGTGAGTGGAAATAGGCAGGTTGCTTAGATGAAAGCGCGTGAGAACTGTATACATCTTGAACATAATGCGATATCGAACAATTTCACAAGTGTCCATGAGTGAGAGAAACGAGGAGACCAAGTAACTACCCTTGCCGCCATATTTTGCACCCGTTAAAAGATAAAAATACTGATGGATACGATGAAGATACAGATGTGATAAAAAAGCAAAGTTAGTGAAATAATGTGTCTGAAATTTAAGTCAAAGATAGTTCCCAGATTCCGAGCTGAGGCTGCAGGTGTAATATTTGACAGAGTAATTCTTCCACGTACACCTATGCATTTCACTCTTTTCATATTGCTAGTGACAGTTCACACATACACCTACACCTAGGTGACAAGTATTAATTGTATTTTCCTAATTTTTAGGTTTAATAACGTCGCCACACGCATCTGCTTTAACGACATGACGCCTTTCTAACAGTTTGTTGCTTGCCCTTACCATTTATCTTGCGTGCGAGTGTTTGTGTGCGAGCGCGCGTGAGCGTGTGAGCATCATGCATGTGCATATTGTGTATTATTTATTACGCAGTGTGCATATGCTGTATTCCATTCTACTAGGTGCATTTTATATCAACATGTCCCGCAGTGAGGATAATAATGTTGCACTAGGGTCTGGTGTAATGTGTCCGTCACGCGTGACTGACTTCGATGGCGGCACATCCAATAGGGATTCTGTCGACAAGCACGCACCACAGTCTATTTCAATGCATCTTGAATTTGCATTGCATATACTATAATCGCTGGGTAGAGTATTTTAAGACAAGATCTTCCTTAGCTGGATCACACCTGCAACTAGAGAGATAACTTCCAAGACGTTGTTGGCATCGGTGAGTAAGACTGCATTATTTTGGTGTGCGAGTATGTGAGGCGTTTTTGATAAAACTAACTGCTGATTTTGGGGATATTCTTATAAATGGGATAAATAAATTGATGAAATATTGTTGGATTTAAGATAAAACACAGATTTCCGCTTACATATTGGGAGCGTTTTGATTCTGTATAACAGCGTTGAGCCTTAAATAACATAATACCTTTACGACGTATATAAGTGACAGATGTTCGACCACTGTTCGTGTTTCCTGAAAGCTCTGGTAAACCATTGACTAGCTAAAATGTACAGAGAAACAATAATTTGAGTACTGCTTGTACATATCGCGCTTTGAGAAGCGACTGTTTACTTCTTACTGTGTATTTAATCAGCTTAAAACACAATGTTTGATCACCTTATGCACAACTTCTTGTGTATGCAAATTGGTCTATTACAAAAATACAATTGGTGTTTTTGTGACGCGCAGGTTATCATCAGAATGAAGGTTTTCGTCTTCTTCGTCGCTATTTGCATCTTCGCTCTCGTCATGCCTCAGACGTACGCCGAGGAGAAGGATGAACCGGCGGTCCGCAAGGCCAGAGCATATAAACCCCCAGGTGTGTGACTGATGCGACAAGATGTGTTTCCGGGGTAAATTCAACCCATGTTCGACGTGCATGAGTATGGTAAAATATTTTATAATTATGCTAATGGGTTTGTTTAATTGTACTAGTTCAAGATGTTCTTCACTGGTTTTGGTCTTACGAATTCAGAGCAATATGATGTTTTCATAACTCAACCCCGTTTCAAATTACAACTCAACACATTATTGGAGAACATCTGGAGAAAACTAGTTTGTGTGGAACTTATTTATAAAAAAACTTGCTGAATACCCACGCACGTCAGAATAACACTTTGCACAAGTATTTCATCGAAGAAGTGTATTCATTATCGATTTGACCAATAGGTATATTCCAGCATGGCCCTGGGTGTTTAAAAAACAACAGCACCAGTATAAAGGTTTCAATTTTCAACGGTTTTTATTTATGTCATTCCGGTGATCTGCGCTGCCAAGAACTAGATCAAATGGCGCTATGGTTGACATTTTTCATATCGTATGTGTGTACTTGTAACACAGATTCTTGACACACATGTCATGTCTCTTCCAGGTCCCTCGATTTGTGCAGTCCGTTGTCACTACGGTTCTTGCTACAAGATATGTGGTACCTGCGCTAAATGTTACTGCTGGGTTAACATCGTCGCACGGTGCAAGTGTTGCTAGTTAATGCGACATCGACAAACCCGTTACAACGAAACAACAGGCTGGAACACAGCATACATCGTGTAATGTTATTTTACCAGCATTGCTATTGTCTCGCTGAAGGAACGAATATGAATAGTCGCAAATGTCATCGACTACTCCCAATAAAATGATGTAATATTAATATCTCCAATGTTGTCTATATCGATATCTACACGTTACCTCTCGGTGAGAGTAGGGAGAAGTGGAGCTAGGTGAGAGTAGGGAGAAGTGGGGCTAGGTGAGAGTAGGGAGAAGTGGGGCTAGGTGAGAGTAGGGAGAAGTGGGGCTAGGTGAGAGTAGGGAGAAGTGGGGCTAGGTGAGAGTAGGGAGAAGTGGGGCCAGGTGAGAGTAGGGAGAAGTGGGGCCAGGTGAGAGTAGGGAGAAGTGGGGCCAGGTCAGATTAGGAAGAAGTGGGGCCAGGTGAGAGTAGGGAGAAGTGGGGCCAGGTGAGAGTAGGGAGAAGTGGGGCCAGGTGAGAGTAGGGAGAAGTGGGGCCAGGTGAGAGTAGGGAGAAGTGGGGCCAGGTGAGAGTAGGGAGAAGTGGGGCCAGGTGAAAGTAGGGAGAAGTGTGGCTAGGTGAGAGTATGGAGAAGTGGGGCCAGGTGAGAGTAGGGAGAAGTGGGGCCAGGTGAGAGTAGGGAGAAGTGGGGCCAGGTGAGAGTAGGGAGAAGTGGGGCCAGGTCAGATTAGGAAGAAGTGGGGCCAGGTGAGAGTAGGGAGAAGTGCTCAGCATTAAAGCTTTTCGTGCTTGAGTGGCTGTGTGTGATAATTTAGTCCATTCCTTAGTAGTGCGTTCAATAAAGAATTCTTGTAATCATCGAATTATCCGAATTGAATTTGATAATTATTGGTGTTGCTACGACGAAATGCTGTAAAGTAAGGTCAGTCTGACTTTTGTCCACAACATTTGTAGCTATGTGGCCTATGTGGGTTTTCACTACTTGACATTTTGTCACTTTGAAGCGCATGTGGCACTTAGCCTACCATTTAGTAAGGTTATCGAAGTAATTATGTAGCGCATCGGAATCTGAAATATGTAGAATAATTCACTGCTGAAGAAGGACTGGTGGGAGTTCTTGGCCGACGTCTCGGTTCAGGAAGGTTTTGTTCTATGAATGTTTATTGATTTTTCTCCTAAACCAGTTCGCCACATGATAGAAAATCCTTATATCTTTCATTACGCACTGGTGGCATGTGTTAAATAACATGAATCTAAAGTAATACGTTTGTCGCGAGCGGATTGATTTGCGATTATAAATGTATCCAGTTGGAATGTATTTTCATCCGGTAAGTAAACCGGGATTAAGCTCGATGAACCTCAATGGTCTTAAAGTTCCCTCCACAATTAAAGATCCCTCCACAATAAAAGTCCCTCCACAATACATTTTTTTGCTCATCTCATTTCAAAATAAAATTTGGCGAAAACTAAAACCTACCTAGTATCCACTAAGACATGTTATCTCGTTTATGCAACTGTTGTATGTAGTTTTTTGTGAAATCATTAGACAATCTATTAATGTATTTCATGCTTGATCCAGCATTTATTGAAGTGAAAATAGACAACACGAATTTCGCCATTGCCATTGGTAAAAATTCATTACATTGTCATGTGATAGGTGAGAATATAGATGGTGTTGGGCATAAAGTGTTTACCGTTTTGCATATCCACTATTTTGAGCTTTGCCATATAAATTTCGATGATTTAAACGAAATATGCACTTTTTTGATTAAATCGGCTGTGGATATTACTTAAACTATTCAACCACTACATAATATATTAAGACACCAACCAATCGGATTCAAGACAGGCTAAATCAGTTGAGGATGGAGTTTTAACATGATTTTTTTGTGATGTCGGAAACTCATCGAAATTGGAAAATTAGCTGAGAGAGGTCGGCAAGTTACATTGCATACCTTGCAAATGGTACGGTTGCAGACGAAGCTAATTGGGCGCGCTGTGACGCCCCCTACAGCTGTACATGAACTCAATTTATGAAAGAAAATTCCTGGTGCCATCTGACGAACAGAACAGAACTAAACAGTAAATGAGATTTTTCATTCAAGTGAGCGATAACACAAATATATAATATTTTAATGTGTAAAGTGTGCGTGTTATTCAACTGTTAAAAAGTCTTTGTTTTCATGAAAACGAACGTACGTATTGAAGAATACAATCACTTATACAATTCTTAGTTATGTACTTTCTTATTAAAGTAGTCAATGCACATATACAGCATTTATACAGGGGCCTAATTGTTGTGAAATTATATAATTTGTGTATCCCCTGTGAACCGTGTAAACCTAATAATTCACCGTAAACGTTGAACTTAATCGCTATTCAACCGTCTTTAATTGGATATCTCGTTCATCTACCTTTAAAACAGCAAAGCAAATTTACTATTCAGTTCCTCATCAACTCCATCGGAAGCTTTGCTTAATATTATACCAGTTTTTTTAAATAAATATAATACTAATCAATGAAATCATAAATTGTCATAGTGTTAGGTGCGCCATTTGTCAAGAATTAAACAAAATTGTGTTTTAGATATATAGGTATAATTTAATCCAATTTGTTGAACACTTCTCAATATAGTTCATTTTCGTGATAGTACAATACAATAAAATACAATATAAAACACACAATTGCGCTAAAATCCCCGGGAGACCCAAGTTCTGCAGCGAACCAAAATAAAAGGAGTTAGGCAGTTTCTAATCGATAAGCAATTCCAGTTGTAAACAGTTGTATTGATACGCTGGGGATATATAAAGATTAGCGAGTTTAAACTGGTAGGGGGCGACCTGAAATAAAGAGGCAGCGATCGAACGAGAAGGAAGAATACGAGCTTCCACACGTCCACGATGACGTAATTTATACTGAAGAAGCCATCTTGTTAACAAGGCGAATGTCTTTACAGGTGATAAAAACTTTTTGATATGTGAAAATGAACTATCACAGTATAATCCTATGTTGGCGTTGTGAGGCGAACGACAAGAATTTAACGCGTGCTCATGAAACCAATTGTTTGTAGTATTTTTCAATGATATATTGATATAATCCCTTATATTATGGCAAGACTGTAGATTCATATAATGGTAGCACGCACATACGACACGGCAGAACTTGCTAACATTCGACAGTATGTTTGACAGTTTCTTGAAAAGGATGCAATGTTGTTAATATGCACGTTACACATTTTTATCTACAACTTATACAATATCAACCACACTAATTAGTAGCCGCCTTGACTATTGTAAATCACTACTAAATAACATTGCTAAAAGAGACTTAGATAAACTCCAAAGAGGACAACATTGTGTTGCACGTTTTGTACATATGGCGTTTTGTTTTTCACCATCACTACCACTACTTAGACAGTTACACTGGCTTCCTATTACTTATCGATTAAAATTTAAACTGTCCACTCTTACATATCTTGCTTGTTTTACACAACAACGGCCCGACTTGGCTTGTCTCTTGCATCTTTCAAATACCAATAGGCAAGTCAAATCATTCATTTCCAACTTATTGTTCCTAAATATAAGCTTAACTTGGGCAAACGTGCTTTCTCTGTCGCTTCGCCAAGGGTCTGAACTGAGCTCCCCATCACTTTGAAAACATCTAAAATTATAGCTACCTTCCGAAAAAAAATTATTTAGTCCAAAACTACATTTCCACCATAAATCTTCGGTGGTCCCTCGTTCTGATATTGACTTGCTTCACTGTTCACGATTATGCTCAGCAAATGTGATTTTTGCGCCTCTGAGCTCAGGTTCTTGAGGGTATAGGCACAATAGAAGTTAACATAATTAATATGTTGGTATGAAACTAATTGACACAGAGCTTCTAAACGTGCAGATCAAGCATTGCAAAACACTAGAGAGCAGCACTGTTATATTTGTACCCTCCAAAAACTAGTTATTTTATTCCTGTGCATATTTTCAGTGCAAACACTATCCACAATTATGTGTAATTGAAATTGATATATCTCTTGAAAAAAACATAAGGTTGTTTATGAAATGAAGTAAAGAAGTGCGGAATCCATACATAAAAATTAATGTAAGTTGTGGCAGTGGTGAAATGGTGAGTGGCGCCACTGCTGGCGAGTTTGGTTTGAATTCCCAGACGCGCAACCGGTCGCTGTACACGCGTTACCATTATGCCATGACAAATCTGAATAAATATGTTTTTATTGACAAGCCGTCATCTTCACAGTGACACAGGTCATCACCAGAGATGATAGTTTACTATCACCTCTAGTGGATCCAGCCGAACAGAAACTGATGCGATCTTCGTCGCAACTACAGCAGTAAGCCGGTGAAATACTTTGGTGCGGATTTAGTGGATAACAATTTCAGGATGATCTCAAGAGCACTGATCAGCATTTGTATTCCAATTCGATATCTGGACCTAAATTCTAACTGCTAATATTCGACTGGGTTTGGGCTAACATTTTAGGGCCATACAGGACATTAGCAGCAACATCCAAAGTAACATATAATCGAAGATACAGTGGACTTCAACGTTTCTCAACCGGGGGTCCTCGGCCCACTGGGGGGCCGCAGAGAGCTGCCAGGGGGTCCGCAAGATGGCAGGGGAAATGTTTTATTTTAATTTACCTGGCAAAACCTTGCCGCCAAACTTCTCCTCGTGTATCTACTATACCCATATACACATCATGTTAAGAAAACCATACATTTACTGCCGTATAACCATCGAAAAATTAAAACTAAACGCAAAGCTACACGATTACCATATGCAATAGTTTAGCAATAGTTTCACAGTGAATCCGCAAGGTGCTACTAGAAGTAGCGCCTCCTTGCGGATTCATTGTGGAGCTTTGAACGAGCCGTGGCATTCAAAAGAAAATAATGAAACACTATGAAAACAGTCGGGCCTCATCAGGAACCACTGACATGTTTGAACAGATGCATGCATTAATTTTGGGGAGAAACATAAATTTCAGTGTCATCAAACGTCAAGTAACAGTGCACCTGTCAGTGTTGCTGGACAAATTTAACAGTCATTTCCATGAATTCACAGAGGAGCAAGCAGTTTCTTTCCAGTGGATTGTAAACTCATTTACTGAAAACATTGAGGAACAACTTCCAACCACTTCCCGTATCCATACTCTTTGAAGAGCTCGTTGACTTACCTTCTTACGGCACGACGAGAGCTCGTTTCATTGAAATGCAATTGGAAACATTCTGGTTCCAGTTCCAGGTATGCCATGATGCAGCAATGAAGATGTTGATATCATTCAGCACCACCTACTTGTGTGAGGTCCACCTACCTGTGTGAGGTCCACCTACCTGTGTGAGGCTGGCTTTGCAGCCATGACGGCACTGAAAACTAAACAGAGGGCCTTGTTGACCATTGAAGATGACATGCGTGTATGTTTGTCAAATATCTCCCAGCGCATTGTTTGCATTATTGGCAAGCACCAATAATACAACATGTAGTTAGCCTGCCATGAGAACAGTCCACAGTGATTGTATTCTGTATTAGTGTATTTATTTTGAAATGTATGTTTTGAAACACCAACTGATTTGTGTCGTGTTTAACAAGCAGTTGAACATTGTTATTATTGAATAAGTAAAGCTTCAAGGCCTAACCATATTAAATTAAACTGAGATCAGACAAAGCTAACATATTGATATACTGTGACATTTATTGCCTTTAAATTTATATGTTTGATTAGTAATATTTAACAAGCAGTGTAATGGCACTAGAAACAACATCCATGTTTTCTTTGTATATTTAATAAATATATTTTTTTGTTTAAAGCAATAACTTTTTACATCACTCTAACAAAAAGGTGGAGGGGATGTCATATATTATGTAGGGAGAGGGGAGTCGGTGTATTTTTTATTGGACACAGGAGGGCCTTGGAAGCAAAAAGGTTGAGAACCGCTGGTATATACAATACCAGGTTCAAACTTAGAAAACGTTTGTGACAAAATAGAACATATTTTATGGGGCGCCAAATCGGCCAAAACAATTATATTTGTATGTGGTGATTTCAATTTAGATTTGTTAAAACATGAAAATAACAGGAATACTAAGTATTTCCTTGATAATCACAGATATCAGTGAAAAATACACTTTGTATTATTTAGTGTCACTTATAAGTGAAAGGGCAAGCAACATAAATATAATACTTCTTCTTGCCCTTTATCAACTTTTTCAACTTGTACTATTTATGTATAAAATTCATTTGTGTTTGTATGTTTACTGTTGATATTGCTTAACAAACTTTATTTATTATTATTATTATGTTATATGATATAATTATTACTGTTGCTACAAAATTTACACTCTGCAAAGTTAGAGAGTCGTCGTCGTAGCTTGTCTCGCTCGGCTGTGAGGACGACGGATTCGGTCGACACCTCGGTCAGTCACTCCAAAACCGGTCATGCAATAACACATGGAGCATAACATCTTCTTGCACGAATTGGCGTTGCATGATACGCCAATCAACTCCGGTGCACCTGTGTGTGTGTGTGTGTGTGTGTGTGTGTGTGTGTGTGTGTGTGTGTGTGTGTGTGTGTGTGTGTGTGTGTGTGTGTGTGTGTGAGTGTGTGCGTGCGTGCGCGTGCGTGGTGCTTGCTTGTTTGTTTGTTTGTTTGTTTGTGTGTGTGTGTGTGTGTGTGTGTGTGTGTGTGTGTGTGTGTGTGTGTGTGTGTGTGTGTGTGTGTGTGTGTGTGTGTGTGTGTGTGTGTGTGTGTGTGTGTGTGGGTACATGTGTGCTTGCGTGTGTGTGAACGCTATGTGTTTAGCATAGTAGGCCTCATGTGTTCATGTATTAGATTATTGTTTGTGTTCAGGACTGCAGTATCCCTAGTAGTCTAGGTGGTAATTACAAGCACTACTCCTTTTACGCCGACGTACCTGCTATTTTCTGGGGAATCACATTGAGAGACGCGCAACACAGCAGTGAATTAATGAGACGTAATGTCATTATCTGGCCGTGGATTCATTTACAGATCACACTGTTATATTGCAAAGGAAATATGAAACAAATATGGTTTCATTAAACATAGTCATTGACAGGTGGTGCTAAGATATTACACTGATTTTGCACATGACATTCCGCTTTCGTGAACTTGGTCGATCACCAGAGCGAAGATAAGAGTTACAGGAAAGAATATGGCGACGTTCATTCCAGCGATGTAATGTGCTTTTTTCTTTGAAGGACGGTTCACGCATTCCCATTCTCTAGTTTTCATAATTATTACAAAAGTTCAGTGAATAAGAATAAATTGGCACTGTTACAAATGAGCTGCCTGTGGTTATTTGAAAGATGCAGGAGACTACCCGTCGTACTCACGTATGGAAGCAGGATTTGCAAATTTGAAAAATATGGTGGCGAAACTTGACGTCACTTTCAAAGACTAGATTACGCATGTGTATGTCTTGATTGCAACCAGCGAAGGGAGCACTTCAAAAATGTAGTTGCTCAAAGTTGTCCAAACGTATGTCAGAGCTCCAAGACTTTCTGCATTCCACCCGTGAAGCCATCCACGAACACGGAACAAAGGCTGCAGCAGCTCCGCCTGCATGTACAATGGTTTGCTCTTGCCATGATATACATGCATGTCTAATGAGAGGAGTATAGAAGTACAGTGTGACACCGATGAGGACTGATCTAACAAATATGCCATATATATTATTTTGAAAAGGATGTAACCAAGGCAAACAAAACGAGTAAAACCGCCCATCTAATACATAACCGGTTTCTGAATAGTAATGTTTGTATGTGCATGCAAAATGCAAAGTTTTTTATAGTTCACATATTATGCAAAATACCAAGTTTTGTATAGTTCACATATGCACTATAATGATATAGTCGCTGTTGGTGCATAGTGTTTCCAATAAACTAAGATCGTATGTACTGTTCAACATTTGAAAATGCAAGGGGTGTTTATTTAGCATATATATATATATATATATATATATATATATATATATATATATATATATATATATATATATATATATATATATATATATATATACAAGATATGAATAGTCAACAGTAAAAAAATATCAGGCGAAAAGACGTTAAACCTCTGCCCGACTAGGCATTCCGACTATCAAGAGATGGCATTCAACCAATAAGATGTATGTTTATTGTCAGGTCGCCGAGAGAGCGACACACCTCTGCGTGTGATTAGTTGATAAATGTGTTTCACTTGACCACATCCACATATATTTCATCATACAAAGCCAGTGGTGATAGTTTATGGCGACGGATCCAACCGAACAGAGAGTGATTTAAACTTTGTCCCAACTGTCGCATTAAACAGTTAACATCCTTTGATGTGGTTGTGTTGGTGTAAATATGCCGGACGTTTATTGACAGTTACATTTATCTGATGCTGTGAACGCACATACCAGGCTGAAACTCTTTAAGCCAAGTCACCCATGTGCGTGTCGTGTCACAATGCATTTGTGAGTGCATCACCAAGTGCTGAATTATTATTCTCGCATTTCAGATAGGCTTATTGCATTCGCAGCCGGTAGCATGTACAGGCGTTGACAATAACACAATTATACCAATTTAGTAGAACGATATTAAGCATTATATTAAGCACTCATTTACTCACTCACTCACTCATTCACTCACTCACTCACTCACTCACTCACTCACTCACTAACCCACTCACTCACTCACTCACTCACTCACTCACTCACTCACTCACTCACTCACTCACTAACTCACTCACTCACTCACTCACTCACTCTGATTCTTTGAACGCATAAGTCTTGCTGCAAAGAAACGTAATATATACGTGGTAACATGCATAACTGATGCAAAAATGTAAACCTTTGAACAAATATCTTCTCTGGCTTTTGATTTAAAACATATATTATGTGGATTTATTTGGATAACGAACGAGGGAATCTATTTTGCTTGTTATATTTAGTTCGAGCGTTTAACCGACAAACTGGCGCTTGTAATGGGATATGTAATTATGCATACATACATCGTGAAAGCTATACACGGTTTTTTTTCTGAACGAAACACCAGCACGCACACGCACATACACACGCATGCACACCACCACTACCACGCACGCACGCACGCACTCACACACACACACACACAGAGACACACACGCACACACAAACCACCACACACGCACGCACGCACGCACGCACGCAAGCACGCACACACAATCGGTAGCTTACCATCTGGCTGCAAACATCCAAGCGTTGGCCTCGTTCTACGATTGACCATGTACAGTTCAGTAACTAAACATAAATCGTTCGAGCACGTCTACAATATAATAAAGTAGTTTGTGACTATGCTCGTGTGTGTCTGTCTGTTCCCGTGCATCTCTATCAGCTTGGCATGTATGGACTGAACTTGTGTAGGTGTGCCCCGGCGGCCCATGATGATGGTTCGCATAATATTTGAAATTCCCCCGGGGATAGGGCATTACCTTGAAGGAAACAATGTGGACGTTTAACGTAAATTACGTAACAATAGCTACGTGCAATTGTTAGCAACGCTACGCGTGTTTCTACCATTGTTAGGTGATCTACGGCAAACATCTATCGAATGCTTCGTGAAACCGGCAGTTGTACGTAGTTTTGTGGCCTGAAAATTGACTGGGTAGTGCAAGGAGTCAATGCTCTTGCAACGCCGGGCAACTGAGCTAGTAACACATACATAGACTCATGGAACAGATTCCGCACACCAATGACAGGCTTTTCACATAAAAACACAGATGCCCATCACCGGTTAACACAATAGCTCCAGATAATAAACATTTAAAATGTATGTACAATTTAGTGTATGCGTTCACGGTGTCAGAAAATGGCTGATAGAAAGTGGAACACATATATGCTGATCATAGCTCGTTAGATCAACCCAACGTTAATGTCTCAACTGTAAGCCTATACATTTACATGAAAGGATTCCACCGGTAAAATGCGGCAGTTGGGGCAAAGTTTAAATCAATGTTGATTCGGTTCTGGAGGTACCAATAAAGTATCATCCCTGGTTTACGAGGAAAACGAAATATGTGGATGTCTTAAAATGACATAAACACGCTGAAAACACATTCATCAACCAATCACACACAGCAGTGTATTTTGCCTGGAAGGTGACGGCGTGATAATTACATATACATCAGACTTGCAGAATGGTATGACGTCATCGTGTGCGCACTGAATGCAATGTTTGCAAATTGGTTCAGAAGAATTACGACATAGAGAGACACATACATAACAATCTCGAGCTCTCCCCTCGAGTCACCAGGTTAGTTAAATCAATTTGAATAAAGTAATAAAAATAAATCAAGTTGCTCTGAGATGCTATATAACTGGAGCTGCATCCAACAGTGGACCACTCTTGAATCGAGAGAGATCACCCCGAGCAGCTGGTCCAGATTCGGTAAGACACAACTTTATTTTATCGCTTTGCTGATTAACTACTGTTGGGATTTGTTCAGTTTTATCTTTTCTTGTTCTTATTAGCATTAATACAATAATGATTACACTTAATTACAGGGAGCACTATAACCCTCACTTACCCATTGCATAAGTATTGAAATATCCCATTATTTTAGTGTTACTGTTTAAAAAAAACATATGCTGCAAATTCCCTTTCCATATGTCAGGTGCATGTTTCACTATAAAGTATTTACGTTATAGAAACATTTCTTCTGGGGCGACCATGTGTGTTTCCACTGCATAATGCACAATTGTATAATTATGGATGATTTGAAAAGAAAGTCGACCATGTGTGTTTCTATAATACACAGTTGTATAACTGTGGATGATTTGGATATTTGAAAAGAAAGTCGACTTTGAAAATCCCCAATGTTAAGTGTTATTTTGAATGGCACAGGTCACTTGCCACATCGTCACAATGAAGGTCGCTGTCTTCTTCGCTGCTATTTGCATCTTCGCTCTCGTCATGCCTCAGGCGTACGCCGAGGAGGAGGATGAGTCGGCGGTTCGCGAGGCCAGAAAGGCAAAAGGTATGTGTGAAGCTAAATTATCATCAGCAATTAAAAGCGTGGCTTTGATAGTGTGTTTTCTGGCAGGAAGTGGGTGTACGATAGGTTACAAATAGGTTACAGATAGGTTATATATAGGTTACAGATAGGTTACAGATAGATGACATATATGATACAGATTTACTCCATGTGCAGAGGCTTTATTTCTCCAATATATATCCAACGTCCCAGACTTACTGGGGTTCGAAATCACGCGACCACCAAACCCACTGAACCACCGAACCAGTTATATTATAAAAATTACACAATGTATGCATGTTTAGCGATTCCGTTGGTCGTTGACAGGAAAACAATTTTATGTAGATGAAGCAGTATATATATATATATATATATATATATATATATATATATATATATATATATATATATATATATATATATATATATTCAGCATATATATATATATGTTTTATTCTCTTATGAATACCATAATGTTTGTTTTACTTTAATGTAACGTATAGAGGTAATTATCTTCATTATCAACAATCGACGTGGATGTGTTGCCCCATATGGAATAAACGTTAAAATTAAACTGACCACGTTATGTGTGTTTACAGCTCCGGTGTTGTGCATGGCCAAGTGCCAGTACGACTCGTGCATTAAGATCTGCATGCACTGCTCCATCTGCTACTGCAGCAACCGTGTCTACGGTGTGTGCAAGTGCTGCGATTAAATGAGATGTCGCATCGACCAATCATATGTATGCAGCAGGAACTCAACCCAATTAAAGGGCGTACATTGTCACGTGTAACCGCGATCAGACCACATATGTAAATGCATGAAAGGAACATGGTGGAGTCTTACTACATGTCATCCATGTATACGAGTCATCCATGTATACGTGTTACACGGAATAAAATTGTCTCTCTATTGTTTCCGTCTCTGGATTTGTTTTTGAATCGCCAAGCTATTTTAACTTTTGAAAGCGAAAAAGATGTGTTTTCCCTTGTTCTCTCATGGTAGGTAATTGTTTAAAACAAAACATATGGCAACTCGTTCTGCAAAGGTACAATGGCCTCATAAGAGAACATTGTACGCTTTTTGAGTTATTGGTTTATATCAAAGCAGCCATATCTTTGATATAAACCAAGCCATATATATATATATATATATATATATATATATATATATATATATATATATATATATATATATATATATATATATATATATATATTAGTTTAATAAACATGATAACAGCCAACACCGCATACAAGTTTTACAACACAACGCCCGCCTCTCTTTATCCTTAACTCCGTCACGGCTCTCCTGCGTGGAGTTGGGATGGGTGTCACTACGGGACGAAGCGATGGGGGGTCAATGCCACACCCCCCTTAA